>JAHLJS010000009.1:35444664-36644664 GCA_038502445.1 Eremochloa ophiuroides
AGTTTGCCATTCAGTAAGAAACCATCAAAAGAATAGAGAGCGCTTAGGTTACAAAACTATGTCAAATTTCAGATGGTGTAAAAATCTGTTCCTATCAAAATTATTTGTCCTTCCAAATTCCAATCAGAATTTCTGGAAAGAAAAATATATACCTGATCCATCTCCCCTATTTCCTGAAAAGGTTAGAAATACTTTAAGAAAAGGGAGTACAAAACATCAAAACCTAGATAGAAGTAAAATCACCCAAAAACTGCAAATGATTAGAGCTAAGCTATGTAATGATTTAAAAAGCATGGAACAGCTCAAAAAACAAAGAGAATTAAGGAAGTTGTGCTATCAATTTGGATTCCATGACCCACTTAAATCTAGAAGAAAGGGGTCAAATAGATACCATAAAAGAGCTTATAAGAAAGTAAAACACCCTATCTTTAAGAGAAGGCATAAAAAGATATATAACAAACAAAATGCCTCGAAACATTTCAAAAGAAAGCCCAAGTCTAATAACCAAGGGTATGGCCAAAACAATCATAAGACTCTAAATTGCCATAAACCGAAAGAAAAAGCTTTGCTTAAACCAGAATCTAAAGATAAAAAAGAAAAATCAGAGGAAAACCTCTTGGTTCTCACTGATTTGGAACAATTTGTTTTAGATACCTTTGATACAGTGCAAAATCCAGAAGAAAAGGAGATTATCCTTGAAAAGTTTCTATCAAGGGTAAAAAATAACAAAGATGAAATAAGTAATGAAATTAAGCAAAAGAAATTTTATGCCACAAACAAGGTCTTCAATAAGGTTGAAAATTTGAAGAAAAAAATAAGCAACTAGATCTCGAAGCACTCTCGAAAGAATACAATCTTATAAAAGAAGAATTAAGAAGCCTTAAAAGGAAGGCAAAAATTATCGAACTCCAAGATTCTAAAGACGATAATAAAGCCCAGAAAGAGGAACTAGTTGGTTATATAGAAAGATATTTCAAGCAAAAATGGTATGCTGAGATTTTATATAAATTCCATGATGGATTCAACTTCAAGTATAGAACTTTGATAGATTCAGGCGCAGATGTAAACGGCATCAGAGAAGGAATTGTTCCATTCAGATATTTTGAAAAATCTTCTCATAAGGTCCATGCTGCCAATGGTAATCTACTCCAAGTAAGCCACAAAATTCCTGAAGTCCATGTTTGCATTTCTGGAGTATGTCTAAAAACATCATTTCTACTAATCAAAAACCTCAATCAAGGAGTAATTTTAGGAACTCCATTTTTATCGTTAATACGTCCTTTTCTTGTGACTAAACAAAGTATCCAATTTAGCATTAAAAGCAAAAAGGTTGAGTTGATGTTCACTTCTCAGCCTGAAGAAACTTTATTAAATCATTTAAAAGAAGTGATCTATCACAAAGAACAATTTATCAATGAGGTAGCCATCGAAATTAAAAAGACAAGAATAGACAAAACCCTTGAAGATCCAAATTTCAAAATCAAAATAAAATCCTTAGAAGAAAAATTTATTAAGGAAATATGCTCTGATCTTCCCTCTGCCTTTTGGCATAGGAAGAAACATGTTGTTGCTCTCCCATATGTATCTAATTTTAGTGAGGAAAAGATCCCTACCAAGGCAAGGCCCATCCAAATGAATAGTAGACTTTTGGAAATTTGCAAATCTGAAATTAATGAACTACTAAAGAAGGGTTTAATAAGGAAAAGCTCCTCGCCTTGGAGTTGCGCAGCTTTCTATGTAGAAAATGCTGCTGAAAAAGAGAGAGGTGTTCCTAGGTTAGTGATCAATTATAAACCTCTCAACAAAGCTTTACAATGGATAAGGTATCCAATCCCTTATAAACATGATTTGATCCAAAGAATTCAAGGATCACAAATATATTCCAAATTTGATATGAAATCTGGATTTTGGCAAATTCAAATAAGAGAAGAAGATAGATATAAAACTGCTTTTACAACCCCATTTGGCCATTATGAATGGAACGTGATGCCTTTTGGACTAAAAAATTCTCCATCTGAATTTCAAAAAATAATGAATGAGATTTTCCTGCCATATACTTCTTTCATTATAGTCTATATAGACGATGTTTTGATCTTCTCACAAAATATTGATCAGCATTGGAAGCATCTAAACACTTTCCACAAAATTATAATCCAAAATGGTCTTGTAGTATCTGCACGAAAAATGAAACTTTTCCAAACCAATATTCAATTTCTTGGATACAAGATACAACATGACCAGGTTTTGCCTGTTACCCGAGTCATTGAATTTGCTGATAAATTTCCTGATGAGATTAAAGATAAGAAACAACTTCAAAGATTTCTAGGTTGTTTGAATTATGTTTCAGATTTCTATGAAGCACTGGCAAAAGATCGAAGGATTTTAACCGAAAGGTTAAAGAAAAATCCTCCTGCCTGGACTATAAAACATACTCAGGCAGTAAAATAGATTAAGAGCAAAGTGAAAAGGTTGCCTTGCTTAAATATACTAGATTATGACGCATTCAAAATTATAGAAACAGATGCCTCAGATTATGGTTACGGAGGAATCCTAAAACAAAGAAAGGATTCTAAAGAGCAGGATTCTAAAGAGCAGCTTGTCAGGTTTACCTCGGGAACCTGGAACGATGCTCAGAAAAATTATTCCACTATAAAAAAAGAGATATTGGCAATTGTAAATGTTGTCTCAAAATTTCAAGGAGAACTTCTCAATCAAAAATTTTTATTGAGAATAGATTGCAAGGCTGCAAAAGATGTTCTCCAGAAAGATGTGGAGAATTTAGTCTCCAAACAGATATTTGCCAGATGGCAATCAATATTATCATGTTTTGACTTTGATATTGAGCACATAAAGGGGGAAGTAAATTCACTCCCTGATTTTCTATCCCGTGAATTCTTACAGGGATATGTCAATCAAAAGAGAATTATCATTCAAGGCGAGACTCAATGAGAGCTCTCCTTCCAAACAATCTTATCAGGGGAAAATATTTAAAAGCCCCATGACGCAAGAAAAATATGGAAATGCGTCCCAATATATTCAGAATGCAGAGGAGATAATACTGCCTCTGGAATTCAATGATTCAGATCTTGATCTTCAAAAAATATTAGGGAAATATCTCCCCAAAGATTATTATTTCATACCTGAGTATCCAGGTAAAGATCAAAATTATTATGAAGCAATATTGTGCGAAACACAAAGTGCACAAATATTCCACACAAAAAATGGAGAAGAATTGGGATTTACAAAGTTATTAATCCAGAAGGTTATTCACCTGGAAGATTGGGACAGGGCTTCCAATCCCTATGTGGCTAAAACTTTATATTCTGCCACATGCCTCAATAAAAAATACAATTATTGGGACTATCAATACCTTTGCCATCCCTATATAAAGAGAAGAAGAGGCAAGGGAAGGGCATCGCTTGAACCACCACCTCAACGATCACTCGAGCACGCTCTCGAGGTTCATCCGTCGATCGCTCGAACCACGAGGATCACACATCGCTTCCACCATCCACCATAGTATTGTATCCAGTATTGTATCCTAAATAAAAGACTCATATCTGAGTCTATGTGTGAGAGTTTGTAAGAGTCTAGTGAGAGTTTGTAATCAAGTTTGTACTACTACGTGTGTATCAAGAACCTGGTGTACTACTCAGGAGGATTCACCTTCTGACTATCAAGGTACCTAATATAATCTAGGACTATATTTTATTAAGCACGTTCTTTGTTTATCATATGTGTGTTCTTGTTATATGATTAAAAATCCAAAAAATATTTATACTTATCCATTGTTCGTGTTGTTCTGCATTGCATTCTTGTTTATGTTCTTTATCTAGTTTATTTACTTATATATTTATCTGTTGTTCTTATTTGTGTTCTTTATTTTACTTACTGTTGCATTATCACTTGCTTCCCTGCATTACATATAAACTCCTGAAAAAACCAAAAAACTCCACCATTACTCCACCTTCCCGAACATACCCTCCTTATCCTACCTAGACCTGACCACCTGGGTGTCGATCTGGTATCGGAGCCAGTGTGTGCCCGAGCTCCCCAAGCCATCTTCTCCGAACGGGGGCGAGAGGGTGTGGTAGTAAGCCGTAGTCGCGGAGATCCCGTAGAGTGTTGGTAAGCCGTAGTCGCGGAGACCCTGTTTCTTTTGCAAAAGCCTGGACGGACCCGTTTGCCCGGACCCGTGAGCGTCTACCCGTGAGCCTTTTAGCCGAAGATAGGCGTTGTTGGCGTTGGAGCGTTGGAATAGGCGTTTGAGCGTTGGATTAGGAAGCGTTGGATTATCCAAGCCTAGCGAAAGAAACAAGTTGGTCTTAATTGTGAGGTTTAATTACCCTGCCGTTGGACTGGAAACCATCTACCCTACAGGTTGATCGTAATTGTGAGGTTTAATTACCCTGCCGTTGGACTGGAAACTACCCATCTAAACTCCTTTGTCTTCGTATAAGATGTCTTGGTTAGTAAGGACACTTTCTGCTTCTGACCGGTCTATAGCCTCGTGTAGCAGTGATAAGTCGGTTAAGACTATGTCCGTGAAGAATGCATCATCTGTTTGCTTTGAAGATATTGAAAAAAGTATAGCTAACTGGAAAATTCCTAAAATAAATATTAGAGAAATTTATCATGTAGGAACTTTCTCTCTTCGTTCTGACTATTTCATTAAAACTATCGAAAAAACATTTCGTGTTAGTTCCATGCATGAAACCCTGCATCTTCTTTTTGAAAAGGAAATAAATGATATAAGAGCTAAACCCCAGTATCATTATCTACACTTCGGGTTAGTCCAAATAGCCATCAGATCCCTAACTAGAAAAGGTTTAAATGTATCCATCTTGGCTTGCCTAAGGGATTGTAGAAACAAAAGATTTCAAGATTCTTTGCTTGGGATGGTTGAAGCCAGCCTCAGCAATGGTCCAGTGTTTTTTAACACTTTCCCAGATTTCTCAGTATCCTTATCAGATCCAAATATCCACAAAGTTCTTACCCTGAATTTACAAACATCAGGCTTTGATCTTGAACCGGGAAGCGAAAATATCTCTGTAACCTACAGGATATACTATAAAGCCATGACCTCAGCTCCTTAGCTCCATGTGCAAAGCAAAATACACCCAAAGGCTTGAGTACTCTACTCCAAGCTAATCCTAAAAACAATGTTATCACTCCAAAAGCCTTAAAATGGGACGAAATAAAACTTCCCGAAAAATGGACGTTGACCCAAGCAGTTGAGCCACAAAATCTTGAACAAACTGAGGTCCAATCTGTCACTGAGACTCCTGATGGGGATGTTGAGGTAATGTTCTCTTCAAAAAGAAAAGTATTCATCCAAGCCAGACCCTCTGTTAGTATTGACAATAGACCCCAGATGCGGCCACAAAATATTGTCTATGCAACATATGAAGATAGCTCAGTATGAACCCTCAATCTCTGATTTTGACATCAATGTTATTGAAGTTGATGACCCTGAATGTCAAACAGATTGTGTCATAATTCTAGAAGAAGAAGAGTTCCAAATAGATAAAGAGCTTCTTCTAGAGGAAATAGGTCTTCCAAAAAATAAAGCCAAAAAGGAAAGATATTTCAAAAATGTGGATCGACCTTTTAGGCTAAAGATTAGAGAAGTTTGGCATAAAGAAATGATTGAGCAAAAGAAGAACATATTCTTCTTTGATTGGTATGAAAATAGTCAAATTAGACATTTTGAAGAATTCTTCAAACCAGGTTCTCGGCAGAAAGAAAAAATTGAACCAGAATCAGATAATGAGAAGATAACCATGATAAAAAGAACTTCTAAAGATTGGAAGACTACTAGTGGAAAACAGATAGAATCCGTACACCCCCCATTTGAGTCTATCCAGTTAGAAGCAAAGGGCGAAAGCATCAAAGCTTGCCCACTCAAAAACTTATCCAAAACTACACATAGTGAACCTATAAAAGCTGAACACATAGGCCACCTTGTGGAACAACAAAACTTTTCAAACGTATCTTTGCATGCCCTTGGCCAGCAAACGGATCGCATAGAAGCCTTCCTCATGGACGGAACAAAGCCCAACAAAAGCGAAGTAAAGGTAAATCTTCCATCTAGCTCTCATTCTGATATTTCCAATACTCAGGTAGTCACCCCACCTTTTGTCCCACAAATGTTCTCGTCCAGTATCAAACTTGGAAAACAAAAGGCTTTGGGATCCTCTATTTCTGAGGAACTAGTCAATGAGTTGGCAAATAAATTGGGAAATCTAAAAGTCAATAAAAATATCAATCAAATCACCGATAAAGGAAGTGACGATGTGATAAATAGAATTAGGACTTTCAAAACTACAACCCAAACGGCTATGACAAGGAATTATTATCCCAGGCTAACCTATGCAGACCTACAGTTTGAAGAACTGCCTCACATAGCCAATATGACATGCTTCAATGGTAAAGAAATTGTTGAATGGAATATCGATGGGTTTGTAGAATATCAAATATTTACTATGTGCCATCAAATGATTATGTATGCGAATGCATGCATTGCAAATGGAAATAAAGAAAAAGAAGCAGCCCATATGATTGTCATAGGATTTTCTGGACAATTAAGGGGCTGGTGGGATCACTATCTAGATGAAACCCAAAGAAAATCTATAATAGATGCTGTTAAAATAGATGAAAATGGTAGACCCATTATCCTAACAAATGACCAAGGACAACCCCTAGGAACAGTCTCAGACGCCATATCAACCTTGCTCTACAACATAGTTTACCATTTTGCTGGAAACTATCAGGACATCTATGAAAAGAATAGAGAACAATTGATTAATTTGAAATGCAAAACTATGTCAGACTTTAGATGGTATAAAGATTCATTCCTATCAAAATTATATACACTTCCAGATCCTAATCAGGACTTTTGGAAAGAAAAATATATATCTGGTTTACCTCCTTTATTTGCTGAAAAGGTTAGAAACGCCTTAAGAAAAGAAGGGGAAGGGAGCATAAATTATCAGAATCTAGATATTGGAAAAATAACTCAAAAAATACAAATGGTAGGTGCAGAGCTATGTAATGATTTGAAAATCAAAGAGCAGCTTAAAAAACAAAGGGCAATTGGGAAAAGAGAATTAGGAGATTTTTGTTATCAATTTGGTTTCCAAGATCCCTTTGAATCTAAAACGAAAAATTTACATAAAAACCATAAAAGAATTTATGAAGATAATAAGAAAGCCAAGCACCCCCTTATTAAAAGAAGGTATAAAAAGATAAATAATAAAGAAAATACTTTTAAACATTTTAAAAGAGAAAACAGGCCAAATGACCTTGTTTGCTTTAAGTGCGGACAAAAGGGTCATAAGGCTTCAAATTGTTATAAATCAAAAGTAAAACAAGAAATCCAAGCCTTGCTTGAATCAGATACCGAAGATATTAAAGCAAGACTTGGGCCAAATCCTGAATCATATTCAAAGTGACACTGGCTCTGAAAATGAAGAAAATACTGAGGTAAACTGTTGTGAGAATAATGAATGCTCATGCTACGAACAAGGAACTTCTGAAGAAGAATCAGATGAAAACATATTGGTTTTAACTGATCTAGAACAATTTGTTTTAGACACCTTTGACACTGTTCAGGACCCTGAGGAGAAGGAGGTTATCCTTGAAAAATTTCTGTCAAGGGTAAAAAACAACAAAGAAAAGTTGGTCACTGAAATCCAGAAAAAGAAATTCTGCTCTGCAGATGAGGTCTTCAAAAGGGTCGAAGATCTAAAGAAGAAAAATAAACAATTAAGCCTTGATGATCTTGCAAGAGAATATAATTTTATTAAAGAAGAACTAAGAGATCTTAATAAAAGAATTCAAATCCTTGAGCTTAATGCCAAGGGAGACTGCAAAAATAAAATTATTGAAGAAGAGCCTCAAGATGATGAATTAATTGGCTCTATAAGAAGATATTTTAAACAAAAATGGTACACCAATGATATATCATATGAATTCCAAGATGGATTCAGGTCCGCCTATAACACCCTACTAGATTCTGGAGCTGATGTAAATTGCATTCGACAAGACATTATCCCCTTCAGGTATTATGAAAAATGTACTCATAAGATTCACTCTGCCGAAGGTCACTTGCTAAAGGTAAATTACAAAGTCCCTGAAATAAATATATGCATTGATAATATTCATATTAAAGCATCATTTTTGTTAGTAGAAAATTTAAAACAAGATGTTATTCTAGGGACACCTTTTCTTTCTTCAATACGTCCCTTTATGGTTACTGAAGATGGTATTCAATTTCAAATAAACGGAAAAGAGGTAAAAATATCCTTTTCCTCAAAATTGGAAGAAACAAAAATTAATCAAATTTCAAAATATATTCATTCAAAATCTATTAACATGGTATCCTCTAATAAAGCCTTGGTACCTGTTACACCTTATCAAAAAATGATCCCTCTTCAGAGAAAAGATTATTGTCACAAGAAGGTTACAAATTTATATGAGAAAAGATTTTTAATACTAACAAAAAGGATTTTCTCAATGCAGCAATATCTAGAGATGGCTCCTCCTCTGAAGTACGAACATCTCATAAGGATGAGTACTTGGAGGTTGCCGGCACTTCCAAAAGGAGATCGTGATTGTTTCAATCACAACTTTGATGTAAATGAATTGCAGCAAGGGTTACTGAACTTGCTCTGGCAAGTAAAGACTAGGAAAGATAAAGCTCATGCCCTAAATGGGCTTGCATATTATTTCCAAAAGATAAGCAAAGGAAATTATCCTTGCACACAAGGTGATCTCTCTGCACAAAAGAGATTTCCAGAATTATCAGATGATCTTTCCTCGATGGAAGAAAAAGTTGCAGACAAAGCAGATGACTATCCTGAAAAGGAGTCCTCAAAATTATCAGATTTCAAAGATATTCTTATGTCAGGAGAGAAATCTCCAAAGATATATGATCAAAATGATCCTGATGCAAAATTATTGGATCACGATGCATCCATATTCCAGGCAGATACTTTCCTTCAAAAGGAAAGGCAAAAGAATGAGATGTCTCATGATGAGACCATGCACACAAAAGATGTATCCACTCAAACTGAGCACACAATATTCCAGATGCCTTTGGTCATCATCAAAATTACACTACCTATGATCCTACAAAAGATATTCCTGAAAACCACCTTACCTTGCCCAAAAGAAACAAGACATACTCAATACCTACAAGTACTCCCTATGAGCTACTCATTCCTAGACTTAGCTTCAAAACCGAGCAAACCCTTTCAATCCTTTCACAAGAGATTATTGATCTAATCTGGGAAAAATACCACCAGAGACAGATGAGTGTGTTTCTCGGCCTCCAAGATTATTTCCTGGATTTATACACCAAGAGAGACAAACATCGAGGAATATCTGTCATTATCCATATGTTCCCATTTCTCTACCTTGATAGCAAACTAATCATCCAATCAAGGCACAAATATATCATTCTTCGGGTTGATATAAATCTAAAATATTTCAGAAGCTTGCCAACATATTCTACTGAAGAGATCTCTCTGCAAACAATGATAGATCAAGGGTTGGTCCATGCAATTTATGGATCAACAGAAGAAATTCTCTACTCTGATTTGGGAATGGCTATAAAAGAAGCCTGCAAGAAGCTATGTTATGTCAAAGGGAAATTCAGGATAATGTTCTATTCATCTCCCCCAAAGTTCACTCCACCAATAAGACCTGCAATGCATGATATCTATATCGACAAGGGATGTTATAACTTCCCTAGTTGTGAATATTATTATGATTTGGGAGAAGACTATAAAGAACTACTCTCCAGAGATACGAATCATGACAACTGGAGGATTTTCAATGAAGCCAAAGAACTTGAAGAAAATATCAGATTTGATCCTTCATATTATATGGTTTTCCAGAATAAAATTATGAGGATCTTTCTTCCAGGACTTCAAGGAAATTCTAGTACAATCACCAGATGTGTCGGGAGACTGATAAAACCAGATTATGGTAAGGAGACAGAACTACGGAAAGAATATCGCCAGTTCATGTCTTGGCAAGAGATGTGGCAGCCAGATGCAATTGATGGCATAGAATGTGCGCCAATGATAGACTATGAAGAAGATGAAGACTAGTGTCATGATAAGATAAGGATTCCTCACTATTGAAGATAAGGTTATCTTCAAGATAAGGATTCCTCACTATTGAAGATAAGGCTATCTTTATCAAAGTCTAAAGGTACATCATGAAGACCTTTTTGCTAGTCAAAAAGAGCTATCATAATAGTTTATGAATGGACAAAAGAAACATCATGAAGATGCTTCATCATCACCTTGGTGAAGTCAAAGAAATAATTATAAAGATTCCCCAATAGTGCAACTTACAAGTCAAAAGTATCATCATATACAACTACAAGTCAAGAATGTCATCATGAAGAAGGGGCTCCACAATACCTTTGCCATCCCTATATAAAGAGAAGAAGAGGCAAGGGAAGGGCATCGCTTGAACCACCACCTCAACGATCACTCGAGCACGCTCTCGAGGTTCATCCGTCGATCGCTCGAACCACGAGGATCACACATCGCCTCCACCATCCACCATAGTATTGTATCCAGTATTGTATCCTAAATAAAAGACTCATATCTGAGTCTATGTGTGAGAGTTTGTAAGAGTCTAGTGAAGTCAAGTCAAGTTTGTACTACTACGTGTGTATCAAGAGTCCTGGTGTACTACTCAGGAGGATTCACCTTCTGACTATCAAGGTACCTAATATAATCCAGGACTATGTTTTATTAAGCATGTTCTTCATTTATCACATGTGTGTTCTTGTTATGATGAATATATGATTAAAAATCCAAAAAATATTTATACTTATCCATTGTTCGTGTTGTTCTGCATTGCATCCTTGTTCATGTTCTTTATCTAGTTTATTTACTTATATATTTATCTGTTGTTCTTATTTGTGTTCTTCATTTTACTTACTGTTGCATTATCACTTGCTTCCCTGCATTGCATATGAACTCCTGAAAAAACCAAAAAACTCCACCATTACTCCACCTTCCCGGACATACCCTCCTTGTCCTACCAGATTGACACCCAGGTGGTCAGGTCTAGGTAGGATAAGGAGGGTATGTCCGGGAAGGTGGAGTAATGGTGGAGTTTTTTGGTTTTTTCAGGAGTTTATATGTAATGCAGGGAAGCAAGTGATAATGCAACAGTAAGTAACATAAAGAACACAAATAAGAACAACAGATAAATATATAAGTAAATAAACTAGATAAAGAACATAAACAAGAATGCAATGCAGAACAACACGAACAATGGATAAGTATAAATATTTTTTGGATTTTTAATCATATAACAAGAACACACATATGATAAACAAAGAACGTGCTTAATAAAATATAGTCCTGGATTATATTAGGTACCTTGATAGTCAGAAGGTGAATCCTCCTGAGTAGTACACCAGGTTCTTGATACACACGTAGTAGTACAAACTTGATTACAAACTCTCACTAGACTCTTACAAACTCTCACACATAGACTCAGATATGAGTCTTTTATTTAGGATACAATACTGGATACAATACTATGGTGGATGGTGGAGGCGATGTGTGATCCTCGTGGTTCGAGCGATCGACGGATGAACCTCGAGAGCGTGCTCGAGTGATCGTTGAGGTGGTGGTTCAAGCGATGCCCTTCCCTTGCCTCTTCTTCTCTTTATATAGGGATGGCAAAGGTATTGTGGAGCCCCTTCTTCATGATGACATTCTTGACTTGTAGTTGTATATGATGATACTTTTGACTTGTAATTGCATTATTGGGGAATCTTTATAATTATTTCTTTGACTTCACCAAGGTGATGATGAAGCATCTTCATGATGTTTCTTTTGTCCATTCATAAACATTATGATGGCTCTTTTTGACTAGCAAAAAGGTCTTCATGATGTACCTTTAGACTTTGATAAAGATTGGCCTTATCTTGAATAGTGAGGAATCCTTATCTTGAAGATAACTTTATCTTCAATAGTGAGGAATCCTTATCTTATCATGACACTAGTCTTCATCTTCTTCATAGTCTATCATTGGCGCACATTCTATGCCATCAATTGCATCTGGCTGCCACATCTCTTGCCAAGACATGAACTGGCGATATTCTTTCCGTAGTTCTGTCTCCTTGCCATAATCTGGTTTTATCAGTCTCCCGACACATCTGGTGATTGTACCAGAATTTCCTTGAAGTCCTGGAAGAAAGATCCTCATAATTTTATTCTGGAAAACCATATAATATGAAGGATCAAATCTGATATTTTCTTCAAGTTCTTTGGCTTCATTGAAAATCCTCCAGTTGTCATGATTCGTATCTCTGGAGAGTAGTTCTTTATAGTCTTCTCCCAAATCATAATAATATTCACAACTAGGGAAGTTATAACATCCCTTGTCGATATAGATATCATGCATTGCAGGTCTTATTGGTGGAGTGAACTTTGGGGGAGATGAATAGAACATTATCCTGAATTTCCCTTTGACATAACATAGCTTCTTGCAGGCTTCTTTTATAGCCATTCCCAAATCAGAGTAGAGAATTTCTTCTGTTGATCCATAAATTGCATGGACCAACCCTTGATCTATCATTGTTTGCAGAGAGATCTCTTCAGTAGAATATGTTGGCAAGCTTCTGAAATATTTTAGATTTATATCAACCCGAAGAATGATATATTTGTGCCTTGATTGGATGATTAGTTTGCTATCAAGGTAGAGAAATGGGAACATATGGATAATGACAGATATTCCTCGATGTTTGTCTCTCTTGGTGTATAAATCCAGGAAATAATCTTGGAGGCCGAGAAACACACTCATCTGTCTCTGGTGGTATTTTTCCCAGATTAGATCAATAATCTCTTGTGAAAGGATTGAAAGGGTTTGCTCGGTTTTGAAGCTAAGTCTAGGAATGAGTAGCTCATAGGGAGTACTTGTAGGTATTGAGTATGTCTTGTTTCTTTGGGCAAGGCAAGGTGGTTTTCAGGAATATCTTTTGTAGGATCATAGGTAGTGTAATTTTGATGATGACCAAAGGCATCTGGAATATTGTGTGGCTCAGTTTGAGTGGATACATCTTTTGTGTGCATGGTCTCATCATGAGACATCTCATTCTTTTGCATTTCCTTTTGAAGGAAAGTATCTGCCTGCAATATGGATGCATCGTGATCCAATAATTTTGCATCAGGATCATTTTGATCATATATCTTTGGAGATTTCTCTCCTGACATAAGAATATCTTTGAAATCTGATAATTTTGAGGACTCCTTTTCAGGATAGTCATCTGTTTTGTCTGGAACTTTTTCTTCCATCGAGGGAAGATCATCTGATAATTCTGGAAATCTCTTTTGTGCAGAGAGATCACCTTGTGTGCAAGGATAATTTCCTTTGCTTATCTTTTGGAAATAATATGCAAGCCCATTTAGAGCATGAGCTTTATCTTTCCTAGTCTTTACTTGCCAGAGCAAGTTCAGTAATATCTGTTTGGAGACTAAATTCTCCACATCTTTCTGGAGAACATCTTTTGCAGCCTTGCAATCTATTCTCAACAAAAATTTTTGATTGAGAAGTTCTCCTTGAAATTTTGAGACAACCTTTACAATTGCCAATATCTCTTTTTTTATAGTGGAATAATTTTTCTGAGCATCGTTCCAGGTTCCCGAGGTAAACCTGACAAGCTGCTCTTTAGAATCCTGCTCTTTAGAATCCTTTCTTTGTTTTAGGATTCCTCCGTAACCATAATCTGAGGCATCTGTTTCTATAATTTTGAATGCGTCATGATCTAGTATATTTAAGCAAGGCAACCTTTTCACTTTGCTCTTAATCTGTTTTACTGCCTGAGTATGTTTTATGGTCCAGGCAGGAGGATTTTTCTTTAACCTTTCGGTTAAAATCCTTCGATCTTTTGCCAGTGCTTCATAGAAATCTGAGACATAATTCAAACAACCTAGAAATCTTTGCAGTTGTTTCTTATCTTTAATCTCATCAGGAAATTTATCAGCAAATTCAATGACTCGGGTAACAGGCAAAACCTGGTCATGTTGTATCTTGTATCCAAGAAATTGTATATTGGTTTGGAAAAGTTTCATTTTTCGTGCAGATACTACAAGACCATTTTGGATTATAATTTTGTGGAAAGTGTTTAGATGCTTCCAATGCTGATCAATATTTTGTGAGAAGATCAAAACATCGTCTATATAGACTATAATGAAAGAAGTATATGGCAGGAAAATCTCATTCATTATTTTTTGAAATTCAGATGGAGCATTTTTTAATCCAAAAGGCATCACGTTCCATTCATAATGGCCAAATGGGGTTGTAAAAGCAGTTTTATATCTATCTTCTTCTCTTATTTGAATTTGCCAAAATCCAGATTTCATATCAAATTTGGAATATATTTGTGATCCTTGAATTCTTCGGATCAAATCATGTTTATAAGGGATTGGATACCTTATCCATTGCAAAGCTTTGTTGAGAGGTTTATAATTGATCACTAACCTAGGAACACCTCTCTCTTTTTCAGCAGCATTTTCTACATAGAAAGCTGCGCAACTCCAAGGCGAGGAGCTTTTCCTTATTAAACTCTTCTTTAGTAGTTCATTAATTTCAGATTTGCAAATTTCCAAAAGTCTACTATTCATTTGGATGGGCCTTGCCTTGGTAGGGATCTTTTCCTCACTAAAATTAGATACATATGGGAGAGCAACAACATGTTTCTTCCTATGCCAAAAGGCAGAGGGAAGATCAGAGCATATTTCCTTAATAAATTTTTCTTCTAAGGATTTTATTTTGATTTTGAAATTTGGATCTTCAAGGGTTTTGTCTATTCTTGTCTTTTTAATTTCGATGGCTACCTCATTGATAAATTGTTCTTTGTGATAGATCACTTCTTTTAAATGATTTAATAAAGTTTCTTCAGGCTGAGAAGTGAACATCAACTCAACCTTTTTGCTTTTAATGCTAAATTGGATACTTTGTTTAGTCACAAGAAAAGGACGTATTAACGATAAAAATGGAGTTCCTAAAATTACTCCTTGATTGAGGTTTTTGATTAGTAAAAATGATGTTTTTAGACATACTCCAGAAATGCAAACATGGACTTCAGGAATTTTGTGGCTTACTTGGAGTAGATTGCCATTGGCAGCATGGACCTTATGAGAAGATTTTTCAAAATATCTGAATGGAACAATTCCTTCTCTGATGCAGTTTACATCTGCGCCTGAATCTATCAAAGTTCTATACTTGAAGTTGAATCCATCATGGAATTTATATAAAATCTCAGCATACCATTTTTGCTTGAAATATCTTTCTATAGAACCAACTAGTTCCTCTTTCTGGGCTTCATTATCGTCTTTGGAATCTTGGAGTTCGATAATTTTTGCCTTCCTTTTAAGGCTTCTTAATTCTTCTTTTATAAGATTGTATTCTTTCGAGAGTGCTTCGAGATCTAGTTGCTTATTTTTTTTCTTCAAATTTTCAACCTTATTGAAGACCTTGTTTGTGGCATAAAATTTCTTTTGCTTAATTTCATTACTTATTTCATCTTTGTTATTTTTTACCCTTGATAGAAACTTTTCAAGGATAATCTCCTTTTCTTCTGGATTTTGCACTGTATCAAAGGTATCTAAAACAAATTGTTCCAAATCAGTGAGAACCAAGAGGTTTTCCTCTGATTTTTCTTTTTTATCTTTAGATTCTGGTTTAAGCAAAGCTTTTTCTTTCGGTTTATGGCAATTTAGAGTCTTATGATTGTTTTGGCCATACCCTTGGTTATTAGACTTGGGCTTTCTTTTGAAATGTTTCGAGGCATTTTGTTTGTTATATATCTTTTTATGCCTTCTCTTAAAGATAGGGTGTTTTACTTTCTTATAAGCTCTTTTATGGTATCTATTTGACCCCTTTCTTCTAGATTTAAGTGGGTCTTGGAATCCAAATTGATAGCACAACTTCCTTAATTCTCTTTGTTTTTTGAGCTGTTCCATGCTTTTTAAATCATTACATAGCTTAGCTCTAATCATTTGCAGTTTTTGGGTGATTTTACTTCTATCTAGGTTTTGATGTTTTGTACTCCCTTTTCTTAAAGTATTTCTAACCTTTTCAGGAAATAGGGGAGATGGATCAGGTATATATTTTTCTTTCCAGAAATTCTGATTGGAATTTGGAAGGACAAATAATTTTGATAGGAACAGATTTTTACACCATCTGAAATTTGACATAGTTTTGTAACCTAAGCGCTCTCTATTCTTTTGATGGTTTCCTACTGAATGGCAAACTATACTGTAGAGTAGGGCTGATATATCATCTGGGATTGTTCCTAAAGATTGTCCTTGATCACCTATTAGGACAATTGGCCATTCATTTTTATCTATTTTAACGGCATCAATTATGGATTTTCTTTGGATTTCATCTAGATGGTGATCCCACGGGCTCCTTATTTGCCCCGTAAATCCTATGACAATCATATGGGTGGTTTCATTCTTTTTATGTCCCTTTGTCATGCAAGAGTTTGTATATATAATCATCTGATGGCACATAGTAAATATTTGGTATTCTACATTCCCTCCAGTATTCTCTTTAGTGATTTCTTTGAAGCATATCATACTGGTTATGTAGGGTAGTTCTGCGTAGATTGGCTTTGGATAATAATTTTTTATCATTTGGAAAGATCTAATCTTGTTTATCAAATCTTTACTTTCTTCATCAGTGATTTGGTTGTTTTTGGTGATATTTAAATTTTCCAAATTGTTTGCTAGCTCGTTGATTGGTTCCTCAAAAACAGAGCGTCCCAGAGTTTTTTGTTTTCCAAGTTTTGAGACAAAAGATGGGACAGCTGTTTGGGTTTCAGGATGAGGGCTAGATGGATGATTTACCTTTTCCTTACTTTTGTTGGGCATTGTTCTGTCCCCAAGGATGGTCTTTATGGGGTCTATTCGTTGGCCAGGAGTACGCAAAGATAGTATTTAAAGGGTTCTGGTTTTTCATAAGGTAGCCTATGTGATCTATTTTTGTGGGTTTTTCTTGAGTAGCTTTGGATATATCTTTTAGCAGGCATGCCTTAATATTCTCTTCCTTGGTTTTTGCTTCTAATTGAGTGGACTCAATTGGTGAGCAAGCAGATTTAATCTGCCTTCCACTGATTGTCTTCCAATCCCTAGAAGCCTTCATTGGGCTGATTATTTTGTCATTACCAGACTCAGGTTCAATCTTATTCTTTTGTTGAGAATCTGGTTTGAAGAATTCTTCAAAATGTCTAATTTGGCTATTTTCATACCAATCAAAGAAGAATATGTTCTTCTTTTGCTCAATCATTTCTTTATGCCAAACTTCTCTAATCTTCAGCCTAAAAGGTCGATCCACATTTTTGAAATATCTTACTTTTTTGGCTTTATTTTTTGGAAGACCTATTTCTTTTAGAAGAAGCTCTTTATCTATTTGGAACTCACCTTCTTCTAATGTTGTGACAAAATTTGTTTGGTCTTTGAGATTGTCTATTTCAATAACATTAGAGATTGATACTACTTGGGAATCGTTTTCTCGTGTAATTTTTATTTCTTTTTTAGGTTTAGAAAACAGGGGTTCATACATAGAACTAATACTACACGTATTATAATTATACAATGCATTCTTTTCGGACATAGTCTTAACCGACTTATCACTGCTACACGAGGCTATAGACCGGTCAGAAGCAGAAAGCGTCCTTACTAACCAAGACATCTTATACGAAGACAAAGGAGTTTAGATGGGTAGTTTCCAGTCCAACGGCAGGGTAATTAAACCTCACAATTACGATCAACCTGTAGGGTAGATGGTTTCCAGTCCAACGGCAGGGTAATTAAACCTCACAATTAAGACCAACTTGTTTCTTTCGCTAGGCTTGGATAATCCAACGCTTCCTAATCCAACGCTCAAACGCCTATTCCAACGCTCCAACGCCAACAACGCCTATCTTCGGCTAAAAGGCTCACGGGTAGAGGCTCACGGGTCCGGGCAAACGGGTCCGTCCAGGCTTTTGCAAAAGAAACAGGGTCTCCGCGACTACGGCTTACCAACACTCTATGGGATCTCCGCGACTACGGCTTACTACCACACACTCTGCCCCCCCGTTCGGAGAAGATGCATTGGGGAGGCACAAACTTGCTGGATGATATAGCATGATACACCCAGGTTGTCAGGTCTAGGTAGTGATAAGGAGGTGATCCGGATAATGGTAAGATGATTCTTGAGTTTGTACTTTTTTGTTTGATTTTAATCAAGCAGAAGCAAGGATGAATGCAATCTTATAGTGAGGAATCAAGAACACAAAAAGAACAAACGATCAAATACATGTCTAACTAGATGAAAGAATTTTTCCCAAGATTGCAATGATCAACAATCTCTTGCTGACAATGGATTGTATAAATAAATGGGTTTGCATGGTTTAAGTCATATAACAGACCACACTAGTAGCATGAATCAACATAACAGGTGCTTAGATCTCTTAGTAGATATGTTGCAGCCTGGATTTTCTATGTATTGTCTTTTGGTGATAGTCAATGAAGAACATGTGATATTTCCTGAGTCCAGTACAACTCAGGTTCTTGATAAGGATCATAGAGTAGTAGGTATGAGATTCTTTTTCTTTTGGGCAAGAGGTGGTTTTAGAAACTTTTTAGGACTAGTAGTGTATTTGATGATGCCAAGGCATCTGGAATATTGTGTGGCTCAGTTTGAGTGGATACATCTTTGTGTGCATGGTCTCATAATGAGGACATCTCATTCTTTTGCATTTCCTTTTGAGGAAAGTATCTGCCTGGAAATGGATGCATCGTGATCCAATAATTTTGCATCAGGATCATTTTGATCATATATCTTTGGAGATTTCTCTCCTGACATAAGAATATCTTTGAAATCTGATAATTTTGAGGACTCCTTTTCAGGATAGTCATCTGCTTTGTCTGGAACTTTTTCTTCCATCGAGGGAAGATCATCTGATAATTCTGGAAATCTCTTTTGTGCAGAGAGATCACCTTGTGTGTAAGGATAATTTCCTTTGCTTATCTTTTGGAAATAATATGCAAGCCCATTTAGGGCATGAGCTTTATCTTTCCTAGTCTTTACTTGCCAGAGCAAGTTCAGTAACCCTTGCTGCAATTCATTTACAGCAAAGTTGTGATTGAAACAATCACGATCTCCTTTTGGAAGTGCCGGCAACCTCCAAGTACTCATCCTTATGAGATGTTCGTACTTCAGAGGAGGAGCCATCTCTAGATAT
This sequence comes from Eremochloa ophiuroides, assembly GCA_038502445.1. Classification (NCBI taxonomy): domain Eukaryota; kingdom Viridiplantae; phylum Streptophyta; class Magnoliopsida; order Poales; family Poaceae; genus Eremochloa; species Eremochloa ophiuroides. The sequence goes on from JAHLJS010000009.1 coordinate 35,463,938, forward strand.
TGCTGCATTGAGAAAATCCTTTTTGTTAGTATTAAAAATCTTTTCTCATATAAATTTGTAACCTTCTTGTGACAATAATCTTTTCTCTGAAGAGGGATCATTTTTTGATAAGGTGTAACAGGTACCAAGGCTTTATTAGAGGATACCATGTTAATAGATTTTGAATGAATATATTTTGAAATTTGATTAATTTTTGTTTCTTCCAATTTTGAGGAAAAGGATATTTTTACCTCTTTTCCGTTTATTTGAAATTGAATACCATCTTCAGTAACCATAAAGGGACGTATTGAAGAAAGAAAAGGTGTCCCTAGAATAACATCTTGTTTTAAATTTTCTACTAACAAAAATGATGCTTTAATATGAATATTATCAATGCATATATTTATTTCAGGGACTTTGTAATTTACCCTTAGCAAGTGACCTTCGGCAGAGTGAATCTTATGAGTACATTTTTCATAATACCTGAAGGGGATAATGTCTTGTCGAATGCAATTTACATCAGCTCCAGAATCTAGTAGGGTGTTATAGGCGGACCTGAATCCATCTTGGAATTCATATGATATATCATTGGTGTACCATTTTTGTTTAAAATATTTTCTTATAGAGCCAATTAATTCATCATCTTGAGGCTCTTCTTCAATAATTTTATTTTTGCAGTCTCCCTTGGCATTAAGCTCAAGGATTTGAATTCCTTTATTAAGATCTCTTAGTTCTTCTTTAATAAAATTATATTCTCTTGCAAGATCATCAAGGCGTAATTGTTTATTTTTCTTCTTTAGATCTTCGACCCTTTTGAAGACCTCATCTGCAGAACAGAATTTCTTTTTCTGGATTTCAGTGACCAACTTTTCTTTGTTGTTTTTTACCCTTGACAGAAATTTTTCAAGGATAACCTCCTTCTCCTCAGGGTCCTGAACAGTGTCAAAGGTGTCTAAAACAAATTGTTCTAGATCAGTTAAAACCAATATGTTTTCATCTGATTCTTCTTCAGAAGTTCCTTGTTCGTAGCATGAGCATTCATTATTCTCACAACAGTTTACCTCAATATTTTCTTCATTTTCAGAGCCAGTGTCACTTTGAATATGATTCAGGATTTGGCCCAATCTTGCTTTAATATCTTCGGTATCTGATTCAAGCAAGGCTTGGATTTCTTGTTTTACTTTTGATTTATAACAATTTGAAGCCTTATGACCCTTTTGTCCGCACTTAAAGCAAACAAGGTCATTTGGCCTGTTTTCTCTTTTAAAATGTTTAAAAGTATTTTCTTTATTATTTATCTTTTTATACCTTCTTTTAATAAGGGGGTGCTTGGCTTTCTTATTATCTTCATAAATTCTTTTATGGTTTTTATGTAAATTTTTCGTTTTAGATTCAAAGGGATCTTGGAAACCAAATTGATAACAAAAATCTCCTAATTCTCTTTTCCCAATTGCCCTTTGTTTTTTAAGCTGCTCTTTGATTTTCAAATCATTACATAGCTCTGCACCTACCATTTGTATTTTTTGAGTTTTTTTTCCAATATCTAGATTCTGATAATTTATGCTCCCTTCCCCTTCTTTTCTTAAGGCGTTTCTAACCTTTTCAGCAAATAAAGGAGGTAAACCAGATATATATTTTTCTTTCCAAAAGTCCTGATTAGGATCTGGAAGTGTATATAATTTTGATAGGAATGAATCTTTATACCATCTAAAGTCTGACATAGTTTTGCATTTCAAATTAATCAATTGTTCTCTATTCTTTTCATAGATGTCCTGATAGTTTCCAGCAAAATGGTAAACTATGTTGTAGAGCAAGGTTGATATGGCGTCTGAGACTGTTCCTAGGGGTTGTCCTTGGTCATTTGTTAGGATAATGGGTCTACCATTTTCATCTATTTTAACAGCATCTATTATAGATTTTCTTTGGGTTTCATCTAGATAGTGATCCCACCAGCCCCTTAATTGTCCAGAAAATCCTATGACAATCATATGGGCTGCTTCTTTTTCTTTATTTCCATTTGCAATGCATGCATTCGCATACATAATCATTTGATGGCACATGGTAAATATTTGATATTCTACAAACCCATCGATATTCCATTCAACAATTTCTTTACCATTGAAGCATGTCATATTGGCTATGTGAGGCAGTTCTTCAAACTGTAGGTCTGCATAGGTTGGCCTAGGGATAATAATTCCTTGTCATAGCCGTTTGGGTTGTAGTTTTGAAAGTCCTAATTCTATTTATCACATCGTCACTTCCTTTATCAGTGATTTGATTGATATTTTTATTGACTTTTAGATTTCCCAATTTATTTGCCAACTCATTGACTAGTTACTCAGAAATAGAGGATCCCAAAGCCTTTTGTTTTCCAAGTTTGATACTGGACGAGAACATTTGTGGGACAAAAGGTGGGGTGACTACCTGAGTATTGGAAATATCAGAATGAGAGCTAGATGGAAGATTTACATTTACTTCGCTTTTGTTGGGCTTTGTTCCGTCCATGAGGAAGGCTTCTATGCGATCCGTTTGCTGGCCAAGGGCATGCAAAGATACGTTTGAAAAGTTTTGTTGTTCCACAAGGTGGCCTATGTGTTCAGCTTTTATAGGTTCACTATGTGTAGTTTTGGATAAGTTTTTGAGTGGGCAAGCTTTGATGCTTTCGCCCTTTGCTTCTAACTGGATAGACTCAAATGGGGGGTGTACGGATTCTATCTGTTTTCCACTAGTAGTCTTCCAATCTTTAGAAGTTCTTTTTATCATGGTTATCTTCTCATTATCTGATTCTGGTTCAATTTTTTCTTTCTGCCGAGAACCTGGTTTGAAGAATTCTTCAAAATGTCTAATTTGACTATTTTCATACCAATCAAAGAAGAATATGTTCTTCTTTTGCTCAATCATTTCTTTATGCCAAACTTCTCTAATCTTTAGCCTAAAAGGTCGATCCACATTTTTGAAATATCTTTCCTTTTTGGCTTTATTTTTTGGAAGACCTATTTCCTTTAGAAGAAGCTCTTTATCTATTTGGAACTCTTCTTCTTCTAGAATTATGACACAATCTGTTTGACATTCAGGGTCATCAACTTCAATAACATTGATGTCAAAATCAGAGATTGAGGGTTCATACGAGCTATCTTCATATGTTGCATAGACAATATTTTGTGGCCGCATCTGGGGTCTATTGTCAATACTAACAGAGGGTCTGGCTTGGATGAATACTTTTCTTTTTGAAGAGAACATTACCTCAACATCCCCATCAGGAGTCTCAGTGACAGATTGGACTTCAGTTTGTTCAAGATTTTGTGGCTCAACTGCTTGGGTCAACGTCCACTTTTTGGGAAGTTTTATTTCGTCCCATTTTAAGGCTTTTGGAGTGATAACATTGTTTTTAGGATTAGCTTGGAGTAGAGTACTCAAGCCTTTGGGTGTATTTTGCTTTGCACATGGAGCTAAGGAGGTCATGGCTTTATAGTATATCCTGTAGGTTACAGAGATATTTTCGCTTCCCGGTTCAAGATCAAAGCCTGATGTTTGTAAATTCAGGGTAAGAACTTTGTGGATATTTGGATCTGATAAGGATACTGAGAAATCTGGGAAAGTGTTAAAAAACACTGGACCATTGCTGAGGCTGGCTTCAACCATCCCAAGCAAAGAATCTTGAAATCTTTTGTTTCTACAATCCCTTAGGCAAGCCAAGATGGATACATTTAAACCTTTTCTAGTTAGGGATCTGATGGCTATTTGGACTAACCCGAAGTGTAGATAATGATACTGGGGTTTAGCTCTTATATCATTTATTTCCTTTTCAGAAAGAAGATGCAGGGTTTCATGCATGGAACTAACACGAAATGTTTTTTCGATAGTTTTAATGAAATAGTCAGAACGAAGAGAGAAAGTTCCTACATGATAAATTTCTCTAATATTTATTTTAGGAATTTTCCAGTTAGCTATACTTTTTTCAATATCTTCAAAGCAAACAGATGATGCATTCTTCACGGACATAGTCTTAACCGACTTATCACTGCTACACGAGGCTATAGACCGGTCAGAAGCAGAAAGCGTCCTTACTAACCAAGACATCTTATACGAAGACAAAGGAGTTTAGATGGGTAGTTTCCAGTCCAACGGCAGGGTAATTAAACCTCACAATTACGATCAACCTGTAGGGTAGATGGTTTCCAGTCCAACGGCAGGGTAATTAAACCTCACAATTAAGACCAACTTGTTTCTTTCGCTAGGCTTGGATAATCCAACGCTTCCTAATCCAACGCTCAAACGCCTATTCCAACGCTCCAACGCCAACAACGCCTATCTTCGGCTAAAAGGCTCACGGGTAGAGGCTCACGGGTCCGGGCAAACGGGTCCGTCCAGGCTTTTGCAAAAGAAACAGGGTCTCCGCGACTACTGGCTTACCAACACTCTACGGGATCTCCGCGACTACGGCTTACTACCACACCCTCTCAAGAATGATATATTTGTGCCTTGATTGGATGATTAGTTTGCTATCAAGGTAGAGAAATGGGAACATATGGATAATGACAGATATTCCTCGATGTTTGTCTCTCTTGGTGTATAAATCCAGGAAATAATCTTGGAGGCCGAGAAACACACTCATCTGTCTCTGGTGGTATTTTTCCCAGATTAGATCAATAATCTCTTGTGAAAGGATTGAAAGGGTTTGCTCGGTTTTGAAGCTAAGTCTAGGAATGAGTAGCTCATAGGGAGTACTTGTAGGTATTGAGTATGTCTTGTTTCTTTTGGGCAAGGCAAGGTGGTTTTCAGGAATATCTTTTGTAGGATCATAGGTAGTGTAATTTTGATGATGACCAAAGGCATCTGGAATATTGTGTGGCTCAGTTTGAGTGGATACATCTTTTGTGTGCATGGTCTCATCATGAGACATCTCATTCTTTTGCATTTCCTTTTGAAGGAAAGTATCTGCCTGCAATATGGATGCATCGTGATCCAATAATTTTGCATCAGGATCATTTTGATCATATATCTTTGGAGATTTCTCTCCTGACATAAGAATATCTTTGAAATCTGATAATTTTGAGGACTCCTTTTCAGGATAGTCATCTGTTTTGTCTGAAACTTTTTCTTCCATCGAGGGAAGATCATCTGATAATTCTGGAAATCTCTTTTGTGCAGAGAGATCACCTTGTGTGCAAGGATAATTTCCTTTGCTTATCTTTTGGAAATAATATGCAAGCCCATTTAGAGCATGAGCTTTATCTTCCCTAGTCTTTACTTGCCAGAGCAAGTTCAGTAATATCTGTTTGGAGACTAAATTCTCCACATCTTTCTGGAGAACATCTTTTGCAGCCTTGCAATCTATTCTCAACAAAAATTTTTGATTGAGAAGTTCTCCTTGAAATTTTGAGACAACCTTTACAATTGCCAATATCTCTTTTTTTATAGTGGAATAATTTTTCTGAGCATCGTTCCAGGTTCCCGAGGTAAACCTGACAAGCTGCCCTTTAGAATCCTGCTCTTTAGAATCCTTTCTTTGTTTTAGGATTCCTCCGTAACCATAATCTGAGGCATCTGTTTCTATAATTTTGAATGCGTCATGATCTAGTATATTTAAGCAAGGCAACCTTTTCACTTTGCTCTTAATCTGTTTTACTGCCTGAGTATGTTTTATGGTCCAGGCAGGAGGATTTTTCTTTAACCTTTCGGTTAAAATCCTTCGATCTTTTGCCAGTGCTTCATAGAAATCTGAGACATAATTCAAACAACCTAGAAATCTTTGCAGTTGTTTCTTATCTTTAATCTCATCAGGAAATTTATCAGCAAATTCAATGACTCGGGTAACAGGCAAAACCTGGTCATGTTGTATCTTGTATCCAAGAAATTGTATATTGGTTTGGAAAAGTTTCATTTTTCGTGCAGATACTACAAGACCATTTTGGATTATAATTTTGTGGAAAGTGTTTAGATGCTTCCAATGCTGATCAATATTTTGTGAGAAGATCAAAACATCGTCTATATAGACTATAATGAAAGAAGTATATGGCAGGAAAATCTCATTCATTATTTTTTGAAATTCAGATGGAGCATTTTTTAATCCAAAAGGCATCACGTTCCATTCATAATGGCCAAATGGGGTTGTAAAAGCAGTTTTATATCTATCTTCTTCTCTTATTTGAATTTGCCAAAATCCAGATTTCATATCAAATTTGGAATATATTTGTGATCCTTGAATTCTTCGGATCAAATTATGTTTATAAGGGATTGGATACCTTATCCATTGCAAAGCTTTGTTGAGAGGTTTATAATTGATCACTAACCTAGGAACACCTCTCTCTTTTTCAGCAGCATTTTCTACATAGAAAGCTGCGCAACTCCAAGGCGAGGAGCTTTTCCTTATTAAACTCTTCTTTAGTAGTTCATTAATTTCAGATTTGCAAATTTCCAAAAGTCTACTATTCATTTGGATGGGCCTTGCCTTGGTAGGGATCTTTTCCTCACTAAAATTAGATACATATGGGAGAGCAACAACATGTTTCTTCCTATGCCAAAAGGCAGAGGGAAGATCAGAGCATATTTCCTTAATAAATTTTTCTTCTAAGGATTTTATTTTGATTTTGAAATTTGGATCTTCAAGGGTTTTGTCTATTCTTGTCTTTTTAATTTCGATGGCTACCTCATTGATAAATTGTTCTTTGTGATAGATCACTTCTTTTAAATGATTTAATAAAGTTTCTTCAGGCTGAGAAGTGAACATCAACTCAACCTTTTTGCTTTTAATGCTAAATTGGATACTTTGTTTAGTCACAAGAAAAGGACGTATTAACGATAAAAATGGAGTTCCTAAAATTACTCCTTGATTGAGGTTTTTGATTAGTAAAAATGATGTTTTTAGACATACTCCAGAAATGCAAACATGGACTTCAGGAATTTTGTGGCTTACTTGGAGTAGATTGCCATTGGCAGCATGGACCTTATGAGAAGATTTTTCAAAATATCTGAATGGAACAATTCCTTCTCTGATGCAGTTTACATCTGCGTTCTATACTTGAAGTTGAATCCATCATGGAATTTATATAAAATCTCAGCATACCATTTTTGCTTGAAATATCTTTCTATAGAACCAACTAGTTCCTCTTTCTGGGCTTCATTATCGTCTTTGGAATCTTGGAGTTCGATAATTTTTGCCTTCCTTTTAAGGCTTCTTAATTCTTCTTTTATAAGATTGTATTCTTTCGAGAGTGCTTCGAGATCTAGTTGCTTATTTTTTTTCTTCAAATTTTCAACCTTATTGAAGACCTTGTTTGTGGCATAAAATTTCTTTTGCTTAATTTCATTACTTATTTCATCTTTGTTATTTTTTACCCTTGATAGAAACTTTTCAAGGATAATCTCCTTTTCTTCTGGATTTTGCACTGTATCAAAGGTATCTAAAACAAATTGTTCCAAATCAGTGAGAACCAAGAGGTTTTCCTCTGATTTTTCTTTTTTATCTTTAGATTCTGGTTTAAGCAAAGCTTTTTCTTTCGGTTTATGGCAATTTAGAGTCTTATGATTGTTTTGGCCATACCCTTGGTTATTAGACTTGGGCTTTCTTTTGAAATGTTTCGAGGCATTTTGTTTGTTATATATCTTTTTATGCCTTCTCTTAAAGATAGGGTGTTTTACTTTCTTATAAGCTCTTTTATGGTATCTATTTGACCCCTTTCTTCTAGATTTAAGTGGGTCTTGGAATCCAAATTGATAGCACAACTCCCTTAATTCTCTTTGTTTTTTGAGCTGTTCCATGCTTTTTAAATCATTACATAGCTTAGCTCTAATCATTTGCAGTTTTTGGGTGATTTTACTTCTATCTAGGTTTTGATGTTTTGTACTCCCTTTTCTTAAAGTATTTCTAACCTTTTCAGGAAATAGGGGAGATGGATCAGGTATATATTTTTCTTTCCAGAAATTCTGATTGGAATTTGGAAGGACAAATAATTTTGATAGGAACAGATTTTTACACCATCTGAAATTTGACATAGTTTTGTAACCTAAGCGCTCTCTATTCTTTTGATGGTTTCCTACTGAATGGCAAACTATACTGTAGAGTAGGGCTGATATATCATCTGGGATTGTTCCTAAAGATTGTCCTTGATCACCTATTAGGACAATTGGCCATTCATTTTTATCTATTTTAACGGCATCAATTATGGATTTTCTTTGGATTTCATCTAGATGGTGATCCCACGGGCTCCTTATTTGCCCCGTAAATCCTATGACAATCATATGGGTGGTTTCATTCTTTTTATGTCCCTTTGTCATGCAAGAGTTTGTATATATAATCATCTGATGGCACATAGTAAATATTTGGTATTCTACATTCCCTCCAGTATTCTCTTTAGTGATTTCTTTGAAGCATATCATACTGGTTATGTAGGGTAGTTCTGCGTAGATTGGCTTTGGATAATAATTTTTTATCATTTGGAAAGATCTAATCTTGTTTATCAAATCTTTACTTTCTTCATCAGTGATTTGGTTGTTTTTGGTGATATTTAAATTTTCCAAATTGTTTGCTAGCTCGTTGATTGGTTCCTCAAAAACAGAGCGTCCCAGAGTTTTTTGTTTTCCAAGTTTTGAGACAAAAGATGGGACAGCTGTTTGGGTTTCAGGATGAGGGCTAGATGGATGATTTACCTTTTCCTTACTTTTGTTGGGCATTGTTCTATCCCCAAGGATGGTCTTTATGGGGTCTATTCGTTGGCCAGGAGTACGCAAAGATATATTTAAAGGGTTCTGGTTTTTCATAAGGTAGCCTATGTGATCTATTTTTGTGGGTTTTTCTTGAGTAGCTTTGGATATATCTTTTAGCGGGCATGCCTTAATATTCTCTTCCTTGGTTTTTGCTTCTAATTGAGTGGACTCAATTGGTGAGCAAGCAGATTTAATCTGCCTTCCACTGATTGTCTTCCAATCCCTAGAAGCCTTCATTGGGCTGATTATTTTGTCATTACCAGACTCAGGTTCAATCTTATTCTTTTGTTGAGAATCTGGTTTGAAGAATTCTTCAAAATGTTTAATTTGGCTATTTTCATACCAATCAAAGAAGAATATGTTCTTCTTTTGCTCAATCATTTCTTTATGCCAAACTTCTATAATCTTCAGCCTAAAAGGTCGATCCACATTTTTGAAATATCTTACTTTTTTGGCTTTATTTTTTGGAAGACCTATTTCTTTTAGAAGAAGCTCTTTATCTATTTGGAACTCACCTTCTTCTAATGTTGTGACAAAATTTGTTTGGTCTTTGAGATTCTATTTCAATAACATTAGAGATTGATACTACTTGGGAATCGTTTTCTCGTGTAATTTTTATTTCTTTTTTAGGTTTAGAAAACAGGGGTTCATACATAGAACTAATACTACACGTATTATAATTATACAATGCATTCTTTTCGGACATAGTCTTAACCGACTTATCACTGCTACATGAGGCTATAGACCGGTCAGAAGCAGAAAGCGTCCTTACTAACCAAGACATCTTATACGAAGACAAAGGAGTTTAGATGGGTAGTTTCCAGTCCAACGGCAGGGTAATTAAACCTCACAATTACGATCAACCTGTAGGGTAGATGGTTTCCAGTCCAACGGCAGGGTAATTAAACCTCACAATTAAGACCAACTTGTTTCTTTCGCTAGGCTTGGATAATCCAACGCTTCCTAATCCAACGCTCAAACGCCTATTCCAACGCTCCAACGCCAACAACGCCTATCTTCGGCTAAAAGGCTCACGGGTAGAGGCTCACGGGTCCGGGCAAACGGGTCCGTCCAGGCTTTTGCAAAAGAAACAGGGTCTCCGCGACTACGGCTTACCAACACTCTACGGGATCTCCGCGACTACGGCTTACTACCACACCCTCTCCCCCCGTTCGGAGAAGATGGCTTGGGGAGCTCGTAGCATCATATATATATATATATATATATATATATATATATATATATATATATATATATATATATATATATATATATATATATATATATATATATATACACACGAAACTTTTCATCGAGAACGGCCAAGTATCTTAAATGACTAATGGTGGTTGGCAGCATGGCACGCACTCCGTCCGTTGGATCACATCTCGATAATTGGTCTTGGTACAGCTACCACAGTACTTCAGATTAAGAGTGAGTATGTAGGGGCCCGCATATATCTTAGCTAGTATCTACTCTACTACATGACGAGATGGGGAAAGGACCAGAGTTGCGTAGGAGAGTTTGGTTGCTCCTCAACGACATGTCTAGCTAACTCTCTCCCGTCATCCGCTCGCTTTTCCATTCTCTTACTTTATACCTAAACATGTCAAGGTATCTTCCAAACATGCAAGGAACGGTATCTTTCATCATCAAGAGTTCGCAGAGATGGGTCCTAGGTGCTAGTTAATTATTACTACAGGAAATATAGGAATTACTGAATTTGTAGGAGCAGGAACACAGATTTTCTCTAATCCTGCTGCGTAACTCTCGTTCGTGCGATACTTTACGCGCCTTGTAGTAATCAACGTATACGTCCAAGAATTGGAAGAAAAATTCTCGGCAAGCAACCACATAGCACCCCTATTTCAGGTCTTGTTTGGAGAGGTGCACTGCTTCGGAAATCGTTTTCGAGACCACGAGGATTTCAAGCCAAATAAACGACCCTTCACCATCTAGAATGGCCCTCAATATTTTACTGAAACCGCTATCCAAATCAGTAATGTGGATGTGCCACCTACACATTCATCATCATTTCTTAAATAGATATAAATGCTGTGTCTACGAATGTGTCAATATCTCCTAAACAACATTTTCATGTAGTATACAATAGGGACTAGTTAGCGAGGGCGAATGGAACAGCGCGACAACGTCAAAGAAGACTTGCGTTGATTGAAGTCCAATCACCACATGCATTACTGATTTCTTGCAACTTACTAGTATTTCTAGGAAGCATCCATCATTTTTCAATTTGATAAAAAAACTATTTCTATTATTACAACCTTGTTTCGAACACAAGAACATTTCCATATTACTACTGGGTATTAGTTAATCTGAACCAAAATCTCATCAACTAGTCATCCTCGATCTTTTACTGAAAGCATTATTCTCCAAATCATTTAAACTAGTTTTGACCCTGCTTTCTGATACAACACAGCAAGAAATACGATGGAAGTGCACATTTCTTATTATTATTTATAAACAAATATAAATTTTGCGTATACCTTTGTATTGAAGTCCTGAACAACATCATCAGATAGTACACTAGGGTAGGTATGAAGAACAGAAGAAGTAACAGAACGTCGTAATCATCAGTGGCAACTCAAACTCGCGTACCCAACCAGCACTTGCGTTATTAAAGGATTCCTTGTGCCCTACATCAAGAAACAGTGACTAAAACCAGACGCCTCAATTCCATGTTTTTGCAGAAATTTAAGTGAATTAGTTATTACAATAGAATTCTTAAGGTACGACTGCTCAATATTACTGTCCTGCTCCCTAAAGTTACTGAATTTTTTAACAGAACAAAAAAATATTATTGATGCAGATTTGTTGGTAACACGCTCGAAACCTTGCAAACTTGAGAATAAAAAAGATCGTGACCACATAGCACCAACCTCGAGTCCACCACTTCAGAAATTCATAGCACCAACATCGAGTCCACCACTTCGGAAATCCATAGCACCAACCTCGAGTCCACCATTTCGGAAATCCATAGCACCAACCTCGAGTCCACCATTTCGGAAATCCATAGCACCAACCTCGAGTCCACCACTTCGGAAATCCTTTTGGGGATGCAACCTTATGAGATATTAATAAAGTTCAGTTCGGTGAGGGGAAAGACTTGGCATTGCGGAAATTCGGCGTAAAGGGTAGGTTTATGTTTATAATGCCTTAACCTCAAATGAGGATGGGCCCTTTTCACAAAAAGATATGGAAAGGCAAGATCCCAGCAAATCCAAAATCTTTTTATGGTTAATCATGAACAATGCTAATGCAATTCTCACAAAGGATAATTTGATCAAGAAGAAATGGCCTATGCATCTTGCTATTTTTGTAGCCTGGGTGAGAATGTGAAACACTTGCTATTTCAATGCAGTGTTGCCAAATCAGTTTGGATAACTGTTGCTCATGATATTGGTGCTAATAATGTGCCTAAATCCCTGCAACAATGTTGGGTTTGGTGTGAGAAGTGGCTTCCTTATGGGAAAAAGTTTCATACACTTGGTATAGTAAAAAATCCCATCACAATTGTATGCCTTGCATGTTCGCTCATGAGTTATTGGGCAGGTCTTTTCATAGGGGAGGACATGAAAGTTCTTGAAGCAGGAATCAACAAGATGCTGGAGATTGCATACAAGCTATTGTACAAGAACTTGTTGAAGAGGAAACACCCTCAGCTGGAAGACGGTCAGGAGAACAACCAAGGTGAATGAGATGTGCATGTTGTGACTCAACGAATAATGAAGAAAACTCAGATGATCTGTTCTTGGTTGTCGTTCGTCTAATAAGCTCACCAAAACCTGATCTTGTGGAGTTCTTATTGATGTTTTGGTTCTTTTTTGGTGCTTTTAGCCTGTAATGATGTTTGTCTCTCTTGTTTTGCTCGTCTGAAGCAGACGACACTTTTCTTTTTGTTGGGTAGATGTAATCTCTGGTTCTGTCTTTATCCTATGATGTAAAACTCTATCACACTGTATTTCCTTCGATTTCAATAGGAATGGGCTTGCCTCGTGTCAAAAAAATCTAATTGGTCTCATTAAATTTTTCAATATAAAGGCACTCACAGTGCAGACGCTACCTAGAATTTAATGAAGACTTGGAGTCTAAATAAAACTTGGAGTATTAGTTTTTATCTCTCTCCCTTCAACAAATATACTGTCACATTAGCAAAACACTATAAATAGGAGGCTAATAAATAGACTTAGACTCGAAGTCAAAGTCTATATTGCGAGTGTCCTAAATATGTTTTGATATGTTGTCAAAAAAAAATGTTTTGATAGTGTAACTATTTTGTTGTCAACTTAAATAGGGTTTCCTAAAAACTTGTTCAAGTTCAAGAATGTTCGACTTAATTAAGAATTAAGATAATACTAAAATATACTATAGCTGAAAGCGATTACGATTTATGTTATGAGGCACAGCATCAAGGGCAGGGAGGATGGAAAGTCGAGATCAGGGACATGGAAACCCATCAATGGCCACTTGCGTTCTTGACTTGTCGTTACAAGGGAACAAAGACCAAGAAACAAACGTGCTTGTTTTATTTCATGACACGACAATCCTTCCACATCCTAGAAGGAATTTAACTGTTTCTTGATGTCGGCAAAATTATCATCAAAATCCTCCTTTCCAAGCATTTATGTGGCTTTGGCCACTGTTGGGTACCTTCTGCAGTTATGACAGTACAATTAGAGTTATGACAATACAATTGATCTCATGACTATTTTTTATTTTTCTTAGGACATGTTTAGATTGGATACGGATTCATCAAATTCAAGTTCATGAGGTTGGATTCATCGAAATTTCAGTCAAACGGTCTAAATTCGGTTGGATTCGGACTCAACAAATAGGTGGATCTAGAGGTTGGATTCACCATTTTGGTGGATCTCCTCAAGGTGTTCCACCTAACTAAAGTTTGGTGAATCCAAACAAATTACCCAATATGGCACCGGTTAGACATACCTCTTCGTTACTTTTTCTCTTTTTTTCTCCGTGCGCGTGCCGGCAAGGAGGCGAGCAGGGAGGCCGTGCCCCTCCCCACGCCAGTGAGATCCAGGCCCTCGTGCTCCGCCCTAGCGGTCCGCCGTTCCCTACGCCCCACTAGCATTGGCCCACCCTTCCCGCCCGGCCGCGACAACCTCCACGACATCGGGGTCTGCCTCGCCAACCTCGCGTGCGTCCACTTCTCCTTCCTCGCCAACCGCCTCGGCGAGCAGGAGCAGACCCACAGGGTATGCCGGGTGGGGCACGGCATACCCTGGCCTCCAGCCGTCATAGTATAGGTAATAGATTTGTTTTTACGTAAAAAAGGGGAAAGATAGCAGTAACGCACGACGGCTTGATCGCAAATCATGGTTCAGCTTCCGACACTTGGTTCGGCTTCTAACGCCGAACGGCGGCGGTGGCCTCGATCGCAAATCACGGAGCCAGAGGGAGTTACTGCTTCCTTTTGCATTAAATCAAATCAAATCACGGAGACGGAGCCCGTAATGAGATGTGCCGCCCTAGTGGATCGGTCGGCCTGGCACCACACGCAAAGATCCTGCAGCTTTTGATCTTGTGCTCCTTTGGTCCTGTGGATCGGTTGGATGTTGGCACTGGCTCATGAGACGGCGGTATGTGCCTATGTGGTGAGTTAATTCAATTAGTTTAGTTAGCTTTTAGCTAGTGCAAAACTGCAAATGTCAGATGAACTCAATAATCCAATTCAACTAGCAACTACGTACGGAATTCACAGGTTATCCAATCCAACTAAGGTTCGTTTTAATTTGTGCATCGCAGATTCGTCTTAAGCCATCAGAGTTTGTGACGGAGGTCTAACCGTATTGAAAATATTCACGTACATCGGCACCTAACCATTATACGGCTTAATTATTATAAGAAAAAATACTGTTACGTGACTACAAATAAACTGAACCTAACTAAAATGGCAGTCATTTTATCTATTTATTGATATGAGTGATTTGTTTGTATTTCAGTTCCTAAGTTGTGATTTCGTGTTCGTGATTTCGTTTAGCAGAACAAACAACCACTAATTAGCATCAACCCATTAAAGACGGCAGGCATGCAGAATGTGAGTTTTTAACAGTAACTTCCATCAAACTGTATGATATGGTTTACTTGCTTCTCAAATTGATATTGATTTTACCAGTGGCAACTACAAGTGCTGAAAGGATATTTTCTGCATTGGCTATAGTGAAATCAAAGTCAAGGAATAAGGTAGGTGACAGTGTTTTGGATAATTGTCTGGTCACATTTATTGAGCGGGATATTTTCTTCAAAGTTGATGAAGATGATATAATTAAGACATTAATGTCATTAAAAAAACAGCGGATAAACAAGTAATATTGTAAGTCTCTTCTATGGCTATATTTCGAATGATTTCTATTTTATTTGAACAATTTATAAAGAGATTTACCATTGTTTTAGCTTAATCTTTGAATTTAAGGCTTATCATGTTATTTAATGTGTGTGGTTTTACCGAGTTAGAGTATGGTTTTACCGAATGGCATAAGAACATTTTTTAGGCATATTCTGAAGTAAAATCCTAGGTCTGTCACTGTCGACGAGGTGTTGCCCTGGATGCAGCAGGTGACGCAGAGGGAGGCCATCGCTGTCAACTCCATGCTCCATCTTCTGAATGTTGACCTGCTATGTTTATCTTCTGAATGTTGCTCAATCTGCGCCTCACATTGCCATCCTTTCTTTATACTAGAGATCTTATATATGTAACTTAGTTCATAGGCTACTCTTTTTGTTGATAGCATGTTTGTTATTCTGTGATATGAAGTAACTTGATCTGACCTGACACTCCTTTATGCTACAAATCTGAATTAAAAAATAGTGCATATATGGTGAATAAATAATAAACGTCTCTTGCCCCTTGTCTATATAACTATATCCATCAAACTAAAATCCGTGTGACATACAGTGCTAGCATTGTCTTTTGTTTTCCCATATCAAGTTACCATATTAACACTAGCCTGTAGTAATTCTGACCGCCTAAATAGTACTTTTGGTTTTCTGAACTTTCCCTTTCCTTCTCAAACAGTAGTGTGTGCCAACTAATTTTTTAACTCAAGCTTATTGATTTTCAACATTTGAACTTGTCATGGATGAAACGACTCTTGATCCAATTGGGCTCCATCCTGATGAACCTATGATGAAGAGGTAAGTGCATGTTTACTGTGTAGATCTTGATGTGTTATGAGACCTTCTATGGTTTTCTTACATGTCGAATTATTTAGACATGTTGCTATTTTGTCTAGGCAAAAAGTATAAGTATTACATGACACTGAAACATAAAATTCCAAAAAGAAATTTAGATACACACTCTTGCAATTCTGCTAGTGTAAAGTTCAGATTTCAGTTATCAAATAATCTTGAATGGTTTGACCACAATTAAAATCTCAAGTCAAACACATTTAGATATACTCTTGCTCGAAATTAGACGGTTTTTGATGTGATATTAAACTGCACTTTTATCTTACTCGATCCTTGATGGACAAGAATTAGTTCCTTCGTGTGCTCTAGCATTTTGGTCTTTATCTTTTCAAAATCAGTAGTACGTTATGTTTGTAGTATTGAAGTAGGTTTGCACTTTTAACTTGCAGGAAAATTACTATACTAAATTTAAAAACTTTGCCTCTTTCACTTACAGCAAAATGGTGGCAGCTGTGAAGCACAGGTTTCAAATTTTCTAAGTATGACTACAAGGACAACCGCACTGTGAGAATCAGGATGAGACATTGTTGTTGCACTTGGTAGTAGCAAAGACTAATCTTTCCTACAGTCCATATGACTTTTAGAACATTTCCTGGAAATTATTAGAATGTACTAGCTCTCGTGAACTTCTCTCAGTTTAGTATAGAGATGTAAAAATGCCCGTGCTTTGCTACGGGTTGGTTTATTATTTTAATATCTTTTTTAAGTTTGATCATTGTTGTAAATTTTTTTTGGCACTATCATTATGTATGATTTTAACTTTTTTATATATTTTTCTTATCTTTTCTTAGTTGGAACACTAATGGAATGATACAGTGCTGGAAAACTTTGCTGGACTGTAGTGGCAAGCGGAGAAACAAAACAATTGCAGTGACTATTTATGCAAAAAAATTCCAGTCACATGAAGAAACACAGTCGAACTAAGATATAAACTGCAACACCAGAACCCACAAAACCGAACGAGCAACCCCTGGGGAAAATTGAAGATGCAGAGCAGTAGCTACAGAACCATTGTTCTAAATCTCAAGGAGAAACCAAGAACAGCAGCCTCTGTAGTGCCATCAGAGATCGACAAGCTGCTACTAGGACTGTTGTGCAGTACTACAGAAGACGAAGGAGCGAACATGAAGACAAGCTGTTATAAATAATTTCTGTTAAAAACAATACGGGCTGTATATTGGTCAAGTTGTCTCAGCAGAAGCAATCTGTTATTAAATCGAAAAGACCCTGCTAAGCCTCATAAAAATCAGTATGTTTCTAGTTTTTTTTTTAAAAAAAGTGTGCTGCTCCTTCACTTAACCTGATCAATATAGTTTTGGCACTACTGTTCATGAAACATTGTCGTTTCAGAAACAACACCGGAAACAAAAGCTAACAAATCTGTACCAAAACAAACTAGAATTTGGATCATAGCCTCACACCATCACGAGAAACCAAACCCAACATGATAGTACATCCAAAATTATTATAAATTTCTCACAAATCTTAGAATCTAGTAAAAACACATGGTTACACACACACACACACACACCCACCCCTTTTAGGAACAAGAATCCTTTATATATTGAAGAAATTTAGAAATTTTGTTGAGGGTCAAAGCCCTTCAAATGAGTCTCACATGTACGGCCGTATGGGAAAGGCAGAGGATGAACTAAAGCACAACCATAGCCCATAGGGTAAGAATTGATCTTAGACTGATTCGATAATCAACAATTTCTAGTGCTCTAATAATTATAACTAAATAGATGGTTTGCATTATAAAAAAATATGAGGAAGCTATTTGACTATTTCTAAATCTGAGTTTTTTTTTTTATACAGCTAATGATGTCTTGAACTCTAGTGGTAAGTTGTCTACTTCATTCAAAGTCAATATCTATCCCAAAAATGGCTTTCGCCATCCTGTTTGTGATAAGCTAATTAACATATAAGCATCATAAGTGAGAAAGTATTATATGTAAAAGTAATATAAATATTTATTATTTCTACCTCTATTCGTGGCAATTGTAGTTATTTCATGTTTCCATGCAGACATGAACATGAAAACAAGATAACCAGATAGTTCTCTAATCTCTACGAAGTGAAGGATGGCAAGATGTCCATAGATTTCATCAACTATACATATATGAGCTTCTCATTTCTGTAAACACCCTTGAAGGTGCTTTTTTTTGGAAGCACACCATCTTTTACAAGCTACTATCACCATTGCAGTGGGTTATTCATGCCAAACACTTTCAGCTCTGTAAAGAAATACCAGCATTAACCTAAAAAGGCATCACAGTGGCACCACAAAATACTATTATCAAGCACCAACTTGACAAAGGGTGAGTTCTGACAGAACATATCTAAAAAGTGTTATTACTCTCTGCAATACTGAACTAAGGCTTTCAGGAATGGGAAATCCAAATATGCGTTGCATCAGTTTTTATATTTACATAAATAAAAGTCATGCGGACACATGTGATGTTTGACTTTTAAGTTCAAATTTGTTAATAACACAAATTGTACCTTGACATTTTCTATTTACACTATAAGTGGTGATATGAGGTTGCAAGTTGCTAAATCTCATTGATTAGCATACATGCCTCGTCTTGAATAGTGTTGTTTTTATGCACCTTGATTAGTTGCTTTTGGTTTTGTGTGGTGTGTGCATGCTCTTTTTGAATATCTCGAGTTCTCGACATATGGCAATCCACAATTATTCCATTAAAACCTTAATCAAATGCTAGAAATGTTGAAATCTAAAATGGCATCAATGTAAGAGCTTAGTTACAGGAAATTGTATTTTGATACCTTGTACTTGCAGCTTCCTTGGATGATCTTCCAAGCATGTCAATAAATGGACACATGTTGAGTCCATAATAATGCCCAAATCAGTTTGCCAAATGGAGAAAGCAAAAATTAAAACAATTCATAGAGTACATCCTGCAAAACAATATCTATAAATTTCTCCCCACCAAGGAGACTGGATTATTTGCGTTTGATACCTAGATGGATGGTGATGTAGGTAATGGAGAATTCACATTCAAAGCTTTGTCAAACTCAGAATCCATTGGCTCTGAACATTTGGGTCTCTTTAAAGGTCGATCCTCTTCATTGTCAACAATTTCTGATTTGATATTAGAAGGATCCATATCCTGCAAGACAAAAAATATTAGTAGAATGGAAAATAAGAAATAATGACATTGATGGCAGTAAGCAAGCTTTCTACAATCTAAATGAGCTTACAAACTCATAAATTATATTGCCACAAAAAATGCTCAGATTTGAATACATAATAATGCCAAAATCAGTATGCCAAATGGAGAAAGCAAAAACTAAAGTAATTCATAGAGTACGTTCAGCAAATCAATATCTATAAATTTCTCCCCATCAAGGAGGGTTGGTTATTTGTGTTTGATACCTGGATGGATGGTGATGGAGGCAATGGGGAATTCACATTCAAAGCTTTGTCAAACTCGGAATCCAACGACTGTGAACATTTGGGTCTCTTTAAAGGTCGCTCCTCTTCATTGTCAACAAATTCTGTTTTGATATTAAAAGATTCCATATCCATCCTGCAAGACAAAAAAAATTGAAGAATGAAAAATAAGAGATAACAAGTAGAATGCAAACTAATATGTATATTGTAATGGAATTGTACTTTGAATTTATTTGCTAGTTGCGACTGTTATCTGAATCAGATGGCTTCTTATCCTATAATAAATTTATTTGCTAGTTGCGACTTAATCTTGATACTACCTGTTATCCGAAGCAAATGGCTTATTATCCTAGAATAAGATTTCTTATACTCGAGATTTCTAAATCTCTTGTACTCAAGATTGCAATACTTGGAGCGCCATCCAGTATTGCCTCCTGAAACAGCCTTCTCTAAAACACACACATGTTTTTTATAATGCATTCTTATTCTTTTGCTGGTCATCATCAATTCAATTGGAGCACTTTCATCACGCAGGAGCATCCACTCGTAAGAACAAAGGTAGAGAAAAAACAAAATTTCAGATTCATGCACCACAAAACACAAATCAGTGAATCACATGATGGGTAATGCATAGAAGTAAACTCTAGGTGCTATTGCTTGCTTGCTAGGATCTGGGACCTGGTACTACCGGACTGGAAGGAGACGTACCTACTTGTTCTGTAAATCGAAGTTAGTAATAGATCTATATTCTCATCATACAAAAGATCTTAAATTATCTGTATTGAATACAGTGTTTTTTGGTTCTAGCAACAAATATTCTCACAGCAACACACCCTACGATAGCTGAAGCAAAATCTACGCAGGACACACGACAAGGGACACGTATTGCTGAAAGCCAGACATGGCACAGAGCAGTAGGCGTGCAGATCGAAGAATATGTGGAGAGCCACATGGGTCCAGCTCAAAGCAGATCGAAGCGAGGCAGATAGATAAACCGAAGAATCTAGGCCTTGTGTGTATCAAACAAGCACAGATCGATTAAAGCTTGTCTGGCATTGTCAATGGCCACGCCCAATCGCACTGGAAAGGAAACCGCGGCTCTGCTCAGTGAAAAAAGAAATCTGAAAGAAGGTGGTGACGCAAACGCCATCTAATCTATTGAGTGATATGGTGTATTTTGATCAAGCGCAAAAGGTAAGTTCAAAACTAGAGGAATCCATCATGGAAAATGACCAGAACGCCATCTATTGAGTGATATGGTGTATTTTGATGTGGTGATGTATGAATGGATGCTGGACAGTAAAATAATTAAGGGTAACAAAAAAGGCCGCTATACCTCATATAATAGGCCAGCTGGAGTAACCATCTAAAACTCCATATTTTCCACTCCCTTTTCACAGATAGTAGCCAACCCAATGAACCATAATATGGACTCCGACAAATAGCTATGGGCCTGTTTAGTTAGGGAAAAAATTTGGGTTCCAATAATGTAGCACTTTCATTTGTATTTGAGAACTTTTGTTCAACCATGGCTTAAGTAGACTTAAAAGATTCGTCTTGACATGTATAGATAAACTGTGTAATTAGTTTTTAACCTACATTTAATGCTCCATACATGTACCGCAAAATTGATGTGATGGAGAATCTTTGGGGGACTTTGGGAACTAAACGGGGCCTGTATAGGCTAAAATTCGCAAAGGTTCCCAAAGAATGGGACACTATGTAGTACCTGATGTGGCTTCTAGCCATTGGCGTCGTAGACCTGGAGCAACGACATTCGTGGCCCTCAGCGAACCTCGGTGAACTTGTTCAGCTCGGCAAGATCAGAACGCGCGAACACAGATCGGCAAGATCAAATAAAATTTCTGCATGTCGAGAAGCCATTGCTCCAACCAGGAACATATAAGAAGCAAAAAAACGAGGGGAAGAAATTTGATTCCGACTTGGATTCCATGTCCAAAATAACCGAACTGGAGTCTCTGTTTACGTATCCGAGCTGGAGTCTCTATTTGATTCGTTCCCAATCCAATGATTCCTAATCCAACTCCTCCACGCAGTCTGGCCCTGAAGAAGTGCGGGATGGCACGGACCTTGACGACAGCTACAACGGTGGTGAGGAGCAACTGGAGGGAGAGGATGATGTGTACTCGGACGCCGGAGGAGCAGCTGGAGGGAAAGGATGATGTGTACTCGGACGCCGCCACCACGGTGGCGGCGTGGAGCCACCACAGTGGTGGTGCAGCTCGGGGCTCTCCTGCATCCCGGGGTAGAGCTAGCACGTGGCGGCGCCCGAAATGCGGGATGGCGCGGAACTTGGCGAGCGTCAGGTCAAACCAGAACGCCGGCGTGGGCACCGTCACCATGGCGGCGACGGGGAGGCGCGTCTTCCAGAGCCGCATGATGTCGAAGTAGCAGGGCGGGCGGCGAGCACCGGGTCGGACCAGAACACCAGTGTGGACACCATTACCACGGCGGTGGCAGGGAGGCGCGTCTTCCAGAGCTGCCTGACGTCGTCTCCCTTGGCCGAGCACTAATACACAGAGCTCTATAGTGGCGGTTGATAAGCCATCTTCACTAGCGTTTCACAGGGCCATCAGTGGGAGAGGCCAGTGAAAATAAATCTTTCCACTGGCGGTTGCCTGTGAACCGTCAATGAAAATATGTTTCCACCGGCGGTTCCCTAAGTAAACCGCCAGTGGAAATATATTTTCACTGGCGATTCATAGGTAACCGCCAGTAGAGATTGTCACCCTTTTTAGGGAATTTCAGCCCCCCTCGGCCATATATATATATTTATTTATTTATTGTAGATATTAAGCTATATTAGATCATGATCAAATATAGCAAAATAAAATTTAATTATTATACAGTATATTTATATACATCAAAGGACTGTGCTCATAATATATACACATATATGTTCATCAAAGTTACATGTGATAATATCTCAAATTTACACATCTAATTAATAACCCTCTCGGGTAAGCCCTACCATGCCAATTTCCGTTATCTCTCTGAACTCTTCACTTCCTAGAATGTCTTGCTTGTCGTGATAATTCCCGTTGCTTGGAATAACATGTTTCATGATGAATGAGCACATATCCTCAAGTATGTTGTATAAAGTCTCCGTGCTCATGTTGTGCGCCTTGAGTTTTTTATAATTCCGCAACTGTAGTTAGAACTATATTAATTAATATGTATAAACATTATATACACATTTATAACTTTAAGGGTATAATGACTATTACTTACATTATCAACGTTCTTGATGTATTGTCCGAACTCCCTCATAAACTCATAGACATAGAATCCGCAGTGGACCGATCCGGGTGGTTGCTTGTGGCACTATATATGTAAACAGGTAAGCGAATATTTAATTAGTTGCAACATTATCTTATGTGTTGTACATGGATGATAAATATATAGTCATAAATAACTAACATACCGGCCACTTGTAATTTATTGTTAATGGTCCTTTTTTTTCTTGTCGTGCTTTCCGCCTTGTAGTTTATACCACCTATATGTCCTATGATTTCGAAAGAATCACCAAGTTATATTCTCAATGCAAACTCTCGTCGGGAAAAGAATGCAAATATTTTTCGGCTTACCTCTCTAAGAATGTCAAGAATGTCGCATATGTAGTGGGATCATAATCTGTGGAGTCAAAGATAAGCACCCTTCCCTGCCTTGGATAAATATAAAAATAAATCCAATGGTCCCTGCACGAATCAAGTTCTCGTAATGCATAGGCCGGGGCCACATATATATATGGATTAGACAATAATAACATTAATTGCAAAAAGAAACTTGAGCTTACCTAAAGTTGTATGGGGCCATTATGACTTGCCTATCTTAAAATTGAAGCACTGAATTTCCTAAGTATATGCAGTATTTGTCCTCCATCTCTTTTTTTAGCTCAGTAATAATCTGCTGAGCTTCTTCCTCAGTCTTGTCCTTCAATTTGTCATTATCCTTTCCGATCCTAAATATGTGCCGCTCCTCGCATATTTCGGTGGGGTCAAGATAGCCAATCCTCTCTTCTGCATGTGAATAAGGATCGATATCAAATCTCTCCTCCTGCTGGTCATGTTGTAGTCTGCAAGGCACATGTGCAAATGAATCTCAGAGACTGAAACGTAATACATTAAAATAATAATCAAGTGAGTATATGAGTGACACTTACAATGCCCACACTGTTACGAGCTGAACGTCGAGTCTTTTGAGGTTCATCATCAAGTGCATGTCCTCGAACGTGACCACAGCTTTACTTCGCCCGCTCATAAAAACTCTTGGTGGTATACATACGCTCCGAGCGTCGATGCCAACAGAAGCTGCTCTCATATACCAGTCATGCATTCTTTTAATTAGAGATGGGATTTGGGTTACTTTTTCCCAAGTCAGAAGCGACCTGCCCGGCACATATGTATCAGGGATATTTTCATAATCCTCTTTTGTTGACTTCCTAATCTGTATGGTCTTCACAGAAGATTTCCCCGATTTCTCAGCCTCAGAACACTCAACGACACGACTTGTGCGACTGCGTGCTGTTCCTGACAATCATAGCATGGTCCCAGCAGTTTTTTGCTTTGGCCGGTGTGGCGAGACCATTTTGGAAACAACATTCCTCTTCTTTACTGGTGGGGGGTTTTTTCTTTGGTTTGTGGGGCTGACGGGGTCGATGTTTGCTCATGTTGTTTCTCTTGTGGGCCCATTGGGGTCGATGTTTCCTCAGGTTATTTCTCTTTGCTTGCTGGGGAAGGTGGATAGTTGATAGGAGATGCTAGTGGCAGAGGTTCTGGAATTGGATGCACAGGCGAATTTGATGAGCTAGGAAGAGACCGGTTAGGTGATAACGACGGCGGTGGGTCATTATGAATGCTATGCTCGGTAGATGGTGGTGGCCCACTCAACCTGATGTCTCGCCTAGACCAAAGGATGAAATTCTTGATGGCTTGTCCCAGTGTTTCAATGCCCTCGGGTGCAGAGATGTCCAACATGTCATCCTCATGTCCGTGCACTACGTTCACCACTTCGACCCTGCAGTACTCATCTGAAATGTTTGCAACATGAAATGTCCATCCAGGGATTACGAAGCCAGTGCCTACTTCCCTAGTACGAACATTGGTAATGCCATAGCTTATGACTAGTGAGCAAGGCGTTGGCATGTCAATGCCATCAACTGGATAGCGAACATTTGCCGTAGACGCGACACTGCTTGGAGCATTTAGAGACTGTGCTATCAACTGCTGAGCTCCCAAGGGCTGTGTCACCGGCACCAGCTGCATCTGCGGAGACTGTTGGGTGTTCGTCCTTTGTTGAATAGAAGACATGACACCCACCAATTGCTGTGCAAGCTCGGTATCAGGATTTGCTACTAATTTAGTTACCATATCTTTGAAGGCTTGCTTTGCCTGCTCCTCAAAAAAATCTTTCAAGTCCTCCTTGTATCAATCATGCTTCTTGTACATTCCGGCCCACTCCTCGCCGAATCCTTCTTTCCATCCTAGCCTTGACGAGATGCCTCGTACACGACCAGGGTGCTCGGGGTTACCAAGACCAAAAGTAAGGATGTCCCGCTCCCTTTGTGGCTTGGCACTTCCTTCCTTCACATGAGCTGCCGCCTCATAAATATTCTTCGTGGCTTCTTCAACCATTGGATCAGAAAACGATGTACTTGACTCAGATATTTCTCTTGGTTTGCGAGCACGAAGCCAGTTCGCGCTCCTTTCGCCAAGTTCCTCAGACAACACTGGCAACCCTGTTGCCTTCTTCGCAGCCTCTTCTTCCCTCCATTTGGGAACCTACCGCTTGTAACCACCTGTGCCAAGGTGGTGGTGGTACTTGTTCTTCTTAGCAAGTGCTGAGTTCGCTTGGCTCCGGGTCAAGAATTCTGAGTTAGTCTTCTGCTCTTTGAAAATAGCCCACTGGCCTTCTGTAATGTTGTACTTGCTGGTGGGGTCCAACGCTGTCTTCACATATTTGCTATTCAATTCGGACCTCCAGTTGCGAAATGTGATGGCCAACTGCCTCATTGCATAACCCTTTACGAGTTCCTCTGAATCCCGAAGCAGAACAAACTTCTTTGACAACTTTTGCCACAAGTTTCCCTTGACCGAATCTAGTACATCTTTCCACTGAGATATTGTGATATCAAGATTATCCCTAACTAAGAAACCAATCGCGTTCCAAAACTTAGCTTGCATCTCTTGTAGAGTTAGGGGCTCTCCTTTTGCACTTACGTCTAGCACCCTACATGTGTTACTATCCCACTTGTTTGATCCCTGTCACCTCATTTTCTATCACTCAGTTTTCTCTTCCTTGATTCCTCAGTGCTCGTATCGGTAGGTTCTGGCCCCTGGTCTTCGTGTTGCAATTCTTCTTCTCCTAGTTGTCGCATTTGAGACACGACCTCCTGTTCATAAAATTGGGTGCACACATGAAATCATGGATGAGTACATATATAGATAGAAGGGATTCGTTGAACTCCGTGTATGTTACCTCGTCTTCTCGTGGATCATAAGTAGGGTCGCACTCCATTTCACGACGAGCCTTTCTATCTATGCTGGGACACGGATCACTTGGACTTTGATATTGTTGCTCACTCGGCTCGTTATGTTGAGAGGACTCTGATGATGAAGTCGTCATCGCGGTAATCTAACATAAAATATAACTCTAATTAAACTAAATTTTATGAATGTGTTGAAACAAAGTTCATCGAGCTTACATATATCACATCACATATATCACATCGCATATATACATCTGTCTTTATAATTTTTTATTTTAGCATTTTACATCTGAAATAAGAGATGGTATACATATCACATATATCACATATCACATATATCACAAAAATTGAAATACACATAATAATTGGAGGAATTGAAATACACATATCACATATATCACAAAAATTAAAATACACATGATAATTAAAACTATTTAGCTTTGAAACCAATCTCTAAGGGCATATAACAATAAAAAGAAACAAAAACTAATATGCATATAACAAAAACTCTGTTAAATTAAAATAAAATAACCTATATTGTCACATATACATATACACTTAAAAACCCTCTACAAAAACCTAAACTAAACCCTAAACCAAAATCTAAAATAAACCTAACTAAAGAATTAAATCCTAATTAAACAATATGAAAAACCTAACTAATAAACTAAAACCTATTTAAACTAAAATCTAATTAAACAAAAAAAACTAATTAAAATAAAACCCTAAAGTAAACTAAAACATAATTAAACTAAAACCTAAATACAAAGCCTAATTAAAAAAGTCCAAGTGGCCGGTCCACTAGCAGGCCGGCCCACTATAGCTAGCAGGTTGCCCCACCGCCGCCGCCCGCCTGCCGCCGACGAGCTGAGGGCACGGCCGACGACTACCGCCACCACGCGCCCACCGCCGACGCCACCGAAGCCCTGCCACTGGCCACCGCGCCCGCGACCTCGCCGCCCTGCCACTGGCCGCTGCGCCACTCGCCGCCCTGCCACTGGCCGCCGCGCGCGCACCACACAGTTCCACCGGAGAAGGGAAAGGAAGCTTGGCGGCTTACCAGTGAAGTCCTTCGGCGGCGCGGCGATGGATGACGACGATGGCGGCGCGGCGGGAGTGTGGCCGTGGGGCGAGGCGGCCGGCACGGCTACGGCGAGGCGCGCGGTGGGACGAGCTTGCAGCTGCGGCAAGGTCACAGCAGCGGCTAGGGCATGCGCGCTTCGAGGACACGACTGCGGCGAGGGCACGGAAAAATCCGGCAGCCTGACGGCATCGGCGAAGAAATGGCGGGCTCCTCCGGACTTAGCGAAATTTCGAACGGGGAGCATGTGTTATATACTGGGAGGATTTGTACTAGCGGTTGTCCTAAGGAACCGCTTGTGTAAATGATTTACATTGGCGGTTCGCATTAAGAACCGTCAGTGTAAATTGTTTATACAGGCGATTCTTAATGTGAACCGCCAGTGTAAATATTTTTAAATTTAATTTTTCAATACAGAGTGTATGTTTTATTAAGCTAGGGTTTTAGTTTACCTAGGGTTTAGGGTTTAGGGCTTAGCCAAGGTGGTATCCAGAAATGTTTAGCTAGGGTTTATGGTTTTGTTAGGGTTTAGGGTTTTTTAGGGTTTAGGGTATAGCTAAGGGTTTAGGGTTTAGTTGTTAGCTAGGGTTTAGCTTCGGTTTTAGGGTTTAGGGTTTACCTAGGGGTTTAGGGTTATTAGAGAAATGTAAACATGTTAAAATAGAGAAATGTAAACATTTTAAAATAGATAAATGTAAACATATTAAATGTAGCATAGGATACATGTTGAAATAGAAAATGGATTACATGACAAATGATAAATAGAATCTAGCCAGCTACTGTTCTTCCTTGTCCATCGGGGCGCACCCATGGCAACGAACTTTGTGGGATGCTTCGCTCAACATGTCTTATCTTCACTAGATGGTCTACAAAGAGAGACATTTCGCTGAATTGGTTAAAATCCTCCAGATCAGTTACACCATCAACTCCTAGAGCTTGTTGCTTCCCAGGGAAAACTATATGCTTCGGCTTGTCGGAACTTTTCTTCTCATTTTTAGAAAGATTTGTTCAGCATAGAAGACCTGTGCGGCATGGTTAGTAAGGATCCACGGGTCATCTTTGTAAACTACCTTACTTAGATCAAGAACTCTAAGCCCATAGTTGTCCACTATGACATGTTTGTCTTCAACCCATTGGCATCGAAACACAGGTATTTGAAATGTACCATAGTCTAGTTCCCATATGCCCTCAACGAAGCCAAAGTATGTACTAATCTCACCAGTTGCATCATCTATGGCCTCGCATCGAATACCACTGTTTTATGCCATGCTCTTTTTGTCCTTGGACTTGGTACAAAATGTGAAGCCACTGATGTCGTAGGTTTGCCATGTCATGACCTGGCGTGATGGTCCACATGACAACTTCTTGATGGTTTGTTCTTCAAACGTTTCCCCATCTGGAATATCCTGCTCCCTTAGCCATGCGATGAACCGATGCTTGTGTTCTTGCTTGACCCAATCGTCCGTGTGCCCACCATTATGTTGGCGAAGATCATTCATGTGGCGCTCGATCAAAGGATCCATTATCGAGAGCTGATGCAGGATGCTATAGTGTGCTTCAAGGACTACCTTGTAATCTGACGGGATAAAAGATTTCCGTCTAGTCCTCCCACTTCTATGCAGCCTACCCTCGTGTCGTGATGGGCGCAAACCTATTGCAATCTGGTCTTTTAGGACACTATTGTAGAATGGGCCACCAGAAACAATGGCCTCTTCGGTACAGTACCCTTCTATTATAGACGCCTCAGGACGAGCACGAGTTGATACATAGCCATTCAGTACTGACATGAAACACTCATAAGTCCACATCTCATGCAAATACATGGGCCCCAATGCCTCTATTTGCGGCACCAAGTGCGTCACAAGGTGAACCATTATATCAAAGAATGATGGGGGGAAACACATCTCAAGCTGTGACAGAGTCTCCACTGTGAATTCTTGAAGTGACGGCAGCTCATCGCAGTCAATAACCTTATGTGAGACCTTGTTGAAAAAGTAGCACAACCTGGTGATTGCCATCTTTAAGAACACCGGATTTATAGCCCTGATGGCAACAGGGAGGAAAGTAGTCAGCATGACATGACAATCATGTGAGTTGTAATTGGTCAGTGTAAGGTCTTTCATTGACGTAATACTCCTTATGTTAGAGCAGAATCCAGATGGAACATTCAAATTTTTCCACCACACACGCATCGCATGTTGCTCCTCTGTGTTGAGGTTGTAGCTTGCTGCCGGGAGGTGGTACTTCCCATTTTCTAGAGGAGCAGGGTGCAGTTCCTTTTTTATGCCCCAATTTACCATGTCCATACGTGAGTTGAGTCCATCCTTAGTCTTATTCTTTATGTTAAACAACGTGCCAATTACGCTTTCAAAGATGTTCTTCTGAACATGCATACCGTCGATCGCGTGTCGTATGTGTAACTCTTTCCAGTATGGCAAATACTTGAAGAAAATAGACATCTTCTTGAATTTAGCCCCTGGAGTTGGTTTCACATCCTTTCTTAGTTTTCCGTCTTTTGTTTTCTTCCCAAAAACAAATTTGATGTTGCTGACTATTTTGAAAACTCTTTGACATTTACTGTTACCCGATGGAGCAGTAGAATGCAGTTCATCATTATTGTCGAAGTACTTATCCATCTTTCGCAAGCGGTACCTGTGCCCTTTCGATAAGAACCGTCTATGCCTCATGTACACTATCTTCTTTGATGCATCAAGGAACATGTAAGTGGTTCCATCTATGCAGATTTCGCATCCAAGCTTTTCCTTGGACTGCCCTGATAATATAAAGAGAGCAGAGTAATCGTTGATGGTCACAAAAATAATTGCATATAGTGTGAAAGTTTCTTGGCGGTACTCGTCCAATATTTCAACTCCTGTTTCCCATAATATTTTCATGTCATGCATTTACGGCTCCAAAAATACATCTATGTCAACGCCGGGTTGCTTAGGTCCAGAAATAAGAATGGTTAGCATAAGGTATTTACGCTTATGCATCAACCAAGGTGGAAGGTTGTAGATGGTGAGGATCACCGGCCATGTGCTGTGCTTGCTGCTCCTCTCGGCAAATGGATTCATTCCGTCCGTACTCAGAGCGAACCTAACATTTCTTGGCTCAGCAAATTCTGGATGGTTGGCATTAAAATCTTGCCATTGCTTGCCATCGGCTGGATGTCATAACTTTTCATTGTTTTTGTGCTCATCTGAAGCATGCCAGCTCATAAGTTGGGCATCCTCAGCGTTTGCGAACAAACACCTCAATCGATCAATCACGGGAAGGTACCACATCACCAGAGCAGGAATTTTCTTCTGCGCGTAGTAGTCTACTTCTTCTTTATCTTTCCTGGTGGGTTGGGTCTTTTGTTGGGTCTTCTTTCGCTTCTTCCCCGTAGACACGGAGGTGGCACAATCTTCCTCTCGATAGTCTTTTTTCGTCTTGTATCTACTTGCACCACAATTAGGACAACTATCCAAATCTTTGTATTCATCACCTCGATATAGCATACAATGGTTTCTACATGCGTGGATCTTTTGGACACCCATTGTAAGTGGACTGATTAGCTTCTTTGCGTAGTATGTGTTAGCAGGAACTCTATTCTCCTTTGGAAGCATGTCTGCGAGAATACTCAAGAACGCATCGAAGCCAGCATCGCACAAACCATACCGGGCTTTTACCATCAATAACTTTAGCACTGACCGCAACGTCGTGAAATCTTTCGTGCAACCCTTAGACTCATCGAAAAAAGGCTCCTGTGTTGCCTTCCTTATTTCCTCCATACCTTTCATGAAGAAGATAGATGGATCCAGATAACTAGGCAAAATTGCATCTAAGAAGTCTGCATCTTCCTCAGCACTAACATTGGGCGGACCATCAGCATTAGGCACAACATGTTCACTTTGAGGACAAGATGTTTGTCTCTCATGTATGAAATGACATCCGTCAGCAAGCATATCTGCACCATCGACACCGATGTTCACAGGAGTACCAGTTGTGTAAGCTGCAGAGCTACCCTCTCCATGCTTTGTCCAAATCAGGTAATTCTCCATAAATCCTCGGCACACGAGACGAGAAAATATTGCTTTCATGTCATCAAATACAATAACATTCTTGCAGTCTATGCATGGACAATATATGTGCTTCGTATTTGACCTCCAAGCAAGAATCTTAGCGGCATCGATGAACCTCTGCACCTCAGGTATGTATGATGGATCAACTCGTGATAAATTGTACATCCATAATGACCTCTCCATCAATAACTATAAAAATATAATGAGTTTATTATGACCAATGCAAAATAAATATGATTGTTTATAGATATTATTTAATTAACGAACCTTTTTTCAGCAACCTTGTTCGAAGAAATACAGATGAAAATCGTTCACTTGAGAATTTTTGAATTTGTAGACCTTTGGAACCTTAGTTCACTAAAATTTAGAAGAATAATGTGTGTTAAGACTCATTCTCAGTGTGAAAGATTGAATATTTTGCAAATAATAAACATAATTTATAATAAACAAAATAGAAAACTAATTAACAACCTATTAACATAATTAAAAAAATAGAAGAATAATGTGTTCTAACAAAGGATTGAATATAGGCACCCAATTAAAAAAATAGAAAAAACTAAAAAAAACTAGCTCTCCCTACATGAATACACAAGAGCACACACTATTCATGGAAACAACTAATATAACCTAAATTAAGAAGTAATTATGAAAAGGGAGAGAGGAGATACACTATCTAACCATCATAAACAACCTAATTTGAATAAATAAAGGCAATAACCTAGCAGTCATTCTCTCTAACTCATGGCAAACCCTAGATCCAAAAAGTGGCTTAAATTGAGCAAAATTGATTAAATAGAGGCAAAAGATACATAAACTAACATTTCTTAGTAACCTCCTCCAAAGAAATGAAGAATAAAACCTCCCCCTTGTATTTTGGCAGATCCGAAACTCCATAAATGCTTCCAATGGCGGCTGGCTACGAGTAACTGTTCGGTCGGGGGGAGAAGAACGTGTATTTATAGCAGATTTCACACTGGCGGTTGGCCTAACGAACCGCCAGTGAAAGGCAACCGTCAGTGTTAAGTTACGATTTTCACTGGTGGTTGGCTTAAGAAAACCACCGGTGTTAAGTGATTTGCACAGGCGGTTCTTAACTCTGGCCCTCCATTTTATTTGCACTAGCGGCCGGTGAATGAAACCACCAGTAAAAAAAATGTTGGGCGCCACTGTAGAGATCCTGTGTACTAGTGGAGTATGTAGGTTGGGTGAGTAAGGCGGTTTGGCGTCGGTGTCGTAGCCGTGTTGTACTGAATGGGCGTGAGTGAGTGGGCTGACGGAGGTAGTGGGCTGATAGTTGAACTGAATAGAATGGGCCAGACGAAGATTTTAGGGGAGAAATTTTCCCTCTAATAGGTATCGATAAAATATTGTTATATAACCTCACATCTCTTGTAGTGTGCTAACAAAACTCATCATCAAATAGTTGTGTTTTTCGTGAAACTTTTTATCAGAGTAGACTACAAATGAGAACTTTTTCTATAATGCAAATAAACTCTAGATTTTCACCTATAAAAAATTATGTTATATGTATTACATCTCTCGAAATCAATCGTCCATGGAAACACTTAGCAGATTGATGTCGAGCAACAACACGTTGGTCTGGCACCGAACATTGAGAGAAGTGAGTAGAGAAAGACAAATGAGTGAAGTGCCAGAGTCCCCCTCCACCGTACTCCGCCACCCTTTTTATGGGGAAGGTGTGAGGGGATATTTTCATTATTCTCCATGTGCGACTTGTATTTTAGAATAGCACCTCTAGAGGCTATGAATGGTCCTAACCTTATCTCACAAGCCCTAAGCTATGTAGTTGGGCCCTGAAAATACCAATGGGGTCCCGAACATATAAAACACTCCCAACAATAGCCCCTCGGCTATGCGGTTTTGATCCAAAGTACAAATGGAAATAGTTAAATATTTATTAAATTATATGTTATTTTAAATGATTAATAAAAGGAATAGGAAATGAAATAATTATTGAATGGTGTGATTTTTGGATTGATTGAGATTCTAGGTCAATCACCTTTATGACCTAGGGCATGATGAATTAGAATAATAATGGTTAGCCTATGGTAGGGTCTTGATCACGTCTGTGCATTATTTATTATTGAATTTTATCTGTCATTTCATGTGCATCGTATTCATGCATACAATATTGCATACGTGTAGTGACCGAGAACCCTAAGGTGAAGGCCGAGGGTCCAGCTAAGGAGGTTGCTCTAGAATTTGTGCAAGGTTTCGATATTTGTGGCACTGACCCAGATCCGACACTCTACACTATTCAAAGCAAGCCCCGGTGCATTTGCCTCTCCTTGCTATTTTAAAATGTTTATCACTTGAGTTAATCAATTGTATTAGGTTAATAGGAGTTGATTGACAACCACTTGATGCATTACCATCCTTGACCAATTATCAATACCTGAGAACCTGATTTAATTAAAGTATTGAAAAAGCTTAGTCATGCTTAATGATTAGATTTGCAAAAATGCTATTTTGAACTGTGATGATACAAATCAAATGAATCACTTTATGGGACTGGTTATGTCCATGTTGGTTGACAATGTTCCTAGCTAGTTCATTATCATCCACGGGGATGGGTTTTTCCATTTGGTCGACCATCTATTTGGGTTGGAGTCCCAACGATTCTCGCCATCGGAAAGGGATGTGAAAACCGGGTAGTTACCAGTGTACTTGGGTTAGAGTCCTAGTGCATGGTTTCTAACGGAAAAATATTAGGGACCGTTCGTTGTCAGGCCTGCTGTGATCAAGACTTTGCAACTAGCCACATACTACGGGAAGCCTCTGACTCCGTGGCTCTACTGCTGGAACCGACAACCAAGCAGTGGGAGTGGAGAGATGGCGAGAGTAGCGTGTACCCTTGTGGCCGGCGTGCCTGGAGACTAGAGGAGTACTGTGCTCTCGGGTGGCGCAGGACCGGTTCCGGGGTATGAAAAGCCGTGGTAGGCGGGGTTAGCGTATGCAAGCTTAGGTGCTACATACGCAGTGTGGATAGGAATCCCCAGCTGGGTATTTATCGTTGCTCCTCGGTTATGGAGACTTGATTCTCACCCCTACATCGAAAAGTAGTTCGGAACTAGGTTGTTTTTGGAATGAATACATTTATTGGAAAGAATGATGATGGATATTTGGAAGGACTTGGAAATATAGTTAATGATTAATAATATTATGAAAATAAAACATTGAAATAGGACTAGTAACGTTTTTGTGCAAAACTCTTGAATTCTTGCTCAAGCCTTACCTTGACTCCCCCTCAGCCTGCATTCCTGAGTCTAATTTTACATCTTTAGTCGGGTAAGTCTTGCGGAGTACCCCATGTACTCAGGGTTTGTTAACCCCGTTGCAGGTAGTCAGCAGGAGCCCGAAGTCTGTCTTGCTCCGTGCTGTGTCACTATTATCCAGGAAAGCGAAGAAGAGTAAGTTTGAACCCGTGGGCAGGGTTTGTGTATTTTCTATCTATCATGTTGTACTATTGTTCTACCGCGACTGCTACCTCTTTAAATTGTGGTCTGTAATAACTGCACCTAATTTCTATTTGAACACCGGTTTGTAATATTAAGTACTATTTAATCTTCCGTACTTCTACTCTGATGTAATTTGTTATGAAATGTTGTAATCCTGTAATGGCATCGCAATGGGATCCTGTCGGAGATAACGGGTGCTTATGTAGCCCGGCAGGGCCGCCTAGGTCATCTGGAACACAGGCCCAGCTGTCAGAGGTCATTAGTGGCGATGACAGGTGCCTGTGGGCCACGTGATTTAGGCCGTTCTGTTACAATTTGATAGACCTTTCCACATCTGGCCCTGATCTCTCTATACCCGATCCTGTACTTTTGCAACACTTCTATGTGGGTCTTAGTTGGAAATCTGCACAATTTCTTGACCTTGCTTCTGGTGGAGCCTTCTTACGCCTTTCTGGTAGTGAGGGGAGAGCTATCCTTGATAGGATCCTATAAAATTGTCCCAACACCGATGTGCACGATGACTCTCCTGAAAGAAAGAACATTCCAACCCCCATAGAAAAAGAAGTTTTGACAGTTAAATCCTTGCCAATTCCATCATCCATACCTTTAGCTGTCACCCCAATTCTTGAACCTTTCGCTGAGACACCAAAGGAAGAAGAAATTCATCCTTTGGAGTTTCCATTAAAACTCGAGGATGATTTCTCTTTTGATGATGAAGACACCTTCAAGCACCCTATCCAAAAAGAATCTCAAGCATCCTTCACCCCAAATCGTTATCTTCCTTATTCATATGAAGATTTGGTGGTACAAGAATCCCCCGAACCAATATCATCTTCCACCTCTAATTTTGATCCCCCACATAACCATCCTTGCTTCTTTATTAATAATTTGAACCAAGGAGGCAATCCAAACCTTTTGCTTGACATGGAAGGGAGGCAAAAATCATTAGAGGTAGAGATCCCCATTCTAATGGAGGAGGAGGATGAAGATCCACCCTTAGAATGCCCTAGCCTAGAGAAGATGGACAATTATGTCCTCGACGAATCAACATTGGAATTTACAACTAAAGATCAGGAGGATGATCATGAAAGATATATTTTAAGAGAGCCACCTGATCCATGCTTGTGTGAGAAATCTTTAGAGTCATTCTCTCCTTGCACTTATGAGCGTTGCAACCCTCTTATGTTCCTTCTTAAAGAAACCTACAAAAGAATGGTTGCGGACGCTTTTGTCTATCATAAGAATTCCAAGGCTCGTAGTACAACTGCAAGGGTTGAGCTTATGACTTCAAACAAAGCACTACCAGGAGAAAACCCGTTTATTTATTGTTCATCATAGTTTGCTTAGCTTTAATCATCATGTTTCCATTTTCAATTTGCATCTTTAGTTGATAGGTTGCATGTTTACATTTCAATAAAAAGTTCTTATAGAAGCACTATGCATTTAGAATAGGTTTATTTCAAAAAAAAAAGAGCTTGCATCTTAAATAAATAAAGAATTGAAGGAGACTTATCCACAAGAAGACGTCCAACTCCGTGGAAACGGCAAGTGTGGAGGAATACCTCCCCCACTCTGGTATGAAATTATCACATCACTCTTTACTATATGCATCCATTCCTGTCTATTTTGCATTAAATTGAAATTGCACTGTATAGACAAGATTTAGTAATTTTGAGAGAACATGTAAACAAAGTTTTCATGCGAAAAGAAGTGATGTTCATCTTGCCTTATATACATGCCTTAACATGTGTTGACGGTTGCTAACACCCTATTTTACCGTCAACATTTCACCCATAATCAAGGTAAAACCATATGAAATGCAAAGAACTCACTTTGAAACTCACCTAGTTCTACATGTCCTTGGAAAAATTTTGTGTATGCAGGAAAAATGGTGAAAACAGGCAAAAACAAAGAAAACCAGGACAGCTTGGCACCTCAGCTGCCATGTGGGAGCCAGAGGGGGCGGCCGCCCTCCACATAGGGCGCCCGCCCTATCAAAAGTGCCAAATGCACTCTGCCACCTCACGGATCCGTGTGCCATCCTCCCAAATGGCCTATGGTAAGTTGATTCAACATCAACGGCTCAGAAATGTGTCACAAGGATCCGGTGGCCCTATCAACAGGGCGCCCGCCCTGTCCAAACTGCGTGCCACGTCCACAATCCAAGGGAAGGTCCCCAGGAGTCATCCAAGCCATCAAACAAAGTCAGTTTTCATCCAATGGTGATCAAGTGATGTGCCATGGATCGAAGGACCCACATGTCATCCCCTCGGGGGCTGCAAACCGCCAAATCAGGGCACCAACCGACCTTGCAACCGCCTTTGAGGAGGAATGAGGGCTGTTAGATGCAAGGTGGTGCATCCAAGGGGGCGCCCGCCCTGCCACTTCGTGCCACCGACCTCCAGGACGCCTACAAGTACCCCTGGAGCTCTCCTACACTATAAATAGGACTTGTTTCCTCACTTGTAAGTAGAAACCACTAGAGATTCAGCTCATTCTATAAGTCAGAAGTAGTTCCTGCTCTCTCTCTCTAGCAAAGCTCTGCTCGTAGGAATAGTGCTAGCTAGAGAAGAGTAGAGTAGTGAGAGAGAAGTCAGGAGAAGGAGGAAGTCCGTGGAGGAGCCGGGCTTGTCGGCAACCTCTTCTACGGTGTTCTTCACTCTTATCGGTAATAAAAATCCCATTCTTTATTTATTTATTGTTATACTTTAAGTAGCTGTATACTTGCTCATTGTTTGGTTAGAGTGCTCTAATTCTTAGGCCCTAGTTAGAGTAGTAAGTTTTATAGATTAAGCGTGGTGCTTAGGCTATAATCTTACCCTTGAGTGCCGCTAGGCCCACGGATAGTAGTGGTAGGTTCTAGGTGGTGACAGCCCTAGAATCCTCTGAATTCCATCACGTTCAGTCTAGTTTCTTTAAGCATAGGGCTTGTAGACGTACGGTGCCTAATCAGTCGGACCCCGGCGAGTTTAGGACTTTGCATGTCCCTAGTATAGTAGACTCTTTGGTATAACAAGCAATTGATCTTTTACTGAGTTAGAGTTCTCCCACAAACTCCAGAGCTACTCAGAGCTATTCTAGTGTGTTTCCGCCTTAGTTATATATTGGTATAAATTAACTGCACTCTATTAAATATTATTATTATTATCAAATTATCCGCAAGCGCACAGATATAATACCGATGTAGCACTTCACCAGACTATCCCAGTTTAATATTGAACACAAAGGAACAGTAGGTGATACTGACTAAGTTTATTGATTCTTAACCCAATGGCACAATCAATCCAGAGAATATTGAGAATGAGGAAATAGCTAGTGATTATCTGGTTCTAACAACCGGTAAGCTTTAAATAATACCGTTCTAACTGGGCAGTAACCTGAATAAGAGCAGAAATCAGAGTTCTCTCCTACCAAGCACTTATACACATATCGATCCTATCAACGGGAAGTGAACTACAGAGGAGTCAACGTAGCTATCACCTACGTGAACTACCACTATCCGGCCAATCTGGGGACATTCACAAGTAATCATAGCCCAGACACCACGTCTACACTACAAACTACTACTTCAATCTTGGAGCTACCAGGATCAAAGCACTCAACATGTGTTGCAAACGTAACAACGAATAAGAACAACTGCTTACTTGAATTAGAATGTTGAATACAAAAGTACCTCAGAACGTAGCTCCGGGCGAGGGAGCTGAATCCAGACGAATACAGCTATGAAGAAGCTCCGACAGGCCAGGACTCCTCTGAATCTCTACTCCTCAACTCTATCTCTCTAATCTCTCTCTTGATTGCTAGCCTAGATCTAATGGTTATCTATCAAATGCTTCAGGCTCTACAGCTCTTGATCTGGCCTCCTCCAGGGGTTCTGGCCCTTTATTTATAGCCCGGTGGGATGAACGTGTGCCGTTGAATCAAACTGACTTAATGTAGGGCTAAGATGACTCTAGAAGGCGGTGGCCAGAAACCCTAGGGGGCGCCGCCTGGCCCCCCCGTTAAGGCCGGCCGGCCCCTCCTGTCAGGTGGTGGGGCCCCGGTTGCTTCGGGTGGCTTTCAGAGGCTTCTATCTTGTCGATGGCGTATGTTGCCTTGGCGTTTAAGTTTTATGATAATTAAGCACTTTAATCTCTCTTTTAAACTTTTCTGGATAGTCCCCTGGAAAATATACACTTCACCAAAACTCATGGAAATTATTAGTAATAACCCTATTCTAATAGATATTCATGTATAATGCAGGGATAATTGATAATAAAAATTAGACGTTAGGCTTTTACTCATCCCGAGAAAAAGGTTGGTTTAAGACATAAAATTTTAGAGAGAGAATAGAACATAACTTGAGAATATATCACATAAAACTAGTCTAGTCATACATGTACTGCGGGATTCAAAGTGTCTACCATGAATCTTTGAGTAGTTGGAGAACAGAACATCATGAAACAGATCGCTCTCTTTCTTTAATTAAATCAATTGGAGAGTAAGTTAATTTTGCAGATAAAGCTTAGCTTTACCTTCTCCCTTTGTAGTACTCTCGAATCACTGATATATCTGGTATTTTTGTATCCGTACCAAGGCATTAATGATATTGCCTTCTTTATCCTATTTCTAAAAAGCTTATGTAGATCTCAGGTAGGTATAAATGTGAAAATATACTTGCATTGCATTTATTGTAAAGTCAAACAATGAATCCACAGAGAAATGAGACATAAAAATGAATCTAGCTTTATTTGGTGGAATATGGTGAAACCTAATTCTACCTTGCTCTTTGAGAAAATAAATCTCTCTTTAAACAATTGAGTTTATCCAGAGAGTTTGAGCTATCTTTTATCTTGTTTCTTCTTCTCTCTTTTTTTCCGGGAGGCGAGCATCTAAGTACTCATTGTTTTAATTTCTTTGGACACTTGTCTATTTTTATACTCCCTTTTTCTTTTGCATAGCCTATACCTCTTTTGGATTTAGTAACCGAGAGATTTTAACGAAACATAGAGTATTTGTTTGGTGGCTATCCTATATGATTATTTTTGGTGTTTTCTCCCAGCGTAGGAGAGAAACATTTTTAGTGGAATAATTTGCTATTACTCCAGATTAGAGTAATGCTTATGTGGCAGTGGCACTTGATTCGAAAATATAACAAATTTCTTCAACGGGTTACAAAGATTGACCCAACTCAACACAAAGACAAGTACTAAATGTAGAAAGTTTCTATCCAATATATGGCTCTAGTAGGACATTATCTTTACCACAAAGGAGAGGTATAGCTAATTATTTTAAATTTCAAAATAAAATCTCCAAAGATAAAACATCAGGGGTTGAGTTCTCATCATTCTACTATCTCGTAGTCCACAACAACTTAAGCAATCATGGGGCCCCTATAAATAGTTTCCAACAGTGACATGACTCCCAGAAAAGTGTTATGCAATTTATTCTTGAGTCATGAATTAAACAGTCATTTCCTTTCTTTAAAAGTGATTTAACATGTGAATTTTAATTCGGATCGAAACAGGAATCGAAACATATGCAATTATACTGTATTGGGCTCAAACCTGACCGTGGCCGAGGCGAGGACGCAGAGGAGGTAGGTAGGCGCTGGCTGGCCAAGGTAGGGCGCCAGGCGGCGTGCCTCTGTGGCCCCTTGGGGCCCGCTTCGCTGTGCGTGGTCCTGATTTAATTGTTTTCCAAATTACATGATTTTCCCGAGCGAATTGATTTCCGTGGTCACGATGTGCCTCCCCCACACTTGTTTTCCTGTATACTTTTCTGCGCAACATGTGGAGACAATATGTGTACCAAAAATAGAGAGTAGAGTAGATAAAGAAATACTAAAACATTAATATTAATAAAAGATAAGGCACTTTATTCATTAGTAATAGTAGATAACTTGACAGACGCTTTATTGACTGAGCTAACGACTGCCCTAACTCATTAAGCTTTGTCCTAATAAAATATATGACCCAAAAGACTTAATAATATAATTGAACCTAACACACTTGTGCATTATTACATAGATAACTAGGGCAACTTAAGGCTGCCCTTTCTTTGTGAGATCCATGATCTCTTTCTTAAGCTTCTCAATCTCTTCTTCAAGCTTATCTTTATCACGCTTGAGACTACCAATTAACTTGACATTGGTTCCTATCTATTTAGTCATGTCGTCCATAATCTTAGTCCTCACATCATCAGTCTTCTCTAAGCCTTTAATAGAATTAGAGAGACCTTCAATCTTCTCACTGAGAATCCGTAGAGAGAGCGAAGGCTGTTTAGGACCTTTCTCTAGTGCTAATGCTGATGCAGCCTTCTGTCTCTTGGGCGGAGGTGGTATGAAGTCGGTATAGCGGACTTGGCCTGGGCGTGTACGAACTCCATTGATAGCAGGGCGAGCAGTGGTGTATTTCGCACATACCAGTATTCCGTTCTTGTCGGTCTTGACCGACAGGAGTCGTTTATTTTCCCTAAGTGGAAGAAGCGCGGTGCCTGGGGGTATAGCGATCTGCTTTCCCTTGCAACCATCTTCTAGCAGCAGCCTTGCAGGTGGTGATGGCAGAGCAAGCTGAGCTTGCGCGTAGTAGACTTGCTCGTATTGCTGAGGCACCGTAGCGATGTGCTTCGGTGGCACGATGGCGAGAGGATTCGGCTGCGTGAGGACGATGGCCTTCAAGTCGTCGCTTGGGATCTTGTCGAAGTCAGTGCCAATGACAGCTTTGTCTGCCATTGCTGCTAGATCTAAACTAGAGAGTTTTTTTGGAGGAGAGAGGAGGATATTGATGGGATATAAATGAGGGAGGTATAGGTGCGTATTTATATGGGTTTACAGGAGACAGGATAAGGTCAAATCTTGGCTCTACAGGGTTCGTACGAAAGAATATCCGCATGCGACGGGATCCTACGGGACTGTGTTTAGGAAAGGTGTAGAAGGGCAAGGAGACGAGAGACGGGACAAGAGAGGGCAGGGGGGCACTGCCCGGCCCCACTAGGGTGCCGACCGGCCCCACACAGCGGCCTCTCGGGGTGGCCGTGCTCGTGGTGCCTCTAGACTCTATCTAGTTCCTATTCGTTGCGATGCGTAATAGATTTTTGTAACGGACGATGACGGGACTAATAATTTGGTAATTGGATAAAATCCAACCCATCAACAACCTCTGAATTAAATGGTTCTAAAAATAATTTAAGCCGGTGACCATTTACCTTGAATAAAGTACCTTCGTATGTTTGTAGAGTTACCGCTCCATGTGGTGATGAATTCACAACCGTAAATGGTCCTTCCCATTTGCTTCGTAACTTTCCAAGCCCAAATAATTTAAACCTGAAATTAAAAAGTAATACCTTATCTCCTGTTGCAAACTCCTTTTTCTTGATCCTCTTATCATGCCATCTTTTTGTTCTTTCTTTGTAAATCTTTGAATTGTGATAAACCTTTTCTCTCCATTCTTCTAATTCTGATAGTTGCATCTTTCTTTTTTCTCCAGTGGCTTCAAAGTCCATATTCCATCTCTTAATAGCCCAGTGAGCCTTATGCTCTAATTCCACCGGTAAATGACAGGTCTTACCATACACTTGCTGATAGGGTGACATGCCTAAGGGTGTTTTATAGGCGGTCCGATATGCCCAAAGTACGTCGGGTAACCGATCTTTCCATGCAGTACCCATCTCATTTACTGTTTTCTGTAAAATATTTTTGATTTCTTTGTTTGATGTTTCTGCCTGGCCACTTGTCTAAGGATGGTATGGAGTAGCAACATTATGACGGATTCCATGAGCTTGCAAGTATCGGTGAAACTTCTTATCAGTGAAATGTGTTCCACCGTCACTAATGACCATCCTTGGTGTCAAAAACCATGAAAATATAATTTCTTCAAACATATTCTTTGAATGTTTGGAATCATCATTCATGCATGGCATAGCTTCTACCCATTTGGATACATAGTCAACTGCCACCCGAATGTACTCATAATTTCTTGATTTCACAAATGGTCCCATGTAATCAATTCCCCAGACATCAAAGAGCTCGATCTAAAGATTATTGGTGAGTGGCATAGCATCTCTTGCATTGATATTTTCGTGCCTCTGACATGATCCACATCTTCGGACAAAATCTTTGGTGTCTTCATACATAGTTGGCCAAAAGAACCCATTCTGCTAGATCTTAGCACGAGTGCGGAATGCCCCATAATGACCTCCATATGGTAATGCATGACATTTCTAAATGATCTGCATGCCTTCTTCTACTGGTACACTTTTTCTCAGTAGCCCATCTGAGCAAATTCTGAAGAGGTATGGTGGATCCCATATGTGGAGACGACTTTCATAAATGAGTTTCTTTTTATTCTCCCCTGGTGGTACATAACCTGCAGCCATAAAGTTGACAATATTCGCGTACCAAGGGTCTGACTTGGTCACTTTAAACAACATGTCATCTCTTATTGAGTCATTAATAGGTAGTTCCTGAGGTTTCTCAAATTGCATTCTAGACAAGTGATCAGCAACTGGATTTTCTATTCCTTTTCTATCTTTTATTTCTAAGTCAAATTCTTGAAGTAACAGAATCCATCTTATCAAATGAGGTTTAGCATCTTTCTTAGTGAGCAAATATTTTAAAGCAGCATGATCAGAATAGACAATTACTTTTGCTCCTACTAAGTAAGTTCTGAATTTATCAATAGGAAAAACAACAGCTTGGAGCTCTTTTTCAGTTGTTGCATAATTTAGTTGTGCTCCTGTCATAGTACTAGCATAAGAAATTGCATGATGCTTCTTATTCTTTGTTTATTCTAATACTGCCCCTACAGCATAATCACTAGCACCGCACATAATTTCAAAAGGCAAAAATCAATCAGGGGGTTGAATGATTGGTGCCGAAGTAAGTGCTTCTTTAAGAATATTAAAAGATTTTAAACATGCATCACCAAATTTAAAAGGAACATCCTTAGCTAGCAAGTTAGTCAATGGTCTAGCAATATGTGAAAAATCTTTTATAAATCTACGATAAAAACCACAATGACCAGCAAAACTTCGGATTCCTTTTATATTAATAGGTGGAGGTAGTTGTTCAATTACTACAATTTTTGCCTTGTCTACCTCTATACCTCTTTAAGACACTAGATGTCCTAGCACTATTCCTTCTCTAACCATAAAATGACATTTTCCCAATTAAGGACTAAGTGCT
The DNA here is from genome assembly GCA_038502445.1 of Eremochloa ophiuroides. Taxonomy (NCBI): domain Eukaryota; kingdom Viridiplantae; phylum Streptophyta; class Magnoliopsida; order Poales; family Poaceae; genus Eremochloa; species Eremochloa ophiuroides. Next base: position 35,507,563 of record JAHLJS010000009.1, read on the forward strand.
TTTCTTCACATCTTTACAAAATCTTATCTAGATTTTCTAGACAATCATCAAAAGTTTTTCCATAAACTAAAAAATCATCCATGAAAACTTCCATGATTTCTTCTATCATTTCAGGAAATATAGACATCAAACATCTTTGAAAAGAAGAAGATGCATTACATAATCCAAAAGACATTCTACGATAAGCATAATTTCCATAAGGACATGTAAAAGTAGTTTTGCTTTGATCATCAGGGTGGATAGGAATTTGGTGATATCCAAAATAACCATCAAGGAAACAAAAGAAAGAATTATTTGCTAAACGCTCTAACATCTCATCAATGAAGGGCAGTGAAAAATGATCTTTCTTTGTTGCTTTATAAAGTTTTCTATAATCTATGCACATTCGCCATCCAGTGACAGTTCTCTGGGGTATTAATTCATTTTTATCATTTTGAACTACGGTCATTCCACCCTTTTAGGTACAACTTGAACAGGACTTACCCACTCACTTTGCGGCATAGGATAAATAATCCCAGCATTCAAAAGTTTAAAGACCTCTTTCTTAATAACTTTCCTCATCGCATTATGAAGCCTACATTGGGGCTCTCTAGAAGTTGTAATTTCCGGATTAGTTGGAATACGATGGGTGCATAGAACAGGGCTAATCCCCTTAAGGTCTTGGAGTGAATAACCAAAAGCAGCACGATATTTTTCTAAAATAGTTATTAATCTAAAAGATTCTTCATCAGAAAGTTTATCACTTATAATCACAGGAGAATTTTGATCATTATTCAGAAAAACATATTTAAGACCAGGAGGTAGTTGTTTAAGCTCAATAGGAGGCTTAAGTGGCTCTAGCAATTCATCCAGAGGTTCAGGATCAATAGGATCCTCCTTCTCTTTATTAATGAAGAACTAGGTATCATCTTCTAAATTAGGTTCAATAAATTCTTCAAATGACACAGCCTTAACCGCTTCTATTGGATCAAACTTAGGAAGTGGCTCCACCTTAGCTTTTAACGCATGCATTAAAGGCACAGAGAGATTAAATCCTTTTTCAAGTTCAATATCTAAACTGCCAGTATAACCTTCTTGCAAAAGTTTTCCTATTGGTAATCCAATCATTACATCAAAATCCCAAACATCAAAGATATAAAAATTCAGCAAAATTCGGAATTCATTTATCACAATAAGAAGAGCACATAAAACTCCTAAACTAGGAATAATATGTCCTGAACGACTTTTCAATAATTTATTTGTAGGAATTAGTGGCATATCTTTCAAGAATTTTCAGCAAATGTAAGAGACATGATATTGACACCTACTACTGGGTTGTAAAAGGCATCAAAATGATATGCATCAAATTGACATTTAATAGTAATGGTAGGAGAATTTAAACGAATTATATCGTTTGAAAGTTTAGATTCTATCAACCACTTATTACTCATAACAAAAATCAATTCTCTTGTTATTTCTCTAAGAAATTTTAAATCAGCAGGATGTGAAAAATTTAAATTTTTAAAATTCATAGATTCTTGAGATTTCATAATTTTATGATAACATGAGGTATTTCCATAATCATCAAAAAGTTCATCCACAAATTCAAGTATAAAATCAGAAATTGGAGTTATCTCCTTCTCATTAGATAGTTCAGGTTCCAATTTAGCTAAAGGTTGAGATGAATCAGACAAAAGTTTGAATTTAGATAACAAAAATTCATCTTCTAACAACTCTTCTTTTTCTTCAGGAAGATCATTTATGATATTCGTAAGAATGGTTTTAGCATGTGTAGCAGTAATATGCATAAATGCTCCACCTGCGGCCAAGTTAAGATATCCTTTATTTTTATCATTAAAGCCTAAAAAGAAATGTTGCAAAATATAGGTTCTGGCAAAGCAAGATTAGTTACAGAATTTATAAATCCATGAAAGTGCTCCCAAGCCTTGCCTAATGATTCGTTATCTAACTGTTTAAATCCAATAATTTCAAAACGAAGTTTAGCGACTTTTTTGATAGGGAAAATTTAAGACCAAAATTAGCACGCAATACTTCCCTGTCTCCTTGACTACTCCCAACATGGCGATTATACCATTTCTTTGCTTTTCCCGTTAACGAAAACGAAAAGAGCTTCTATTTTAAAGTTTCATTAGCCATGCCCTTAATATGTAGACATGCACATGTTTGCTCAAAATTAGTTAAATGGGAATAGGGGTTTTCACTAGAACTAGCAGAAAAAATGTGTTTCTGAACTAACTTAATTAATCCCGGGCGTAGCTCATAGCCAGATGATGTAATAGGTTTAGATGATTCCTTTGGCTGGAGATACGATCCCGATGGTGCTCCGTATTGATATAAAAGTTTGGATATGGGTTCCATATTTAAAAGTAAAAGACAAAATTATAATACAAGATTAAGATAAACTAAAGTCAAAATCAGCAAACCATTCCCCGGCAACAACGCCAGAAATGCTTATTGGTATAAACTAACTGCACTCTATTAAATATTATTATTATCAAATTATCCACAAGCGCACAGATATAATACCGATGTAGCACTTCACCAAACTATCCCAGTTTAATATCGAACCCAAAGGAACAGTAGGTGATACTGACTAAGTTTATTGATTCTTAACCCAATGGCACAATCAATCCAGAGAATATTGAGAATGAGGAAATAGCTAGTGATTATTTAGTTCCAACAACCGGTAAGCTTTGAATAATATCGTTCTAACTGGGCAGTAACCTGAATAAGAGCAGAATTCAGAGTTCTCTCCTACCAAGCACTTATACACCTATCGATCCTATCAACGGGAAGTGGACTATAGAGGAATCAACGTAGCTGTCACCTACGCGAACTACCACTATCCGGCCAATCAGGGAACATTCACAAGTAATCATAGCTCAGACACCATGTCTACACTACAAACTAATACTTCAATCTAGGCGCTACCAAGATCAAAGCACTCAACATGAGTTGCAAACTTAAGAACGAATAAGAACAACTGCTTACTTGAATTAGAATGTTGAATACGGAAGTACCTCAGAACGTAGCTCCGGGTGAGGGAGCTGAATTCAGACGAATACAGCTATGAAGAAGCTCTGACAGGCCAGGACTCCTCCGAATCTCTACTCCTCTACTCTATCTCTCTAATCTCTCTCTTGATTGCTAGCCTAGATCTAATGGATATCAATCTAATGCTTCAGGCTCTTCAGCTCTTGATCTGGCCTCCTCCAGGGGGGGTCTGGCCCTTTATTTATAGCCCGGTGGGATGAACGTGTGCCGTTGGATCAAACTGACTTAACGTATGGCTAAGATGACTCCTCATAGGCGGTTGTGGAAGACTCTAGAAGGCAGCAGCCAGAAACCCTAGGGGGCGCCGCTCGGCCCCCCTTAGGGCCGGCAGGCCCCACCTGTCAGGTGGTGGGGCCCCGGTTGCTTCGGGTGGCTTCCAGAGGGTTCTATCTTGTCGATGACGTATGTTGCCTTGGCGTTCAAGTTTCGTGATAATTAAGCACTTTAATCCCTCTTTTAAGCTTTTCTGGATAATCCCCTGGAAAATATACAATTCACCGAAACTCGTGGAAATTATTAGTAATAACCTATTCTAATAGATATTCATGTATAATGCAGGGCTAATTGATAATAAAAATTAGACATTAACAAGTGTTAACATTATACTTCATTAATTTATCCTTACTAAGGTTGTTACCATATTTATCCATATCTAGATCCTTAATTATCAGATCCTAAGAATCACAAACTCAGCCTTCCTTTGGGAAAATATAAATTCGACACCTCGTACTCCCAGGTAAAGTGCTACATGATAATTCTGTGCGCTTGCAGAATCCCATCACCTATCCTATAGAGCTACCCATTAGCATTTTTGGCGCAGTTGTTAGAAATAACTTTATTCCTAGTAGCAACATTAGAAGTGTCAACAACCACATACTTTGAGCATAGGGATTGACAACCCAGTGACTGCGTTGAGAAGTATTTTTACCACTACTAAAGGATAGATTTGGCTACACTCTTTTGATAGCTGTTGACATCTACTAACATCGCCAAATATAACTATATATCTTTGAATACTACAGACGAGATTAGAGATGAATGGTAATTAATTAACTGGTCATTAGCAACTAGCCACTTATCTATTACTAACATTCTTAGGCATGAACTAGGTTGTCATTCCTAATTATATATGCTAAAAATAAATAAAAGTTTCATATATTATTCAATGTGACTAGGCAGAAATATATAAATATAAACTAAAAACAATTCTGCAAGCGGACAGATAATTATACCATTGTAGCATTTTACCTAGAGTTCTACCAGGTTGTCGATTTATATTTATACCACTGGGTAGGACTTGGATAAACTATAATCTATTATATTGATAACAACTATATACAATGAATAAGCGATGTTACCGATGTCATTTACTCTACTCATAACAGGTAGAGGTCACAAGATAAAAAAGATAAGTACAAGTGATAAATATTATCAAGCATCATTAATAATGGATAAACATCAGAGCACTTTCTAGTCATAATAATAGCTAACCAATGGATAAACTAAGGAATTAATATCCAAGGTAATTCTATAACTACGTCAATGAATAACTCTAATTCGTGCAATTACATCTAGCAATCATTGTTAGATTAGTCCTATATCATAATCACATGTAAAGGGCATCATCTAGAAAAGATGTAAAACAGAGTCATCACCCAACTTCGCGACCGTGCCTGCTTGCCTACATACGGGTGGTGGACTACAGAGTAATCAACGTAGCTGTCACCTACGCGAACTACCACACGACCTGGCACATCAGGGTGCACTCGTAGATAAACAGAATATCTAAACACCACGTCTACATATTGTTCATCATCTACCCATCGATCATATGGATAAACGCTATACGAGCAATTACATGAATTCAATAAGATCAAACCAACTATACTAGACATATAATCATAGTAGACAATGACTATTGTAATTAAGAACATATGAACTATTGAGAACAATGTTTCCCTAATCATAATGAAGAATACAATAATAGAGAAAGAGCTAGAATTATACCGAACTCCGCGCTCCAGACAGACACCGGGGCTCCAGATCCCGCTGAAGAACTAGAACTCCTCTACTTCTAATCTAACTAGGCTAGAACTATGAACTAGGAGGCTCATGATGAACTAGGAGGCTCTTGATGACTTGACCGAAGACTTGATGCCTTGGATGAATGATTGATTGTCTCTAGGGAGGGGGTCTGCCCCTTTATTTATAGCCCGGTGGGATGAACTGCGCCGTAGGATCAAACCGACTTAACCAAGGGCCGAGATGACTCGTAAAAGGCGGTGGAAGAAGACTCTAAAAGGCGGAGGGCGAAACCCTAGTGGGGGTGCCGCCCGGCCCCACTGGCGCCAGCCAAACCCACCTGTAAGGTGGCGGGGGCCCGGTTGCTTCAGGTGTGTTCCAGAGGCTTCTAGTGTCCTGATGACGAAGTTGCCTTTGCGGTTACGTTTTGTGTCTTTTATGCACTTTAATCCTCCTTTTACGCTTTTCTGGAATAATCCCTGGAAAATACAGAGTATGCAAAACTCGTGAAAATTGTCAGTTAAAACCCTAGACTAGTGTGTATTCATGTATCCTTTTGTGTCTAAAGTTCTAATTAAAGTTGACGTTATCCACCGTCAACAACTCCCCTAAGCTTACCTTTTGCCAGTCCCTTGCCAAACAACTAAGCCTAATTACTAATGTAATTGGATCAGGAGTTGCTACAATGCTTTCATACTTTCCAAGTACACATGCTTTCAAACAGAGATTCCCCTCTGGATTAGACAATAACTGCTCTAACCTTCAGACTTATCTGTTTTACCTTTAACTACGGAGCTTTAGTTCTTGCATAAGTCTTGAGCAATTGAAAGATAGAACAATCAAGTCAAGCACTATGTTTCAAATTCTTCACAGTACCAATATTACGGAGTTTTTTATAAGTTTCTGAAATAAAACTCAGAGCTTAATTGTATGACACCCACAAGTCCCTTAATATATGTAGTATTTATGGATCTCACTTAAGGTATTAATTATGTCATGCCTCCCTATAGCTAAGAATATATAGTGGAGCTCATAGGAGTGGCAATAATAAGGATGAGCATACTTGCAGTTCATATATTGTAGAGTCAAACAATGGATCCACAGAGAATCGAGGCATACAATCAAAGCAAGATGTGCATATGTATGGAATATGGTGGATAGGTATTTAGTGGTATTTAGTGGCTAATTCTAATTCTAGTTATGCTCTTTCGAAAATAAATCTCTCTCTTAGGACTTGCAGGAAAACTTGGGCTATCTCTCTTCTTCTTTTCTCTTTTTTTCATTAGGAAGGCGGGCATCTAGTACCCATTGTTTTAATTGTTGGGACACTTGTCCATCTTTACTCCCTTTTCTTTCCATACTTTTGCATAGCCACATGCATCCAATGATTTGGAGAGATAACAATAGTAAAAACTTAGAGCATCTATAACAGGGCTATCCTATGGGTATATTTTTGGTGTTTACTCCCAGTGTAGGATAAAAACATTTTTATGATGAACACAGATGAAAGTGGAAATGGTTGCGATTAGTCCTAGGGTAGGAATAATGCATATGTGCCTGGAGTGTATGAGTGATCTTGGTTTTAAAAGCATGACAAGACTCTCATGAGGTATACAACAAAGGTTGACTGGACTCAATGCAAAGCAAGCAAAAAATGTGCCAAGGTTTTCCTATCAAAATGTATCATATATGGCTTTGATAGGAATTCACACTTTGTCATACAAGAGCTCATCATGTAGATTTTAAGTTTTTAAAATAAATCTCCAGAACTTAGTAATGCTAGGAATAAGATAAATAGCAGATCGACCTTCATGAATCACATTAATCAATCACCTAGACTTAACTCAAACATATGCCTCCACATGTTTTAGGTTCAGAGTAAATTCTCAAGTCAAAACAGTAGTATCTAAAACTCGGGAGGATTTGAGGTTGAAAACTAGGCACTTGAACGGAATGACAACAGAGCAACCATGCATCATCTCCAAGACAAAATTTTAGTGTTCATCAATTTTTAATTGATTCTAGCCTAGACTGACACTGAACATATTATGATATATAGCTAAGTATTTATTTGGTTTTAATGATTATATATCTTTCTAATTATTTTTTATTGGACTCAAAAAGACTCTGACTTGTGGACCTTCATGTACCCACATATTTTTAGTATTTTTAGATTTTCTTATCATACTATGGTGAACCTTCATGTGCTCACATATTTTTGGTATTTTATGACTATATAAAACAGACTCAATAATCGCTTAAGTATAATTACCTGATAACTAGGGGATGCTCCTCCCCCAAGCTAGATGTTCGCAATACTTGGTGTTGAATGATCTTCAGAGTGAGCTAGCCAGTAGTAGTCCTGGTGGGTGCCACTGATAAACTCTCCCCTTAGTCATAATATTGTTCCTACATAATTATACTCCAACAAGAAAACCAAAACTCGAGGCTTGAATTTAACAAGGGGTTAGCGGTCAGCCAATGAGCAATTGATTATTCTTTATAAGTTGATTTTGACAGATCTTGGCAGGATTTCATGTTTCTCTTTTTAGGGTTTTCTAATTTTCTTATGCAGCAATCAAATATGTATGCGTGATATATATATTTTATTTTTATGCCACCACAGAGAATATTTATTCTCATGGGGCTTAGGATTTTCATAATGCAACAAAATAAATACAGATGCTATTATCATTAAATTATTTATTTTTTTATGCCGCCACAGTAAATATTCCTACAGGATTTACCATAAGTTTATTCACATAGGGCTTTAGTTTTTATGATGCAGTAAATATTTTTGTTGTTTTATATTTAATGTGCAAAAGTGATCATACTAATAAATGTGTTAAAGTAAAATTACTAACTTAATTAGATAACTACCATTCTAACCTTATGGGTAGGGTACGGAATTTAAAGTCTACCGACAGGACTTAGATAGAGGAGAGTACTTACTCAGTAGGTTCATCGTCTGAGGTTACCTCAGTCGATTCCCTATTTTGCGGTTGTGTAGTAGGTGCTTTTTCTTTCTCCTTCCATCTCATTTCTGTCTCTTCTGCTTCTCTCTTTTCTAGCTCCTGCTCTTCCTTATTACACTCTCTCAGATGTGCTTCTCTTGACTCTTTATCTTTCTTTATCCATTCTTCTAATTATGCGTGGATCTCTTCCTTCTCTGCCTTAACAATCTGATCCATCCTTTCAGCTTCCGCTTCCCACTCACTCCAGCATGGTGCTTGTACGGCTTCCTCTTGCTCCTTGTAGCAGTCTTCATACTTCACAATCTTACCAGAAAATTCCTTCCATCCACAGTGAGGCTGGGCAGCCTGACAGCAGGCTTGGCATCTTCTCCTGTTGCGTTGCTTCCTGATCTGCTCACGGTTAACAAGTGTTCTAAATTGACAGCGTACCTTTCCAGTGGGTAAGTTGAAGTGGATCTATCCAGACCCGATGTAGATAATAGCATTGGCGGTGTACAGTAACGGTCTTCCCAAAAGAATAGGTGATTCATCGTCTCCCTGCACGTCAAGAACTAGAAAATCTGCGGGTATGTATTTATCATGAATTCTTACCATCACGTCCTTAACCACGCCTTCAGGGAATCTTAGTGATTGGTCTGCCATCTGCAACTGAATATATGTTGCGTATAGAGGTAAATCATTAAATAAATTATCATATACCTTTTTGGATATTACGTTGATGCCTGATCCAGTGTCGCAGATGGTGTCAGCAAAGGTGGTGTCTCTGCTTGTGCATTCAATGATGGGTACACCTGGGTCACCTTTCTTTGTTGGAAATGGCTGAGGATGTATATGATCATTTTCTGTGTTAAGAGCAGTGATTAGTTGAGCAGTTTCTTCAGGCATATGCTGAGGCTTGTTCTTCCTCCATCTTCTATTGTTCTTCTTCTTGGGCATCACTGGTGGTTGTTGCTCTTTTTGTTGATGAAATTGCTTCGGGACTACAGGAGTCTTTAAGATGCGGTTCTTAAACGAGAATCTTTATTTCTTGTCCTTGATGGAGAGGATAATCTTGGCATGTTCTGCATAGACGATGGCTTTGGTTGTGCACAAGAATGGTCATCCCAAGATAATAGGTGCCTTCTCATCTCCTCCTGTCTCCATGATCACGAAGTCAACTGGGACATATGATTGTCCCACTCTGATGACAACTTCTTCTAGAACTCCCTCGGGGTAGCAAATGGACTGATCTGCAAGCTGCAAACGCATATCTGTGTACAACAATGGATCACCTAATATTTTCTCATAAATTACCTTAGGCATTATGTTGACACTTGCGTCGAAATCGCAGATAGCTTCTGGAAAGCTGTAACATCCTATAAAGATAGGAATGATAGGTCTTCCAAGGCCTCCCATCTTCTCAGGTAGTGAGTGATCAATCCACTGTATATCTGCAGGCTCAATATGGTATTGGGTTGCATTATGAATATCAACAAGGTTAGCAGTTTCCAAATCTTCCGGCTGGTCCGGAATCTTACCTTTCTCGAATAGAGGGACAGCAGCAGCTAGCTGAACTAATTGTGATTCTAACATTTTATTGAAGCTGTGCCGATTCTTTATAGCAGAAGCAAAGGTATCCATTCTAGTATTTATGTTTTCAAAAGCTTTATCATTAGAGGCTACCTTTCTAGACATTTGATCTAATAATTTAGATTGACCAGCAACTAAATCTCTTAAAGGTGGAAGATTGTAATTATTGTAATTATTACCTTGGTAGTTACCTTGTCGAGGTTGCTGATTCCATCCTTGGTTTGGCTGGTTCCATCCTTGACCATGCTGAGGATGATAGTAGGTGTTATTGTTGATGAAGTTCACATCCTCTTGCAGCGTAGGGCAGTTGATAGCTGAATGCCCGTAATCTCCACATTCTTCACAGGTCATGTGAGAATCATCAATATGCATGACTTTCTTCTTCTCTATATCGAGCTTCTTTATGATGAGGTCTAGCTTGGCAGTGACCATGTCAGTCTCCTTGAGATGATGGATGCCTCCTCCTCTCTTGCGAAGTTGAGTACGTTCTTCATTACAGCTTATATTTGAGGCCATCTTCTCCACAAGTGCTTTAGCTTCTAGAAGCTTAAGTGACAGGAAAGCTCCTCTAGCTGCAGCATCTATGGACTCATGGGTGCTAGAGATAAGCCCATGGTAGAAGGTCTGCATTAGTAGTCAATTCTCTATCCCATGATGAGGACAGTCTTCAATATAATCTTGAAATCCTTTCCATGCTTCAGTGAATGATTCATCATGTTGCTGTTGAAAGCATGAAATTTTCCTGCGCAGAGCATTCGTCTTACCTGTAGGAAAGAACTTTGCCATGAAAGCAGTTGAGCATCGGTCCCATGTAATGTTCTTCTCTTTGTTGGTGTAGAACCACTGCTTAGCTTTCCCTAAAAGTGAAAATGGGAAAAGACGGAGTAAAATAGCATCTCTTGGTACTCCTCTAATCGTGAAGGTGTTGCAGATCTCTAAAAAGTGTTGTAAATGTGCACTTGCATCTTCATGAGCTTTTTCACAAAATTGACTGGCTTGAACCATGGTGATAAGAGCAGGTTTGAGCTCGAATTCATTTTCCCCAGTGTTGACTGCTGGTCTAGTCCGGATGTTTTCTGTTGTTGGGGCAGAGAACTCACACAGTGTCTTCTCAGCCATGTCTTCAAACGCAGATGCTAAATCTTCTCCTAAGTGTTCTTCTTCCAATGTTGGAGCTGGCTCCTCTGATGAACTAGCTTGAGCAGCGATGGGTATTTTTGATGGTAACTCGAAATTGTCCCTCGCCTCTACAAACTTCTTCTTTCCAAGGAGTTTCTCTAGATCGTCAGTGAAGTTGTTTGGAAGAGAAAAACCATTCATTCATCACCCTGCAAAAGATAAGCAAATGATAAAAACAAGGGTGTGCCTGTTTGAGTTAGAGATCAATCGGTAATATAATCTTATCCATTATGTATATATGTTATCAATATTTCCTAAGTTTAATGTGCCTTCCTCGGCAACGGCGCTAAAAATGCTTGTTGACATCTACTAACGTCGCCAAATATAACTATATATCTTTTAATACTAGAGACGAGATTAGAGATGTATGGTAATTAATTAACTGCTCATTAGCAACTAGCCACTTATCTATTATTAACATTCTTAGGCATGAATTAGGTTGTCATTCCTAATTATATATGCTAAGAATAAATAAAGGTTTCATATATTATTCAATGTGACTAGGCAGAAATATATAAATATAAACTAAGAACAATTCTGCAAGTGGACAGATAGTTATACCATTGTAGCATTTTACCTAGAGTTCTACCAGGTTGTCGATTTATATTTATACCACTGGGAAGGACTTGGATAAACTACAATCTATTATATTGATAACAACTATATACAATGAATAAGCGATGTTACCGATGTCATTTACTCTACTCATAACAGATAGAGGTCACAAGATAAAAAAGATAAGTACAAGTGATAAATTTGATCAAGCATCATTAATAATGGATAAACATCAGAGTCATAGTAATAGCTAGCCAATGGATAAACTAAGGAATTAATATTTAAGGTAATTCTATAACTACGTCAATGAATAACTCTAATTAGTGCAATTATATCTAGCAATTATTATTAGATTAGTCCTATATCATGATCACATGTAAAGGGCATCATCTAGAAAACATGTGAAACAGAGTCATCACCCAACTTCGCGACCGTGCCTGCTTGCCTACATACGGGGGGGTGGACTACAGAGGAATCAACGTAGCTGTCACCTACGCGAACTACCACACGACCCGACACATCAGGATGCACTTGCAGATAAACAGAATATCTAAACACCACGTCTACATATTGTTCATCATCTACCCATCGATCGTATGGATAAACGCTATATGAGCAATTACATGAATTCAATAAGATCAAACCAACTATACTAGACATATAATCAAAGTAGACAATGACTATTGTAATTAAGAACATATGAACTATTGAGAACAATGTTTCCCTAATCATAATGAAGAATAAATAATAGAGAAAGAACTAGAACTATACCGAACTCCGCGCTCCAGACAGACGCCGAGGCTCCTGATCCCACTGAAGAACTAGAACTCCTCTACTTCGAATCTAACTAGGCTAGAACTATGAACTATAAGACTCTTGATGAACTAGGAGGCTCTTGATGGCTTGACTGAAGACTTGATGCCTTGGATGAATAATTGACTGTCTCCAGGGAGGGGGTCTGCCCCTTTATTTATAGCCCGGTGGGATGAACGTGCGCCGTAGGATCAAACCGACTTAACCAAGGGCCGAGATGACTCTTAAAAGGCGGTGGAAGAAGACTCCAGAAGGCGGAAGGTGAAACCTGTAACACCCTAGTGTTAGTTACTATTTTCACACTTGCATTTGCATGTCATCAAGCATAGATCATGTCATTGCATGCATTAATATCATTGCATTTGATTTGATTCCCTTTTATTGCTATATGTTTGTTTATATGTCCATATTATGCAAAATGTGTTGACATGCAAATGTGATGCTTGTTTACGGTTCTAAATGCTTTATACATGTTTAGGATAACATTTGGAACAATGTTCATGTTGGTGAAATTCCCAAAATACCCCTCTAGCTCATAGTTGACTAGAGAGCCCTTTAAAAGCTATTCTGTTTGACCAAACAAGAAGGGCATTTTAGAGATTCTGCATGTCAGTGCACCCTTAATCAAAGTTGTGTAGAATTTTATAAGCAACAAACTTTATTTTTGGGTCAACTCATGAAAATGAGTGGAAGAAGGTCAAAAAGTTGAATTAGTGCAGATTTGGAGCTGTTTTGGAAGTTTTCAAATTTTCCTAAGTCTAAACCGGTTTTCAGTTTCGGTGTACCCCTGTTCATCGACTTGTATCTCTCAATCCAGGCCGAACTAGAGTAAAGTGTCTTAATATGAAATGATCTACTCGTATAGCTCTTCAATCCATAGTAGTGAAGTTTTCGCTGAAACGCCCTGGATCGCGAGTTATAGATCGATAAAAATCGAGTTTCAGTCGGGTCCGCGGAAACTGAATCGGAGCCGATTCAGTTCGACCCTCGGGCGAATCGCGAGCGAGTCGCGCGACCGCGTCAGGCCTCGGCCGCCAGATGGCGCCGTACGCCGTCGTTGCTGCCGCGCGGTCGGCTTACAAAGGGGAACACGCAACGCTGTCTCCCGCACGCTCGCCCTCACTCTCCCTGCTCTCTCGCCCTCTGTTCGCTCGCTGCTCTCCTCTTTCCCCTCCGCCGTCGCCATTTCCGCCGTCGCCATTTCCGCCGCGACCGCCGCGGTGAAATCCGCCGCCACCGAGCCGTCTCCGACCGCGCCACCCTCGGCGCAGCTGCGGCTTGCTCTGCTCTTCGTTTCCGACCCGTTGCCGACCTCAGCCGACCTAAGGTACAGCTCCAGCGAGCTTCTCGCCGTCCGCCATTGCCGGAGCGCCGCCGAGCTCTCGGGTCGCCGTGACGAGGGCGATGCCGGGGTCGGCTTCCCTCTCTTTTGCTCGTCTAAGAGTCTCCGTTAGCCGTAGATCCTTTCCACACCGTCGGTTAGATCTACCTCGCCGTGGTTTCGCCGGAACCCGAGTTCGCCGTGAAACCGCTCGCCACCGTGCCGCCATGCGAGCGCGGTCAGTGAGTTTCCGTGCGCAATAGTTCGATTAGTCGCGCGCACAGGTCCGCTAGGGTTGCAGGAACACGGAACGAGGCCGAGCCGCGCGAGCAACGGCCGGAATCGGCCGGCGCAAGTTCGCCGGACCACCGCCGTCCGCCATTGCCGCCGTCGAGCTCGCTCCGGTGGAGTACGACCCTCGGCAGTTGGTCCATCGGGTTCGTCTCGTTGCCGCGAGTCGGTAGGTAGCCTCGGCGTCGCCGGAGACCTCGCCGTCGGCGAGCTCTCGCCGGTCAGCGCCGGCGGCTCTGTTTCCTCTCTCTGACGCGTGGGGTCGGGTCGACCCCGAGGCCCGCGAGTCAGCCGTTCAGGTGCGCCTCTGGTTCACTGAGCCGGGTGCACGTAGCAGTTCTATCGGGTTTAGGTTTTTGATTTTATAAAAGGAATTTCCAGAAAATGTGTAAAACCTTCCAAAATTCATATCTGGAGCTAGGAATGTCCAATGGGGGTGAACCAAATTTTGTTGTGTTTGTATTTCTGAGCTCTATCAAGGAAAAATATAAAATGTACTTTTTGAATACTTTTTGTGTGCAGTTATAATTAAATTGTTAATTGCTTGTAAACTTGATAAATGCATAAGTAATTACAGGAATGTGCTAAAAATGTGATTCCACTTGCATTCATCTTGTTTAGGGAAGTAGAATCTATGAAAAATATGTTTGCTGGTGTTTCACTGTTATTTATGTGATGTCTAGTATAATGTGCCTTTTATGCTTTAATCTTGCAAAAATCACCTTGCTTAATGTGTTAAGGTTATGGACATGAATATTTTTCCTGGGCTATGTTATGTTGGAAAGAAGCTAAGAAAATTAGGAAATCTGTTGTTTGATACTTTTCACTGTGTTAAGCATTTTCCATTGCTTAAAAGGCTGGTTGCTTGTTATTTTTGTGTAGACTGTTATACTTGTCCAAATGACTTGAAATTTTGTCAGTAGGCTAATCTGGATGTGTAATAGCTACTGTAATTTCTATGGATTTTTCTGGTCACAGTAAGCAGTAGGTCCAGTTATAGGCTAGGGTTTATTTAATTGTTTCTAAGCAAATATCTTTTGGTTGTGGTAGGTTAGTTGATGCATGTTAATTATTAAGTGCAGGTTGTAGACCTCTCACCCGAGACGAGAAATTGTTCTATGCTTTGCTTAAGAAGGGTGAGTATGAGTTGGTTGTCTAGGAAAGAAATAAATGAGTGTGGATTGTTAAACTGATTGCATATCATGGGTTAATTCGTGCATCTCTATCTTGCGTTTCATGTGCATTCTCAGTTCTCATATATGCATATCATGCATACAGGATCGCCGGGAGGAGTGACACTGCTGCAATTCGATCCACCGGAGGAGGGAGTTCCGCCGGAGATTGAAGTGCCCGAGGTTTCCGAAGGACAAGAAGAAGAGGTTGAACTTCCGGAGTGCCCGGATCACCAACCCGCTAACTTTGTGAAAGGCAAGCCCCGGAGCATTCCTAAGTCTCCACCTACTCTTTTTACAAATACACTGGTCTTTATTAAATCGTATGATTGTGCACTTAAGTATAGGAGTTGATATGATACCGTTGCTGCATTTATTCCTTGTCCACTTATACTTGATCCTGAAGTTATTACTAGACAAGGGGATGGGTTCGATCCTATGCTTAGCCATGCTTAGACCGGTAGAAGTCGAGGGATTTCCTGTCCTTCGCGAGCATAGGTGGTTACTAATGATGATGGGGTTGGATTCCACATGATGGACTATATGTGCCACCATGCCACAGTGTCTAATGAGAGAATCAAGGCTAGGTAGCGGGGAGCCGCATGACATGGTTGAGGTCATGCCGTCTTCGGTGCTGCTTGCGGCCGACTAGGACTGAGGCCACCAGACATCAGTTGAGATTGAAGGACGTCGTCACATAGCTGGCCAGATAAGTCGTTCTGACCGCGAAGCCGAGTATTTCTTTCTGAGCCGGGAATTGGTGCGACTAGGCAGACATATTCTGGAGGTAGGAAGTATGTGCGGAGACACCATCTTACCAAGGGCAGGTCAGGGACCTGATGCATCCTGGAAGTGGGTTGGTCTCTGAGAATATGGTCCCCGCCAAGCCCGCGACATATTGTGACTCAGAAAGATTTAACGGTGGCCCAAGAAGCCAGTGGCTCGGCTGACAGGGTTTGTGATTGGCATGTTTGCCAGCTGGTACAATCGATTCGAATCGCCATCTCTCCTGGTTAGTGAGAAACTGAACTGATCTTCTGGTGAGGTAGAGGCTAATAACTTGAACATAATGGTTATGGTGAGATGAGGTTGATATCTGTGGATATCGGAAATCATATGGTTTTATTGATTGCTACAATATTCAGTGAATACTTAGTATAGTGGCTAATCCTAGTAAATAGTTTAACTGAAATCGAAGCTTATCACAATTAAAATGAGTAAGTTGAGGTTCTACTGTAGTAATGCTTTGATGCAAAAATGATGCTACCCTCTGAGCTCCACCAAATAAGCCTTGCATATCCTTGAGAGTCTTTTTATTTACTCCCTGTCGGGTAAGTCTAGCTGAGTACAATTGAGTACTCAGGGTTTTATTCCCATTGTTGCAGATGGTGTAGTTTTCTACGCGTATTGCAGGAACTGCTTCACCCCTGCGGGCGAAGAAGACTAGACCCGAGGGCGGGGTCATTATCTATCTTTAGTTGTTGTAAGAATGCTGTGACGGGGTCATGTGATGGTACTCGTATTCGAACTCTGTGGTGTAAAACTATATTGACTTCCGCTACTACCCTATTTGTGTAAAAGACTATGTTGTACTCTGATGTTTAAATTCGGTTGCGAACTTATGTGTCATGTGATCGGGTATTGCTGAATGAATGATCCTTGGGGTATGAAATGTTTGAAATCCTTCGAGATTTCCGGACTACCGGGTTTATATTGGCTCAAGTGCGACTGGATTGCGGCAAAATGCGATCGTTGTACTTGTGCTCGTATAAATTGGTCGGTTCTGTGACAGCTGGTACCAGAGCATAATTCAGCATATACCGTCACTTGACTATTTAAAAACTAAAAGAGTTTTGAGTTTTACAAACTAATTGCCAACTGATAGTGTGTATAGGTGATTTAAACCAAGTGTTTGCAAAACTTATGAGTACCAATGACCAAGTCCTATAGCCCTATGTATATGTGGTAATTAGGTGGCTTATGTAAGTACTGACTTGGGGGAAATTGCATCATATTTCTATTTGTGGTTCATTTGGTTTTATCATGCGGATAATCATGAACTGTCGGTTTCTTATTGCTTCTTATGGGTCAATGTACCACGTCGCCTAAGGTAAGGTGAGATGTGAGTGTAAGATCGAACAAACATCGATCGATGGTGAGTGTATGATTACTGAAGTGAGTACATGTTATCCATATGTGTACTTATGGAAGTAAGGTGGAGTAATTAATTTTTGGGGTCGCAAATGTTCATGGGAACATTTCCGGCAAAAAGTGCTTCTTGTTGCCCTGCATACATTGGGATTGGGCTGAAATGAATCTTCTGCAGGTACACTAACCACGCAAAACGTATAGCACGGTTAGTTACGTATATGAGAGCACGTGGTATGCCACCGACTATAACGTTAGCTAAAATATATTATGTGTGAGGTCGTTGGCACGTGCATGCATCATGATCATGAAATTAATTTAAGCTATCTGTACTATTTCCTTCCCTATGGTAAAATTTGTGCTGTCCTATCTTATTCTAAATGCTGAAAGATGTTGTAATGTACCAGATGGCAGCTGAAGGTGAGCCGCAGAGTGGTCAGTTTCTGGAGCAGTTTGGCACACCCACTGTGCTATGGAGGTTGTTGAAGTCGGTGGGATATGCAGAGCCACCACTGTATTTCTGGAAGCCAGCGCAAACCATGGTGCAGCCTTGGTTTGATGTTTGGGTGACTATCCCTGTGCTTGAAAGGGGTTGGCCGTTTCCAGGAATAAAGGTGGAAGTTGACATGAGGACGCCATGGGATGGTGCGCAGCTTGCAGCTTTTGAGGTGTTGACGGATATTTGCAGCCGGTTCAACAAGAGAGCTGATTTGGGGTCAGCAAATGTTTTTCCCAGGGTGGATGCTTCTCAGGGTGAGTGGGCTCAGTCTAGCCAAGCTTCTTTAGAGCGAGGCAGGGACGAGCGTGCTCATAGCACGGGTGCTTCTATGAGTGCTATGTTTGCTGTCCTGAGGATGCATTATTCCACTAGGGATGGTTGGATGAAGTGCATTGAAGCCCTGCATGATGCTGTGGAGAAGAAGTTAGAAGCTGAAGAGTGGGCACGTATGGCTCGTCGTAGCTCAGATGACTTGGTGGTAGCTCTCACTGCCTGTCGCAATGAGTTGTTACGATGCACTGGCGCCTTGTTGGTAGCTGATCGCCGTGTCGAGGTGCTTGAGAGGGAGAATGCAGATCTTCGCCGCCAGCTTGACAATCGTAATATGAGTTTGACACGTCAGCGCACTGAGTTTCTGCAGGAGTTGCGTGCTAGTCAGCAGCAGGTTTGGGAGTTGCAGCAGGATGTTCATCGTCTGAACAACCGTGCTGATCCGTTTCATCCTCCGGGTGCAGCGGAGTTTGCTCCTGAGATCTTCATTGCAGCTGATGATGGTGAAGCAAGTGAGGAAGAAGAAGAAGAAGACCCCGAGGAGATCGTGCCTATTGACGAGAGTGATGACCATGGTGGGAACGTGTCCGGCGTGGACAGTGACCACGATGACTAGGCCTTTTTCTAGTGATCTTGCCATGATCGGCACCCTTTTGTATTGGGAAAACCCTTAATGTCATGTAAGGGGTAGAACCTGAATTGTAATGGGAGAACCCTGTGTGTTCAGGGCTAGAACCATCAAACTTTTAATTAAGTAATGGTAACTTATGCAGCTTGGAAACCCTTTTTGGTTGCGCCTTGTTATTGTGCGGTTGTGTGATGATTAATGAATTATTGTGCCATTTGTTGGTTATCAAAAATGATCATTGATATCTTTTGGGCATAATCTTTCGGTTATCTTTGACATAACTGACACTTAACAATGGTTGTTGCGTGTTGCTACAGATGGCACCTCATACCCGTCGTCATGGGTCAACCAGTGGTGGTGGGAACGAACATGAAGATGAGGAGTTGCCGCCTCCTCCACCACGTACCCAGGAACAAATGTTTGCTCAGTTCTTGGACACCCAGCAAGCGATTTTGCAGCAGATGGTTGCTAGTAACAACCACAATCGCGATCGAGGTGGACGCCGCGGAAACGATGAGGACCAATACAGTAACTACAAGGACTTCATGGACACTAAGCCTCCGGTATTCAAGCAGGCCGTAGAGCCGCTGGAAGCTGATGAGTGGTTAAACACTATTGAACAGTCATTCTCTGTGCTGCGATTGACTGAAACCATGAAGGCTAGCTTTGCTGCTATGTTACTGCAAGGCCAAGCTGGAATATGGTGGGCCAATCGTAAGACCGCCTACCCCGTGGTCGCTGATATCACCTGGGAGCAGTTCACCAGGGATTTCAGGGGGCATTTCATTCCAGCAGGCTTGATCAAGATGAAGGTCAATGAATTCATGCAGCTTACTCAGGGTACCAAGACCCTCACTCAGTATCATCATGCCTTTAACAATCTGTCGAGGTATGCCCCGTGGATGGTAGATACAGATGAAAAGAAGATTGAAACCTTCAAGAGAGGTCTTAGTACCAAGCTTATGAAGACTCTGGCGAACAACGCTCGTACAACTTTTAACGAGTTCATCAGTGAAGCTTATATCCAAGAGAAACAGAACAACTTGCACACTGCTTCCAAGGGAGGCAAGAGGCCATTTGAAGGAAGCTCTTCTCAGTCAAGGACTCCAGCAGCTAGTCGTGCGGTGGCAAATCGTCCTGCTTACCGTCCGGCTGTTCCTGGAGCAAAATTCAGACCCCCTCCAAAGAAGCAGCCAGCGCCTCAGCGCTACAAGAAAGGTTTCACAGTGCCTTTGAACAAGAACAATGCTCCTCCCAGCAACGCCGTTCCAGTGAGGACCAACCAAGGTCTGGGGCCATGCTTTAACTGTGGCCAACAGGGACATCTTGCTCGTTATTGTCCTCATCCCAGGCAGGGTCGTGTCCATCACACTACTGCGGAGGAACTTCCGGAAGGTGAACCAGTCACCGCGGGTATGTTTTCTGTGAACCAGCATCCTGCTATTGTTTTGTTTGACTCTGGATCGTCGCATTCTTTCGTGAGTCAAGCATTTGCACAAAAGCATGCATTACCAATTGTTGAGTTGAGCCATAGTTTCCGGATAACTTCAGCTGGGGCTGAAATTTGTACGCGTCATGGTGTCGGGGATGTGACCATCGAGATTGGTAATCGGGTTTTCATCAGTAGTCTTATTGTGCTACCAGGGTTGAGTCTGGATGTTATTTTGGGAGTTAGTTGGATGGACAAGCGGGGTGCGGTGTTGGACGTCCCTAACCGGATGTTAACACTGAGGGAACCCCAAGGTGAAGGCACTTTTCAGGTTCATCTGCCCCGTAGGGGAGATCTTTTTAGTCTCTCTTTCTCAGTTGAGGCCGTGACACTTCAGAGCATCCCTGTAGTGTGTGAGTTTCCTGATGTCTTTCCTGATGATCTACCTGGACTTCCTCCTGATCGAGATGTGGAGTTTGCAATAGAACTTATTCCCGGTACGGCCCCTATTTCTCGAAGGCCATATAGAATGCCTCCTCATGAATTAGCTGAACTCAAGAAACAACTCCAGGAGTTATTGGACAAAGGGTTCATTCGCCCTAGTTCTTCTCCGTGGGGCTGTCCTGCAATCTTTGTTAAGAAGAAGGATGAAACTTTACGTATGTGTGTGGACTATAGGCCACTAAATGCTGTGACAATTAAGAACAAGTATCCTCTACCTCGTATTGATATCTTGTTTGATCAATTGTCCAAGGCCAAGGTTTTCTCCAAAATTGATCTGAGATCTGGGTATCACCAAATTAAGATCAGACCACAAGATATTCCCAAGACGGCTTTCTCCACTCGGTATGGCTTGTATGAGTATTTGGTTATGTCTTTTGGATTAACCAATGCTCCTGCCCATTTCATGTATCTAATGAATTCGGTATTCATGCCTGAGTTGGATAAGTTCGTGGTAGTCTTTATTGACGATATTCTGGTGTACTCTGAGAGCATGGAGGATCATGCTGAACACTTGAGGATAGTCTTGACTAGACTCAGGGAGCATAAGCTGTATGCTAAGTTCAGCAAGTGTGAGTTTTGGTTGACTAAGGTACCTTTTCTGGGCCATATCTTATCTGCTGAAGGTATTTCTGTAGATCCGTCAAAAGTTCAGCAGGTGTTGGATTGGCAGTCACCAACAAATGTGTCTGAGGTTCGTAGCTTTCTGGGATTAGCTGGGTATTATCGCCGCTTTATTCAGGATTTCTCTAAAATAGCTAAACCTATGACCAAGCTATTGCACAAAGATACCAAGTTTGTGTGGAGTGGGGAGTGTGAAACAGCTTTTCGCACCTTGCAAACGTTGTTGACCACTGCTCCAGTTCTTGCACAACCTGATATTGAAAGGCCTTTTGATGTGTACTGCGATGCTTGTGGCACTGGGTTAGGATGTGTTCTCATGCAAGAAGGCCGAGTCATTGCTTATGCCTCGCGTCAACTGAGAAAACATGAGCAAAACTATCCTACTCATGATTTGGAACTTGCCGCTGTAGTTCATGCATTGAAGATTTGGCGCCACTATTTGATGGGTCACAAATGTCATATCTATTCCGATCACAAGAGTCTCAAGTACATTTTCACTCAGCCTGAGTTGAACATGAGGCAAAGGAGGTGGTTGGAGTTGATCAAAGACTATGATCTAGAAGTACACTATCATCCGGGCAAGGCCAATGTCGTAGCCGATGCCTTGAGCCGAAAGTCTCATTACAATGTATTGCAGCCTTTGCTAGCAGATGGGTTCAATCTTGTGCATCCAGTGGTGTTGAATAATATTACTCTCAGTTGTACTTTGGAAAGCAAGATTATTGAAGGTCAGAAAACAGATCCCGGCATATATCATATCAAGAGGAAGATGAAAGAACAAGAAGTGCTTCATTTCCGAGTAGATGAAAAAGGTATATTGTGGTTCAAGGATCGATTGGTAGTACCGAAAGACCGTGAGTTGAGGAATCAGATTATGGATGAGGCTCATTTGTCCAAGTTGTCTATCCATCCTGGTAGTAGTAAGATGTATCAAGACTTGAAACCTAGGTTCTGGTGGACCAAAATGAAGAAGGAAATTGCAGCCTATGTGGCCAGGTGTGATACCTGTTGTCGCGTGAAGGCTATTCATCTTAAGCCAGCAGGCCTATTGCAACCCTTACCAGTTCCAGGTTGGAAATGGGATGAGATAACCATGGATTTCATATCTGGGTTACCTCTAACGCAAAAAGGCCACGATTCCATTTGGGTGATCGTAGATCGATTGACTAAGATTGCACATTTCTTACCAGTTCGAACTACAGATCGTCCTCATCAGTTGGCACAGCTCTACTTTGCTCAGATACTTCGGTTACATGGTGTGCCGAGGATGATAGTTTCCGACAGAGGCCCGCAATTTATTGCACGCTTCTGGGAGCATCTACACAAGTGTTTGGGAACCAATTTGGTTCGCAGCTCAGCTTATCATCCTCAAACTTCTGGTCAAACTGAAAGGGTAAATCAAATTCTTGAAGATATGTTGAGAGCTTGTGTTCTATCGTCTAAAGGCTCGTGGGAAGAATGGTTGCCTTTGGCCGAGTTCTCATACAACAATAGCTATCAAGAGAGTATTCAAATGGCTCCTTTTGAAGCTTTGTATGGGCGCAAATGTAGAACTCCTCTCAATTGGGTTGAATCAGGTGAAAGGAGATATTACGGGATTGACTTTGTGAAAGAGGCCGAAGAGAGAGTGCATACCATTCGAACACATCTCAAAGCCACTCAGACTCGTCAAAAGAGCTATGCGGACAAGCAAAGAAGGCCATTGGAATTTGAAGTGGGTGACTATGTATACTTGAAAGTGTCACCTATGAAAGGCGTGCAACGCTTCGGAGTGAAACGAAAGTTAGCTCCAAGGTTTGTAGGTCCTTTTCAAATTCTGGAAAGAAGTGGGAAGGTAGCATACAAGTTACGGTTGCCACCACACATGTCCACTATCTTCAATGTGTTTCATGTATCTCAACTCAAGAAATGTTTACGAGTACCGGAAGAGCAAGTAGATTTTGGTGATATCAAGTTGAAATCAGATTTGACCTATGAAGAAAAGCCTATTGAAGTAATAGATTACAAAGAAAGAATCACCCGTAGCCGAGTGATCAAGTTCTATAAGGTGGTGTGGAACAACCAAAGTTATTGGGATGCGACTTGGGAGCGAGAAGATTACCTCAAGGAAGTCTATCCGTCTTTCTTTAAACAATGGTAATTAACTCTAATCTCGGGGACGAGATTCTTTTAAGGGGGGAGGGCTGTAACACCCTAGTGTTAGTTACTATTTTCACACTTGCATTTGCATGTCATCAAGCATAGATCATGTCATTGCATGCATTAATATCATTGCATTTGATTTGATTCCCTTTTATTGCTATATGTTTGTTTATATGTCCATATTATGCAAAATGTGTTGACATGCAAATGTGATGCTTGTTTACGGTTCTAAATGCTTTATACATGTTTAGGATAACATTTGGAACAATGTTCATGTTGGTGAAATTCCCAAAATACCCCTCTAGCTCATAGTTGACTAGAGAGCCCTTTAAAAGCTATTCTGTTTGACCAAACAAGAAGGGCATTTTAGAGATTCTGCATGTCAGTGCACCCTTAATCAAAGTTGTGTAGAATTTTATAAGCAACAAACTTTATTTTTGGGTCAACTCATGAAAATGAGTGGAAGAAGGTCAAAAAGTTGAATTAGTGCAGATTTGGAGCTGTTTTGGAAGTTTTCAAATTTTCCTAAGTCTAAACCGGTTTTCAGTTTCGGTGTACCCCTGTTCATCGACTTGTATCTCTCAATCCAGGCCGAACTAGAGTAAAGTGTCTTAATATGAAATGATCTACTCGTATAGCTCTTCAATCCATAGTAGTGAAGTTTTCGCTGAAACGCCCTGGATCGCGAGTTATAGATCGATAAAAATCGAGTTTCAGTCGGGTCCGCGGAAACTGAATCGGAGCCGATTCAGTTCGACCCTCGGGCGAATCGCGAGCGAGTCGCGCGACCGCGTCAGGCCTCGGCCGCCAGATGGCGCCGTACGCCGTCGTTGCTGCCGTGCGGTCGGCTTACAAAGGGGAACACGCAACGCTGTCTCCCGCACGCTCGCCCTCACTCTCCCTGCTCTCTCGCCCTCTGTTCGCTCGCTGCTCTCCTCTTTCCCCTCCGCCGTCGCCATTTCCGCCGTCGCCATTTCCGCCGCGACCGCCGCGGTGAAATCCGCCGCCACCGAGCCGTCTCCGACCGCGCCACCCTCGGCGCAGCTGCGGCTTGCTCTGCTCTTCGTTTCTGACCCGTTGCCGACCTCAGCCGACCTAAGGTACAGCTCCAGCGAGCTTCTCGCCGTCCGCCATTGCCGGAGCGCCGCCGAGCTCTCGGGTCGCCGTGACGAGGGCGATGCCGGGGTCGGCTTCCCTCTCTTTTGCTCGTCTAAGAGTCTCCGTTAGCCGTAGATCCTTTCCACACCGTCGGTTAGATCTACCTCGCCGTGGTTTCGCCGGAACCCGAGTTCGCCGTGAAACCGCTCGCCACCGTGCCGCCATGCGAGCGCGGTCAGTGAGTTTCCGTGCGCAATAGTTCGATTAGTCGCGCGCACAGGTCCGCTAGGGTTGCAGGAACACGGAACGAGGCCGAGCCGCGCGAGCAACGGCCGGAATCGGCCGGCGCAAGTTCGCCGGACCACCGCCGTCCGCCATTGCCGCCGTCGAGCTCGCTCCGGTGGAGTACGACCCTCGGCAGTTGGTCCATCGGGTTCGTCTCGTTGCCGCGAGTCGGTAGGTAGCCTCGGCGTCGCCGGAGACCTCGCCGTCGGCGAGCTCTCGCCGGTCAGCGCCGGCGGCTCTGTTTCCTCTCTCTGACGCGTGGGGTCGGGTCGACCCCGAGGCCCGCGAGTCAGCCGTTCAGGTGCGCCTCTGGTTCACTGAGCCGGGTGCACGTAGCAGTTCTATCGGGTTTAGGTTTTTGATTTTATAAAAGGAATTTCCAGAAAATGTGTAAAACCTTCCAAAATTCATATCTGGAGCTAGGAATGTCCAATGGGGGTGAACCAAATTTTGTTGTGTTTGTATTTCTGAGCTCTATCAAGGAAAAATATAAAATGTACTTTTTGAATACTTTTTGTGTGCAGTTATAATTAAATTGTTAATTGCTTGTAAACTTGATAAATGCATAAGTAATTACAGGAATGTGCTAAAAATGTGATTCCACTTGCATTCATCTTGTTTAGGGAAGTAGAATCTATGAAAAATATGTTTGCTGGTGTTTCACTGTTATTTATGTGATGTCTAGTATAATGTGCCTTTTATGCTTTAATCTTGCAAAAATCACCTTGCTTAATGTGTTAAGGTTATGGACATGAATATTTTTCCTGGGCTATGTTATGTTGGAAAGAAGCTAAGAAAATTAGGAAATCTGTTGTTTGATACTTTTCACTGTGTTAAGCATTTTCCATTGCTTAAAAGGCTGGTTGCTTGTTATTTTTGTGTAGACTGTTATACTTGTCCAAATGACTTGAAATTTTGTCAGTAGGCTAATCTGGATGTGTAATAGCTACTGTAATTTCTATGGATTTTTCTGGTCACAGTAAGCAGTAGGTCCAGTTATAGGCTAGGGTTTATTTAATTGTTTCTAAGCAAATATCTTTTGGTTGTGGTAGGTTAGTTGATGCATGTTAATTATTAAGTGCAGGTTGTAGACCTCTCACCCGAGACGAGAAATTGTTCTATGCTTTGCTTAAGAAGGGTGAGTATGAGTTGGTTGTCTAGGAAAGAAATAAATGAGTGTGGATTGTTAAACTGATTGCATATCATGGGTTAATTCGTGCATCTCTATCTTGCGTTTCATGTGCATTCTCAGTTCTCATATATGCATATCATGCATACAGGATCGCCGGGAGGAGTGACACTGCTGCAATTCGATCCACCGGAGGAGGGAGTTCCGCCGGAGATTGAAGTGCCCGAGGTTTCCGAAGGACAAGAAGAAGAGGTTGAACTTCCGGAGTGCCCGGATCACCAACCCGCTAACTTTGTGAAAGGCAAGCCCCGGAGCATTCCTAAGTCTCCACCTACTCTTTTTACAAATACACTGGTCTTTATTAAATCGTATGATTGTGCACTTAAGTATAGGAGTTGATATGATACCGTTGCTGCATTTATTCCTTGTCCACTTATACTTGATCCTGAAGTTATTACTAGACAAGGGGATGGGTTCGATCCTATGCTTAGCCATGCTTAGACCGGTAGAAGTCGAGGGATTTCCTGTCCTTCGCGAGCATAGGTGGTTACTAATGATGATGGGGTTGGATTCCACATGATGGACTATATGTGCCACCATGCCACAGTGTCTAATGAGAGAATCAAGGCTAGGTAGCGGGGAGCCGCATGACATGGTTGAGGTCATGCCGTCTTCGGTGCTGCTTGCGGCCGACTAGGACTGAGGCCACCAGACATCAGTTGAGATTGAAGGACGTCGTCACATAGCTGGCCAGATAAGTCGTTCTGACCGCGAAGCCGAGTATTTCTTTCTGAGCCGGGAATTGGTGCGACTAGGCAGACATATTCTGGAGGTAGGAAGTATGTGCGGAGACACCATCTTACCAAGGGCAGGTCAGGGACCTGATGCATCCTGGAAGTGGGTTGGTCTCTGAGAATATGGTCCCCGCCAAGCCCGCGACATATTGTGACTCAGAAAGATTTAACGGTGGCCCAAGAAGCCAGTGGCTCGGCTGACAGGGTTTGTGATTGGCATGTTTGCCAGCTGGTACAATCGATTCGAATCGCCATCTCTCCTGGTTAGTGAGAAACTGAACTGATCTTCTGGTGAGGTAGAGGCTAATAACTTGAACATAATGGTTATGGTGAGATGAGGTTGATATCTGTGGATATCGGAAATCATATGGTTTTATTGATTGCTACAATATTCAGTGAATACTTAGTATAGTGGCTAATCCTAGTAAATAGTTTAACTGAAATCGAAGCTTATCACAATTAAAATGAGTAAGTTGAGGTTCTACTGTAGTAATGCTTTGATGCAAAAATGATGCTACCCTCTGAGCTCCACCAAATAAGCCTTGCATATCCTTGAGAGTCTTTTTATTTACTCCCTGTCGGGTAAGTCTAGCTGAGTACAATTGAGTACTCAGGGTTTTATTCCCATTGTTGCAGATGGTGTAGTTTTCTACGCGTATTGCAGGAACTGCTTCACCCCTGCGGGCGAAGAAGACTAGACCCGAGGGCGGGGTCATTATCTATCTTTAGTTGTTGTAAGAATGCTGTGACGGGGTCATGTGATGGTACTCGTATTCGAACTCTGTGGTGTAAAACTATATTGACTTCCGCTACTACCCTATTTGTGTAAAAGACTATGTTGTACTCTGATGTTTAAATTCGGTTGCGAACTTATGTGTCATGTGATCGGGTATTGCTGAATGAATGATCCTTGGGGTATGAAATGTTTGAAATCCTTCGAGATTTCCGGACTACCGGGTTTATATTGGCTCAAGTGCGACTGGATTGCGGCAAAATGCGATCGTTGTACTTGTGCTCGTATAAATTGGTCGGTTCTGTGACAAAACCCTAGGGGGCGCCGCCCGGCCCCCCTGGCACCGGCCGGCCCCACCTGTAAGGTGGTGGGGCCCTGGTTGCTTCAGGTGTGTTCCAGAGGCTTCTAGTGTCCTGATGACGATGTTGCCTTTGCTGTTACGTTTCGTGTCTTTTATGCACTTTAATCCTCCTTTTATGCTTTTCTGGAATAATCCCTGGAAAATACAGAGTATGCAAAACTCGTGAAAATTATCAGTTAAAACCCTAGACTAGTGTGTATTCATGTATCCTTTTGTGTCTAAAGTTCTAATAAAAGTTAACGTTATCCACCGTCAACAATAGCGTTATTAACTGTCAACAACATGGTATTTTAAGTTTGTTGGAAATGATGAATAATTGCTCTGCTTAATAAGCCTATGCTCTTTTAAAAATAGAGGTAGTAGATAAACAATGATTTTGTGATATGGGAACGAGAGCATCTTGTGGACTCGTGTCCTTCGGGCTTGCGTGTCACTAATCCTGCAGGATGAAAAAGAAAAGAAGAAGAAGAATGACAGATCAAAATAACAAAGTGGCAATAATCTGAGCAACGCATCATTCAACAATGGAGTACATTTTGAGGGATGTCCTAACATCCACACTAGGTTTTTGATGTCAAGCGACATAAAAGTCCTAGTGTGGGGGAGGTTGCATCATTGTCTCCACCACTTTTCAAGACTTCGCCACTATGGCACGCTGGTATGCACTCCCTCAACTCACTCTTGCTTTATATTTATAATGTTTGATATGTTGAAAGCTTTAAATGTTAAAGATCAAACTAAAAAAAAGAGAGAGAGATAGAACCTTGCCAACTTATGAACATGACTTTAAAAGATTGGCTGGCATAAACTTTATTCCTAGTTCATATACTTGCTACTTGTGGACATAACTATATTAGGAAAAACATGTCAACTAAGTTGTTGTGAAGTGAGATATAGTAAACTAAAAGAATCCTATCTTACCATTAAAGCTCTTGGAAGTTTTTGTTTCATAAAATCTCAAAACAATTAAGCCTTATTTCTCCTCAATGGTGTTAATTCCTATCAAAGCCAAATATCATACTACATAATGAAAACTTTCCACTTATGCTACTTGTTTTTGTATTGAGTTTTGTCAAACTTTGTTGACTTGTGTTGAGAATTTTATCATACACTTAAGATCAAGGTCACATACACTCCACCAAATATATGCTATGCTTTTACACTAGAAGTAAGCAAAAACATGCCTTTTCCATTTCCACCAAACAAATACTCTACATTTGTTAGCATGATCTTTCTCTGTCATTCTTTAAGAGAGAGCATTGTCTCGTATTGAAGAAAAAAATGAAAGAGAAAAAAGTATTTAAAAAAAGAGAGGACGATATGTCCCATGAAAAAAAATTATGAGGACACAATTTTGGTCCTTAGCAAAAAAAAAACATAGCCATGCTCTCAAATAAAGGATGGAGAAGGAATCATTGCTATGGAGTAATGATCATCATTCCACATTCACACACCTTGATCTGAGTGTATGACATTTTTCTCCATAGATCCATTGTTTGACTTAGCAATATATGCATTTCAAGTGTGCTTTACTTTTTATCCTACCTAAAACTCCACATAGGCCTGTTAGGAGTAGGAAGAAAGGCAACAAAGAAAAAATGCCTTATATATATATATACATATATATATATATATATATATATATATATATATATATATATATATATATATATATATACACCAATGAGTGATTTGAGAGTCCCATTTGAGGAGAAGTATGGGATATGCTTTTAATTTCAAAAATCATAGAAAAACTCCAAGAGTGCTTCATGGGGATAGTGATGACTTGGTGTCTATGCTGTTCCACTTTTCAACCACTCAAGGCAACATGGTAGCCACTCCAAAATCCACAGGTATGAGTATGACTTAGAATATCTTTTATGCTAGCATCCAATCTTCATAAGTCTTGCTTTACATCAAAGTTCCATTTGAATCTTTATCTTTCTGTGTTCCTCAGGACGAGCAAAGGTTTAGTGTGGGGGAGTTTGTTGACGGTCCTTAACACCCCATTTTATACCATCAACAGTTTCTAATTTGGTCATAAAAATGATACAAACCATAGTCATAGGTTTTTATTTCTAACCATTTCCACAAGTTGTGATGGCTATGTGAGTGTAGGTGCAAAGTAAGTACAAAACGGCGATATATAAGGAGAAAAGGCTTCATCCATGCTTCTTGTGACTACACCAAGTCAAGGAGTTTGAAATGGAGTTTTGGTTCACCCAAATCGGAGGTCGAACCATAAGGTTACGCTTTCCGGAGATTGGGGAACAGGCCGCAGGAGCAGTCCCGGGTAAAATGAGCACCCAGGATGCATTCGGACTCGTCCTGAGCCAATTTGGCCCAAGTTGGAGGGCGCCTGCCCTATCCAGAGCGCGCTCACCCTGTCCCTGCCATGTTCCACGTCAGCAATCCATGGGAGATGCCAAATAAAGTTTGTCCTCCGTTGATCCAAGTTCGGTGCAAGATCTACGGTCCGGTGGCCCTGTCAAGTGGGGCTACCGACCCTCCACAGTGGAGTCGGTGTCCAAACCGACCGGGACCAAGTCGGATCAACTTCCACTGACCTCCAGGAATGCATCTTAGGTGTTAACTCAAAACAAGGGGGGTGGCCACCCTACATCAACGGCGTCCGCTGTCCTCCTCAAGTCGGTTCACTTCCCCATGTGACACAATTACTCCCACCGTTGATCCCATGGGCTGTTGGAGGTCGGTTTGATCCAACGAAGGCCGATGGACATCACTGCGGGTTGATGACATGGCGATGGAGTAGCCCCGACTCCACCTCTCCACTATAAATAGGACCATCTACCTCATTTGTAAGGAGAACAATCACTAGATACACACTCTCAACATGAGAGTCATAGCTTTAGAGCTTTCCTAGTGAGGAGTAAAAGAGAGGGAGATAGTGAGGAGAAGTTGGAGGAGGAGCTGGGCCTGTCGGCGACCTCTCCACTTGTAGCTCGGAGGATGAAGTTCTTCGAGTAAAGTCTTCTTCAGTGTGGTAACTTTATTCTTTCGCATTACTTAAGTATTACTTTATTGCTTTACTATTGTTCACCGTCTAGTTAAGGTGCTCTAGTTAGTGACGTCCGATTAGAGTAGTAAGTTTATAGATTAAGCAAGGTGATTAGGCTATATCTTACCTGTGAATACGGCTAGGCCCACAGATAGTAGTGGTAGGTCTTAGATGGTGACAGCCCTAAGATCCTCTGGATTCCTACCATGTTCGGTCTAGGTTAAAAGCGTAGGGCTTTTGATTTGAGTAACCCCAATAACTTGGGAACGCGCATTGTCCCGTAGTGGCAATTAAAGTTATCCTTAGTTTTGCCTTAGATAAAGAAACCACACTGATCCTCTCTACCCTGTTTATCACCTATCTTTGGAAACACTTAGTTCTGAACTAGTCTACTTCACGTTCCCTATGGAAATTCGATACCTAGCAATACTCCTTGGTGAGAACTACCTTGACATCCATACGCTTGCGGATTCCCTGGGTGCCATATCTAGTGTCAACAAGTTTTCTGGCGCCATTGCCGGGGATATCTCTAGCCTTATTGATTGCGTTAGGAATTGTCCACACATAGGCATGTATATGCTAGTGTGTACTAACAAAACCCATGGAAAACTATTTACAAAATGCTAGCACACGTACACAAAAATGTAAGACACTTTGTGGTGTTGGCACATTTATAAACAAGGGTGAAGTTTGAGGGGTAGAGAGTGTTTGGATTCAGTGATTTTTGGTGATATCTCTATGGAGAAACATGCGCTAAGCCATGAGCACCAAACGCTGGCTCGAGCGTCCGGTGGCTAACCCTAGATGAGAGTGCGCTGAGCTAGAGTGCACTGGACGCTACAGCGTCCGGTGGGGGCGCACCGGACGCGTCCGGTGTGAACCCCACGCTCTCGGGTCGGTTCGGTAAATTTTTCATCGGTCACGGGAAACTTGGCACCGAACACATGGTGAACACTGTTCATGCATCCGGTGCCTCTGACCTAATGTGCAGCAGATAGCCGTTGGAACGGCAGATGCTGAGGAGCATCCGGTGTAGGGTGCAAAAACGATTCTAAAACCTCTCTGGTCGCACACCGGACACTGGCGTTCGAGCGTCCAGTGTGACAGTGGACGCACCCGGTGGTTGAGCACGAAACTAACTAGATTCAAACAGCTAGTACACGTATCACTAGGCAATACATCGGACCTGCACCGGACACATCTGGTGCAATATGAAGGTGCGTCCGGTGCCCTCGAAACTGAGTATAACGGTTGAATTTTGAGTTAGGGGCTATATAAGGTAGAGTGGCCGGCTTGTGGACTAACTCTTGGCCATTTCCACTCAATCTAGAAGCTAGTGAGACTCTCCACTCCTTTCTCATACATTCTACTTGATTGCAACATTAATTTGGTAAGATTGTAGAGCATCAAGTGCATTGTATGAGTAGTGTTCATCTATAGGCACTTGATAGTTGGATTTCACAGCGGGTTTTCTTGTTACTCTTGGAGTTTACCGACTCCTAGATGCGTGGAGCAGCTGAGGATCGTTGAGGGGAGTAGGTGATTGTCTCCTGCCTCCGATCGATGACTTATGAGGGGTTCTTGAGCCTTTCCGCGGGGAGATCGCGAATTGGCTACTTTGGTGGATTACTCGTAGCTCGGTGGATCCCTCATCTTGTGTCGGTTGTGCGGAACCCTTGAGAAGGGTTTGTCGTGTGATGCCAATTAGTGCGTGAACCTCTAAATAGGGTGTATCGTTACAACGAGGAGTAGCTTGCTAGCAAGCAAGTGAACCTCGGTAAAAAATCTTATGTCATCTCTCTGTCGAGGATTTCTCTTGTGATTGTGTATTTATTGATTGGCGGTCTACTCTTTACATTTTTTGTATTTACCTTTTAGTAGTATACTTGTGTAGTTTGCTTATCTAGGAGCAGAATAATCTAGTGACTTACCCTTGTTGGTGTCAAACTAGAGATTATAGCCTAGAAACGGTTAGGTGACTTGCATTTTTAGTAGGTTAGCGCAAAACTCGGTTCGCCGTTTATTTATCTAATCCACCTTACTTTAAGTATTGTTCGTAGAATGTTTATAGGCTATTCACTCCCCCCCCCTCCCTTCTAGCCATTTAGGATCCTTTCACTTGTGAGAGGTGGGCTGGATGAGCCTTGGCATTTTTGTCCCCTCTTCCTTTTTTATTTTTGATGTATTACAGTTAGTCAATTTCAAATTAAATTTGTAACAATTACATAATGAATGAAATGGAATAAAAAAACAATCTAAGAGCTTAACTTAGCCTCTGTTTGGATAGAAGAAACGGTTCCGTTTCTCTATTGAATCACCAGAAACGAAACCAAACGGCATCACACACGCAAGAACCGGAGCTGAAACGTTAGCCTTCTACGTGAAATTATGAAACGGGCATAAGGCTGGTTTCACCTATTCTACTTCTGATCTCCTCTTTGTAATATTGATATTATTTTTAGTTAAATCATTTTTAAAATATAAAAAATAAAATTGGTTGTATTTAAGTTGTTATTGAGCCAAAAAAATTAGAAATTTTTTAAGCATTTTTTTATTTACATAAAAAAATTAATTAGAATTCAGTCTAACAGTCAAATGGTTTCATAAAGTAATTCCAATTCATCATCTGAAACGTTTCATGAGAGAATCCAGATCTAAAACGTTTCTACAAGAATCTGAAACCCTGCTAAATGGGTCCTTACTGCGATTGCCAAGAAGCTCATCGTGACTGGTGGAGACAGGAGATCGTCTCTTCCCATGGCCTTCGCAATGCGTCTAATATTTGCATTGGCGCTAATGCGGAGACTGAGCAAGTTGTCCTCTAAATTGAAGTTGGCCATCCTCAACTCCGCTGCTCTCTCTCTCTCTCTCTCTTCGAATGCCCTATTATTGTTCCCAGAGTGTTGCGACTACACCTAGGAACCTTTCCATGTCTCTTTCCTGTGTAACCCTCATCTTCAAATTCGCCCAATGGTCCATTAATGGACGGCGGGTTGCTAGATCGCCGCATCAGGCGTATTAGCCGACCTGGTAGATTCCAATGACTCTCGCATCGCCTTCTTCTCATGGGAGGTGAGTGGGGGTTAGAACACCTTTCCACGCCCCCAACCCCTGGAGCCTACGCTACTGCTAGTAGGAGCTGGTGCCGAGTGAGTTAACGATGATTGCAATATCGTTCATATAATATGGGGAAGTCTGTAATAGGACCCCTCCCCTATAGCCTAATTTTTTTTCTCAATCTCCTCTAATTAGATATAACGAATTGTGTTTTCATAATTAGTGGTATGCCCTTACATATGATCCATCGAAGAAATTAGTCTTTGTAATATCTCTTTGATGACAGCTAACTTAATCCGTTGGCGGTTTCATGTCCTAGTTTTTAATACATTTTATTTTGGAAATAATGCAAAAGAGTTTTATCTCCATGAAACTATCTCTACTCTCATGAAACTTTTATCATCTCTTTTTATTAATATAGTGCTACATCAGCATATTTAATGCCCATGAAACTCTGATAAAATCTCATTGAGACTAACCCTATTAGAGCAGTCCCAATAGGGGGTTTCTAGATGTAGTTTCCAAGAGAGAAAGAGAGTAACTAATATCTAGTAGAAACTATCTCTTCCAACCCATAGTCTCTATAGCAGTGTTCATACCATAGATGAATTAAATGTAATACAAAAGGAGAGTAGATCAGTTGTGCCAATCAGCCATGTAGTCTCCTGAACACAAACACATTTTCATTTACACCGACGTCAAACAAATGACGTCTAGTTCAAGCATTTTGCCGAATAGGTAGTGAGCATGGAACGCACCACTCCATGAACGCTGTTGAAGGGTCTGCAACAGGCCGGTGTTGACACAAACGCCATGGAGAGAGATCACCAGCAGCAGGTCAATCGCAACACAAATGCAATCATGAATTTGGAAGCGATACAAATCACATTCGAGAAAAATACCACACACACAAACATGGACGAGCGCGTGCTCAGCGGCAGCTCGGCGGCGTGCACAGACGAGCGCTATTTTGGCGTTCGTGTTCGCTTCCTGGCCGTGAACACCGGTGCCGTGGTGCCTGACTTGGACGGCCAGGTCGCCACGGACGCCGGGGATGCGAATCGCGAGCGACCGGGAGGCCCAGCAGTATGGCACGATGCGAGACTGTTTGCTGCGGCCATGCCTGCGAGCAAGGGAAGCAATTCTACCGACCCAGAGCGAGCACGATGCAATCGATCCCGCGTGAGACAGGGAAGACATGACCTGGGTCTCCCCAACGCGGGTTTTCTCGTTTCTTAGAGCATCTCCAGCCCAAGCCCCTATTTGAGCTCCTACCCTAAATTTTAAGGAGTTTGGCCAAAAATTCAACTCCAGTGAAGCCCTTAAATCGGACCTTATTTTGCATGCTCCGTCAAATTATAATCTCAACCCCCTAGATACAGGATCCCCCTATCCCCTCTCATTCGTGGGCTTCCACACCACTTTTTCTCTTGAGATAGGATTCCTGGGCTGCTTGTTCCTACTAGAGTTGGGAGTAAATTTAGGGCCCCTATTCACCTCCTAAATGGAGATATAGGAGCCTGATTTTGAGGCCTATGGCTGGAGATGCTCTTAGCTTCTCGTATCGAGTGAAGGACTCCATTTCTTCCTCAGGAAACGGTTTCTTCCTTTTTGCCCCTCTCTCTTCAATAAATTGCTTGACACATCAGCAAAATATTTATATAATAGCCTAATTAATACACATAGAAACTACTATAAATACAGCATTGGGAGTGCCCTTAGCCCACTTCTCTACGGCTGCATTCTCAACACAGGAGATGTAAGTAGTACGCGGGCGGTACCATGCTCCAACAACAATAGCAGCAATAGAAAGGTTCACACCAAGAAGAGCAACACGTACATCTACCTACAAATTTTATGGCACACATGGAGTCTTAGACGAACCACTGACACGCTGAAAAAAGAAAACATGTCAAAGAGAAGCATGTGAACCGGGACCTCTCACACACACGGACACTGGTCGTCTGTGAACAGCAGGGAGTGTCATCGTGTTAAAGGGGAAGCTTCCCCCATTCCTCATCGTGAACTCTCCAGCCTAGCTACGAGAGGCAGCAGGCACGAGGTGCTTTAGATGGAGATAGGGAGATCTGGAACTGGAAGAAAGGCATTGCCTTCCCTTGCCGATGGATAGACTTGCCTTGCTTCTTCTCTTCCTGCATGGCTGCAGGCTCCAGGCGGTGCTGGCGTACCGCTCAGGGCGGCAGCTGCACGGGCGAGTAGTATTTCTTGGCTCGTTGCCACCCCATCACCCGCATAATTTTGCTACTCTCTCAGTGCCGCCGCCGCTGCTGCTGCGCGGCAAAGAGAGAAACAAAACACAGATGCAGTATCTGAGCATAGTTAGCCTCCTCTTTTATAGGCGTTCTTGGGCGGACTGCATGCTCACTCGCTGGAGCTCCGATGGCACTGCAATTGGTCTCTGTAGACCACATTAACTAATTGGAAAGGATGCATTTTTACGCATTAGCTCCACTTATTATCTCCACTTTGGTTAAAGGGAATTTGTGATAACGCCCACCAAGAACATTATGGATTCCATCTCATGCTTAAACTTTCCCTGAGAGGGATAGGGATTAATTATTGAGCGTTTAGTGAACACTGACTAGGCCCTACTAATAGACTGTTAAGGAAGGTATGTTGCATACTTGCTGGATGGACTCTGGACGCACTGCCG
The DNA here is from genome assembly GCA_038502445.1 of Eremochloa ophiuroides. Taxonomy (NCBI): domain Eukaryota; kingdom Viridiplantae; phylum Streptophyta; class Magnoliopsida; order Poales; family Poaceae; genus Eremochloa; species Eremochloa ophiuroides. The sequence continues at coordinate 35,543,905 of JAHLJS010000009.1, forward strand.
AACAGGACAGTATAATAAGTTTTTTAGTAATACATTTCCTAAGACGTTCGGGTGCCAGCGAACGGACCCGACCCGTCCGTGCCACACCTGCATACCGCCTCCACGCTCCACCTTATCATTTCCACGCCCCTCACTCTAGCGGCATGGGCGAACGTATCACTCCACCCTCCCGCAGAGACAGACCACGCGCGCCACATGCCAACTGGCTACCGTCTCGACCGCCCGCCAGCGCTCACTCCCTCCCTACCTTCCTCCTCTGCGACCTCCATTGCTACCCCACGCCGCTAGGGACTGGGCTCCCGTTTCACCACTGGAGACGAGGACGACGACGGTGGCCCCAACGAGGTAGGTGTAACAACCCGGGTTTTTCCGATAACCAAAAATCCGAAACTTTTTAAAACTTTTCTTGAAATGTGTGTGAAGCATGTAGTTCTAAGTCGAAACCAATACTAACCACTAACAACCATTGCATTCATATAGAGATTGCTTGTAGGAGTTTGCCGGAGTTCCGTAGATGGTCTAGGGTTTGCGTCGGGGAGCACAAGTCCATAGCAAAATTCTCTCAAACTTTCTCGAATATTCTCCCGATTCCATTTGTTCCCATCTTAAATATCCCTAAATTACGATCAAGGGAAGAATTGTCTTCTCCTTGAATTGAATTCCTCTCTCAACCAGCTCATCTCCATTTTCTCTTGATTCCCTCCCCAACTATCTTGCACTTCTCTAAATTACTCTAAATCAATTGCTAATCTAGTACAAACTTAGGACATGAGAAATAAATCAAATCCCTTCCCATCTCCGCAGTCCCATCACCCCTTTTACCGTAGCCCAACCTGCCTCCCCCTCCTTCCCTTGGCCCAACACCACACAGACCAGCCCATTCACACTCCCGCGCAACAGGCCTTGTCCACGGCCCAGCACCAGCGCCATGGCCTAGGATGGCCCAACTGCCGCGCCCCCTGCCGAACCTCTAGAGAGGGCAACGCCGCAACCAGTCTCGGCCGCCGCCGCCGCCCGCTCTCACAGGAGCGCGAGCACGCGCGCGCCCCCACACGCAACCGGCCCCCGCACCCTTCCCGATGTGCGCCACGTACCCCGAGGTGGGCACGGACGTCGAGGACCACCGTCCGATGCCGCGAAGCCCTAGCCGGTGCCCTATAAAAACGAAGAAGCCACCGCGACCCTGTTCATCTCCTTCGTCGAGCCGCCGCCACCATCACCTCCACTGTAGCTCGCCGCACCGCACGGCCAACGCACTGCTCTGTCCGCGCCAAACCGCGCAATCCGCTCGTCATGACTGCGGCGTGCCGCAGTCTCGCCGACTGCCACCGCCGTGCTGCTGAAGCCACCACCGGGCTTCCACTTCGCCAACCGACACCACAACGACGTCCGCTGCCACCGCCGCGCTGGACCTCGGCGTCGACCCCAACCGCGACGTCGCCCGCAGTCCACGCCACCCCGTCCGCGGCTCGCCACGCCAACCTCGGAGCCCTGCAACGACCGCGGCTACGTCGTTCATGGCGCCCAGCAACCGAGCCCCCGCCACGTCCACCCCATTGGAACCGCGACTGCCACCGGAGCAGCACCGGTTGACCTCGCACCGGCCGCTCAGAACTGAGCTCGCCCCGACGTCGAGCACCTCGCCGTCACTCTCTGCTCCACCACTGAAGCTGTCTCCAGCACGTGAATCTGTCACTCCGCGATGCACTGTCTGCCTCCTCTACACAACCACCCTCCTCACCAGCGTTGCGGCCAAGACATCGGTCCTCCTCGCCAGTGGCACGCACCTCCATGCCGCTCCCTCTCTGCCCCCACGGACCACTCACGCAGCAGCAGCCAACCACGACCATGATGAACCCCCCCTTGACGAACTCGCTGGTGAGCACCAAGGCTAAGGCCCCCTCCTTTTCCTTCTCTGTTGCCATCGTGCATGTCTGATGGCCGGCCTTCGTGCCGTTTGCTTCACTGCGCAGGAGGGTGGCAAGCCACAACAACCGGCCACGACCCCATCCACAAGCCACGATGACATCCCCGTCCATGGTGCCCGCGAACCTAATGCCACCCAGCGCCCTGCTCCTCGTCACGTCGAGAAGATCCACCTCCAAGCTGAACCGGTGCCACCTGTCGTGGATCGGCACGGCACGGCGATCACCCTGCACGGCATCAACTCCTCGCTGCACCACTATCCATTCGTCATCAACACCACAGTGAGCACCGACACCCTTCTCGGACCCGCCATGTGCGCCACCGCGTCCTACCCCAGGGAAATGCATCGGCAGAGCCACCACCGGCTCAGGAAGAACACAACGCACTCACGCACACCGGACTAAACCCAGTCAACCGGATGAACCATGAACGCTTGAAACAACCATGACGGGCATCGCCGTCGCGTGCACCCGGGGCATCGTTGTCTCGACGGTGTTCCCGTGCGCGTAGCCAGTAGCTGCCGCCGCAAACGACTCGACTCAACCGCCGACTTCTCAGGACACCACGAACACTCATATATGCGGACCGGCCAAAAGACCCAAACGGACACAATGTCGGCGAGATCATGCTTGATGCCGCCCACAGATTCGCCATGCCCGCGCAAACCGTTGGAACCCGGACACATCCCGACACCTTTCGGCCACTTGGCACCACCTCCAGCCTAGCCTCCGGCCAGCCACAGCCTCTTTCGGCCAACCATAGCCCCACCCGGCCAGCCGTGGCCAGCAAGCAGCAGGACCACGGCTAGCCGCAGCCGGTCAGAAGCTACTAGCAGCTGGCCGAGAGGAGCCAGAATATGTAGCAGCAAGCCTCGCCATTTTCCTTTGACACCGACCCTTGTCCGGCCTTCATGCCGTAGCCCTGTTGCTAGATTTTGAGACCCCATAGATGATGCTGGACTGTTAGAAAGACTAATCGATAGATGATGTTGGACTGTTGGAGAGCCCAATCGATAGATGCTGGACAGTTGAAATGCCAAAGTGATACGACGCTGGACCATTGGAGAACCCCTTCTCTTACTTCTTGTACACCTATCCACCATATTGTACCCTATCCCTGCAATTCTGTCTGTATTTGTAACTGTTGTACCCTATCATTAAGATCTGTCTATCCATATATCTGTTGTATCCTGTCCTTACACTCTCTCTGTATATGTATCTATAATACAGGATCCATCCATCTTCGAACTATGGAATTGTGCTACTCCACTGTCCTGTCGAGTTGTTTTGTCTTGTGGTCATGCCTTTGGATCTTATTGCTGGTTGTTCTTGTTGTCTGTCTGTGTGCCTGTGCCTTCGAGCCGGCTGAGGGATCGTACCTCGTTTGGACGTTGCGATCGCAGAATCCGTCCTGCCATGACCGTAATGCCGGGTGTAACTCGACCTCTCGTTGGTGTAGCTTATGGCCGCGAGCACGCCTCGCCATGACCATGAAGCTATACCCCGTGTGCCGTTCTTTGATTCTTCGTGCCCAAGCCCTCGTATGCTTGTACCCTGTGCGACCGCTGCATTTCTTCGATTCTGCGGAGACAACCGCACCGCTACAAATTTGAGAGATGACTTAGTGCCAGCGCACCCAGGTCGTGATACCCTACGAGTGGTTTGCATACTTGTTTCTTCTGGGTGTCGCTCTCTTCTCACGCCCCGTCTATGCCATGGCGTGCGCATTGGAAGAAGTAGACCACTGCTTTATTATGTTTCTCGCTCATTGTCCCCGGTATAGCCCGCTCTATTCGATCCCGTCTTATCCATGGCGATTGGATCAAAGATCGGACTAACTCCTTTTTTTTAGTTAGCGAAGCTATGGTCTATATCAAGATCTTGGATCTATGCGAGTCGACTCGATCGACCGCTTAAAAACCATCTTCACTGATGGTGTGACTGAGAATATGATATGGATGTGCCTAGCTAACTCCTCCCCCTCTCTCTTGATTCTGGGTGTTTAAGCACTTGTATGATTGTACCCGTCTAAATCACAGCCTTGGTACCCTACAAGTGGATTAAACACTCGCACTATTTTGTGCAACATTCATTGTTGGTAATTCCTTGTTCTTCCCTTCTGATCGGCCGTCCTCCGATCCCTGTCTTCTCTGTGGCGTTCGGGTCAGAAGATTGTGAGCCGTGGTGTTTGCTATGGATCAGCTCTAGCCTAAACTATTTATTATAAAGCCATATTGGCTTGGCCGTGACATAAGCTTGTGTATAGCAACCCCACTCTTAATTCTTCTTTTGCCCGATGAAATTGGACATATGCCGAGAGGGCCAAGTTGTGTACCTTTTATTATTTCTCCAGTATTTATGGATCTTCCCGCGTCCCGTCGTCTTTTGGTGTATTAGGTGATTTCTTGCCTTGTGTCGCTTCGCGGAGTAGTTATTTCCGGACTAGCGACGATCGGATCAAGACCCGCTGGAGGAAGAGGACATGGACGACGACAACAACTAAGGAGTGGAGTCACCCCGAAGATGGTGACCCAGCAGATCAACTACACTAACCAAGGAGTGCTCATACCACTACTACCTCGACAACGCAGGTGTCATGACAGCACCTTCTTTTAGAGAATCCTATTAGACATGTCATATTTAGAATTGCTAGTGCTTTATATTTATTCTTTTGCTAGTATAAAGTGCATGCTACTACCTAAGACATTAATATCCTAATTGCAGCTACTCCACCATATTGCCCCGCTTGGCGCTCATGCTCTTTATATATATATATATTTACCTGCTTTCTTGCATGTTACATTACCATACTTACTATAACCCCACTCGCATTGTATCTGTGATGTGATGCTGGTGGTGAACCCCAGGGAATGGTTTGGCTTGGGATTCCAGACTAGGTGGACTGTGAGCGTGCTGCGTGTTCTTGGGTGCGTGGTGAGGATCGAGTCGACCAAGTGGGCTATATACGACGAGCTGTGTAAGCAAGTCTTGCCGGGGTGCAACCTAGGCATTCCCACTAGAGATACCTATGGCGGGTAATGGTTTATGAGGTGGTTCCGGGATGGATACCCTGCGTGGATTGAAACCCCGTGAACGGAGGTGCTGTGATGGCATGGGGAGAATATCCCCTAAGATGGAGAAAGCCTGCTTGGTCTATTTAGTCACACTTCCAGTGACCAGGAACTTCAGGAATCCTTTACTACTCACTCGTCTTCGATGGGCGGGGAACGGCTAGACTACTTGGTAGGGCGATGCCACTACTGTTAGGTTGAGAAGTGATAAGGGTAGGCGGTGACGGATGTTGAGATTCCCGTACCGTTCTAAATGCGCAGTACCACTGATTGGGCCCGGTACTGCATCTTCCAGTCTCAGCGTGATGGTGTAGGATCCAGAATGTCCCAGGGCTGAGTGGTAGGGTGGCATCGACCTAGGCAAGCAAGCACCCTGAAATTCTACCTAGATGTTCGTACGGCATCTATGATGGCTAATCTTGTGAGTGGTAGAACCTCTGCAGAGTGTTTGGTTGATCGATCGATACATATGCCGATTCCTCGGCTATGGACCTTTCCTGAGTCCTGTTGCACTTCTTAGGGAGCGATATATTCTTTTCTCCCCTGGTTGATGATTGTCCGACAGTGTGCCCGGTGTGGCAGTGTGCCAGTTGAGACAGGATCCGAGAGGGAGTTGGGCCTGTCGACTGAGCGTGAGGTGTGTGTGTGAGGTGGTGTATGGGTGGGATAATGAACTGGGATGGACTGACGGATGATGTGATATGGGTTAAAACTTGACGAACTATTATAAAATTTACTACTGGATACTACTTTGCATGTGCTTAGGATGCAAACCACAGCCAAATATTAGGATCGCCAGATCCTTTGTTTTCTCTTTTCCACTAAAGCTCATCGGTGCTGACCATGGCCTGCACATAACTGGCAGTGTGCAGATTACCTAACTAACAGGGATATTGAGATAAGAAAGATTAGGAGGTCTCGTGCCTACGCTCAAGTTTGGTTCAGGAGATGAAGACTATGCTTGCGCCAAGATTAACTCTGATGATACCCGTGAAGGAGGAGCCTTCACTCGACAACATATTCCGCCAACTCTGATGACGTCTAGATACGCTTCTGCTAAATTAACCCTGTAATAGGTGTATCCTCAAATGAGGTAAAACTTGTAAAGCTTGTAATCATACGCTGTATGACTGTGATTTCAACTGATATATGATAATGTGATGGAATCAAACTTTGGTTTGATCGCATTATAACTCATTCTGTGGATTTTCCCTTCGTGGAAAATCGAGGATGTTTCAGTAGGTCAATCCCTCTCTGGATCTAAGCCTCCTCCTCCTCCTCCTCCTCCTCCTGTGGATCTGAGTTCTCCCACCCTCCCCTCTTCTAGATCTGAGGGACATGGTGGTGGCTAGGACTCCGACGAACTCTGGGGTACTATTTCCTCGTCCCTCCGGTGATCTTGAAGATGATGGGCCAAGGGCTGGCGCAGCCTGTTTCTTGGTGTTGCAATAGGATTTTCGGGATATTGCAACAAATGTTTTTTGAATGTTGCAACAGGGGTGGTTTCTGTGTTGCAGAAATGGAGTTCGAATGTTCAGATTTTTTGTATGCTCCCCCCTAATGTTGCATCAGATGATTTTTAATTGTTGAAATTTCCTTTTGCAAATGTTGCATTACTGAATGGTGATTTGAGATGTTTTCGAGCATTTTTTATGCGGATGTTGCACATGTTTCATACATGTTGCAAGAGTATGTTAAAAATGTTTTAGTTGTATTTAGTCCTGTGTCGCAATAAGTATTTGTCATGTTGCAAGATGCAAGTCTTTTTTCTTAGATGTTTCATATGTTTCACAGACGTGTTGCAAGTGAATGTTAAAAACTGTTTCATTTGCCTCAAACGTATGTTGCATTTGCAAATGTTTCATGTTCCAAATGTTTTTCTGTTTAAGAGGTATGTCCGGAGTCGCCGACGAAGGGAGCGGCGAACCAGAGCCCAGCGGATGGGGCGTGCAGCACACTGGCACCTGGGGTCCCACGAACAGGGGCATAGGCATGGTCATCCTCATCCCGGATCCCAATCCCTGCCCGTATGGAGAGAGTTCTAGGGAAGGAGCAAGGTGTATAGGGCGGGGTATGCGTACACAGCGAGACGAGACGGACGGGGACAGACACGTGCATGCAACAGCAAGCGCAGGCGAGCGGGCTGGCGAAGTGCGAGCTGGGCCATCCGACCGAAGCGTGACTGGGGAGCGGGTTACACGCACCGATGCATGTGGTCATTCAACATACGAGGATGTGCGGGTGGAACCAATCGATGGGATTAAATCCCATCAAACGTTGGAGTGGGAGCAATGCCATAAGTTTTTGGTTCCTTGGTGCCTTCAACTGTTGAAGACAATGTCAACGAACCTGCCTTTGTTCTGGGTTTCTTTGATTTAGTAGATTGGATTGTGGTTGCTCTGCCTCTACTTACTTACAGTTAAATTTTGCCAAGTCTGGTCAAATCGACTAAGGAAGTTTGAACTGCTAGTTTGAACTGTGGCTTAGCCAGTTTTGGCAAAGTTCAAACAGATCTTACGAAACATACAAGTTTTGGAGTTGTATAAACGTTTTCAAAGACATAAGATCATCTTCAAGAGTCTTTCTAAAATTTACTCTCTAAATCATCATTTAAAGAGACATTTAAATACATTCCGACAATTTTTATATATCTTGTGCATAATTTAGAAAGCCATTGCTCTCCTTATTTGGCTAATGAGAAATAGGGAATAACAAAGAATATCTATATATGGAGACCAATTAATAGGTCGTTGGAGAACGTTTTTTTACCAAAATTTTTACTACCATATGTTAGGACCGTTATAAAGAGTCTCCCACAGTTGCTCTAAGCACAGCCTATAAATATGAGGCACGATTGAGATTACCCAGTCAAACTTAATCTTAAACTCTAAGGCCTGCCTTAGGTGGACTTTTACAAAATTGTTTCCAAGATCAGCGTATCACGTAAAATGAAAGAAATATGGATAAAACACTCACTCCCAATAAAAAGTGCAACTATATGGTTTTATAAAACATTTAACTTTATGACACATAGAGAGTTCTGTTCTCATCAAATTCACTTCTTCTCTCTTTTCTTAAAAATATTGTCACATCATCAAAATGGTTATGTGGCAGCTTATTAAATACTCCTATAAATAAAACTTTGATAAAACTATATTCTGATATCGTGCAAACTTCTAGATGAGATTTGTTAACCTTCTAGGGACCTTAACAACCTTACAAAGACTCTAGATACGGTGTATCTCCTCGATAGGTCAGGAGATTCTTGTTCAGTTAGATTAGATCTATCCAAAACTAGATGGGTCTGTTGTGAAAATTTGCTACACCGGGTTTTTGTGGGTTTGTTGTGAGTGGCTATGTTTTTCGGTTCGAGCGCGCTAGCTCTTTTGGTGTGAGATCTTTGTTGCGTTAATGCTATTTTACCAAATTAAACAAGTGATTTCATATTTCACAAATATTAATTACATGATAACACAGCATATAACGCCATGCATTCTAGATAGACTACTATGCAAGAGTACGTTAATGTACTCCCTCCATTCTAAAATATATGAATTTTTTATTGCTCCAAGTTAAACTTTACTAAATTTCATCTAGTTTTTTGAAGAGGATATTATAGTATCAAATAAATGACCTTTTAGATTTGTAATAATTTTCATAATTAGATCTTTGATATAGTAGTTGTTAATACTATTTGTTATAAATTTAGTCAAAATTATAAGGGTTTAATTTAGAACAACTAGCTAGAGGGAGTATCCCTTGTCTTACCATTTCATTCATGATCACTGAGTAGTTGGCGGCACTATATGCCATACGAAAGGACAAAAGGTTAAAAGAAACTTTCATCAAAAGTGTAGGCCCTCGAACCATCCAAATAAAAAAAGAAATCAAATCTGTGTACTTAGGTTAAGCTGAAAATAAATGCTAATTTTGACTGGTGCTAATTTGCTACGAGAAAAATACGAAGATGAAAGCATCTTGGACGTAGGACAGGACGTACTAGCATCCTCCACTGATGATTCGGATTCACCAATCATGTGATAGTACCGAATCCGATTGGCGATTACAAATAAATCCATTACTCTATCGGAATGTGAAGCAAAAGCAAGGGTTGATCGATCGACACTGGCTCTTCCTACACGGACCGCACATTCGCAATGGCAGGCCGCACGCAGCTCGTGTGAATCCACACGGGCACCTCTGATCCGTCCGTCAGAGTCTCAGAGACCGTCACAGTCTCAGAGACACTGACACTCAGCTCGGCCCTGTTTAGTTCCCAGTAATTTAACACTATTCATCCATCGCATCGATTGTACTTTCTACCTACGTGGATTATTAAATGAAGTAGCAGCTGTTGTATGTTTGTACTTTTTATCTGACTAGGATCGAGATGAATCTTTTGAGTCTACTTGAACCATAATCAGATAAAAATTATCAAATATAAACAAAAGTGTTATAGTGCACTTTTCACTGTCTTTTCACACCGTCTAAACGGGGCCATACGGCCAAATCTTTAGATAAAGCAAACATGGGCCTGTCAAGGGAATGCAAGATGGGTCCACCAAGTCCCGGCCCACCACTCAGCCTCCCTCCGCCCTACGAATCTCTGACCCACCTCCTCCAACCCCGCAACCGCCTCCCGCTCCGCCACCTCCTCGCGGCGCACGCGCTCGCCGCCGTCGCCGGCCACCTCTCCGTCCGGGACCCGCGCCCGCACACCCTCCTCATCGTCGCCTACTCCCGCCTAGCGCGCCCCTTCCCCGCCGCGCTGCTCCTCCTCTTCCGCTCCTCCCTCCGCCTCTCCGTCGCGCCCACCCGCCACTCCCTCCCGCTGGCCGTCTCATCCGCCTCCTCCGCGGGCCGTCGCCACCTGAGGCTCGCGCTCTCCCTCCACGCCGTCGCGGTTGCCTGGAACCTCCTCCCGTTCCCGCACGTGGCCAACGCGCTCGTCTCCCTCTACGCGAGGCACGCGCTCCCGGACGCCGCGCGCAGGGTGTTCGACGAAATGCCCTCCGCCCCTGACGTCGTCTCCTACAACACGCTCATGCACGCGTACCTAAACGCCGGGAGGCTAGGCGTTGCTCGAGAGGTGTTCGAGGAGATGCCCTTTCGGGACGCCACGTCATGGGGCACGGTGATCGCCGGCTGCGCCAAGGCAGGGCAGCTTGAGGAGGCCATGGGACTATTTAACCGGATGAGGGAGGAGGGTTTCAGGCCTGACAGTGTCGCCCTGGTGGCCGTGCTTTCATGCTGCGCGCAGCTAGGGGCGCTGAACAAGGGCCAGGAGGTGCACGAGTACATCAAGCTGAGCAGGGCCCGCCCCAACGTGTTCTTGTACACAGGGCTTGTTGATCTCTATGCCAAGTGTGGGTGTCTCGAGGAGGCTAGGGAGGTGTTCGACGCCTGCCAGGACAGGAACGTGTTCACGTGGAATGCTCTCATCGTTGGGCTGGCGATGCACGGCCATGGAACAGTGGCGCTTGAGTACTTCCACCAGATGGTGGCTGATGGAATTCAGCCAGATGGGGTCACTTTCTTGGGGGTGCTGATCGCTTGTAGCCACACTGGCCTTGTGGACATGGCAAGGTGCATCTTTCGTGACATGGAGGGCAAGCACAATGTTCACCGGGAACTGAAACACTATGGGTGTATGGCTGACTTGCTCGGTCGTGCTGGACTGATCGAAGAAGCAATGAACATGGTCAGGAAGATGCCCATGGAAGGGGACTGTTATGTGTGGGGAGGCATACTTGCTGGATGTAGGATGCATCGAAATGTTGAGGCTGCTGAGGTTGCGGCTTGGCATTTGTTGCAACTGAACCCAGATGACAGTGGGGTGTACTCTGCAATGGCTGGGATCTATGCAGATGCTGGCAGGTGGGAGGATGTTGCAAGGATTAGGATGTTAATGGATGAAAGGATTGGCAGGAGGAATGTTGGCTGCAGTTCAGTTACAACATAGCTGAAAGATTTTTTCCATTATGATGAGCTAGTTGGTCACAGTGAGATATATCACAATTCTGAAACACTGAAAGTTGAGATCATTTTGCATGTGAGAATTTGGATATATTTAAGAATTTGGATATATCACTGTCAGGAAGATGGCCATGGAAGTGGACAGTTATGGGAAGGTATACTTGCTGGATGCAGAATGCATTGGAACGTGGAGGCAGTGGAGGTTGTAGCCTGGCATCTAAACCCAGATGGCACAGTGCTGTGAACTCTACCATGACTGAGATCTGTGTATGCTGGTGGTAGGTGGGAGGATGTCGCTGGGATTAGGAAGTTGATGGAAGGGAGGATTGGTAAGAGGATGTTGGCTCTTGTTCAACTATGAAAGAGCTTAAAGATGGTACCATTATACTGAGCTGATCCAAACTTTGTTGTATGACAGTAGGTTATAGCAGAATTCTGGAACGCTGAAAATAGAAAACAGTTCAGAAAGAGGACCGGCACTAGTTGCAATGATAATACCTGCTAAGACTCCTATACAATTTCATGTGAGAATTTGGACATATTTCAAGATCTTCAGCTCCTGGTGATACAAAGGTGCAGGACCTAACCATTATTTTTCACTAGACCTTTATGCTGCAAAATGGGAATATGATGCTGGAGTGTGATCTTGCAGTTTCACGCTGACCGTGATGGGTCCTTTCGTCCAACAAATTTCAGATCCATGAACTTTGTGGGAACTGGATTCTCTTGTCAAATCAAATGCTCATTATAACAGACTAACTAATGAACTGAAGAGGATGTGGAAAAATTCCTGGCACTGTCACAGTGCTGCTATATTTCTTTCATGGGCTGGCTGCAGATCCGATGAATTTATTTCTCAGGAATCTGAAAGTTAAGTCAGACGCTGTGTATTTGACATTTCTCGCCCAGGAAATTACTCGTTTGAGACAAGAAAGCAGTCAGGTTTACTTGTCCTGCCTCTGATTACACTTAGACACACCCATGCCAGTTGTTGTCAGTTCGTTTTCATGTTCTAGACAGACAAACTCTGGTTCATCTCATTTAAGACTGGCGTCACAGTTGATTTAAGACAAACTCTTGTATTTGCCTCTGATGTTTAATGTATAGCATGGTTGTGACTATTGACTGATTTCAAAAAGAAATTAAAATTCACACTCCTTCGGAGTAGAAAATGTTGAGTTCACTTGTTACTGGAATACTGCTGTAGTGGTTTTATGAGTGCGTCTATCTTCACTCTGTGCTTTGATGACAAACATCTTTCCCACTGAGGTCTTGCATCGAACGAGAGAAGGTACACAAGCTGCTGACGAAACCAATGCACCACGTCTCCATATCCGAATCTGCTTCAGTCAAATCTTTGAAACCATTTGAATACAGAAAAAAAAAAACAAATGCGAATGCAAATCCCATAAAACTGGAAACAGCATAAGTGTTTCAAGAGAACTGTTTGCATTAGGTGTTCAATGACCCCAAAAAAAAAAAAAAAAGGTTTGCATTTGAACTTTGAAAAGAGTTCCTACGGCCTCATTCCCTTGCTAGTACTGCAAAGTGACAAACAAACCTTCCTTGAGAATTCCTTCTTATCTCTACTCTTAAGAGTGAACGATCAACACTCAGCGTGCCTCATGTAAACCCCAACCTAGGCTTTGTAAATCTTTTTCTCGATTGGAACAAAACTGATATGCTTTGCCTTCTCCTGTGAGTCTTAACGGCACCAGTTTAATCAAAGTTGCCTTGCAAAACTCTAATTGGATAATATTTCGGTCCAATCCCTATACTTTGCTTATAGCGAATGAAATATTTTCCACCTTAAAAAAAGACCGCAGGAGATGAGTGTTTCGATCTCTTCGCCAAGTGTGGGTACGTCGAGTCAGGTAGGGACTAGGGAGGTGTGACAGGATGTAACTTTTTTTTTTTACGAATTACACAGTATAGACACAGGCGCTCACAACGCACGCACACTCACCTCTAGTGAGCACCTCCAAAAGACTACGCCGACAGATCTCGAGATTGACGAAGTCACAACACCGTTAAATTCCTAGAATAAATCCAGAAAAAGTATGACAACCAGGATTTAAACCCTGGATAGATAGCGTCTCACTGGACAGTCCTACCATTAGACCACAGGTTCCATTCGTAAAAGGATGTAACTTGCTCACCTGAAACACTCATCATTCGGCTGGAGTAAACAGGCATCAGGCAAACTTCCGGAAACAAAGCTGCCTGGAAAAGTAGCTTCCTTTTTATACGATTTATAATCACTAGAACAGTGCAAATAATTGATATATTTCGAGCATGAACCAAAATTCCTGAATTCGCTTTCCTTGTGATAGAAATTTCTTGTACAGTTAAGTCTTTCATAAAAAAAAAAACCTTGCCTAATGTCACTCCACACCAAGATTAACTGCTGACTAAACAATGAAACATATACAATTCCCCTGCAGCAAAATCTTATGAGTTGTTTGAAAACAGAAAGCAAAACCAAATGGGGTCAAGAAAAGCATTGTAATTGTACAGTAACACCCTGCAGATCCCATAGAACTGGAGAGCAATGTTTCAATGAAAATCATTTGTATGAGGTCATTGATGGATAAAAAAAGTATGTCCGAATTTGAAGAGAGGCCCTTTGACCTCCAAAAACACACGAGATCCAGTTCCTTCACCTTCGAAATTCCCTTGTTTCAAAGACAGTACGGAAATGATTCTGTAGCCTGTATCGATGTTTCAAAAATGCAACCAGATAAACCTCAACCTCTTAAAGAGATCGTGAAGAATTCCTAACTTGCAAGTAGCAGTTCTGGAAGCCTGCAAATCAGGAATTGGCAGCTGGACGAGAGCAAGAAACAATCACCTGAACACTTCTCCATTCTGTTATAGCAAGCCTGCAGCACCTGTCTGTTTTTTCTTTCAGCGCAATTCAATTGTGTAGTGTTAGTGTCTGCGGCATAATATGAGCCAAAGCTGGAACAAAGAAGATGATTATCACATTTGTAACCTTTTTATTTCGTTTGAACCAAGTACAAGAAGCTTTTTCATGTATGGAATGGCTACACAGATTCTATCCAAGGAGAAATGTAAATATGTCTCTCAATGAGATGATTCCTTCCACAAATCTGGTACTTTGTTCAATAACAACAAGCCGCCGCACTCCTGATGACAAGATATACAGAGCATCAATTTTACACTTTGAAACAATATTAACTATTAAAAAAATGAAATTCCAACTTGCTCCTGATATGGCACATAAATCAGAGTCACACACTAGTACCTGGAACGGACAATCCCTCCAAGACTTCCAGCAAGGTACTCGTCTGTAAACAAGTATGGCACTGTCTTCGGCCATGCACCTGGTACTGCACATCCAAAGCCTAAAATAGAGTAAAAGACAACAATTTTATTGTTCTCTGAGATAACCGATTCTGCAAGGGCAACGCGTGATGAAATACAAAAACATTAACAACCGGTGTAAAGTGAACACTTTGAATGGACAAATTTATTTCTGTAAGAGGGGCAGTTTGGCAGGGCTTTCTGGAAATGACTTCTATGAGAATCACTCCTCCCTAGCCAAACAGCTCAAAGATTCAGGTGGAGAGTAGGCAATGGGAGGTGGGAGCTAAAAAACACACTTCCACTGTTCCCTGTTCAAAACCCACAAGAATCTATAGTCTAGAATCAATTCTAGCCTACTCCCCACCCTGCTTCCCCACCATAATCAAGTAGAATCACTCCATTAGACAGTCAAAGAGCAGAGCCAGAGAATCTAGGAGTGAAGCTCTGCCAAACAGGCCATCTATATCTTGGGTTGCTCTGCCTGCTTCCTCTGATTAGATACAAAGCAAGTTCGGGAAGCCAATTTACCATCAACTCTCCTTAATCCAATGTTCTATCCATCAGACCATATTCTAGGGGCTCTGCCACCAACATTGAAATGAGCCCAAGCTAAGAACTCACATTTGCACCACTCGACTCGACACATTCAATTCCAACCATAACTATTGTTTTCGAATAGACATACAAGCTCTGAATCTATGAGGCAGTTCTGTTCACGATCTACAGCTACCACATGGTCAGTTCTGTCACGACTATTGACATGAGGCAACTTGCAGCCACCTGGTCAGTTCTGTCACGATCTACAGCTACCACATGGTTTGCAATCGGAATCTATGAAGACTTGACCATCACAAGGAGGGCAAGGAGCACCAGGAGCAGCTGGACTAATGCTCCAGTCAGCAATTATAGTGGACGAAGCTGTTGAAGGCTAAATCATCTTTGCATGGTGTTTATAGGCAACTGGAAACACAGTGAGAACCAAATAAGGGCTCCTATGATTATTTGACTACATGAGTCATCTGATATGTATTATACCCAAGTGGCAAAGCACCTAAGGTCATGTCCACTTCAAACAACCAAGCCAAGTAATAAAGTGATCTGCCTTAATCTGGTCTTATAAGATGGAGTAAATAACCTGTTTCATAATTCAGGGTGTGATTCTAAAATAGACTTATTCATATATTAAACATAATGAGCTACTGGACTTCATTCAGACTGGAACACAAATCCCATTTGCATTTTCCATTCTGATGGATGACACAACAGTGCAAAGGACTTGTGTTGGATGCTGTCCATCAAAATCAAAAGCAGAGGAATTGCAGTTTTTCAGTATGCAAGTGAACATATGAAAAAAAGGCCAAAGAAGCGGTGTCTGCTACAATTAAAAAGTGAGAGGAAATGAATTACATTTTGCACAGTCACTTGTTCAAGTTCGATGCGAGCATAAACATCATTCTTTGCCAGAGCCATGATATCACTGTAGAAACAAGCTCAGAATTAAGATACACCAAGAGAACAGCCAAAATAATAGTAAATAACACTAACAGGGTGTTTCAGAAGTCATGTCATGGATACTTTCTCTTGATTCGACAAACTCAAAATTTTGCACAATGTTATATAGAGAGCATTCCAGAAAGAACTAAGTAATATATAAATACAAAGGTGACATATTAGGGGATCAGTAATCAGCAATGAAGATAACAGGTCTTTGTTAGGCTTCAGGAAACTGGCAAAGGGCTAATTTTTGGAACATACAAGTAATAATATAAATCAATTAAAGTTACCAGAAACCATATAAAGATTATGCTAAACCGACACAAATTTAAAAAGAGTACATGTCAAGAGTCAAGATACAGAAGCCCCTTTTTTATCTTATTGGATGCATCTAGGATGAATTTTGATGAGCAAAAGATCACCAAATGGTAGAAGCGGTTTGCTACTTGGGGCTAAGGAGGATGGTCAGAAAATTGGTAGTGTTGCTAATATACTGAACATAGGTCTACTCCCAAGCTTTTAAAAAGGTACAGATAAAGCACTATACAAAAACCAGATGAAAGTGAAGTTTTCAGGAGTTCTAGACCCACAAGAGACCTTTTTTCTTTCATTGGAAACACCTTGTTGATATGCATGTTGCTATCCAGGGAACAGATATAAGGGTGTGTTTGGTTTGATGAATGAGGTGGTTCATCTTCTCACTCCTCACTTTTTCTATTTGGCTTTCGGAATGGAATGAGTTGATCATCACCACCTCATTCCCAAACGCTAATAATTAGTATATGCATGAGGAATGGGTTGGTTCCACCAAAACTTATGGGATGAACTAATGATGCATCACCTCATGAGGCATGGGGTGACTCCACAAACCAAACACACCATAAATGTCTAAAGCACTGAGTACAAATAATGTCTAAGGTCATGGGGTGGCTAAATAAGGATAAGGTGGCGATTAGGGTTTCAGCACCTGAGCATTACTACTATTTACAGAAACAATTTCCTATATATGATCACATTACCCCTCATTCCTTCAAAGATGAATTCCACGAGGCAAACCACATTGACCTTATCAAGTGGGCACCCAATGGTGTTTTGTGGGTCAGCTAGGTTAGTTCATTTTCCAGTTTCGAGTCGACCCAATGATCCAAAGCTTGTGTGACTTGCTCCTTATTTATCAGCTCAAGAATCTCACATTACACACCCCTTCCCAAAAAATAAAAAAAAAAAAAAAAAAAAAACCCCAAGCGCTAGCTGCTGAAAATAGGCATTGCTTTCGTTGGAGATAACATATAGAACCATATAAGGAACAAAATCTTCAAAATGGTTTCAATTGGAGGTGCATTGTGCCATTGTACAAAGATACATAGCACCATAGCCACAATGCAACAGTTGATCTGGCAGACGCTAATTGGTTTCATTAATACTATAAACAGTCATAAAAACATGTAATGTAGGACAAACTTTAGTCAAACCTTATAAGCTAAGGATATCAATAACTTTAAAATTATTTCGTCTGAAAACATGTAGGTTAAATGTGTAGAATTCTATTGGAAAATACTTGAAAAATCTCATAACTTTGAAGGACTTTAAGAATATACTCTAGAAGAAATTTACAAATCTATGCGTGAAAGTCAAATGCGACAATATTTTTGGTCGGAGGGACTGAAGGAGTACATGAAACAGATCAGGATAGCAGCATGGCAAAAGTAAATGTTACAGTATGCAAACCTGAGTGAGTAGACATCGCGGAGGGATCCATTGTCATCAACTATAGGAATTGAGCTTACTCTATCTGGAGAAGAATAAATGGACATGATAGTTCAATTCAGCAACTGTACTTTATAAGCTCGGAAGCAGTACATGCCAAAAAGGACAGGCTTAAAGGAGAATCTCCAGACTAGGTAAAAAACAACTAATCCTCAATGGTGCATTTTTCACAATGTGGTTGGTATGAGTTTATTGCACATATTACAGCTTCATAACATATATCCATCTGTCTAAATCACTTGAGTTAACAAAACCATCTAAGATCTTCCATAAATACTGATATGACCTTGCTCACTAAGTTCTCCAGTTGGCTAGTAAAAATGCATTTCCTAATGTGCCACTGCAGGAGAAAGATAACAACAATTTGTAGGGACCACAGTTTACAGATCTGGGTGTGACACTTAGCATGTTTTGCAGGAATCTGACAGCTTAAAAACCAATGAACATTTGCCTTCAGCAACTTTAAAAGGTATGACTCAGCAGGACCAAATAATGGATTATTTTCTGTGACAAGAAAATTTTAACAGATCGAGACTAAAGTAATGTGATGCATGATCCTACTGATCATCTCAGGTGTTATTTTGTGCATTTTCCATGGTACATTAGTTCATAACTTCACTGTCGAACTGAAATTGTTATCTGCATTATTCAAGAACTAATCACATACTTAGTTGATTGCATAGTTCGTGGCTGCCGTTTATGATCCTAAGAATCAGATGAAAGTATCAATACAAATGTTGCATCTGAAATATCAGTGTACCTTGAAGCAGAAAATCCAGGCAGGTATTTAGAGGAGAACTCAGTAACAATGTTCTGAGTTGCCTGCTACTTGACCTCCCCGTATGTGGAGACCATGTACCAATAGGAATACTGAGAAGCTGATTGTGCAGAAGGGAACAGCCTTCAGCCTGTTCTTGTAGCTTCGAGCAAAGAACTAAAAACATCATCAAGATAAAAAAAGGAACATACAATTCAACACACAGGTTAAATTAATCAAATATGAACTACTATTATAATCTTATAAAAAACATATCATACATTTCAAAATCCCCTGGAGGGTTGCAAGATTAAGGAAAGGCATCCCTGATGAATCTGGCACGCACTTAAAGATAGGAACTGAAGATATTTCATTTCTGATTATAGTCAGTGCCACATCCACTAAATTATCTGAATCCTTAACCTGAAGCAAGACATGCAACACCATAAGATTTTAAAAAATACACTGTAAACCTTTAGTTACATTGAATACAGAACATTCAAATTAAACTATTGTGAACCCAACCCCCAACCCGCACGCAAACTCAGGTGAAAGAATATAGATGACGAAATGCACACACCTCAAACTGCAGGTCAAATAATTATAAAGAAATGATATTCCAAAAACAAGTATATCTATGTTTATCTTGATTCTTGACAACGCCATTCATCATAATCATTTATATTTTCCTACACTTGATATCTTGGAGTAAATGATGGCAATAGTGTCAATTTATCCCTATTTCAAGACATTAGATGATTTGTAATTTTTCTGACACAAATGGCATTAAGCTTAATATTGTATTGGAGACCATATAAAGAATTTCATACAGATAATATATTTTCATATTTTGAAAGTGCTGAACTTGCAACTGCTTACACATCAAATCAAATGAAAGAACAAACAAATATATGGAGAAGTACATGGATTAACGGCCTTCTCTGCATGGCAGCACCATTAGGCCCACCATATAACAGTAGCTTTGCTTCTTTCCAAGCAGAAATGGGATGTATTTCAAGCTCTTCATTGCCAATAACTCGAATGTTTCTCTGCAACTGCATAGAAAATGATAATTCGTAAGAACATAAAATGCTTTCGAGGGGAAACAAAGTAATTTATTCCACCCACCTCTCTCAACATTAATACAAAATCTGATGCAGTGAGCATGCCAGTTATGGTTCCCTGATGGTCATCCCAAAGAGGAACCAGAGCAAGACCCTATGAGACACAAAAAGTTCAAACCTATTCTTGAATTATTAAATCGATGTTACGTATGCAGTGCAGATGAAAGAATTGCATGCTTCTAGGAGCGATTTTGTTGTTTTTAAAACTGTAAAACATAATCGGAAGACAAATTAAATTGCTTCTTAACAAGGCAAATAACACACATACCTCGTCATGCATTATTTTAAATGCTTGTTTAACAGGTAGCTGAGTGTCCAAAACTGCTAACTGAAATGTTCATATGAAGTCCGATTATTCACATAGTCTAAAGAGAAGTGCTGACTTGAAAGAAATAAACCTAACCTTGCTAGAAAGAGGAACAACATCATATATGGTATTGTGTAATAATATTCCAGAGACCACATGGCGGAAAACTGCTAGTTGCACGCCTGGGTTCTGAGATGGTGGCTCCGGGGGCATCTTTGTTTATTTAAGTTCACAGTAAATAACAGACCATTAGTTGTCAGGAATATGGAGAACACAAAAATATAATGTCAAAATTCTGAGACATACTGTTGTCAAAATGATACCCTCATCCACATTAGTTCCTCTGATAATAGAAGGCTCTGGCTGCACAACAGGTTGTACATTGTTTTCCACAAGCACTTCATTGCTGATCAGTCCATATTCATCACGAACAACGGGTTTTGTCTCATCACACCTCCAGACACCATCAATCAAAAACCGGTACTGAATTGCACCAAAAGGTCATATAAATGTATGTGGCACAGAAAATGTCACAGAAGAAACAGAATATCGCATGCAAATAGCTGGGCAGTGAGCACTGGTACAGCAAATATGCACTACTATGGTGTCATGCTCAAACAGCTTGCTAACCATTGAACAGAACCAAACAATCACATGTGAACATCGAAATTGATAGAGCTCACAATAACAAGGGTGTGAATTTGGCACCGGTTGCAATATTATGTCAAAGAATTACTTTGATAGACTTTCCTCAAAAATCAATACTTTGATACATGAAAAAGCGAAACATCAAGTATACAAATCCATCGTGAATATGTCAAATATATCATGTTTCTACCAATTGCTGGGATTGAAAAACATCTTGAAGTTCAAAATAGTTGTCTGGTATATGCAAAAGTAGCTCCAAGTAAGGCCAACAATTAAGGGCATTCAGGATTTATTTAGTGTAACTCCAAGCATTAATTGCCACTAGGGAAAAAGAGGTGCAATAAAGAAACTCGATGTACACATGGAAAGAAATGGCAAGCACAGAAACCTGAGAGACAGAAGTGCCGCATTATTGAATTGTCACTCACTTTACAATGGCGTTAAATGGCTGCTTTCTGATGCAACAACTGCACTGGCATTCTACTTTACAACAAGCAGTTATGTAACGGCCAAACCCTCTTGTCAGAAACAACAGAAACAGTGGGATGTAGGATGTCCTCCAACACCTATGCCAGGTCTGCCACTATAGGATACAAACTTTATAGTAATTTATCTTTAGCTATGGATAATGTTCGCATTCATGCTATGGATACATCTGTCCGTTGTTTACGCAATGTTAGAACTCAAGATTGAACTACAGTACCAAATAAAGCAAATTAACCAAGAGATTTGATTTGGTTGCTAAACAGAAGTATGGCCGCAGAAAGCAAAGGACCATGTAACGTATCAATAGTTGACAATGCCTGATACCACCCACGATCCATGTGAAATTGAATGGTCATTTCACACATGAGCACCATCCCAGTGTTTACCAACCAGCAACCACTAACCGTTACGCGCCACACCAAAATTCCAGCAGGTACAGAAGTTTGTGTAGAAATAGAATAGCTATCCACAAGAACTGGCCACATTTCTCCCTTATTTGCGCAAGAATCATCAGCCTAGCGGCACATTTACGCCGCTGCCCAGAACCTCAACATCCACCTGCCACAACTACCAACTAACCTTAGATGCATTGCTATTGCCACCCCCCCCCCCCCCCCCCAAGCATACAAGAAACTAGTTCATCGTGATATACATGCAAAATTACAGCAAGGTGGTTTCTATCTAAGCAATCATGGAAAGTAACGAGCCACACTATCAAGGACGCCAATCATGCGAACTAAAAAGCTTTCTACTATGTAGAAGGATACCAGCAAAAGAAAACTACGAGGCCTAGCTGTCCAGAGCAGAGTAACCAAGCAGTGGAAGTGGAACACAACGAAACTAAGGACGAAGAGCAATCAGCCAAGCACATAGCAAAGAGCGAGCTGAATCCGAGCAGTGACCCACCTGGTAAACCCCGGGGAGCAGATCGAAGACGACCTGGAACTCGGCCCCGACCAGCCCCATGGGACACTCCCTCCACCTGCAGCCACAGCAAAACACGAGCAGGAACAGGGAAACAGCATTACACCCCTCACTCTGTCACTCACCCTCAGCCGCCAACAAAACAAAAAGGAACCCGCGCCTTCCAAAAGCACCGCGCGGCCCCGAGACGGGAACGACCTCTGTGCTCTGTCTGGGTGGTCACTCGCGCTCACTCACCCGGTGAAGCTGCCGCAGAAGGAGACGCTCCGCCCGCCGTACGGCCACGAGAAGCGCTGCAGCACCATGGCTCCCTCCGGGGAAGAACCCTAGAGCGCGCAGGGCGCGCGGGCGCGCGAGCGAGCGAGCTAGCAGCGCCGGCGCGTCCTCGACGCCGACGAGACGACCGACCAAACCCTAGCTAGCCCCGCGAGACCGAGCCCATCCGCGGGTGGGGCCCAGCCGGCCGGCCGGCCTGGATTATATGGGCGCGCGGGGCTTGGGTGGGGTGAGGGGGAGAGCGGAGAGAAGGCGCAAGGCGGAAGAGGAAATTTTTTTTGGTGTGAAGGGGGCTCTGCTCTGCTGAGCTGGGGGGGTGAAGCGGAGCGACAGGCGAGCGAGAGGAGTGAGGAGAGAGAGATGGGGGAGAGCGAGAAAGAGAGAGAGGGTGGTTTGTTGGAGTTGGAGCAGCGTGTGCGCCTAGTACGCCGTCCCGTCCCCGCCCTTGTTTTGTTGGTTTCTGCTTTGGGTTGTTGGAGGGTACGGCACTCTCCTCGCCCTCCTCGCCTCGCTCGCCTGCCCAGTGTTGCGGCCGGTTTTCGTTTTTCTGCTTTCCACGCTCGCCGGCACTTTTTTTTTCTAAATAATTGGGTTTCTGCACTGAAATCTCTGGGGGCGCTTTGGCTGTGTTCGGTGAAGCTGAAGTGCTGTAGATAAGCGTTGAAGTGCTGTAGAAGTGCTGAAATCTTGTGAGAGAAAAATACTGCTGAAGTGCTGAAAAATAAACGCTTATAAGCGCTTATAGGCTCAACCGAACGCAGCCTTTGTTGTGGTCTGGCTCTGTCTTGTGTGCTGGAGTGCTGGCGATGGTTCCTTGGACCGGCAGGGAACGATTGGCCGGTGCTTTGCCCGGGGGTCGTGACTCGTGAGGAGGGTGGTGGTTTGCATGACGTGGTTTTTTTTTTTCCCTCCCTCCTCATCTTTTGAGCCTTTTTCACCTTTTTTTAACACCTTTTGGTTTATGTATAAGAGCTTTCTGAGCTGTGTCAAAAGAGAGAAACGTGTGCAGCAGTAAATGTTTTGTCCTTTAGCTAGTGCACTCATATTATATTCAGAAAATATTGAATGGGGCATCAGCATCACTTATAAAACTATAGATAATTGAGAGCGCATATTGTTAGCAGTTTCGTGTCAAGCACGTGAAAAAACTGTACTCCGAATGCATGAGCGCAGTCAAAACAAAGGATAGGTAAGCGCAGTCGAAGCAAAGGATAGATAGAAAGGTGGCGGTAGTGCTAGCATATGCTACGTATACTTAATACAGCTCTAATTATCTAAAAGAAACTACATATATACGCAGGAGATAGACTATTCTTAAAGTAGTAAGGTAGGCATCTCAATCCTGTAGCATATGATGAGAGGAAGTATACATTCACCTTTCATCAACATTATCTGTGTTTGGTCATCTTTTACCTATTTTAATTTTTTTATGAAAGCACCATGTATAAGCTAGGAACTTTGTTATTTAGTTTGGCTACTTAGCTGTAGAGTTGCCAAATAGAACCTCAACTCTGGAGCTTTATGGGAATACCCAAATGACAACATGAATTTTCACCTTTTTTAAGAAAAATGTTAAAAGTTTTGTCAACACAAGTAAATAAAAAGACTTTTGATCCACATCAAATTTGGTTTTTAGTCTCGGTATTTTTTTTTGTGTTGGGGACTAAAGACTCAGTTGATAACACCAACCGGGAGTAAAGGGTCAACATTAGTCCCGATTCGTAACACCAACCGGGACTAAAAGTAGACCCTTTAGTCCCGGTTGCACTACTATAATAAAATTAACCGTGGCGAAAAAAAACATTAACCATGACGGTTTTTCCAACCGCCTCCAATCAAAGGTCATGGTTATCAGGACCATTAACGGAGGCGGTTGGCAGCCCGCCACTGGTTAATAAAAGAAAAAAAGAAAAACAGAAAAACCCGTGGACAGGCCCAGCGACGAGCCCACTGAGCCCATCCACGGGCCGTCGCCGCCGGCGGAGAGCTCCTGCCCGCCGGATCCGCCGTCGGGGAGCTCTTGGTAGCTGGATCCACTGCCAGGGAGCTCCTGGCAGCCGAATCTACCGCCGGGCCACTCCTCCTCGTTGGATCCGCCGTTGGGCCACCGGATCCGTCGCCGGGGAGCTCCTACCAGCCGGATCTTCCCTCGGGCCACTCCTCCTCGCCGGATCCATCGATGGACCGCTCGTCCTCATTAGCTTGGACGCACATAGGAGGGCTGCTGATAGGTCCAAAGTGGCTAGAGGAGGGTGAATAGCCTAATAAAAAATCTACGAACAACACTAGAAAAAGGGGTTAGCAAAACAAATGGCAAAACGAATTAAGCGCTAGCCTACTCAAATAGCAAGCCTTCCTAACCGTTCTATTTAAATCACTAAGATCTCACACAAGCTAGCCTAGATTGGTTACACTACTCCTAAATGGACAAACAAACTACTTACACTACTACTACACAACTAATGTGCACAAAAGTAAAGGGATAAGTGTAGTAATGTTATACCTCCGAGTAGAGTAGCTAGCCAATCACCAAGAGAAAGATATACCAATACACGCGAAGGTGATGGTCCAATAAGATCCAAAGATCAACACAATATGAACATCGATTTATCCCCGACGTTCACGTGCTTGCCGGCACGTTACGTTCTCGTTGTGTCGACCACTACTCGGTGGTTCGGTGGCTAATTGACAACCAATCTCAAGCTCAACCAATGAGCGCCAGTAGAACCTAACACGAGCAAGGTAACTCAATGACATGAGCAATCCAATAAGCTACCTTGCGGCTCTCCGCCAGGGAAGGTGCAAACCCCTCACAAAGATCTCCGAGAGTGGTCGGAGACAATCTCCAACTCCGCCAACTCCTCCGCTGCTCCAAGACCGTCTAGGTGATGGCAATCACCAAGAGAATAGATGAAATCTGCAGCAACAACGATCAACAAGTGCCCAAAGATGATCTAGATGAACACAATGCACTTGATCACTCCCTATCTCACTATGGATGAGAATCAAGCTCTATAGTGAGTGGGAGAGGCTTGGGAGGCTCAAGAGATGCTTAGCAATGAATGAAATGCACAAGAGAGCTTCCCAAAACCGTTTGATTGGCTATTTATAAGAGAGGGTGAAAAACTAGCCGCTTTTTACAGTTTCTGCGTGCACACCGGACGCTGGTTAAGTTTGCACCGGACACGTCCGGTGGTTGTCCGGTGTACCGTCCGTTGACATGTGTACTAGCCGTTTCAAACTTCCCGCAGCGCGCAAACTCATCGGACGCTCCAACGCCCGTGTCCGGTGCGCGAACAGAGAGCATCTAGAGAGCTCAAAGTTGCACCGGACGCATCCGCTGTTAGGTCACCGGACGCTGCCAGCGTCCTAGTGCTTTCACTAAGTCAGAAGGCATGTTTCTTCACCGGACGCTACTGAAAACATCACCGGACGCTCTAGAGTTACTGTTCCAGTGTCCGGTTGAAAGCCCATGTTTGATTTTGGATAATTGATGAAACCTAGTTTGCTAACGATTGCTCTAAGTGTTTCATGAGAATTGATTAGCAAATGGCAAGATGGAGCAAAGGACCGGGTCGGTGGAGGTCACAAGTGAAGGGCAATGACTGGCATCCATACAAATGGTATAAGTCCATCATCAAAAGGAGTCCACAAGCTTCATCAAGAGATGATGAAAAAGCTAGAAGCTCAAGGCAAAGGTATAATTCATAGGAGCTCTTTTGCTTTTGGTGATCAAGACTCCATAGAGGGAGTGATCACATTTAGGATAGATAGCCGTACTATCAAGAGGGGCGAAATCGTTGATGAAATACGGTTATCAAGTGCCACTAGGTGTTCATGATCATTGCATATGCATATAGATGCTAGTGACACTAACTTGACCCGTGGAAAACTCTTTGAAAAAGGCTAACACACGTGCACCTAAGTGAGAGACACT
This sequence comes from Eremochloa ophiuroides, assembly GCA_038502445.1. Taxonomy (NCBI): domain Eukaryota; kingdom Viridiplantae; phylum Streptophyta; class Magnoliopsida; order Poales; family Poaceae; genus Eremochloa; species Eremochloa ophiuroides. The sequence continues at coordinate 35,569,927 of JAHLJS010000009.1, forward strand.
TTGGAGTGTTAGTGACTTAAGAAACGGGGTGAAGTTTGAGGGTTAGAGAGGGTTTGGTCCTCTCTTTCTCCTACCGAGCTTGCGAGGCAGGATTCGGCGAATTTCGGAAACGTTACAATAGAAAAACTAGCGTCGGACCGTATTGTCACAGAGCGTCGGACCATTAGTCTCGGTCCGACGACTAACACTGCTGAGAGCGTCGGACGCTCAGTTTCGGAGCGTCGGACTATTGTTCGAAGCGTCCGACGGTGCAGAGCGACGAAGAGGTGACATGTGGAGAGCAGAGGAGCGTCGGACTCTCGACGTTAGTCCGACGGTGAGCGTCGGACCAACGTCCGACGGTTTTCAGGGCTCGGGGAGCTCTCTGGAAACGTCGGACCGTGGTTTCGTTTGGTCCGACGTACCGTGTATTTTCAGTCCGACAGTGCAACGGCGGTGGACGTCGGACCGTAAGGATTGGTCCGACGGCCTATCGTCCGACGGGTCGTTTTGGCGCGAGGAAATAGCCGTTGTGATCCAACGTTCGACTTCAAACGGCTAGTGACGCGTGGCGTTTATCCGAGGCGTCGGACCGTGCGGATTAGTCCGACGCTCTGGCCGTCGGACAGTCCGACGGTACGCAGTGAAGTCTAAACGGCTAGTTCTTTGTGTGTGGCTTATAAATAGTCACTTGGCCGGTTTGGGGAGTAGCTCTTGGCACTCCTGAACATCATAGCATACTTGTGAGCCTTCCCACTCCACTCTCACTCATCCTACTTGATTGTATTCATCATTTGGTGAGTTTGGAGAGTATCAAGTGCATTGCATTGATAGAGATCATCTAGAGGCACTTGGTAGTGGTATTTCGCAGCGGTTTCTCTTGTTACTCTTGGAGTTTGCCGACTCCTAGACGGCTTGGAGCTGCGAGAATCATTGAGGGGAGTTGGTGATTGTCTCCGCCTCCGATCAAGGTATTGTGAGGGGTTCTTGAGCCTATCCCCGCGGGAGATCGCGAAAGGCATCTTTAGTGGATTGCTCGTAGCTTGGTGGATCCTCATCTTGTGTTGGTTGTGCGGCACCCTTGAGAAGGGTTTGGCGTGTGATGCCAATTAGCGCGTGAACCTCCAAGTGGGTGTATCGCTACAACGAGGACTAGCTTGCCGGCAAGCAAGTGAATCTCGGTAAAAAATCTTGTGTCATCTCTCTACCGAGGATTTCCCTTATATTTGATTGATTGGTTATATTGGACTTCATATCTTCTCTACACCGGGGGTATTGAAATCACCTTCTCTCTTTACTTTTGTGTACTTACTCTCGTGTGTAGCTTGTTAGTTAGTTGCTCACTTAGGAGTAGTGTATAGTAGTGACATAGCCTTTGAGTGTGAACTAGTGATCATACTGTAGTATACTTGTCTAGGTGGCTTGCATAGCATAGTTTAGAGCTAGTGTTTTGCAAAGCTTGCTATTGTTACTAATCGGCTTGTTAAGTGTTGTTTGTAGATTTTTATAGGCTATTCACCCCCCTCTAGCCATTTAGAACCTTTCACCGATGCTTACTCAAAGAGGTTCCAGAGAGGCTCTGCCTGCACCAGATGCGTCCGGTGCGTACCCACCGGACACGCCCAGCGTCCGGTGCACCTCTGAGAGCTGTTTTCGCCCTCTCTTCAACTACCTTACTTCTAGGTGCTAACAACCAAGTGTATAAGCACTTAGGCACGAGTGTTAACTTGATTTTAATTTCATTTGCAAGGTTTTAGGTTAGTGCTCTAGTTCTAAATGCATATACTCAACTATGTCAATTAGAGGCACTTGATGACTGAGGTTGTTAATGAAGTTTCATCCCCTTAATAGTACGGTCATCTAATCTAAATGTGATCACACTCTCTATAATGTCTTGATCACCAAAATGGAAAGAGCCCTATTGATTTCACCTTTGCCTTGAGCTCCATCCATTACACCAAGTGTTGAAGCATTTGATCTTCATGTTGATGGGCTTATTCCAATGACTTGGATGCCGTCATAGATCTACACTTGATCTTCTAACCATACTTGTAATCACAAAGCTTATACACAATGGTTAGACACTAGGTGTCATCAATTAGCCAAAACCAAACATAGAGCTTTCAATCTCCCCCTTTTTGGTAATTGATGACAATCTCTACAAAGATATGCAATAAATTCAATTTAGTAGTATTAGCTCTCCCTACATATGTGCCAAGTGTTTAGATTTGCAAGGCTTTGCACATATGCATTGAATTAGAAGTGTGAGAGATATTACTACCAATTTGATGCTAAGATTTATAGAATTGGACCTTTGAAGCGCGATACCATCGGAGTGCATATATAAACCATCCTTAGCACCATGGATAGCTAGATTCCACTTGAAAGAATTCTTGCAACAAAAGACACTAGAATACCTCGTGAGATCAGCAATAAATACAAGGTTCTAGTACCGCTTGGAAAGACCGGAAACTAGCTACCACTTCCTATACATGCTAGTACTTCAATTCACCACACAACTTAATTCTAGCATACACCAAGCAAGCAAGTATATTTAATTTAAGTACAAATGCAATGCACCAAACATATGATTATGCACAAACAAATGTTTTCAATCATGATTGTGAGCTTGCTCCCCCTAAGTGTGAGATCCAAATTTTAAAATTTTGTGATCCCTCTCACTTGGCCTATTGCTCTCCCATCATCGGTCTAATGATGGTTCATCGCTCCACCTCCTCCATATCTTTAGTTCCATTCTCTCCCCCTTTGTCATCAAGGACCACAAAAGGGTAGCATGGGTAGGATATGATTTGAAATCAATGGAGGGAACCACATATTAAATATGTAGATTGTTTCCATTATCTTCCTCCTTTTAAGCATTTAGCTAGAGTACTTGCATAAATACATAACTCGGTTTGTCCTTTAGCAAGCTTCTTCAAACCACTAGGGGTTATCTTGTCAAAGTTGAATTATATACCATAATGCTCATATTCTAGTTAAATACTAGGTTCACAAGCTCACAAACTAGTCACATGTCACCACTAGATCAAACAAGATAAAGAAGCAATAGTAGTGGCATATGATCTCAAAACATTTAGTTTTCCATGAATGAGCCTATTTAAAAAAAGAAAGTATGTTTATATGCTCTACACGAGTCCTAGCAATAAATGAATGACATGCCAAATAATGATACCTTTACTTTGTCAAAGTAGAGGCAAGTCATATAGTAGGGGTGCATGCTCAACTCATGTTGGAGAAATTTAGGATGTTCAATTCATTCTTCAATTTGTGAAATCTTGCTTCATCAAGTGGCTTGGTGAGAGTATCAGTAAGTTGGTCATCGGTGCCCACACTCTCAACTTGAATATCACCTTTTGCTTGGTGGTCTCTAATGAAGTGATGCCTCACATCAATATGCTTTGTTCTTGACTATTGAACTGGATTGGTGGCAATCTTCACGGCGCTTTCATTATCACATAGCAATGGCACATTCTTAAATTTGATTCCATAATCGCTCAATATGGCCTTCATTCAAAACAATTGTGCACAACAACTCCCCGCACTAACATACTCGGCTTCGACGGTAGAAAGTGCAACCGTGTTTTGCTTCTTAGATGACCATGATACTAGTGACCTTCCCAACAATTGGCATGTACTGGAAGTGCTCTTTCTATTGATCTTGCATCCCGCATAATCGGAGTACGAATAACCAATCAACTCAAAGCTTGACCCCTTAGGATACCAAAGTCCAATATCGGGTGTGTGCTTAAGATATCTCAAGATCCTCTTAGTTGCCTTCAAATGACTCTCTCGAGGTGAAGCTTGATACCTTGCACACATGCAAACACTAAACATCACATCCGGTCTAGAAGCGGTTACATAGAGTAAGCTTCCAATCATAAACCTATACTTCTTTTGTTCCACCATATTTCCACTCTTGTCTTCATCAAGGTGACTATTTATACCCGTTGGTGTACCAATTGATTTTGCATCTTGCATCCCAAACTTCTTCAACATGTCTCTAATGTATTTGCCTTGGCTTATGAAGGTACCATTCTTCATTTGCTTGATTTGAAGACCAAGGAAATAACTTAACTCTCCAATCATGGATATTTCAAACTCATTAGCCATCATCTTCCCAAACTCCTCACAAAAGTCTTGATTGGTTGAACCAAAGATAATGTCCTCAACATATATTTGCAACACAAACAAGTCTTTGCCAATTCTTTTGGTGAAGAGTGTGGTGTCAACATTTTCCATTTTGAAACTCTTTGATAACAAGAAATCTCTCAATATTTCATACTATGCCCTTGGTGCTTGTTTCAAACCATACAAAGCCTTTCTCAACTTGTGGACATGGTTGGGCTTCTTCTCATCTTCAAAACCCGGGGGTTGCTCAACATATACTAGCTCATTGATGTATCCATTCAAGAAAGCACTTTTGACATCCATTTGATAGAGCTTGATATCATATGCACATGCATAAGCTAGAAGGATCCTAATTGCTTCCTAATCTTGCAACCGGAGCATATGTCTCTCCAAAGTCCAATCCTTCCACTTGAGTGTATCCTTGTGCAACTAGCATTGCCTTGTTTCTCACCAGAATACCATCTTGATCTTGCTTATTTTTGAACACCCATTTGGTTCCAATGACATTATAGTTCTTGGGCCTCTCAACTAGTTCCCAAACTTGATTTCTTTCAAAGTTGTTGAGCTCTTCATGCATGACATTCACCCAATCACTATCATTCAAGGACTTCTCAATAGTTGTTGGCTCTTCAAATGAAACAAAGGAGAAGTGCTTATAAAAGTTTGCTAGTTTTGATCTTGTTTAAACACCACTTCTAATACCCCCAACTATTTGATCCAAAGGATGATCCCTTGCAATATTAATTGGTTAGAGAACTTGATTGCTTGAGCTTGGTTGACCCACTTGAGATAGACTAGTATGTTGATCTTCATCATGTTGCACTTGAGTTTGATCATGAGAACTACTAGAGCTTGCTTTATTTAGATTTTCTTGCACACTAGGTTGAGTTTGCACTTGATCTTTGTCATCTTCATCTTCCACATCAACCACTTGCCTAGGCCGAATATCACCAATGTCCATGTTCTTCATAGCATTCACCAATTGAGTTCCTCTCACATCATCAAGATTTTCTTCCTCATCTTGTGAACCATTGCTTTCATCAAATTCCACATCATGAACTTTCTCAACTAGCTTGGTGGTGTGATTCCATACTCTATGTGCTTTGCTTGTAGTGGAGTAGCCAACTAGAAAACCTTCGTCACATTTCTTCTCAAATTTACCCAATCTTGCACCCTTCTTCAAGATATAGTATTTGCAACCAAACACTCTAAAATATGCAATGTTGAGCTTTCTTCTATTCAATAGCTCATATGGTGCCTTCTTCAATAGCCGGTGACAATAGAGCCGGTTGCTACAATAGTTAGCCGTGTTGATTGCATCGGCCCAAAAATCCAAACTCACATTGTACTCACTAAGCATAGACCTTGTCATATCAATAAGTGTTCTATTCTTACTCTCAACAAGGCCATTTGATTGAGGAGTGTACTTGGCCGAGAATTGATGTTTGATTCCAAACTCATCACATAGTTCATCAACTCTTGCATTTCTAAACTCACTTCCATTGTCACTTCTCACTTTCTTGATTGTCACTACAAATTCATTTTGGCTTCTCTTGATAAATGACTTGAATATGCCAAATACTTCACTCTTGTCAATAAAAAAGAAGACCCATGTATATCTTGTGTAATCATCCGCTATCACAAAACCATATTTGTTTCCACCAACACGAGCATAAATGGTTGGGCCAAATAGATCCATATGCAATAACTCAAATGCTCTAGATGTACTCATTATCCTCTTGTTAGGACGTGTGTTTCCAACTTGCTTTCCCATTTGACAAGCACTGCACAATTTATCTTTCTCAAATTGCACATTTTTCAATCCTCTAACCATGTCATGCTTGACTAATCTATTGAGTTGCTTCATTCCAACATGACCAAGCCTTCTATGCCATAACCAACCCATACTTAATTTGGTGAATAAACATGTTAATAATTGAGCTTCACTTGCATTGAAATCCACAAAATAGAGATTGCCATACCGAAATCCCTTGAATATCAAGTTGCTTCTATCAACACTAACAATCTCCACATCATCAACGCCAAAGATGCATTTGAATCCCAAGTCACACAATTGAGCCACGGACAATAAGTTGATATTCAAGATCTCAATTAGCAAGACATTAAAGATAGACATATCATTTAAAATTGTAATCTTTTCAAGACTAATAACCTTGGCCTTCTTGTTGTCACCAAATGTGAGACTATCAAGATTCCCATCTTTATTTGGATTGACTGAATTGAATATGGTTGATTCTCCGGTCATGTGTTGAGTACACCCACTATCAAGCACACAATGCCTCCCTCCGGACTTGTAATTCACCTACAAAGAAATCAATTAGATTTTGGTACCCAAGTTTGTTTGGGTCCTTGGAGGTTAGTAACCAAGCTCTTGGGCACTCAAATAGCCTTCTTCTTTGGGCTCTCGTTAGGTGCACCAATATACTTGACTCTCACTCCCTTTACACTCTGTGTAAGCACATAGCAAGAATCAAGTCTAATGGATGACACATTAGGCTTGCTTTGCTTCATTCATCCTCTTCTTGCAATATTGCTCCTTGTGCCCCACTTGCTTGCAACTATAGCAAAACACACCATTGCCCTTTACAAAGGTAGTCTTGTGAGGGACAAAGGCGGCTTTGCCCTTCTTGGGGGTATAGCCAAGACCCTCCTTATTAATGGAGAACCTTTGACTACCCAAGCACTTAAGCAAGTGGGCATCTCCACCATAGGCATTGCCTAGTGTTAGAGTGAGCTCATGCACCTCCTTCTTGAGGTTCTTGTTCTCAACCAAGATTGTGGCATCACAAGTGACACCATCATCCTTAGATGATGTAGAAGTGGATCTGCTATAAGAAATGTTAGTGGAGGTAACAATAATAGGTGTATCAAGAATATCACAAGTAACACCTACGCCACATGTTGTGGGCACATCCTCTATCTTAACTAACTCCGAAAGTGAAGAGTGAGCCTTCTCAAGTTTGGAGTGAGATTCTTTAAGGTTCTCATGGTCTTCCTTTAGACACTCATGAGAAGTGTTGGCGCTTCTTAACGTCAGCAGAAAAGTCTGCAAGCGCACGGAAGTACCGTTGTAGCCTTCACCCGGAAGTATTCATGGTATCATAATTTCACAGAGGAACGGCCTTTGTACCTAGTCTCTTAAACTAGTTTACTCAGAAGAGACGGAAGGGATAGCTTGGGTAGAGAGGTTCGTCTAAGGTCAAATGCATATAAGCGATGGAAACTTCCCCACTACTTGCTTGCTTCAGGCCCACTGACGCACCTGTTCTGCCAGGCGATACCAGTATCAGCGCTATTCCGCATCCGAACGTGGGGGGATGCTGGTACGAGTGGACAGGGCTGTCACCACCTGCCACCTACCCCTCTGCCCGTGGGCGCGCGCAACATACGAAGGTAGACTCCAACATAGACACCACGTCTATGAAGGCGACTACTACTCTAGCGGCGTACAGGAACATCCGTCTCTATCAGGAGTCCTCTTACTAGAGCATCCGTCCAAATTACGAACGACGATCCCACAAACAAGTAGCTTTATGAAAGTAATATGCTTAATGAATCAAACCAAAATTGAACATGAACTTCTTACTTCAAGTAGCAAGACGATAGTAGAGGTACAAGTTGGATCGAGAGCCGACAAGCCCGGCACTTCGTCCACCCGAAGGCAGAACTGCTTCGACTCCGCTCTTTCTCCAGCTCTTGTCCCTCTCTCACTCCCTATACTAAATTAGCTATAAGCTAATGGAATGGAGCTTGATCTTCCTCTCTACATTGTGACCTCTTGTGTTGGTGAATGAATTGATGAATAGGGTGTAGAGAGGAGGCCTCCTTTTATAGCTTGAGAGGAGAGGGTTCTATGCAAAAGGATCATCCCCACATGGAAAGACCCAAACCGACCTCAAAAGGGCGGTTTCCACTTTCCATCTGTGTTGATCGTAGGTGGGACCGTCCTCGGGGAACCGCCCTACAACCGCCAGAAGAAAACTGGGCCCGAGAGGCCCCACCAGGGGGACGGCCTCCCCCGGGACCGGTCGGTCCCCTGGTGGGCCCGTTTGGCCACCACCTTCGCGTGGTTGGTTCTCCTCTGGGCTTAGACCACTCCTATGGTTTCGAATGGGCCCAGATTTGTAATAAAGGTGGGTTTCTTTGTTATTCTTGGGTACGCATTCTCTGAATTCACATTTCTCCTTTACGCTTTCCAATTGGTGTTGTGCACTTCCACTTGTTTCACCATAAATCCTGCAAAAACATAAACACTAGGGGTATAAGTGGAATTCTGTTAATAGCATATGTCTATGTGTTAAAATATGATAGTTTCTCTCCCTTTAGGCATAAGTTGGCGGTTAAAAATGATCTATAAGGACCGCCAACAAGACCCCCAAGCTTAACCTTTGCTCGTCCCGAGCAAATAACTAAGTATGGTTGTTGATCCGGAGTTGCTTCAATGTCGATCATATTTCAAATGTACCAAGTTTATAACAAAGTTTTTCACCGTAATTTGAATAAATCAGCATGCTATCCACCCTGCTATTATCTTGAAATAAATGGGGCCTTTTAGCCATCTCAAGTCTTGGGTGATTGCAAGACCGAACAGATTCATAGACATTGCTTATCATTCATTCTAAGATGAACCATTTTTCCGGAGGTTTTGAAAATTTTTGCAAAGAAATGTAAGTTCCTCAAATGATTCTCTCGATCACTCAAAGTGTATGAATACCTCACCAAAGGCATTGTAATGTTGCCTTTCATATCCTACCACTAAGGCTTATGAGTGGAGTTTTGGGCAGGTATAAAGGTGGGCATACTTGCATCACATATATTGCTAAGTCAAAAACCGAACCACAAGGAGATACAAGTCATATACTTTGAATGAGATATGCAAGTGTGTGGAGTATGAAGATGGTGGAATCCTAATTTCTAAATATTTTGGCACTCCATGCATTATGAATTTCTCCTTTATTGGATGGAATAAAACTTTTTTGAGGGATATGGGCTATAAGATCATATATCCATATTATTATTTCTTCTTCTTCTTCTTCTTCTTTTTTGAACGGGTACTTTCTTTTCCCGTTTGTTTATTGCATGCCCCTTGGCATGGTTTTTGTTTTTTCTTTTAAGCATAACCCATATCTCTTGTTAGTATTTGAAGAACTTTGACTAGAGAGATGTCATGATGGAATGTGAGGAGTAATTATATGGTGAAAAATGAATGCACGGCTTCTCAGGGTAAGAGTCAGCATTTTTATTTGGTGGATAACAAATGCGTAGCTCTCAAGGTAAGAGTTGGCATTTTTATTTGGTTGAAGAGTGCGCAACTCTCAGGGTAAGAGTTGGCATATTTTTGGTGGATGGATGGGTGCATGTTTTCCGCAACTCTCAGGGTGAGAGTTGGCTTTATCTGGTGGGTGCACGTGAATCTCAATCATGGGTGCATTACCATAATCTCACTTAGGTCACAACAATTTGACCTAACTCAATGTTCCACAAGCAGCATATGACTAAAGGGTTTACATAATTGAAACATGTCATATGGCCTTGGTAGGTATTTCATAATCATTGAGGAACTTTTGTTTTTGAAAGTTTTCGAAAATAAAACTCTGGATGTCAAGTTTCGCTCAGAACAAAGTCATAGCAAAGCCCATGTCACCATATCATATCAGGCAATAACTTAGACAAGATTAAGCATGTGCAACCCATTAGTCCAAGTTTTTAGGATGAGACATTTAATAAATCCAAACCTTAGAGAAAGCTCGATTATAAAATGGGTACAGATAAAACATAAGACAGAGCAACTGTTCATCATTTCAACCAGGGTAGAAACTAACACATCCTAACACATATGAGAGAGGAGAACATATCTCACCTTTTTTAAGTTGGAGAATTTTAAAAAGAAATGTGAGATACAAGTTACCTTTGTGGGAGCCCTCCCCCAAGCTTGCTTTTGACTTACCATTGTGTTTCACCTGAGGGTGCCGCTAATTGGTGGTGCCTCAGCTTGATGTGCAGTTCATGGCCTCTCTTGAGCGTGCTAGGAAGCTCCCCCCAAGCTTGTTTTTATGGTGGTATTGAGATAACAAGACAACAAAACTTGGGGTTGGAAGATAAATTACTCTTTTTCTTCAAGATTTTATTTATCATTATATTTTTATTTTTTTCTTTTCAAGGTTCACCTAAGAAATACTTGTCTCTGCTGTCATCTAAAGACTTACCCTCATGGAGTTGATAAATTTCTGCAAGGGGTTAGTCCATAAGATTAACCAAATTCTATAATAGCAGCTTTGGTTCCAAGATCAAACTAGACACCACGGCTAATTTGTCAAGGTAGGCTTAAGAATCTAAGCACCATGCTTACATTAAAAATCCTATAGAGGCATGATCTCACGTCCTAGCTTCAAACTAAACACCGTGCTTAGTTAGAAAGATGTCAGAAACACCATGTCACAATTTTGATTAAAGAAGGCTAGTTTAACCTAAGCACCATGCTTAAATTAAAAAGCCTATGGATATACCACAAGTGTACTCATGTGAATATACCCAAACTCAGAGCATATGGCATGAACAGAGGAAGAGCATGATATTATATTTTCATGGAGACAAATATGAGTGAATGAGTTGGTCAACATTACCTTGACATACCTGAATGTGTGTACCAACAGCATGTATGGATGAAGCATCAGAGTTGTCGCTGTGGTGGCTCGGTTTCCATCCCAGGTGACTACCAAGGCGTGGGTTGGAGTCCATCACTTTTAGTAGCATGTCATCGTGTAGCAAGTCATTTATTGGTAACTCCTGCATATTAGTGACTCGCATAAACGACAAATGTAGGAGGAACAACTCATGCAAGCTTCTAACTAAAAGGAATATTGCGACCATGACTCCACTTTGTTGTGTCTTTTTTTTAGAATCTTTAAACGAAGTGTGATCCAAGATATGCATGGAGTCATGGTTGGTCAAAGGAGTGAGAGAGGTGTTGCACAAACCACCGTTGAAGATGAAGGAGGTTTATGAAAATCATGTGTCCTGTCCTGGTTGCGTGATGAATCACTCGGTGTTGTGCGACGTGCAGGGAGATCTTGAAGGTGTGTTAGGTATGCTTGAGAGATCTCCCCCACACTTATTCTTGTACCTGCTTTATTTTGATAACAAGAAAACAAAACAAGAGCAGCAACAACAAGCAAGGATTCTATTGGCTATAAGACCAGAAAGTAAGAAAGATTTTATTATTATTTCATTATTAGTTTTATTGAAAACTTGTTCACTCAACTTTTTATAAACAAGGCCAAGATAAAGATGCAGAGAAAGATATGCCTTGGTTTATCTCCATATCAGATTACTTTCATTGATTATGTCAACAACTCAAAGTTCATTGATCAAATGAAGACGGTTATAAGAAGTTGGTGAACATTTATTTACCTTCGCATACCTAAGTATATATACTGGTAACATATATGTATGAGGCGTTGAAGTTGTTGTTGCGGCTAGCATGATGGTTCTGTTTAGGTGATCTCCGAAGCCAGGCCACACACACATCAATGCGCATGGGCCATGGTCCTTGATGATACTAGCAAAGGTTCAGAAGAGGGAGACTCCCTATCTTTTTTTTCTTTTTTTCGTAGTTTTCTTTCTTCTTCTTTTTTAGTCTCCCTCATCTCTCTTCTTCTTTTTTCTTTCATTTATTTTTTCTTCTCTTTTTTTTAAGGCGAGGCTGACATCTTCATCATCATTTTTTGAATGACCCTTTGGTGTGCATGGAACTTGGGTTTCTCACTGTCCTCCCCCATACTAGGACTTTTGCATAAAAGTCAAGTGCAGAGTTAGGGCCTTCTTACGAGTGTGTTCCATTACCTAGAAGTGCATCAAGCTTTTGTAGTTGAATGTCGTTCCATGTCGTCAAGCATTATATGACTCGAGTTCTTCTTAATCTTTCCTGAAATGGTTAGCGACATACCCGAAGGTGCACACTAACTTGACAACATGCCCTCACCATTTAAAGAAGATATATATATTTTTTGAAAATAACAATAGTAATAATAATAAAAAATATATTTTTTAAGGATAATCCGGGGTATCTCCCTGGCAGTGTTTAAGTTATGGTCTTAAGCTTGACCGTGGGAACTTCTTCTTGCAGCAATCAATGGTGGTGTAGTTCCCAGCTTTACCACCAATCATAGGCATTAATATTCAAGCTGCAAGGTATGCACCATCGTACTACTATAGGATTTGCGATGTTCATGACAAACATAAGCATTCACAACCATTCTCTCAAAAACTTGAACAACTAGAATCAAGGAATGGTTGCAAGATCCTCGTAGAAGCAAATGGTCCGAAGCGAAACAAACTCTGGAGACCTTGAGCATGAAAAGTGAGGGACCTCAAAACCATGCTTGTTAGCGGGCCCCTTCTTGGCTCTAGAGTTGTTGCTTCGGGCATGTCCGTGGCATGGAAGTTTTCATTCTCAAAAGATATATCATAGAGGATGATCACTAAACCCTGACCATTATCGAGAACAATGTTCTTGATGGCCGGAGGGACATTCATCTTGTTCAATCAAGGGCGCAGGAGAAGGATTTGCATACTCGAACAAGTAGCTTTGCTTCGCCTTTAGGTTTTCGAGCAAGTGCTATGGCTGGCAGAAGCAAAACTTTCAAACTTCTCATTGGGGCTCCCTTCTTTTTTTATATATATGAATGAGAGTTTCAAGAGGGTGCCCTATGTGAAGATCAAAATCGAGGATGGCATAGATGAGGAAGTATAAGAAACTTTGGTTTCGTTAATTTCCAATGGCACAACCCTAACAATCCCACAAAACTCAAAGATGAGTCCGGATGGACTTCTGAAAAGTTTGTCGGTCGGGACTAGCGGCATATCAGCCCTAAAAGGGTTTCCGCTGGAATGAAAGTAGTCCCAACTGTGAGGTTGTGTAGGGCTTTCATGGAAGTCCCCTTTAATGAGCAAGACATGGTTGTGGGAGGTGAAATAATCTGAATTTTTTCAGAAGAACGTTTCACTTCCAACAATCAACAACCATACTTTCGATGACTCCGCATTAGGGGAGACTTCCTAAGAAATGTCAGAATTTTATGCCAAGAAATGTTTCGAAGTTCTGCCATAATCCTTGAATTTTGATAGCGAACTCCGAAGGATAAAACATTCCTTCCCTCGGTGTTCGTGGTTCGGGCGAGGGACTCAACAGACAAATCGAAGGGTGGCAAGGGAAAGGATTCAGCTGCTGAGAGCTCTTCAGAACTTGACATGCCCTTGTATGGAGGGGTTTGGGTACGATGACGGGAGAAGCGTGCTTCTCTAGGATGTAAACAAGGATTTTCCTCTATTCCGTAATGGTTTTTATGAAAATGGCCCTCCAACGGTTATGTCAAAGCATAGGGCAGCATCTATGTCTAGATCCGAACAAAGGATATGCAAAAGCACATTATCGAATAAAGACAAGTCTAGGTCAGCATGTATAAACATTGTAAACCTGGCCTGGGCTGTACCTATGGACTCCTTCTCGTTTTGCTCAAAGTCAAGGTTTGCCCTTGGTAGAGCGGTCATACGAGACATGGGTAAGAATGCAAGATAAAACTTGATCTTAAGTTCATCCCATTCTCTATTCGCACTTTCTACGGCATCAGTGTACCGTTGTTTTGCCTCCCCTTTTGAGGGAGAACAGAAACAACTTCCACTTAAGAAATTTTTGTGTCATGCCAGGAATGCTTAGGCATGAACACAATTCCTCGAATTTTTTGCAAGTGGTCAAAAGAATTTTCATTGTCATGACCAAAGAAGGGTTTTGTCCGAAACATAGTTTTGAATCTTGGGTGGAGTTCATAACTGGATGGAAATTTTGGTTTTCAAAAAGAATGTGGTTCAAAGAACTCCCCCTTTGAAGCAGAAGAATTTTGAATTTGGAGTTGGCTTCATGGTGAAAGGATCGGATAAAAAGGAATATTTTGTTTTTATAAAAAGAAAAGATAAAAGATTTTTTTTTGATAAAACACAAGGATACACGGGTGAACTAGGTTTGGAGATAAATACGACAACCGTTCCCTGGCAACGGCGCCAGAAAGCTCGTTGGCGCTTCTTAGCGTCAGCAGAAAAGTCTGCAAGCGCACGGAAGTACCGTTGTAGCCTTCACCTGAAAGTATTCAGGGTATCGTAATTTCCCAGAGAAACTGTCTTTGTACTTAGTCTCTTAAACTAGTTTACTCAGAAGAGACGGAAGGGATAGCTTGGGTAAAGAGGTTCGTCTAAGGTCAAACGCATATAAGCGATGGAAACTTTCCCACTACTTGCTTGCTTCAGGCCCACTGACGCACCTAGTCTGCCAGGCGATACCAGTATCAGCGCTATTCCACGTCCGAACGTGGGGGGATGCTGGTACGAGTGGACAGGGCTGTCACCACCTGCCACCTACCCCTCTGCCCGTAGGGCGCGCGCAACATACGAAGGTAGACTCTGACCTAGACACCACGTCTACGAAGGCGACTACTACTCTAGCGGCATACAGGAACATCCGTCTCTATCAGGAGTCCTCTTACTAGAGCGTCCGTCCAAAGGACGAACGATGATCCCACAAACAAGTAGCTTTATGAAAGTAATATGCTTAATGAATCAAACCAAAGTTGAATACGAACTTCTTACTTCAAGTAGCAAGACGATCGTAGAGATACAAGTTGAATCGAGAGCCAACAAGCCCGGCACTTCGTCCACCCAGAGGCAGAACTGCTTCGACTCTGCTCTTTGTCCAGCTCTTGTCCCTCTCTCACTCCCTATACTAAATTAGCTATAAGCTAATGGAATAGAGCTTGATCTTCCTCTCTACATTGTGACCTCTTGTGTTGGTGAATGAATTGATGAATAGGTGTAGAGAGAAGGCCTCCTTTTATAGCTTGAGAGAAGAGGGTTCTATGCAAAAGGATCATCCCCACATGGAAAGACCCAAACCGACCTCAAAAGGGCGGTTTCCACTTTCCATCTGTGTTGATCGTAGGTGGGACCGTCCTCGGGGAACCGCCCTACAACCGCCAGAAGAAAACTGGGCCCGAGAGGCCCCACCAGGGGGGCGGCCTCCCCCGGGACCGGTCGGTCCCCTGGTGGGCCCGTTTGGCCACCACCTTCACGTGGTTGGTTCTCCTCTGGGCTTAGACCACTCCTATGGTTTCAAATGGGCCTAGATTTGTAATAAAGGTGTGCTTCTTTGTTATTCTTGGTTGTGCATTCTCTGAATTCACATTTCTCCTTTACGCTTTCCAATTGGTGTTGTGCACTTCCACTTGTTTCACCATAAATCCTGCAAAAACATAAACACTAGGGGTACAAGTGGAACTCTGTTAATAGCATATGTCTATGTGTTAAAATATGATGGTTTCTCTCCCTTTAGGCATAAGTTGGCGGTTAAAAATGATCTATAAGGACCGCCAACAAGAAGCACTTAGCTCATCAAAGGATTGCTCAAGAATTTTATTTTTCTTGTTCAATTATTTGCACTCTTTCACTTTCTTCTTAAGATAGGAGTGTGTGTCATGCAACATGTCAAGGAGCTCCCCCTTGGAGAAGTCTTCCTCCTCACTCTTACTACCACTCTCATCGGATTCGGATTGTACCTTTGATGGCTTAGCCATGAGACAAGTCGGTGAAGAGTCAAATAGAGATGGCTTGCTAGGAATAGCAAGACTAGCAATAGCCTTCTTCTTGGTGATCTTGTGATCATCATCACTATCATCATCATCATCGGAAGAGGAAGCATCACTATCCCATGTGACACAATAAGAATGCCCCTTCTTCTTCTTGAGTTGCATCTTCTTGTCTTTCTTGTCCTTCTTGTTATTCTTCTTCTTCTTGTCATCCTCATCATCACTATCATTCTTGTGAGGACAATTGGCTATCAAGTGGTCTTAGCTCTTGCACTCATAGCATCTCATGATTAGACCCTTGCCTTTGGTGAAGTCCCTTCTCTTTCTAGCACCATAGCCCTTCTTTCTCATGAATCTTCTAAATCTTCTCACAAGAGGTGCCATCTCTTCATCATCATCTTCACTTGAGCTATCTTCATCATCACTTGAGATTTCCTTCTTTGCTTTGCCATTGTGTCTTGATGAAGTTACCTTGAATGCAATGCTTTTCTTCTCATTCTTGTCCTTCTTCTCATTATCCTTTTGTTCCTTGACCCTTCCATCCTTGTCTTCTCGGTATGTCTCATGTGTCATGACATCACCAAGCACTTGTGTTGGAGTCACCTTTGAGAGGTCCTCTCTCATGAGAATGATGCGCAAGGTTTCAAACCGGGGAGATAGGCATCTCAAGAAGCGATGTGAGAAGTCCTTGTCACTAATTGTCTCACCAAGAGCCTTGAGATCACTAATGATAACACTCATTCGGTGAAACATCTCCGGTATGCTCCCATCATCACTCATCTTGAAGCTTGCAAACTTGTCCTTAACAATGTATATCTTGGCACTCTTGACCGCGGTGGTGCCCTCATATGAGTCCTCCAATCTCTTCCAAACCTCATGAACATACTCCAAGTCCTTGATTTGCTCAAAGACCTTCTCATCAAGAACACTATAGATTGCACTGAGAGCAATGTCATTGAATTGGAGTTTTTCTTCTTCTCTTGGAGTGGGATCATTCATGCCAATCACAACAAAGTCCTTCTCAACAATCTCACACATATTTCTATTCATTGATTCCAAGTAAGCTTTTATTTGCTTCTTCCAATACCCATAGCTTGTGCCATCAAACCAAGGTGGCTTGCCCATATTATTGATCAAGTTGTTGTAAGCCATACTTGACACCGAAGGATGTTAAGCCTTGCAACAACGGTGACCATGGCTCCAATACCAATTGATAGGTCTAAAGTGGCTAGAGGGGGGTGAATAGCCTAATAAAAAAATCTACCAACAACACTTGCCCAAGGTTAGCAAAACAAATGGCAAAGCGAATTAAGTGCTAGCCTACTCAAATAGCAAGCCTTCCTAACCGTTCTACTTAAATCACTAAGGTCACACACAAGCTAGCCTAGATTGAGTTACACTACTCTTGGATGGACAAACAAACTACTTACACTACTACTACACAACTAATATGCACAAAATTAAAGAGATAAGTGTAGTAATGTTATACCTCCGAGTAGAGTAACTAGCCAATCACCAAGAAAAAGATATACCAATACACGCAAAGGTGATGGTCCAATGAGATCCAAAGATCAACACAATATGAACACCGATTTATCCCCAAGATTCTTGTGCTTGCCGGCATGCTATGTCCTCGTTGTGTCGACCACTACTCGGTGGTTCGGTGGCTAATTGACAACCAATGTCAAGCTCAACCAATGAGCGCCACTAGAACCTACCACGAGCAAGGTAACTCAATGACACGAGCAATCCAATAAGCTACCTTACGGCTCTCCACCAGGGATGGTGCAAACCCCTCACAAAGACCGTCTGGGTGACAATCTCCAACTCCGCCAACTCCTCCGCTGCTCCAAGACCGTCTGGGTGACGGCAATCACCAAGAGAATAGATGAAATCTGCAGCAACAACGATCAACAAGTGCCCAAAGATGATCTAGATGAACACAATATACTTGGATCACTCCCTAGCTCACTATGGATGAGAATCAATCTCTAGAGTGAGTGGTAGAGGCTTGAGAGGATGAATGAAATGCGCAAGAGAGCTTCCTAAAACTGTTTGATTGGCTATTTATAAGAGAGGGTAAAAAACTAGCCGTTTTTACAGTTTCTGCGTGCACACCGGACGCTGGTTAAGTTTGCACCGGACGCGTCCGGTGGTTGTCCGGTGTACTGCCCGTTGACACGTGTACTAGCCGTTTCAAACTTCCCGCAGCGCGCCAACTCACCGGACGCGGAGACGTCACACCGGACACTCCGATGCCCGTGTCCGGTGCGCGAACAGAGAGCATCCAGAGAGTTCAAAATTGCACCGGACTGCGTCCGCTGTTAGGTCGCCGGATGCTACCAGCGTCCGGTGCTTTCACTAAGTCAGAAAGCATGTTTCTTCACCGGACGCTCCGAAAACATCACCGGACGCGCTGGAGTTACTATTCTAGCGTCCGGTGCTTACTAAGAGAGGTTCCAGAGAGGCCCTGGCTGCACCGGACGCGTCCGGTGCACCTCTGAGAGCTATTTTCGCCCTCTCTTCAACTACCTTGCCTCTAGGTGCTAACAACCAAGTGTATAAGCACTTAGGCACAAGCAGTTAGCTTGATTTTAATGTTCATTTGCAAGGTTTTAGGTTAGCGCTCTAGTTCTAAATGCATATGCTCAACTATGTCATGATGACCGAGGTTGTTAATGAAGTTTCATCCCCCTTAATAGTATGGTCATCTAACCTAGATGTGATCACACTCTCTATAGTGTCTTGATCACCAAAATGGAAAGAGTCCTATTGATTTCACCTTTGTCTTGTGCTCCATCCATTGCACCAAGTGTTGAAGCATTTGATCTTCATGTTGATGGGCTTATTCCAATGACTTGGATGTCGTCATAGCTCCACACTTGATCTTCTAACCATACTTGTAATCATAAAGCTTACACACAATGGTTAGATACTAGGTGTCATCAATTAGCCAAAACCAAATACAGAGCTTTCAGCTGCCCGCCCTTCGCGTGCCGCCGCCGCCTGGCCGCCCTGCAGGCGCACTGCCGGGGCCTAGCCACCCAGCGTGCAAGCCGCTAGGGCCTGGCCACCCAGCGTCATCGCCGTCGAGACCTGAGGGAGGGAGAGATGGGAGGGAGGGGCTGCCCGCTCTACGCCATCGGGGCCTGGCCTCTGGGCGCGTGAAGAGTGGAGGGAGGGGGAGGGAGAGATGGACAGAGGTGGACGACTGGTGTAGAGTGTGAGCGGAGGAAGAGTTTGAGTGTTAGGGTTTGTGGTTTCGTTTATATATTCGAGATGGCAATAGGCCTATGTCGGCTAGCGGGTTGGGCCTAATTTACTGTGGCGGTTGAGTTACAATGTCCGCCTCGTTTAATCTATTTTACAAGGCGGTTGTTTGTAACCGCCTCGGTTAATAAAAAATGACCGCCTCGGTTAATGCTTGTATTAACCGTGACGGTTATATGTCCTGCCCGCCACGGAAAATAAATGACAAGTGCCTCGCAAAAGATTTTATGTAGTAGTGTTAGTATTACGAACCAGGACTAAAGTGTCATCTACGGATTAGTTCAAAAGGAAAACATCCTGTCTACAGTCACATGTGCTATGTAGGTGGGGTGGTAAGTCATGCGTGAGGCTATGCGTGAGGTCTTCTTGAGTTCAAAACTCACAGGGCACAAATGGATACAATATTTCTTTTTTAGTTCGAGGAGACCTTTAGTCCCCCTTTAGTCCCGGTTGAGAAAACCGGGAGTACATAGGGATTGGAACCAGGACCAAAGGGGCTTTCTCTACTAATATAAGGCCATACAACATGAACAATGATGGTGGATGGTGCTGTTTCTTTAGCATTTGAGATTTGGAGTTACTTACAGTGAGCATGTAGCTCTTTTATGGAAACAAAGCCAAAAGATTATGTCTAGACGATTAAGCATATATATACAAATATACCTTATGTGTGTTGTAAAGGCAAAAGATAAATCGATGGATGACAACGACAATTAGATTTGTAGCTTTTATAGACCGATGTGGCTTGATCAACGTCAAAGGAGCTTAATTATCCACTTGTGCAAAAGATATATTGTCCTTGGGGTTTAGTCTATCGAAAAACTCAATACTTATAATTACAAACTAAGATGTAGGCTTTTTTGCAAACTTGAGTGACAATTTATTTGTACCATTTAAGGTTTAATTTCCTATGGCAAGTGGACTGGTAAAGGAAATTACCATGTAGTATCTTCGGTTTTGCCCCGCATTTATTTGGTATGATCTTCTATAGCTTGCTCAGCCTTTGACTTTTCTATGTAGTTACCCTATGATATTTTCTGTGAAAACGAAAACTAGATGGAGACAACAACTGTTGCTTTCTAGCACTAATAATAATAAAGCCAATCATCAGCTGTATGTTGTTATCATATCATCTAAGCTTATCTGAAGCCCTATAATAGTTAGCTATAAAAATATACTACATCATTAGTGAAAGTGCATATAGGCCCAAATAGGTGAGTTTTAATGGACTGACAACCACTGGAGGCATGATGAGCAACTCCGACTCACTAACTAAACAAATTTCAACAACCAACTGGTGCCCCCGAGAAGCATACATTGCTAACCGAACCTTTTGACATGGCTCTCGATCTTCATAGACAATCTTCTAGCGCCTTTTTGAAAGGTCCTATAAAAGTTCTACAAGTAACACTTAAAACAAGTGGTTAGCAAATTAAACAGCAAAGTGAGTTTTACACTAACTGTTGATATTTTTAAGCGAACACAGATAAATTCGCAAGTGCACGGATACCATTGTAGCTTTCACCTGGAGGGTTTTAAATATTGTATCCACAGGGAAACAGGCCTGGTCAACTATGATCTAACTTAACAAAGGTTAATGAATAAGTAAAGGTAAAAACTAAGTTAAAAGATGGTAGTTAATGAAGGTAGTGATGCAATCAAGGATAGTGCTGTTGCAACTAAGGTTATGGCTAATAGGTGTAAACTAATCAAGGGTGTAGATAATATGGCTATGGTGATCTAGGTTGTAGATTATAGGAGTGTAGAGAGGATAACTAGGGGCTTCTACTTCTGACTTGGGCAAGCTTATGCCTTCTACTTCTCATCTAGAGAAATCACTATAGGGAAAGATATCGGCAGATGATATTTCCCTTAGTAATGCCATCCTGCTATTCCTTCTGACGGGAAGTGGACTACAAAGGACTCAACAGCACGGTCACACCCATGATCTACCACCGATCCAGTGAGACAAGAAGCATTTAAGAGTAACCATAGTCTAGGCACCACGCCTACACTAGGGATTACTACTCTACTCCCTCTAGAACAGGAACAAAGCACTGAAGAGAATCGTAAACCAGATAAACATTATGAACATAGACTTACATGGATCAGAAGTTGGTTGCCCAAGACATCTTAAGAGATAGCTCAAGTAGAGCTAGATCCTACCAAAGTACAAGCCGTAGAGGGATCACCGTCAGGCCGACAACTCCTCCTAACTCTTCCCTCACTCTCTATCTCTCTACTATCTAGTCCCTAGATCCTAATGAGAGGTTATCCTTTCATGGGACACCTCTCGATTAGGGTTTACATATTATTGAATGAATTGGTACGAAGCCCTGGGGGTCTGGGGCCGTATATATAGGCCGGTGGGATGAACCATTGCCTATGGATGAAACCGACTTTGACGGATGGTGGAGATTAATCCTCAAAGGCGGTGGAGAGTCCACGTCGAAGCGGATGCGGAACGGTGCGACTGACAAGTCGGCCGACCAAGGGGGGAGGTCGACCGACCCACTTTGGTGGCCAAACGGGTCTCGCATTCTCTGGTGAGTCTCTGGTGTCTTCTAGATTCTTCCTAATCCACTTTCGCCACGTAATTCGATGTATTAGTCCGACATGTGGGTCTTCTTTGGTTCTTTTCCTGATAGCACCCTGCAAAACACTGAATCACCAAAACTCGTGGAATTCTCTCAGTTCAAAACCTATTCTATGGTGGTGTTTGCTTTTATACCCTTTTTTATGTTTAGTTGATGGGTAAAATCATACAATAACTACCGTCAACACTAACCTACTAAAAGATACAAGCCACCTATCCAACTCTAGGCTATTATCTCTAAATATACACCAAGAGTCCTATGTCAATACTATTCTACTCCTAGTGAGCAAGCTAGCAAGCTACAACTATATAAAGTAATACAAGAAGTAATATGAGAAAGATAATGATTGTTATACTACCAATGTAGAGAAGATGACAATCAAATTAATCACAATACAAATGAAATCCTCAGTAAAGAAATGACACAAGATTTTTTACCAAGGTTCCCTTACTTGCCAGCAAGCTACTCCTCGTTGTAGCGATATACTCACATGGATGTTCACGTGCTTATTGACATCACACGCCAATCCCACTCAAGGGAGCCACACAACCAACACAAGATGAGGTTCCACAAGCTACAATCAATCCACTACAGTAGCCAATTCATGAACTCCCGTGAGGAAGGCTCAAGAACCCCTTACACTTCACCAATCGGAGGTGGAGACAATCACCAAACTCCTCTCAACAATCCTCGCAGCTCCAAGCAGTCTACGAGTTGACAAACTCCAAGAGTAACAAGAAAACCCACTGCGAAATCCAATCACCTAGTGCCTCTAGATGAACATACCCATGCAATACACTTCGATGCTCTCCAGTCTCACCAAATGATGAATCAATCAAGTAGGATGAGTGAGAGAGGAGTGGTTAGGTTCACAAGGTTGTTATGTCAATGAAAATGGCCAAGAGAGCATGCCCACACCGGCCATACTACTATTTATAAGCATCACACAGTGAAGTGGCCATTGGGCTCCCAGACGCCGCGTCGGACGAAAGCGTTGGAAGCTCACGTCGAGGGCACCGGACTATAACAATCAGTGTCCAGTGCTACTGCTCCACCAAACCGGCCTGCGCCACATGTACAACCCAATTTGAAAACAGCCGTTGGCGCGTATTGGCTCCTTCACACCACACCAAACAAAGGTGTCGGACGTGCACAGTGCAAGCGTCAGACTAAAGATCAGTAACATTCGGTGCATTCCAGAGAGGTTTCAGAAAGCGTAAAACATGACGGACATTTCCGGTGCTAGGCTCTGGACAAACAACATCGTTCGGTGTTTTGAATCAAATTCTCCCGCACACAGGGTCAGGCCGTTGGACGGTGAGAAACACTCTGGTGCTTAGTGTCCGGTGCTTCCCCGGCCGTCCGACCCTCACAACGCTCGCCAACTGAAAAGCCCTAGTTTGGTTTTGGCAATTGATGAAACATAGTCACTAACCTATATTGCTAAGTGTGTAGCTTTAAGAAAGATCGGTGATATGGAGGAAGGTCATGACATAGAGCTCAAATGAAGATCAAGTGGTGAAATGGAGAAAGATAAGAGACAAGGAGGTATAGGCTAAGGTAAAAAGAAAATAGCTCTATGTTTTAGTGATCGAGGCTCTTAGCGAGAACGGTCACATTTAGGATAGATGACCAAACTATTAAGAGGGGAATTGCATCGTGACTCGGACATCAAGTGCTTTACATTGCATATCACTTGCATACACTTGGAATCTAACCTAGAGTGAGCTAAAATCGTTTTGGAAAGTGTCTTCAAAAGCTCACACACCTTGCACAACTGATAGATTACCTTGGTGTTAGCACATTTGCAAAAGTGGATGTAGTTTGTGAGTTAGAGCGAGTTTGGGTTTTCTCTCTCCCTCCTGTCGAGTAAGCTCGGCACGATTCCGCGTTTTTTTGGATATGCTTCTCTTAAAAAATCTTGCACCAGACGTTGCACCGGACGCCGTGCAAGAGCGTCAGGTGACTAACCCTAGCACAGTCTCAGTGTAGCAGTGCACTAGACGCTGGAGTGTCCGATAGATGTGCATTGGACGGTGCTCATTTCTGCTCTCTGGAACATCTCTGTTCTCACATCGGACGCATGAACAGTGTCAAGGTCACGTCTGGTGAAGATGAACATGGTCGGGTGCGAAGCAGTGTTGACGGTAGTTATTGTATGATTTTACTCGTCAACCAATCATGAAAAGGGATATAAATGAGAACCAACACCTAGAATAGGGTTTAAACTGACAAAATTTATGAGTTTTTGTGAATCTGTGTTTTCAGGGACTATACAGGAAAAGAACCAAAGAGGACCCACATCGCAGAGAAAAATACCGAA
This sequence comes from Eremochloa ophiuroides, assembly GCA_038502445.1. Classification (NCBI taxonomy): domain Eukaryota; kingdom Viridiplantae; phylum Streptophyta; class Magnoliopsida; order Poales; family Poaceae; genus Eremochloa; species Eremochloa ophiuroides. Next base: position 35,593,896 of record JAHLJS010000009.1, read on the forward strand.
TTTCGCCGTGGCAGGAGATCAAGAATATTCTAGAGAACACCAGAGAGACGCCTGCTGAAGCGGGACCAGCAACTTAGAGAGAGGGGGTCGGTCGACCCACTGACTAGGTCGGTCGACCTGTCAGAGAGGCTTCTCCGCCTCCGCTTCGACGTGGACCCACAACCCGATTTTTAGGATCAACCTCCACCGCCCATCGAAGTTGGTTTGATCCAAGGGCTACGGTTCATCCCACCGGCCTATATAAGCAGCCCTAGACCCCCAGGGTTTCATATGATCCAGAGAGAAATCAATCCAGGTTTCAGAATTCCACCGACATATCTATAGTAGAGTAGAAACCCAAGATAGGATCTAGAGCCAAGCATCAAGTAGAAGATTAGCCTTGTAGTCTCTCTAGATTAGGGCTATTCTTGTTCTAGAAGTGGTGTGGTAGTAGAGCTGGAGATAGTTGGAGGAGTTGTCGGCCTGTCGGTGACTGCTCTGTGACTTGTACCCGTGGATTCAAGTCCTTCTTTGGGGCTTGTTTTTGAAGATTTCTTTGGAGTTCAACTTCTAACTCAAGTGAGTAACGTTGCTATTATTGTTCTTAAGGTTTATGATTCTTTTGAGTGCTTTAGTCTTGGTAGCTCCTTGACTGAAGTAGTTATTTATAATTTAAGCGTGGTGCTTAGATTATATTTGCTCGTAAATGCCCCATACTGTCCGGATCGGTGGTAGAACGCGAGGGTGACCTAGCCTTGTTGAGTCTTACACAGTCCAACTCCCGTCAGTAGGACCGTAGGTTTCTTTTACTAAGGAATTTACCCTTTACTGGTGTATTCCTATAGTAATACCCCTTTAAAAATAATCATATCATATCTTGTGAGGATTAGAACTAGAAGTCTTAGCAATCTCCTTTATCACCTATTTTCTCCGTCCTTGATAGTAGCTCAGGGGTTAAGTCTATATTCTAGTCATCCCGTTTTTCCTGTGGTAAAATATAAATAACGATACCTCGTATACTCCCGGGTGAAGTGCTACATCGGTATCTGTCCGCTTGCAGATAATCCTAGTGTTTATTTCTTTGAGTTATCTTATACCAACAAGCAGCAGCAGTGTGAGTGCATCGGACGCTGGTGCGTTCGGTGGTCGGCTGTAGCTTTCGGGTGAAAACCGCGCAGCCTTAGGTTTTCTCTGGATTTGTTCATCGGACGCATCCGGTGCAACATTAACAGTTTGCATGTATGTTTTGACCATTGGAATCTGATGAGCGATGTTCAAAGGAGTTGACATGTGGATGACATCTGTTCACCGAACGCTGAGCACCAGATGCTGGAGCGTCCAGTGGGCACGTCTCGTGTCCTCGCAGACAGAGTAGTTAGCTAGTTAGCGGTAGCTTGTGTAGCACTTGTTGCTTTGTGTGCTTGCTAGCTAGTTCTTTGAGTAGCTTAGGTGCTTAGTTGAACTAAAATTATGTAGGTGGTTTGCTTAGGTTAGTAGTTGCATTAGCATTGCTATTATCGCCATTTATTTTTACTAACCTTGTGTTTGAGTGATTCCCCGCTAACCATTAGAACCTTTCACCATCATCCGACGTGGACGTATAGTCCGATGCACACACATTGTGCGATGCGTTCGACGATGCTTAGTGAAGTGCAGGTGAGGGTCAGCAACCAGAAACTGGCAAATAGTCCGGTGCTTTGCATCCTTAGCGTCCCGTGCTCGAACTTCACTGTTTTCCCACAGAAATTATCTCAGGAAATCGCTGAATCCTGCCTCGCAAGCTCAAATGTGCTAACACTATCAAGTGAACAACCCATGTGCTTGTGTATTAGCTTTTCACAAATATTTTTCAAAGGGTTTTCCAAAGGTTTGTTAGTACTCACTAGCATCTATATGCATATGCAACTAGTGTAAGCATCTAGTGGCACTTTGATGCAACAAGTGTAAGCATCTAGTGACACTTTGACAACCGTATTCTTACCGTGGTTCACTTGCTTGCCGGCAAGCTACTCCTCGTTGTAGTGATACACCCACTTGGAGTTTCACGCGCTAATTGGCATCACACACCAAACCCTTCTTAAGGGTGCCACACAACCAACACAAGATGGGGATCCACAAACTACGAACAATCCACTAGACTAGCCAATTCACGATCTCCCGCGACGAAGGCTCAAGAACCCCTTACAACTTCACCGATCAGAGGCGGAGACAATCACCAACTCTCCTCAATGATCCTTGCAGCTCCAAGCCATCTAGGAGTCGGCAAACTCCAAGAGTAACAAGAAAACTTGCTATGAAATCCAACTATATATCAAGTGCCTCTACATGAACACACTAATACAATGCACTTGATGCTCTCCAATCTCACTAAATTGATGTTGCAATCAAGTAGGATGTATGAGAGAGGAGTGGAGAGGCTCACTAGCTTACTGGGTCAATGGAAATATGCAATAGAGTCTCCACAAGCTGGTCACTCCACCTTTTATAGCCCCCAACTCAAAATCCAAACGTTACACTCAGTTTTGGGGGCACCAGATGCGCTGTTAAGTTGAATCGGACACGGCCGGTGCAACATCCGGTGTATAGCCTGCGGACATGTGTACTAGTCATTTGAACTCTGTTTGTTGTGCGCCCAACCACTGGACCCGTCCACCGTCACACCAGACGCTCGGATGCCAGTGTCCGGTGTGCGACCAGAGAGGTTCCAGAAAGCATTTTCGCTCATCGAACGCATCAGGTGAAGGGTCACCGGATGCTCCTCAGCATCCTCCATTCCAGCAGCTATCTATTGCACACCATGTCAGTGGCACTGGACGCATGAACAGTGTTCACTGCACGTCCGGTGCTAAGTTTCCCACATCCAGTGAAAAACTTCACCGAACCGACCTGAGAGCGCGGGGTTCACACCGGACATGTACGTCTGGTGCATCCCCACTGGACGCTCTAGCTCCGGTGCACTCTACTCAGCGCACTCTCAACTAGGGTTAGCCACCGTACACCCTTGCTAGCATCCGGTGCTCACGGCTCAGCGTCTGGTGCATGTTTCTGCACAGAGACATCACCGGAAATCGCCAAATCCTGCCTCGCAAGCTTGGCAAAAGGGAGAGGGGACCCAAACCCTCTCTACCCCGTCAAACTCCACCCTTTTTTCCAAATGTGCCAACACTCCAAAGTGTACCACACCTTAGTGCACGTGTGTTAGCGTTTTCCAAATATTTTTCCACGGGGTTTTTTTTAGTACTCACTAGCATCTACATGCATATGCAACAAGTGTGAGCATCTAATGGCACTTTGACAACCACATTTCTTAAATGAGTTTCCCCTCTTGATAGTACAACTGTCTGTCCTAAAAGTGATCACTCTCTCTAAAGAGTCTCGATCACCAAAAGCAAGCGAGCTCCTATCAAGTATACCTTTGCCTTGAGCCAACTTTTCTCCCTTTCCTCTTTCCTCCATGGATGAAGCATTTGTACTCCTTCTTGATGATGGACTTACACCATTTGCATGGACGCCATCATGGCCTCTCACCTATGGCCTTCACCGACCCGGTCACCTTGATCCATCTTGATATTTGCTTATTCAACTCATGAAACACATAGAACAAACATTAGCAAACAAGGTTTCATCAATTATCAAACCAAACTTGGGCTTTCACCTACCTAGTTTGTGTGGCCTAAGTCTTTAGAAACACTAGACTTGTGTAGGAGGCTTGCCTAGCCTAAGTGTTGCACTAGCATTGCAATTATCGCCATTTGTGGTACTAATTTTGTGCTTGAATGATTTGTAGAATTTTTATTTAGACTATTCACCCCCGCTAGCCAATTCGGACCTTTCAGGTGCTAGTCTTAGCCTGACATTGATAGGTGCCATCACTTCACCATTGGATGATTATCTTCCCGCTAACTTTTTGAATCCTCATCTTACCACCTCGCTGTTGACACTTTTTAGCGCAATCACCAAAAACAGGGTGTTAGGCTATCTCTGGTAACGGCGCACCCTGAGGGGTATTTCTTATGTCTATTAGATAATTCCCCAAGCGCACAGAATATACCGCTGTAGCACTTCACCCGAGAGTATTCCAACGTATCGTTATTTATTTTATCTCAAGGGAAAGCGGTTGCTAGGAATAATTAATAAAGGAGAGAGATCCTTAAGTCTATAGCAACTTAGTATCAACTATTGATAGGGGAGTAAATCGGTATATAGAGGAAAGGGTAATGACACCAAGACACGATAAGGTTTAGGATAACTAAGGATAACTAGTAAAGTATAGCTAGGTGGGAGGACAACGAGTGAGTATAAGACTCCTATGACTCTTACTTTACTCTTGTGAACTATCTTATCAAATGGATGAATTACACTAAGATAGCTACCTTACTTCCGGTGTGTAGGGGGTAGTGCGAAATAGTAGAGGATCTAACCTCTAACCAAAGCGCCTACTCTCTTATGGGAACCAACCTTTTAAGAACTTGCCTAAAACACGTGGAGGGATATTAAGACTAGATAGGGCTGCCACCACCTGGTAGCACCCACTAACAATCCGTGCGACAAGCAGCATTCAAGGTTAAGATCTAGCCTAAGCACCATACTTACACTAATTCTCACTACTCTAGCTGGGTACCAAACAGCTAAAGCATCCTATGACAGGCAATGAACTACACACGTGAGCTGGTTACAGGATCACAATCTAGTGTAAATCAACTATAAGGCAAGACAAGACACAACAATACTACAAGGAATAGTAAATCACTAAGTAAAGACTTAGTAAAGTAAAGTAAAGATAATATATTGATAAAGGTAAAGTCCTACAGAAGGAAAGGTACAAGAGCTATACCAGACTCTCCAACAGATGACTCCGGAGACCCCGAGCGTAGCTCGACTCGACTTTATCTCCCACACTAGACTAATACTACTACTAAAGAGTGGAACTCTAGCTTCTCTTGTTTCTTGTGTATCTTGTGTGTCTTGAAGAGGGTGATGGCAACCTCTATTTATAGGGGAGAATGGAGGCATGCCACGTCAGCGATCCGTGTGCTCCTTGCCTCTCCTCCCTTAGATGAACCGACCTTGAACCGCCTCAAGATGGATGGCATTGGTGAATCCAGCACGTGGGAAGCATGCAGGAAGGCAGTGGAGGCCAACCGACCTGGCTGGGCACCAGGGGGGTCGGCCGACCCCCCTATGACAGGTGGGCCTAGCCAGGTCCTTCTAGAAGCTATCCCTATCTGTCATAGGGTGTGGTTCCACCTTTGCTTCATGTTTGTCACGTTGATTTATCCCTTGATCCTTATGCTCTACTTCTCCACCGTTGAATGGAAACACATGTTGATCCAAAGGTGGAAATGAGCTGAGATGAGTGTCACGAGGATCGTGCCATGTCACCAGAGCCAGGTGGGCCCCATACATGGGTCAGTCGACCCATGCATGGGCCCACCTTGTGCTCTCCTCTCTTCTACGTGATGTTTTGCACCATATCTTGATGTTTCATGGCCTGTTTGATCTTTCCTGCATTCACAAGCTAAGAGTAAAAATGGAACTAGTTATTGATAAAATATGTTCATGTTATGTTTATTCTCCCTCGAATTCGAGGCCTGTTGACTGGTGTTTGAGTGTGGAATTTTTTGGTATATCCACCGTCAACAAGATTCCCCATGCTTAACCTTTGCTCGTCCCGAGCAAATAATTAAACTTAGTCTCGATGGATCAAGAGTTGCTACGATGTTCATATTTCCTTAGTACCAAGTGCACAACAAAATACTTCTCTTTTGAATGGAAAAATTGGCTATAATAATTCACCCATTTTACCTTAGTCCTTTATGGGGCTAATGACCTTTCCTTTGTCTTAGGTGGTTGAGAGACAGAACAGTTTAACTTGAGCACTACTTTTCTCATTCTTTGCAAGTTTCATACTGGAGGTTTTAGCAATATTTTGCAAAAGAAAACTTTAATGTTCCTCATATGGTTCTCTCATGTCGCTCAAATGGTGTATGATTCCTTACCAAGGCATAAATTAAATATTGCCTTCTCTTTGTTATCCTACTTCTAAAAAATGGCTTATGTGGAGCTTAAGGTAGGAATTAAAGAATGTAACGTACTTACCTTGCATATGTTGTATAGTCAAAGCTTGGATCCAAAGAGAGAAATGTCATGCCCTTAGATCAAGATGTGCAAGTGTGTGAAAAAAGTGGACTATAATGCTCCTCTATTTGAAATTGTAACTCTCTCTAATAAATTTTTTTAGAGACATGGCTATCATTTTTCTTCTTTTATTCATGAGCTTAGACTTGCTCGTCATATTTTTCTTTTCTTTTCTATAGACTTTCTTGTGTCCATATTTCTTTCTTTTTTCTTTTTCTTTCAATTTGCATAGCCTTTTGTCTCTTATATCATATCAACTAAGAGATATTCTATGACTTTAACACATGGAGCATTTATTTTGGTAGAAATGAAAGGCATGTGGTTGCGTACTTCCAGAGTAGAAGTAGCAAATATATGTGGTATGTACGTGATGTTGATCTTAGGAGCATGATAAGTCTCTCAATAAGGGTCAACAAGACTTGACAACACTCAATGCAAAGCAAATAGCTTAAGTGAAAGAGCTAAGACATGTGTAGCATATATGGCTGTGGTAGCAATTTATTACCATTGAGGAACAATAAGGCTTTAATTGTTTTTAAGAAATCAATCTCCAGTAATCATGCATGCTTAGAACAATATTATAGTAGCTGTTGTTTCACTATATCATATCTCACAACAAATTAGACTTAGTTCTAGCACTTGCAACCCACAAAGTTTTTAGGTTCATGATGATTTTAAATGAGCCAAGTGATCCATACTCAAAGAAATACTAAGTTGTAGATTAGGCATTAAAGAAACATTAACAGAGCAACTATTCATCATTTCCATGAGGAAGATAAACATTCATGAGACATATGGGATTTTTTTAAAGTGAAGATAATAAAATTAAAGAATAATGCAATAAGAATGGGATAGAGGACTTATCTTGGTGGGGGAGAGGATCTCCCCCAAGCTTGACTTTTGCTCATTGTGGTGGCGGATAGTATTGGAACCATCCCACCCAGCATTGTGCTTCTTCATCTTGTATGACTTGCAATAGTTGGGCATTTTGTTGTACCATATTCAGAGTTGCATCTTGTTCAACTTGCATATCGCCCATGTCGTTGATGAGTTGATCCATTTCCGACCCTTGGTTCCGACGACCCCTCGCCCGTGTGGATGGACGGGGAGTGCGCACTCTTGGAGTGTGCTGTTGAGGCCGTTCCGTGGACCCTGAAATGTCCATGGAACTTGCCTCATCGCCTTCTTCGTCGTCTCCTCTTGCTGCTCGTGAGGTGCCGCCTTGCTCAAATTGAGCGGCCTGTGATATGCTCCTTGCCACCCTTCTTGTTCCTGCAACATTTTGGCTTCTTGCCTCTCGGTCCCAATTTATGGTTAGTGTACGCAGCGCATACAACCGACGCCTCTCACATGGGAGAGAGATTTCGGTTGTATGGCCTGGATAAATCATTTTAAGATCACCAATTTCATCTCTTTTTAGGACTTGAGCACTTATGAAGAAATCTTTAGTTATAATGTCTCTAGGAGAAGCAATATATTCAAAGTAGTGTTTTCTATTTAGCAAGTCCATTGTTTCAGTAATACGAGTGATAAACGAGGTAAAGAATATAGGCTCGTTTCTATGGAACACACCAAGCCAAAAATGGCCTAAAATCTTAGCGGGTGACACTTTTATTTTCTTGGTCATAGTATAAAGCAGTCTTAGCTCATCATTGAGAAGGATTTGCACATTGGAGCCAGGAAGAAGAGTTATGGCCATCCAATAGCGGAGCAAGCGCAAAGTGGGATTATGAATTTCATCAGTTTTAGGATCAGAACAATCACTGGACCCAGTTATGGCTTTCCAGAAAGCAGCTTTGTCAAATTTCCTTGTGGCACTAATTAAGTTTAGTTGACAGGAGCTATCAAATCCAAGTGCAACACTAAGAACTCCCCAAGTTAAGTTATACTTTTTATTAAACATTCGAAAGTAAACATTATCATCAGTGACCTATAAAGAGCATAGAAATTGCATGGTGAGCATTTTAATACCAAGTTCAGGCACTTCCCAAAAGCTTCCCCACCCAATTGTATTGAACACAGTATTAAATTCTGCGGTCATACCTATGTTGTCCAAAAGGACAGGGTCGATGATGCCGGTATGTTCAAACCCGCGGTGTCGGATGGAGAGATACCTTTGGTACTCTTCTTGGTTCAACGTGAGGCTGCTCTCAGGATCGAATGTTCTCTCGGGAGGTACGTCTAGCACCTCTTGGCCTTCTCTTGGCGAAGCTTCTCTTCTTTCTTCTTCATCATGACGGGGTCGTCGGGAGGAACTCCCTACGACACCCTTGGCTTTCTTGAACGCGGAGGAGAACTTCTTCATCTTCCTGCAGCAATGAGATAACACAAGAACACACTAGGACAACAAGCATTAGCGTTAGCGTTAGCGTTAGTTGTCCCAATGTTAGTAGTCCTTGCGGGGTATGGTCACCTCCACAAAACCTGCTCTTGAGAGCAAAGACAAGCTTCTACTACTACAATATTTTTGGATTTTTGTTTTGAGTGGCTAACTACAACTAAACTTGAGAAAGAACTTGCTCAACTAGAGAAGAGAAGAGAGATTGTGTGCTCGAGATGATTCAGCTGGTTTAGGTGTAAAAATGAGCACACAATGCAGGGACATATATAGGGGGAGAAGCTGGTGACCAGGCCACTAGGGCCAGGTCGACCGACCCCATTATGGCAGTGTCAGAGCTGCTTTCACCTTTGGACAGGGAATCTATTTAAATTCAAACACAATTTTGCAGACAGGGCTTTAAACATGGGTCGGCCGACCCATGTTTGGTCCTCTTTTCAGCTTTAAACAGTGTGTTTCACTTTGTCCAGTAAAGTAAAGATTAGTGGTGGACCAGAAGTGGAGAAGTTTTCAGAGATTCCCTTGTCTAGTATTTTGTGAAAGAGAAAGGTGTATGACAAAAGTGGAGACATGCTTTAAAGTGATTCCCATGGACCATGGGAGCACTATTGCATGCCAAAGTGTCCACTTTTCAGAATTTGGATGGTGGTGAATGTTGGATTCTCCTTGGAGCATGTGAAAGTGGTCATGACCAAAAAGTGGTCGACCAAATTCAAAATGAACTGTGATTAAAGTTGAGACAATGATTAGGACACCAGACCAACATCACCAGAGGTGAGTGGGCCCCATGGTGGGGTCGGTCCGACCCCACTTTCGGTGGTCCCACCACCTCAGGCGTGAGCACTACAGTTCTTTTCAAGTTTTATTTATCTAAGTTTTTTATTTTGTCAAAATAAAATATTGCAAAATTTAAATATGAAATGCAATGAAGAAAATGCAGGAATTGAAATGTAGGAATTAAATATGAGATAAATACTGATTTACCTTACCAGCAAGGACTCCATGTTTTAGGTCCGTAGAGTAAGACCTCTCCTTTCCGGGTTCATTCTTCGGGTGCATCGATTGGTCCCAGAGATGGGGATCGTGATGATCGCACCTCTTTCTTTCGCCATTCCTTCTTGCTTGATGGTTGTGACTCAGCAGAGTCAGCCTTGTTCACCGCCTCAGCTTTACTTACCAGTTCGGCCTTTTTGGCCTTTGGCAGGTTGATCCTTCCGGCGGGGTGCATATTGAGGCTTCTTCTCCCAAATGTTCTTTCTTGCCTATTGCATAGATTTATAACCATTGAAAGGACATTTAATTCTCTTACCTGGAAGTTGGAAGTGGACTTGGCCAGATCCCACATAGATGATGGCGTTAACGTGTTCAGGAACAGCCTTCCCAGGATGACGGGGACTTCGTCATCGGCCCCCATATCGAGAATGATGAATTCGGTGGGGATGTATTCGTCTTGAACTTTGACAAGGATGTCCCTTGCCAATCCCTTGGGGAACCGAATGGATTGATCTGTCATCTGCAATTTGACAAATGTGGGGTACAAAGGTCCCCTAGCAAATTTTTATACATTACCTTGAGCATGATGTTGACTCTAGATCCAAGGTCGCAGAAGGCGTTGTTGAAGGTGTGCGGCCCGATCTTACAGGTGATGGTAGGATGGCCAGGGTCACTCTTCTTGGCCATGAATGGCGGGTCAAGAAGGCAACCCGGGTTTGGCCTGACCGGAGGCTTACCAAACCTCAGTGAAAATTATCTTGACACCGTCAATTGGTTCATCAGGTTTCCATGGGATCTTACCTTGTTCGAAGGATGGACAGCTGTCGCTATTTGAGCTAATTGTGTTTCTAGCATTTTATTAAAGCTCAATTGATTTTTCATAGCAGTGTTAAAGCTATCCATTTTCTCACTAAGATTTTCAATAATCTTATCATTAGCCATTATTTTCTTGTTCATACTATCATTGATTTTAGATTGGCCTAAGACAAGATCTTTAAGAGAAGGTTGGTTACCATAAGAATTATTAAAATTATTGTTGTAACCATTACCTTGATTTCCTTGGTAGAAGGGGCGCGAGTTCCATCCTCCTTGTTGCTGGGGTCGATACCCATTGTTATTGTTGTTGTTGATGAAGCTCACTTCTTCCTTTGTCTCGGGACAGTTGTTGCCCGAGTGATCTTCTCCACCACATACCTCGCACCATGGATCAGCTTCAATTGCTCGTGCGGTGGCAGTGGTTCGAATAGCCTCTTGTTCCTTTTTGGAACCTTCCTCAATCTTTTTCATCAAGAGGTCCATTTTTGCTGAGAGCATGTCCACCTCATGAACGGTGTGCATACCCCCTCTTTCTGGGTTAGAGACGCTCCTCATTCCATCCTTGGTTGATAACCATCTTTTCAATGAGGTCTTTAGCATCCTTGACATTGTGTTGCAGGAATGCTCCTCCAGCGGCAGCATCAAGGTGACTACGGGCTAGTCCAATCAGTCCATGGTAGAAACCTTGGATTAGGAGCCATTCTTCAATTCCATGATGAGGACAAGCACGAATATACTTCTGGAGACGTTCCCATGTTTTGGGAATCATCTCATCAGCTTGCTGTTGGAAGTTTGAGATCTTTCCATGAAGAGCGCTGGTTTTGTCCATTGGGAAGAATTTCTTGAGAAATGCGTTGGCACACTTCTCCCAAGTGGTAGCTTCATTCTTGTTGGCATAGAACCATTGCTTCGCCTTCCCAAGCAGTGAGAATGGGAATAGGCGAAGGCGGATGACGTCTGCCGAGACATTCTTGATAGTGAAGGTACCACACACCTCCAAGAAATGCTGGAGATGGGCATTCGCATCTTCATACGGCTTCCCACAGAACGGTTTGGCTTGCACCATATTGATGGGTGCTGACTTTAAGCTCAAAGGTAGCATCCTCTAAGTTGAGCTATGGACCGGTGGCAATGTTGTCAGCCGACGGTGCAGAGAACTCAGAGATGGTCTTTTGGGCCATAACTTCCTTAATTGATAGTGCGGAGCCTCTTTTCTCGAACGGATTCAGGTTTGACATGAACCTTTGAGGTGGAACTTGATGGCGTCTAATTCTCATCAACAATTGCTCAGGATCTTCAATAGAATTTGACGGCAATTAGAAACCGCTCATGCACTGTCTAGCTTCATGATAACGAGAAACACAAACAGGGGTAAGCCCCTAACACTAATCGATAACTAGATTGATAGTAGACTCCGGATTCAATTTTTATTAACATTCCTAGACTGATGCTTTCCCCGGCAACGACGCTAGAAATGCTTGATGACACTTCTTAGCGCAACCACCAGAGACACGGTGTTAGGCTATCTCTGATAACGGCGCCAGAAGTGCCCTGAGCGGTATTTCTTATGTCTATTGGATAATTTCGCAAGCGCACAGAATATACCGCTGTAGCACTTCACCTGGGAGTATTCCAAGGTATCGTTATTTATTTTATCCAAAGGAAAAGTGGTTGCTAGGAATAATTAATAAAGGAGAGAGATCCTTAAGTCTATAGCAACTTAGTATCAACTAGTGATAGGGGGTAAATCGGTATATAGAGAAAAGGGTAATGACACCAAGACACGACATGGTTTAGGATAACTAAGGATAACTAGTAGAGTATAGATAGGTGGGAGGACAACGAGTGACTATAAGACTCCTATGACTCTTACTTTACTCTTGAGAACTATCTTATCAAATGGATGAATTACACTAAGACAGCTACCTTACTTCCGGTGTGTAGGGGGTAGTGCGAAACAATAGAGGATATAACCTCTACCCGAAGCGTCCTACTCACTTATGGGAGCCTACCTTTTAAGAACTTGCCTAAAACATGTGGAGGGATACTAAGACTAGACAGGGCTATCACCACCTGCTAGCACCCACTAACAATCCGTGCGACAAGCGGCATTCAAGGTTAAGATCTAGCCTAAGCACCACGCTTACACTAATTCTCACTACTCTAACTGGGTACCAAACAGCTAAAGCACCCTATGACAGGTAATGAACTACACACGTGAGCTAGTTACAGGATCACAATCTAGTGTAAATCAACTATATATAAGGCAAGACAAGACACAACAATACTATAAGGAATAGTAAATCACTAAGTAAAGACTTAGTAAAGTAAAGTAAAGATAATATATTGATAAAGGTAAAGTCCTACAGAAGGAAAGGTACAAGAGCTATACCAGACTCTCCAGCAGACGACTCCGGAGACACCGAGCGTAGCTCGATCGACTCTAACTCCCACACTAGACTAATACTACTACTAAAGAGTGGAACTCTAGCTTCTCTTGTCTCTTGTGTATCTTGTGTGTCTTGAAGAGGGCGATGGCAGCCTCTATTTATAGGGGAGAATGGAGGCATGCCATGTCAGCGATCCGTGTGCTCCTTGCCTCTCCTCCCTTGGATGAACCGACCTTGAACCGCCTCAAGATGGACGGCATTGGTGAATCCAGCATGTGGGAAGCATACAGGAAGGTGGTGGAGGCCAACCAACGTGGCTGGGCACCAGGGGGGTCGGCCGACCCCCTATGACAGGTGGGCCTAGCCAGGTCCTTCTAGAAGCTGTCCCCATCTGTCGCAGGGTGTGGTTCCACCTTTGCTTCATGTTTGTCATGTTGATTTTTCCCTTGATCCTTGTGCTTTGCTTCTCCACCGTTGAATGGAAACACATGTTGATCCAAAGGTGGAAATGAGCTGAGATGAGTGTCACGAGAATCGTGCCATGTCACCAAAGCCAAGTGGGCCCCATACATGGGTCGGCCGGCCCATGCATGGGCCCACCTTGAGCTCTCCTCTCTTCTACGTGATGTTTTGCACCATATCTTGATGTTTCATGGCCTGTTTGATCTTTCCTGCATTCACAAGCTAAGAGTACAAATAGGAACTAGTTATTGATAAAATATGTTCATGTTATATTTATTCTCCCTTGAATTCGAGGCCTGTTGACGGTGTTTGAGTGTGGAATTTTATAGTATATCCACTGTCAACACCCGCCGCGATTAGTAATCACTAGCACACCCGACAATGATACTCCAGTAGGGATTGAGTGTTCTAGTGTAGTGTAGGGTGGTGGAATGTGTTAGGATTTTGGAGAATGCCAATGATGGTACAATTTATATACGCATGCACCTTCCCGCTCCCCTGCAACACCATGATCCAATGATCATGGAAGGCCTTGTGGCAATCCAATGGTTGAGACTTGGGAGGGGTCATGTCAGTATAGTGTCTGACCTAAAATTGTGACATGTTTTGCCTAGCACTGGCACTATGGGTCAGGGTGCTAAACTTGGCACTGCCTGATATATCAGCAGCAGGGTGCTGCACTGGCATTGAGGTCATAGGGCTGAGCCATGTTAGTGTCGTGCCTTTCAGGGTCACACCTTGTGCGGCCCATTTGACCATCTATATAGAGGCTATGGATGTTGTGGACTCCAAGTGCAAGCACCACCATGAGATATGAGTTCAAGAGGCGCACCATGGTTCTTTGCTTTCTTGCATGTTATTTTTCCTCCTGTCCATTGAGGTGTTCGATACTCCGGCGAGGAGGATGCGATGCAAATGGATGAGTGGTTTGCAGGAGATGTTGAAGTTGTTAAAGGTGCCTTCTTCCATAGGATCCGTGTCCACCTTGTTGGGCACGCATATACATCATCACACCCCCTTGTTGCATATGCCATCAGAGCCTATCCACTCAAGCTTTCTCTTGTTGTTCTCACTAAAACAAGATTGTAGATATGACATCGACAATGATGACAACCTCATCCTTCGTCCTAGGAGATGATGGGCATCTATCATGTGAATACATGGGTGCTCCATAATTTAGAATGGTGTGCTGATGCTTACAACCTATTCGACAAAATGCTTCGCCTAGATAAGTTGAAACTTCTATTAGTTAGGTTAGCTGCTTTGTAGTTTTTTGCGTAGTTAACTTTAAATTAAGAGGCAATGTATTTGTGAGTGTTGAATATGGGAGTGTAACTGCAAAAAAAATCATTAGGTGATGTCATGCATAGTGAGAGGTGGAGTTAAGCTCACTTTAGCCACTACCAAAGATGAGGTGAATGCACTCCAAACATGGTTGGCAACCAAACAGGATGTAGCCAATTCAGCCCTATCTACATCAGTTAATCAAATAAGGGTTGCTTGTATTGGCTAAAAAGGGTTTGGGTAGCATAGGTTGTTTTGCTAGCCAAACTTGGTTGTTAACTAGGGAACTAAACCAATCACTAGTACAGAAAACCTCTCTACTAGCAGTTCCAAAATCATCTTCACTGGCGTTTTGCGCAACCTCTACTATGAAAGGCCATTAAAAACGCGAGCTTTACAGGCATCTTCTATAGAACCGCCACTACAAATAATTTACACTGTTTTTTTTTCTTAGAAAAATTGACACTACAGATGGTTTTCTAAAATCACAAATCAGGCTAAAAAATATTGCAAATGGGCTAAAAATATAGGAAAAATTGTATTATCTAAGTAGGTCAAGCAGGCACCAGCCACACACTCTCCTACATGTTTTGTTTTCTTCTATTTTCGCAAGAAATAACTTAGCACCTCAAGCCTCGAGCGATATGTCCCATACCACTGCACCGCAAAGTCTCTTGTGACTAAATAGCAGAAGTATTCATGTAGTATTCACCACTGATAGATTTTGAAATAGAAATATGAAGCCCTAAACAAATTCAAATGAAACAAATGTTTCAACTAAAAAGTTTCATATCTCGTCAAGATCTATGATTCTGCTTTTGGTCGTTTTTCCATTGTCATTCGAGAAAGTAAAAAAAAATGAATTATATAATCATCAATCTTAAAATATAATTTATGCATGCTAAATGATTTTAAATAAAAAAAGTTGTCAACCAGAAAATCGTATATCTTTTCGAATCCTACAACTTTTGTTCATACCATTTCTCCATCTGAGATAATTTGGAAAACTCAAAAAAAAACACTATAGATGTATTTTTACTAGTTGTTTTCTTAAAGCTACCACAAGTAGAAATGATGTAAGGCAGTAAAAATAGGTTTACACTATCGGTTCATGACTTGGACCCATAATTTTATTTCTAGTAGCGCCTATACATTAGCAACCATCAGCGAAAATCAATTATGTACTAGTGAATCAAACCAATATAACTTTTTGTTCTTGTGAAGTTTGGTAAATTAAAAGATGATATATCAGTATATCACAGGAGATGACTTAAGCTAAATTGCAAATGCACAACCACGGCGGGGCGAGCATACTTTTTCTCCATCCCTGCATTACTTTTGGAGGAAGCACGAAATTGATAACGTAGCAGACATATAGAGTGCCCTTTGGTTCATGACGTACACAGAATCTGTCCGTCCCCTTTTTCCATCATCCGGCGTGATGGAATCCAGCGTAACATTTGGGCGTTGCTGTCAATCTCAGGTGAGCAGACTCCATCAAATTCTGTTTAATTAATTTCCACGATGTGACATGGTGCCTTAGTTAAATATGTGTGACGTATTAAATATTAATGGCTAGAAGCAAGCGTCCATTGTATTTCGGAAAAGTCTAAATCTCCCCTGACCCTGGAACACATGACTCCCCCAACCTATAAAACGGCCTAATTTACCCCCCGAACTATCCAAAACCGTCTATTTTACCCCTGGCCGGTTTTCAACGGCGGTTTGCTATAGTAAAACCACTTTCCTATTTTTTATTTATTTCCACTGAGTGTTTGAAAAATCATAGTAAATCATAAAAATATCATAAAATAAAAAATCCAACTTTATTGGACTCCACATGATTAGATCTACACAGTGAAAATTTAATATGGTATGCTTTAGTACAAAGTTTTTGTTGTAAAAAATTTGGATTTGTTCACTGTAAATCTACAACAAAAACTTTATACTAAAACATACCATATTATATGTTCACTGTATAGATCTAATCATGTAGAGTCCAACAAATTTTAATTTTTTATTTTATGATTTTTCTGTGATTTTTGAAACACTCAGCGGAAATAAATAAAAAATAAAAAACTGGTTTTACTGTAGCAAACCGCCGTCGAAAACTGTCCAGGGGATAAAATAGACGGTTTTGGATAGTTCAGAGGTAAATTAGACCATTTCATAGGTTAGAGGGTCATGTGTTCCAAGGTCTATAGTTCAGGGGGATTTAGACTTTTTCCATTGTATTTCCAGTTCAGTGCTAACGTGTCGACGATGTACTAGGATCCAAATCCACAGTAGTTAGTTTGGAGTGAAGTAGTAGCAAGCTTCGAAATATGTCCCGATCGCAGTACCGAGAGTGTTGTTTCCCGCTGCAGATGCCAAAGTAAAAAGTTAAAAGAGACGCGGCACCCGAATCATTGAACGATACGTGTGCATGATATTTGATATAGTAACAGGGACGTTCCCCGACAGGGAACCGGAGTATATTCTCATCTGCGACGGCGACAATGTTAATTATACTATATCACATTGTTTATGCCATTACCCATGCGTGGTCATGCACCAGGCAACTCTGTGCTCCTTTTGTCCAAAAAAAACGTCACCGTAGAATTTGTATCAGTCAATTTTTCTTATCTTTAACTATATTTATAGAAAATATTTACAATATTTATATCTTCAAACAAGTTAATTTTAAAAATTATACATAGTAATTTATCTAATGATAATAATTATGCACTATAATATTTTTTGATATATATATATATATATCTGATCAAAGTTGAAAGTGCAATTATTAGGGAAGGGAGAATGATACTCTTTTAGACAGACGGAGTACGTGTGAGTAGTGGAGCATCGGGTGGTGGCGATGGAACTGACGGCGAGCTTTGGAGATGCCGGCCAAGGACGTATAAGAAGGGCTTAATCTGTATGTGTAAAATGGAACAACTTCTTACCGTTCCCATTTTTTCTAAAAAAAAATACTTAGGCGAGACATATATACTCGAGTACAGCGCTAGCTTGTACGTATAGGACGAAAAACCAATTAGCAAGTCACCAAAGACTGTTGGAGAGCGGGAAGAGACGGCAATCGCAATAAAATACTAGACGAGAGTGAAACATAAGAAAAACCCCAATGGTGGATGACTCCATTTTACGTCGATGATTGCGATGACTGTATTTCATATACATATCAAATAAGGATTATAATAAGTTCCTCGTCAAAAATGGAAAAGATAGATCATGATCTTTTGGAATTGACCAGAAATGCCCAGATGGAGATTCTGACAGAAACTGACAAGAAAAGGCTCAGTCAGACGATGGCTGTTGCGTAGAACCTCGTTGTTGCCCTAAACGGAAAGCTGGAGGTGGGCCTACCGATGTGTAGTAGGTTATGGTTAGGTGATCGCGAATTAGATATTTCAGCTGATTTATAAAGATGGAGAGAATTTCTTTCTTTTTTTTGAGCAAATGGAGAGAATATATCTTATAATCGGTGTCTAATAAGAATGGCCGAAACGGAAGCAGGCCAAATTTTTCATCTGAAATTGGGGATATGAAGGATTCGGGCTTTCAGCCATGTTGCCTGTTTTGGAGTAGCACCTTGGGTGGCCGTCAGCCCATTCATGAATAAACACTTAAACGGGCCTGGGCCTATACGCAGCACGTTCATGCTGTTGAAAGAAATAAGGGTGCTACTGCTACTTTTCCTACTACTAGCGTGTTTGTTTTGAATTCATTTTAATAATCGTACTTTAAATATACGAAAATGCAGGTGTTCCAGCATTCGTCCGTTTGAACGCCCTCGTTTTCGAGCCGCGACCCCGGCCGAACGGCCCAACTCACCGACACCTACCCGCTGATAGTGCGCTCGCTCGCTCGCTCTTGCTCGCCTTTCTTTTTCTTTTCTCCACCGGTTGTTGCACTGCCCCTTGCTCTCTCTGCCGCTCCCCCTCAGTCTCTCGGCCACTCGCCCCTGGATCTCTCCGGCTGCTATTGGCGAGCCGCGCCTCCCTCTCTCTTCCCTCCGTCGGATGAATCAAACAAAATTAGTTTTACACTATTTGGCTCTATAATTATTTTCCTAAGATTTTCACAATTTTTTGCATGGATTAGTACAAAAGTGCAAGTTCTTATTAGCCTATACTATTTATCTTATGCAGAGGACGAAGGAGCAAAAACCTGTCGTAGATCCACATCAAGAAGCATTCAATGGGGCGCGTCCAGTTCGCAGTGCCGTGCTGCTAGCCCTACCTCCGGCATCCAAAATCCAATCCGACCCGTCGCTCACTCCTTTCACTTCCTTTAGTGTTGTCCTGGGGATGTCGCGCTGAGGTTGCCGTGGGAGGGGGCCGCCGGGGCTTGCACGCCGAGCCCCACGCTCGCGTTGGGGTGGCCGCATCTCTGCCGTGCTCGCACCCCCGCTCGCTCTGAGGTCATCAGGGTTGCCGCGGCCGCACCCCGGCAGCCTGTGTCAGGAGGCAGAGGGAGGTGTGGGTTGCCTGCTTCTAGGCGCACCTGCTGGTGCCCCTACCACAGGCAAGGATGGCCGATGACCTCCCGGACGCGAGTAGCGGCGGCTTCAACCCACACGAACAGGCGATGGCGGAGCCAGCCAGAGAAGGACATGGAGGAGCAGCATGAGATGAGGGAGGAGCTGGTAGGGGCTTCCATTGGGGCAAGGATGCACGTAGGAGGAAGGATGGGCGGCGACAGTGGGTAGCTCGGCCGCTGGAAATGGCGTCCGTGCATGTAGGAGGGTTCGGGTTCGGGAAGGCTCAGGAAAGGCTAGCTCAACCGTGCTTAACTGGACGACGTGATGGTGCTGAGCAGTTGAATCGGATGGATACAAAAAAATGAGGAGACGTGGCACTATGACGTGCGCGAGCTTGAACTCGTGTTTCGAAAGGAGGAGATTGCATTGTAGTACCAATTACAGATAAATGGGATGAAAGATGCTACAATCACATGACTAAAGAAACAACAGCCAAAGCTAGAGCAAAAAAACAAATGTGGGATGAAATAATCCAAAGTTTTTTTTTTACAACGCATAAAAGTTGAGTATATAGCAAATGGCCTGATGTAATAGTAGAACTGTCCAGTGGGACGCTTTTCATCAAGGTTTAAATTTTGGTTGTCGTATTTTTTTAGATTTATTTCAGGATTTAACGACGTTGTGCTTTTAGTGATAGGCGACGTTCCCGTTGGCAGCGAGACGCCCGTGGTGATTTCATCAATCCTGGGATCTATCGGCGCAGTTTTTCAGAGATGCTCATAAGGGTAGAGTTTGCGTGCGTGTGTTCACAGGTATGAGTGTGCGTGCGTTGTGAGCGTCTGTGTCTGTACTGTATAATTCGCAAAAAAAAAGTTGAATAGATACTTTGTTTTTTGCAAAAAATCTTTTTTTTCGAGTTACACAGTACAGACACAGACGCTCACAATACACGTACACTCACCCCTATGAACACGCGCACAGAAACCCTACTCCTATAAATACCCGAGAAAGATTACGCCGGCAGATCTCGAGATTGACGAAGTCATCACAGATGGCTCGCTGTTGATAGGAACATCACTTGCCACCACTGAAAGCATAACACTGTTAAATCCTAAAATAAATTCAGGAAATATACGACATACAAGATTTAAACCCTAGTGAGTAAAGTCTCACTGACAGTCATACCATTGTCCATTCGTATTTTCGCAAATATTCTATGCTTGTAGCGGTAGCGTGTATGTATATTGGGGAAAAAACGAAAATAAAGCACCAATATGGCAGAGTATTTCTGAATACAGCCCAGAATCTGTCCGAATGGCCCCAATAAGAAGAGGTCCATGGGCCGCTGGCCCAAATTGTTTCCTACCCCAGAACACCCCCCCCTATTGCACAGACACGCACAAGGGCCGGGAACATCAAAGGTACACGTGTGGCGCATGCACGCACGCACAGCAGGCATATGCCGCGCCGACGATGGGAAGAATCGGAATTCGGAACGAAGCATCCTTTCCTGCGGATTCCACCCTATTTCGGGGTCTCGGCGGATGCCGACGTACCCGATACCGATAGGCCCAGCAATGCAAGCAGAGGGATGGGCGCATGCAGCTGCGTCGCCGTCCCTCTTCCCTCCCTCGTCAACCGCGGTGCCTGTTGGCTGTTGTCCGCGCACGGCCAAGACTCCCGTGTCCGCCTCCCTCGCGACTCCGTCACGCACATCAACTATCGATTGATAGCGACTATTTTTTGGTGATGGAAGCCCCGGCCGGGCGGTTGCCGTCGGCGGTAAACTTGGAACGCCACGCTTTAATTGGTTGTCTCTGCATCGTTACTGTCACGACAAGTAGACACTCCATCCATCCAACTGTAAAGGGCAAGCCGACAAGGCACGCTGCGGTTTCAACTGGCCGTTCAGGTTCAACCCCGGCCCGGAACCAAAACAACCGCTTAACCTGTCGTCGTATGGTTGGTTTCGGAAAGCACAGAAAGAAACGGCTAAACCAGCACAAAGCCGTGAACCGGCATACTATGCGCGTAAATATTTGGAGACGCCCTCGCTCCGTATCGCGCCGCAGTCACACTCACAGACCCACTTCTGCACACATTCCTGCGCTGCACGCACGCCAGTTTCAGCAGTCGGCAAGGCTGAATCGATCAATCGACGCCAGACCCAGCCGTATGCGTTCTCTCTCTCTGTCACCCAGCCGTGTGCGTATCTGTATCTCTCTGTCCCCTTGCCCGTGAAGGCGTGAACCTCGATCTGCCCCCCGTACTGCCTCTGCGTACCGCCATCGCACTACTCACTACTGCGTAGAGCACGTACATGGGCGCCTGTGGCGGGCCGCGGAAGGACGTTACACAACGCTCCATCGTTCTCTCCACTCTGCCGCTCTGCTCTTCAATAGAGCAACCTGCAATCCTGCATGGCGTCCTGGCAAGCTACAATAGCTGATGCATAAATACAGAGGAAATTATTTTCTTGTCCTGAAAAATGTTCGACTTTGTTTCTTAACCATATTTTCATCGAACTTTGTTTATTTGGTCCTAAAGTTGTAGATCTCATCAAGATCTATAATTTTCATATAAAAATCATCTTCATCCGATGTCGTATTGAAGAGTTATGACTTTTTGAAGTATTTTGGTCTGGTTGGAAAGGCTAAAAAACTAAACGAATTTTGTTTTAGGGACAAATAACAAAGTTTGATGAAAACAGAGGCAAGAAACTAAATCGAATTTTTTTTCAGGGCCAACAAAATAATTTCCTCATAAATATAAGTGGGTTTTCAAGCTGCTTGCTTTCTACCATTTAGCAACACCTAGTAAGGTGAAAGGAGATGAATTTGGTAGCCTGGGTGTTGTCTATATTAGAAAGAGCCACTGGCCACCGATAGGAAAAAAACGTAGTTGTGTTACATTTACAGTTGGCCAAATTCAGTTTAAATCGAATTTTATATTTGACATATTTTGAATTAAAAGTAGAAAAGTAGAAAACGGTCGAAAAATGTCTAAATCGTTTTCTACTTTTGTATTTAAAATACGAAATATCTAAAATACAAAAGCAAAAACAGTAAATTCAATAAAAAACAGATTTAATTAGATTAAATATAGAAAATGATGCAGTTCGGTTCGAAATATTTCTATTTCATTTTCATCATTAGACACCTTGCATGGGCTGGGCAAGACGCAGAGACAAAGAGGTGCCCGCCGGCGACTTTGACTACCTCCCCAATGGCCCAATCCACAAGTGGGCGGAGGGCTCTCACGGTCACGGGACACACTTGCTGCACAAAGGACGACCCCATAATTATCAATTGGAACCTCAACGGACATCCGATGTGCCGCCACATATGCTTTAGGTCCGGTAACTAAACGAGACTAGATAAAATCATCGAGAACCATGCATCGCTTGAAATTTTTACATAAAACAAGTTTCTTTCACAGTGCAAAGTTACATGATTTTTTTTTCTTATTTTATTATTCACTGTTCATCTTAATGTAGATTTAACCGTGTTTTTAATATTTTGAAAACAGTGCGGATATGTTTCGTGGAATGAAATGTTTTCCTCCTCTCTTTTTATAAAAATATCATATATAATGTGCATGAAACCTCTAACAAAACTATACTAAGACTGCCATGAAAGGCGAAGGGAAAGCAGTCGAGTTTGATCGGTTGCGATGATGTTTGATGTTAGCCAGTACAGTACCTTTCTCACCGGTCACTGAACAGTCGTTCGCTCTCTCGCGCTTTTGGCAGCGTCTCCTAGCAGTCAAAGGTGCACGTGCGGTGCATGCCCGCCCGCGCGCACGCCAGCCGCAACAACCTGGTCCGCTGGGCCCGAGCAGGCGACCAGCCGATGGGAATCGGAACTCGGAATGAAGCATCCGGCCCCGGCGGATTCTGTCCCGTTCCCCCGAGCGAGGGAGACGTCGGCAGGTGATCCGGGTTCCAAATGCGCACAGGTTCCGCTCCTAGGCTCGCCGGAGACGGACAGGGGCAGGCAGCAGGAAGCATCTCCGGGCAGGAGCTGCTCTTTCCGCTGTCCGTGGCAGCGACTACGCGTGTCAGGCTACGTACGGCCTCGTCGAAAATGGCCGAAGCGGCCGCCGCACGCACGCACACAAGCAAAGCCAAAGCGACTGGATTTATTTTGGGCTTGGTGACTAAAAAGGCTTTGATTGACCTACGCACCTGGAGTAGTCGCAAATTAAGCCGGTAACGTGAAGGTGAACGAACAACGGAGAGATCGATGTATCTGCTGATCTTTCTGGAACTCGCCCGGTCACCGACTGGGTGACTTCAAGTGCGCGTATCGGCGCACGGGCGTCGTGATGTGGCGAGAAAAAGAACGATCCATCAAACTCGCCACTCAGAGAAGTGCCACACACATAGATGTTCCCTATTGGAGATTGTTTCACATGTGCAAATAACAGACTTGAGACCACCATGCGTCTATCCACATATATGGAAGTAGAACCTTATTTCCCAAGATCAATGGTCTGTTTTCTATGTGCCAATACTATTATAGTTCCCTTCGTTTCTTACTTCGTACAAACGGGGCATTAAGTATATGTATTCATTTGCTTTTCTCTCTTTGACAAATGACCACCTCAGCGAATGTTTAGGAGACTACACACTCGGCCTTAAATTAATCAAGCGTTTCAGTCAGTTTTATTTCTATAGTGATGTGTATATATAAGTGAAAAAAAACCTGTGTGATACATTTTTTTTTTCACTCTTTAGCATGCATCCCTGATCCCTCCGTTCTGTAATCGATCAACTCGACCAGTTTTTTTTTTTTTACTATTATTCCAGCATCTTTCATAAATATTACTATATTTGCTTGTAGTTTGTTAGAGGCTATCATCATTTTATTCTAACCAGCTATAACTTTTTCCACAAAATGTTGATTTTTTTTCCTACAAAAGATAGGAACAACCAATCAATATCAAGGCGATGTCAAACATGGTGTTGTACTTTGGGTGTACCATAACTATAATTCTATCCAACTTTGCAACTTAAAAAAAGAGAAAAAAAACTTGTACCCATAACTTTTTTTTCACAGAATGTTGATTTCTTTTATCCTGCAAAAGATAGGAACAACCAATCAATATCAAGGCGATGTCATGGTGTTGTACTTTTGGGTGTACCATAACTCTATCCAACTTTGCAACTTAAAAAAAGAGGGGAAAAAAAACTTGTGAGACTGAGAAAAAAAATTGTACCCATAAATGCAGAAGCTGGGGTATTAATATATTTCATTTTCTAAAAAAAATTGTACCCATAATGCAAACCTCAGTTATGCGTTTGACAAATAATGGTATGTGGAATCTTGCCATTCTTAATTATTATTAATTTGAGAATTCTTTTGGATCTACCACATTTGTGGACATTATATAAGCTTATGTGCCATAGTAATGATGAGGAGATATATGATAAAAATGTCATGGGATGAAATAAGTTTCATGGTGATAAAACTTGTCTACACTGTGTTCAAACACATGGGGTCTTAGAATGAGTGACATGAAAACCCCACTAAGACCAACCTACTATCACATGACTAGGAAAAGAAAGATGATTCTTACTAAGAAAGACAAAATAACTCAGTGCACTATAATCATAGAAATACCCACTTTTGCCATTATAAAAAATGACTAAAATAAGACCTAAATTTTTAAATGAATTATTCTTTTATACATTACAAAAATACTATAATGTAATAGCCTAACCTTCATATGGTAACCTGTGTTATTATCAAAAATAATGTAAAGTAATACTCGAAACCTACATCCAAATATAGTTACCACCTCAAACATTATAAAAAATAACGC
The DNA here is from genome assembly GCA_038502445.1 of Eremochloa ophiuroides. Classification (NCBI taxonomy): domain Eukaryota; kingdom Viridiplantae; phylum Streptophyta; class Magnoliopsida; order Poales; family Poaceae; genus Eremochloa; species Eremochloa ophiuroides. The sequence goes on from JAHLJS010000009.1 coordinate 35,618,605, forward strand.
ATATCTACATCTAACTTGCCTACCTCTGCATATTATTGTAAATCTTTTTATTGTTTATAACATAGACAATTAAACACCACTAAAATTATACAAGTAAAAATGCCTCACGCCCCTAGATCTTCTAACTCACCTTCGCAGGAGTTGCCTAGGTTAGGCCTTTGGTGGGATGGAATCAGTGATATGTGTAGTGAGATTACTCCCGGAGTTTGTAAGCATTCTTGTGGCTCACTATTTGGCTGAGTCATCAGCTAAATAAGGAACAACCAACCTTTACAACATAAGTAAACACATATATAATTACTCCGGGGATATTTTTAGATTTGTCTTCAGTAAAATTTGTTTATATTTGACAAAATTCATAGTATGAAGCATAAATGTTTATAAAACCAAATGAATATATTATTAAAATAAATATTATGATGAATCTAATGATACTAATTTGGTTTAATAAATCTTCGTGCGTGCTCTTTTCTTTATAAATTATATCAAACTTTAAAAATGTGACTTAGAACAACTCTAAAATTTGATTGATTTAGGGATGGACGGTGTACAGAGCATTGGAAAAATACAATAAAAAAATTAATTTGCACTTGCAATAATGAAATACAAATGATGATACACAGTGCAACTGGCTATAGAAAAAAATTGAAATTATTGAATTTCAAAACAAAATAACATAAATAGGGCCATTTCGGCTAATAAGCTAGTAATAATTGGCAAAACAGTGCTCGTTGACAAACTAGCGTGGGAATATTCATGGAATCCGGCTCTCGTGATGTTGACGCTACATGCCTATCTGCTGTCCTAGCTATTGTGTTTGTCTAAGCCTACTCCAATAATTGCATTAAAGAAGATGGAAAATATTCAAGGTAATAAAATATTATAAATTAATACTCCTACTTGCTCCCTCACAATTTGAGCATGGTGTATGGGTTTGCAGTTTGCTTCTCCTACATTGGAGAATAGTCTACTGACATGGATAATTGGATATGGTATATCATCACGTGGACCCGATGCACATCGATCGATCTATAGTCGCGCTTAGTGATCAAATCACATTCCGGTGCTACACACGACAGCACAAGGCATCTTATTGCAAGTATCTTGCTACCCACGTGGTACGGTTGTGGGTGTTGTGCGTGAGCTAGGCTGAGTGACAGTAATGGGCCATCTCTAATATTGCATCAAGATCCTGATTCAAAGAAAAAAAAAAGTATTGCATCAAGATGGTCGTAGTAGTACGGCCACTGTAGCGAAAGAGAAAGGGTTGTCGATAAGCAAGACCGACCTCCATACTATAGGTCACGCGACGGCTACACGAGGCTAACCACACATGACACATGTGACGACTACGGCGAAGATGCTAGGCGTGATGAATGAATCTAGACAAGTGGTACGCCCACACATGATGATTCACGCACCGTTGGTCGTGACACGCGCGCTGAGATGAAAGATAGTAACTTGTGAACCTTTTTTACCTTAATTAACTTTGTGGCGGGTGAGGACAAAAATAAATAAATAAACCCACCCAAAGCAGGACCCGGCCGTGTGGCCGCCCGCTCTGTCTCGTGCGCTACCGTTGCACGTCACGCTCACTCGAGCTAGCCCAGCTAGCAGCGGCACATCGAGACAGATTCAGCGGACGGATCGGACGTGCGAGAGCGAGACGGTTGCGCCCGGCGCCGCGTTGACCAACGCCTTTCCTTCCCTTTTGTCATCTGCAATAAAGAAGCCGCTCCATCTGGGAAAGCCGTGCACATGGCCGGCCCGGCCAGGCCTGCTTGATCGCTCCGGTGCCGCCGCCGCCGCCGCCCTGGTTCGCCGGGCAAAACCTGATCGATCACTGGCGCTCACATTCAGAATAGCGGATGCGGAAAGACGTGTGCGCGTGGCCGGTGGCCTCCTCTCCTCTCGGCTGCCAATAATTTTGACCGCCTCCAGCTCCCGTCCTTCCCGTGAATAGTATCTTTGCAGATTGCAACTGTCGCATGCAAGGCAGTGCTGATTGGCCAGTGAAGCGTGACCACTGACCTCTGATCTTCTCCTTTGGATAACAGTAACGCTATGGGCGCAGACTCGACGATGGTGGAGTCTAAGACTACTACTCCTACTAGCATGCTCGTTTGAATCAAAAATAAACTGATTTTAGCGTATACTGATTTATTACGAGAGAAAAATACTATTTTATAACTAGATAATAACCGTTTGAGCTTTAACTAAATTTATATAAAAATTATTAATACTAAGTATTATTAAATTAATTACATAATATATTTTTATACTACTAGTATATAATAGTCGCTGTGAACATAAAAGAGCAAAATTCACCAGTGGTCCTCAAAGTTGACACAAGGTGTCACTTAGATCCCTGAACTTTTAAAGTGATATCTGTGGGTTCCTAAATTTGACAAAGTGTGTCATCTAGCTCCCAAACTTTCAAGGTGGTCACCACATGTCCCTAAACTTGGCAGAATGTGTCATTTAGGTCTCAAATACTGTAGCAAATTTTAATTTTTTTAAAAAACTAATTTTTAGTACTGTAGCTATAATTGTAGAATATTTAAAAAATTATATCTTTTCCATACGATCATGGATGAAGATAATTTTTATATAAAAATTATAGCTCTCGATGAGATCTACAATTTTGTAGTTTTGAGTTTTTTAGTTTGAGATCGCTAAAATGCTCAAAAAAATTAAATAAATATTCAACAGTATAATAATCGTGTATAAGCGTTTGTCCGCCTTGAAAAAAATCATATCTTTCTTATATGCTATCAAGTGGAGATACTTTTTATATGAAAGTTGTAGCGTTTGAGGAGGTCTACAACTTTCTAATTTTGAGTTTTTTAATTTAAGGTGGTTAAGATGCTCAAAAAAGTTAAATAAATTTGCAGCAGTATATTAATCGCGTACAAGTGCTTGTCGTATTGGAGAAATCATATCTTTTTAATATGTTTTCAAATGGAGATATTTTTTTATATGAAAGTTATAGCGCTCGAGGAGGTCTATAACTTTCTAGTTTTTGAGTTTTTTTAAGTTGAGGTCGTTAATATGCTAAAAAAATAATATAAGAAAGATATGATTTTTTCACGTGAGTATACAGGTGTATACCCCCATAATTTGATAGTATATATGAAAGATATGTTTTTTCCAAGGCGACACGCGCTTGTACGTGATTAATATATTGCTGAAAATTTTTGTTTAATTTTTTTTGAGCATCTTAAGCACCTCAAATTAAAAAACTCGAAACTAGAAAGTTGTAGATCTCGTCGCAAACTATAATTTTTATATAAAACTCATCTTCATTAGAGATCGTATGAAAAAAATATAATTTTTGGAATATTTAACAGATTGTAACTACAGTACCCAAAATTAGATTTTCTTTTTTAAAATTCGGTGCTGGAATTATCTACAGTGTTTGAGACCTCGATGACACCCTATGTCAAGTTTAGGGACCTGCGGTGATCACTTTAAAAATTTGAGAAATAAATAACACATTTTGCTAACTTTAGGGACCAACAGATATAACTTTAAAAGTTTAGAGATCTAGATGACACCTTAAACCAAGTTAAGGGACCGGAGGTATATTTTCCTTAACATAAGAATACTAAGCTTGGTCAAACTTGAGTTACATTGACCTATGCGAATTCTATATAATCGCATTGTCTTACAAAGGGAGGCAGTAGTTATTAAAAGCATCTGGTCATCTGTAGCCGGTAGGTTACGGTGGTTGTGCCTCGATCATGTGACCGTTGATAAAACAGTCATCAATCAGATAGTCAGCTGATCTATCGTGCATACAATACTCCTATGTATGTACCCAAACATGCACGCAGATCAGTCGCAGATCGAAGGAATCTCTCTCCGTGCTCTACCCTCGTACCAGCAGCTCTTGCTCTCCTGGATCGGTTCACAAGAAGGATGATTTTGCAGCTGACAAGAGACAACGCACTTTAAGGATGTGATTGGTTGCATAAAAAGGTTTTATCCAGGATGGGTAAAGGAGCTGAGTTGAGTTTGTACTGGTGATCGTGTTTGGTTGTCTTTCGTGTTGATCCAGTACGAAACAAGATTGTGTTTGGTTGTATGAATGGATCAAAGTTCTGAGTATATGACATATGGGCCCTTGCATCCTGTTTCCTGTATGAATTAAGTCGTCCTGTATGGAGAGGGAAGCTCAATTTCTGCGGATAAAAAGCCTGCATGATAAATGTATGAGACGAAGCAGGCAAACCGTGCTAGGAGAGGAACCAAACACGACCCTGAAATGAGATGAAGCAGGAAAAATGTGCGTCTAGGGTTCGGTTCGTGCAACCAATCACTCTCTAACTGTAGGACGATCGACGAACCAGCCAGGGCAAATATCTCCGCTGCTTTCCAGCTATCCGGTCTGGTGCCAAACTTAGCGAGAGGCCGGCCGGAGCAAAGCAGGGGAGGTGGCAACACAATACTCTTGGGCTTTCCTGTGGCTGGTAGCAAGGGAGGCAGGGCAGAAAGGGACAAGGCATGGCATGAGCATCCTTGTTGTTGATTGCCATACTGTGTTTGCTCTGCTCTTCCTTCGTTCCAGCGGTCTGCCTTGGCTAAGCTGCGAACCAGAGCCCACCTAACATATCCTAGAATCTCCTTCGCTGTCCCTAGCTAGCTACTCAAGGCCGAAAAAGACAAGACACTCTAACCAGGGCAATCACATTGCAAGCTTTAACTAAGTGTAGCCAAAGTAGCGAAGATTTAGGCCTTATTTAGATTAACGTCAAAACTTTACACTACCACATGAGATGTTTGGATATATCTATAGACATATACATAGTATCAAATGTAGACTAAAACAATAATTAATTACACATATTACGAGTAATTTGTGAGACAAATATTTTAAACCTACTTTCTCAAAAAAATATTTTATGCCTAATCAGTTCATAATTTGACAATGTGTTGCTACAGTGACTTTTGCTACTGACGAATTCGTTAGGCTTAATAAATTCGTCTTGCAATTTACTTGCAAGTTACTGTGATAAGTTTTTTCATTAATATAAGAACACTCCATATGACACCTTATAAAACATCCGATGAGATACACAAAAAATTTACACCCATAAACTAAATAAGGCTTGAGCACTCTCTAGTAGAAAAATCAAGAGAATAGACAAACATTTGTTGTCGTCAGCGCTCTCCTTTTTTTCTCTCGAATTTTTCATTGTTGCTAGTCAGCTTTGGTATGCTTCTTTGTTGCTACGTACTATAGGCCGCTGGTTTCCCCACTTTCCTTTCAGAGAGTCGTGTAGAACTGCTATATAATTTTTTTCCCCATATTGTCCACTCTACCTTCAGTGTCGGGGAAGAGAGTTCATAGTTTCATACACTTGAAATGTGCACAGCAGAAGACGACGATATCATGCGCCAGGTGTCGCTTAACTGGTCATATTAGGATAGTGGCCTGCTTAGTTGACAATACGAAATGGGTAAAGGTTAATTTAAACTCAAACCTAAAATAGACACATGATTGCAAATTATACCGCATGAAAATGCATTGACTTGCAAATGTAAGGTGCTTGCGATAATGACACTAACACTGCTTGCTTTAGACCACCTCATGAAATTAAAAAGACAATTATTTTTGTTAGAAATATATACAAACCTCCTACCAATTATCATGTCTGACTTCGGCCCTGTTTAGTTCCCCTTCAAAATTTCAACTTTCTTGTCATATCGAATGTTTAGACGTATGCATAGAACATTAAACATAGGAAAAAAACTAATTACACAGTTTGCATTTAAATTGCGAGACGAATCTTTTAAATCTATTTAAGATATGATTGGACACTTATTGCAAAAGTTATTACATATGCTGCAGTATCTAAAATCCAAACTGTTCCAGCATCAAAACACAGCCTAAAACTATGAGTCTATGAGGATAACGATGGATATGGTTTCTTTCTTGTGATGCCCTGAATTAAATAGCACCAATCATTGGCTCTTGTTTTTAAAAAATTGAACTACTAGTCATCAGAGGCTGCAAAAGGTCAGAGGCTCAAACTAATGTTTTGAGGTCAACTCTTAGCAATAGCTACCGTTGGTTTCTAAAAGGAACTCAATGAAACGAAGCTACTCAGATTCACAATTCATCCGTGCATAGCATCTGTACGATCCATCAACTCCACAAGCCGGATTCTTATCTTGTATTTGTTTAAGCCATTATGTTCTCTTTTGCAAACGCAACACCTGTCACCTTCTGACGAAAATAGTACTGGGGATCTGCGATAAACTGGACCATCTCCAAGAAACAATTTGCATAAAGAATTCTCATCAAGGAAGGTGCGTTGACAAATTGCATTAATCTACCCGGCCAGCCGATTCCTATTTTCCTCGCAAATGATCTCATCAGAGGTCACCTCATATCTACTTGTGCGACTTTTGTACTAGTGGATAGACAATTTTCTGTTCTGATAGTTACCAGATATGACTTTCCGAACTTGATAGTAAAATAACTTAGTGGATTGAGAATCGTTGTGGACTATAAATGGCAAATTACAAGAAATGAACTAGGATCAGAACATGATTTCATTGCCGTTCAATTGCATTCATCTCATTAATAAAGTATTATATGTAATCCCGTTCAGAAAACAAAATATTGGTGCCAACAAACCGGAGCTGACGCGTGCATAAACTTGGGTAGTTGTTTAAACAAGTACTATATATATATATATGTAGTGTACACTGTACCTAACCTTTCAGGATGTCAAGAGACGTATTAAGACACTGACCACTGTAACATATATAAATCCGATGATACTTTCACTCGGAGATTGATAAAATATACCTTCCATTGCTGATTTCAAACATACCCTAATGTTTAATAGTCCATGTATTACACAAGCCGAGTGTAACTTAGCTAGTTAGTTTTTAATGGTGAAACCAATTCAACCGGGTTCAAATATTTTCGACTTAATATGTGGGTGTGGGTACTTGTATATTAACAAACTTTTTTCAAAATGTAACGAGGCTATTTTTGAACAATTATCTTTCTAGAGTCAAATATACTTTGCAGCTATTATTAGGTAAAAAATACCTCCAACATATATTGTATCTAGACTTCGAAAATAACCAGCCATCCATTCCGTCCTTCTCGTTCGCTACATAGGGGTAGGGGCATACCGGTTACCGCGCATCACCTGACATTGGCTTCCCCGCGTCTGAGCACCAATCTGATGACATGCAACTATGCAAGCAAGCGAACCAATGAGCATGCACGACATGTAAATTTTAATTTTTTTTTGACTGAAACAGGGGTCGCCTCCTACTGGGTTTTTATTGAAAAGGAACTAAGAACAGTCTCCTTACAGGGTATCACAAAACGAAGAAAGTAATGAAAAAAATTAATAAAATTATACATGGGCTTCTAGCCATTGAGACATCGAATTTTTAAATGTTGATTTTGCTATGAGTACAATCCAGTCAAACCTAGAAATTTAGAAAGGGTGTTGCATGACTCTACTCTTTGGAGGGATATTCTATTTTAGAGAATAGCTAAATCATGGATTTTTGTAATATTTTTTTTTCATAATCTCTTGGAGTTGCTCTAACTATGTCAATTTTGAGATCTGCCTGTCTAATCCTCAGAAGTTAATAGAGGTAGGATCTTGATGTGGGTAATTTAGATATTGATTCATGCATGTGTACTTGATCTGGATAATTGCACAAGATGGATATTTGATTTAATCATTATAATATAATAATATTAATAGAAGTAGATAATTTAGAAACATATATGCATAATGTATGAGTATTTAAATATTTTCTTAATAGTATATGTTAGTAATTTAGATGTTGTTACTTTAAATTATGATTCATAATATAAGTGGGTAATTTAGATATAGATTCATGGGTTACTTTATATTATTTTTCATAATTACAGAGGTAGATAATTAATAAAAAAACCAAATAGGTCTGATGGCTATTATTATGAATTATGATTATAGCCTATTAAATTGATGGCTAAATCTTTCTGTTTTTGTGAGGAGAATTGATATTTTTCTAGCACGTCTTGTGCGGTGTGGAGGCTCCATTGGAACATTTAGTACTTTTTTCCTATAATGATATATATTTAGTTGAGACCTAGTTATTAAAGTTGTATATCATTCAACTTTTGGCATTATTAGTTGTTGCAATTTTATCCACATGTTCAATTGAAACTCTATTGCTTATTGTATCTTTTGTTCAATTTTTTCTCTATTAAGAAAGATCATAGTCTTAGCCAACCTCCTAATTACTACAATGGCACAAGCATTCATTCCAGTCTTATAATTTAAATGGAATCAGAAGAGATTTAATTTATATAAAAATTATAGCTCCTGACAAGATCTAAAAAATTACAATTTTTAGTTTTTTCATTTGAAGGTGTTAACTTTAAACCATTGATACCAAACTTTAGCAACATATTAATCATCTGGGACTTGATACTTCAGAAAAATCATTCATTTTTCATATAGAGTCAAGGTGTAGTTCTCGACGAGATCTACACACAACACATAGCACACCCACTCAAACAAGTTAATTAATGAATGTGCAATTACTTAATGTTTAAATAGTGTATGTAGTATTCAAAGTTTGGTTCATCCCTTTTGAACTATGTGATGACCGAGGCTATAAATGTTATCAGACGTTTTAGCTTTTCTAGATACTAGTTTTTGCTATGTGATTAGATATACACTATGCTAGATACGCTACTCCTGAAAATGCGCTGCCTACTTGAACCAAATATTGAACTTGCTTTTGAACTACGTGATGAACGAGGCTCTAACGTACTCTTTCCATTTCAAGTTATAAGACGCTTTAGCCTTTTTAGATACATAGTTTTTCCTATTTACTTAGAGGAACACTATGTGAAGATACGTAATTAAATCAACACATGTAGAAACATCCAATGTCTTATATTTTGGAATGGAGGGAGTATTTTACAACCTGAGTGTATATATATGGTTGGATGAAATTTTCCAATTTAGGCACAGTTTATAGAAATAAAACATTTATGACATTTTATTAGTGTCATTCAAATTCAATCTAATATATGTTTTGTTAGTGTATTTATTTGAAATTATATGTGTCAATATATTTTTTAAAATCTCAGTTGTTTTTTTGCTTGATTTGGTACAAAGCTGAAATGACGTAATTTGAGTATAGTTGTCATAATTTGTATTATTTGGCATTGTATGTATAAAGCTAAAATGGCATATAATTTGGCAAGGAGTATTGTTTAATTATATTAGCATGTCAGAAAATTTTAGTCCAATCAAATATATACTCTGCTTGTAGCACATGTTAGCCTTTAAATACATACACTTATGTAATCATGAAACAATTGCCAACACAAGTTCACTTAAATCAATGTTCACAGATCTTATTTGGAGTAAACATGAAACAATCGTATACTCAAGTTTACTTAAACTAATATTCACAGAGCTTGTCTCGAACCAGAAAAGATATATTTTTTTCTAGGATGGAAAGCCCTAATACATAATTAATATGTTGCTGAAAGCTTCAATCATAATTTGTTTGACATCTTAATGATTTTAATTTTTAAAAAAAAATCAAAACTACGATGTTGTAGAGAGCTATAATTTTGTCTCCGCATGACTCTGTATGAAGAATGTTTTTTTTTCTAATGTAAAAAGCTATAGTATGTGTTTAATATGTTGTTAAAAAGTTTGTAGCATATTTTTAAGCATCATAACGAATTTAAATGCTAAAAATTTTAAACCATAAAGGTATAGATCTTAGCAAGAGCTATAACTTTTGTAAAGAAATAATCTTCACCCACTATATGATTTTCCAAGGTTTAGTATTGAACCAACGGGTGGTATGGCTGAATATAGTTTGGGGCGTGACCTGATTGGTCTGGCAAGTTTTTGGCGTGGAACATATGCAGTGGATCCCTCCACCGTGCTTCACAGTGAAACATGTTATTCTGTCAATGCATATGGTGTGGCGGCATGCTTTTATACAAAAGGACTAGAAATAAACAGAAAACTTAGGTGGGTCATTTTTATAATATGACTTGGAAAATATTAAAAATACAAAAGAAATCCCCAAGGATGAAAAAGGATAAAAATAAAAAAGAAATCCCAATGAAAGGAACCCTTGAATGCCCTAGTGCAGGAGCGTGAGACTGATGAAGTATATCCTTGGGGGTTTTGGTGGGTGAGGGGGAGGGGGATCTTGCGAACCCAAGTGGGAGATTTGGTCCGGATTGTGATGAGTGATTGTTAACGAAGTTCACTTGGCATGTTGGTCAGTTTGTGATGTGCAGGTGCTGGGCTCGGAGGCAGTAGCGGATGGTAGAGTGAAGGTCAAGTGAGCGGGCCGTGCCGATGGACTGGGAGCGGTGAAGGACGGACGCGGGACTTGGGCCGAGGGACTTGGACGCCGGAGCGCCAACTGCGGTGGTGGACACTTGAAAGCCTATGTTTAGTTTTGGGTAATTGATGAAACTTAGTTTGCTAATGTTTGTTCTAAGTATTTCATTAGAATGATTATCGAACAACAAGATGGAGTAATGGACCGGTTCGGTGGAGGCCACAAATGAAAGGCAATGACGGCGTCCATGCGAATAGTGTAAGTCCATCAACAAAGGAGAAAGCCCTAATGACGGCATCCATGAAAATAGTATAAGTCTATCATCAAAAGATGTCCACAAGGTTCATCAAGATATGAGAAGGAAGATGGTGAAAACCTAGGAGCTCAAGGCAAAGGTATAACCAATAGGAGCTCTTTTGCTTTTGGTGATCAAGACTCTATAGAGAGAATGATCACGTTTATGATAGATAGCCGTACTATCAAGCGGAGAGGAATCGTTTGTGAATTACGGTTATCAAAGTGCCACTAGGTGTTCATATTCATTGCATATGCATGTAGATGCTAGTGACACTAACAAAACCTGTGGAAAACTCTTTGAAAAATGCTAACACACGTGCACTAAAGTGAGAGACACTTTGGAGTGTTAGCGTCTTTGGAAACAGGGTGAAGTTTGAGAGTTAGAGAGGTTTGAGACTTAGGATTTAGCGCTTTTCGGTGATTTCATGGTATAGAAAAGTGCATCGAAAACTTGCCAAAGTTTTCCTATGGCTAACTCTTTGCGAAGGTGCGAAAACGTGTGCACCGGTGGGGTAGCACTGGACACGTCCGGTGCGAACTCTGTGCTCTCGGGTCGGTTCGGTGATGTTTTCACCGGACGCGCTGGGAACACTGTTCCAGCATCCGGTGCCTTTGACCGAGTGAGCTGAAGTTAGTCGTTGGAGCGTCGAATATCGAGGAGCGTCCGGTGAGGTGACTCCTCACCGGACGCGTCTAGTGAGCAAATGTGCTCTCTGGATGCTCTCTGCATGGATACCGGACACGGGCGTCGGAGCGTCCGGTGTGACGGCTCCGCATCCGGTGTGAGCAAGAGCAGCAGGCGAATTCAAACGGCTAGTACATCTGTCGCTGGGAGATGCATCGGACGCGTCCGGTGTGAACTAAAGGAGCGTTAGGTGCCCCCAAAAACTGTGAGTAACGTTTGGATTTTGAGTAGGGGCTATAAGTAGTGGCAGTGGCTAGCTTGTGCTCTCTCTCTTGGTCATTTTCATTGACATAACAAGCTAGTGAGCCTCTCGACTCCTCTCTCACACATTCCACTTGATTGTGATCATCATTCGGTGAGATTGGAGAGCATCAAGTGCATTGCATGAGTGTGTTCATCTAGAGGCACTTGGTAATTGGATTTCGCAGCGGATTCTCTTGTTACTCTTGGAGTTTGCCGACTCCTAGACGGCTTGGAGCTGCGAGAATCGTTGAGGGGAGTTGGTGATTGTCTCCACCTCCGATCGGTGAAGTTGTAAGGGGTTCTTGAGCCTTCCCCGCGGGAGATCGCAATTGGCTACTCTAGTAGATTGTGCGTAGTTTGTGGATCCCCATTTTGTGTTGATTGTGTGGCACCCTTGAGAAGGGTTTGGCGTGTGATGCCGATTAGCGCGTGAACCTCCAAGTGGGTGTATCGCTACAACGAGGAGTAACTTGCCGGCAAGCAAGTGAACCTCGGTAAAAAATCTTGTGTCATCTCTCTATCGAGGATTTCTCTTGTCTATTGTGATTGATTGTATTGGTATTCATATCATCACTTCACAGACGGTATAACCATCTCCCTCTTCTTTACATTTGAGCATTTACTTTTGTTCTAGTGTACTTATTGTAGTTGCTCACTTAGGAGTAGTGTAAAGTAGTGATTTACCTTCTTGTGTGTGAATTAGAGACAATAGCCTAGAACGATTAGGTGGCTTGCATTTCTAGTAGGCTAGCGCAAAATTCGCTTCGCCGTTTAATTGTCTAACCTCTTGTTCTAAGTGTTGTTTGTATAAGTTTTTATAGGCTATTCACCCCCCTCTAGCGATTTAGGACCTTTCAACACTGCGACATCGACAGGCGCGATCGAGCATGGTCGAGTGACTCAGAACGGTACGCGGAGCGGCGTGGTCAAGGACCGGCGAACGCGGCCCAGGACAGTTTACTAGTTTGGGCCTCAAACCTACTGGCGGACGGTTTTCGGGTTTGGGCCTCAAAAACCGGGCGGAGCTGCTTCCGGCGGGAAGCGGGGCGACACGCGGCGGAATCTCCGAGGTTGCGTTAAGGAGACGACAACTCGAGTAGGAAGCGGGGTCGTCCGATCATATCGACAGAAATAGGCTGTTTCAGAATGTCGTAGGGCTAGCTGGTTCGCCTGATTAGCAGTAGTGGTAGTTAGGGGGTTTTCTAAAAAATGTAATAAGGGCGATAAGAAGAGGATGGCAGCCCCTTCTCTCCCTATCTCTCTCACCTCTCTCATTTCATCCCCTCCACTTAGGGTTAAGCCATATGCTTAGGGAGAGATCCACTACTTGACTATGGTAGTGTAAAACTTGTGATTTGAGTTAGGAAATTGAGGCCCTAACCTCGTGTCGTCTCCTGGGATTCAAAGTAAGGCTCGTGTCTCCTTGTTCTCTTGTTGCGTTCTTCGTGTCCCTTCTCTTGTGTGCTTCGATTCGCGAGTTCTAGGCTGTTTCGATTTGTTCCTCTTGCGTGTGCTTCTTGTTTATCGTATGAAGAACATCTTGACCGAAGGAAATCTCCGGATTCTAACCCTACACGTAGATCGGGCGAGTTTTTCATCATGGCAATTTCAAGAACACATTTGGGGGCGATTCGATTTTCCGTTGATTCGGTTTGAAATTGGGTCTTGATCTTTTGGGATATGATTATAGACTACCTAGTGACCATTTGGCCGAAAAATTGTGATAGTTCATCTCCGTTTGATTGAGCTCTCTTCAATTTTCTTCTCGAGCGATTTTGAGTTCGTGCGCTTTGTCCAGTCGCGGACAGTCCGCGGGTCACCCCCAGACAGTCCGGGAATCGAGCCCGAGCACAAAGGCTTCAGCAGTCTGCTCGGTATACAGTCGCGGACAGTCCGCCCCTTGGTCGCGGACAGTCCGAGACTGTGTCCCAAAGGTGACCAGTGAGGTTTTCAGAAATTCGTGTTCTGGGTTTTGACCGGCGGACAGTTTGCCCCTGGTTGCGAACAGTTCGGGGTCAGTCACCCGACAGCAGACAATTTGTTTTTGAGTCTCGGGATTTTTAGCGAGAGAACGGCGGACAGTCCGGTTGTGTCTCGTGGACAGTCCGACGTTGTCCTCCTGACAGTGAACAGTTTCTATCCAAGGTACTATTGCTCTTCAGAGCGTGCTGCCGGACAGTCCGAGCTTGCCCACGAACAGTCCAAGGTCTGTACGACGGATAGTTCGCACCCTAGACCGTGGATAGTCCGAGTCTGTGCAGTGAGCTTTTGCTCGTGTTTTGCTTCCTGCGTCTTATCCGGTGTTTCCGAGTATCCCGCTGTGCCTCTTGTGCACCCAATCACTTGTTGATTCGTGGATATCTCGTGAGGATTTGATTGTTTCTTGAGATTGTGTCTAGGACAGTGGCCTCACGTATATTTCGGAAGAAATTTTTGAGGCTCCTATTCATCCTCCCTCTAGTCACCTCTTCGGTCCTTCAGAGACGATACAATTGGACATATAGAAATGGCAAACCAGGCAATCAGAAGAGCGCCGTGCTCCCCTTGGAGTAAGAAGGGCCATGTCCCTTGTCTCATGGTCAACCAGATGCTACTCCCCTCGGATAATTACCCTGTTCTTTTGGCTGAAAAATAAGCGCTGATTTCGGCTCGTGCTGATTTGTTGTGAGAGAAAAATACTGTTTCGTGGCTGAAAATAAACGCTGATTGGTCAAAAGAACAAGCTGATTAATGGCTGGCTGTAATGAAAAAAAAAGGAAACCTTGAGGTCATAACACGGAAGCCCTGGAAACTAAATCAGCCGTAATAACGTTCGTATATTTTCAGCCTGAAGCGAACAGAGCCACAAAGGCACAAGGCACCACAACACAAACGCTGCTCTTGAGTCGTGACCATGCCATCCAGTCGGCTGCGTTACAAAAATCCGATCGAGACCAAATTTCCGGCACGTAAAATACAGTGTTATTACACGGATATTTTTCTCCCCCCTTTGACTTGCGTACAATTATTGCACGGGTGAATGGAAAACAACGTCTCTGGACTCTGCTGGCGGCCGAAGACTAGGAAGAAGATCGCTGCAACACCCTCTCTTTTTCTTTACTTTCCCCTCTTTTTCTGTATACATCGCCACCGCGTCCAATTCCAATAATACACCGCGGCGCTGCTGCTGCTGCTGCTACTGCATTATTCACGTTTCTTTATGTTTTTTTTTTCTTTTTCCACGGGACGCCCCTGCGCTCTCCCCCTTGTTGTCTCTTTGCGTGTCCCTCTATTTAAATCAGCCTCCTCCCTCGGAGGGAAGAGAAAAGAGCGCTTCGTACTCGTATCACAGCTACAGCTAAGCTTACCCTGCTGTATCTGTCTTCTTCGTCCCTCCCTCGCCTCGGACCAGCAACAAGGTCGCCGGCAGGGCACGGCGGACTGCCGGCCGCCGCCGACTGCTGCTGGAACCTCGGTGGCACCGTCTTCTTCCTCCTCGGCTAGCATTCCCTGGCTACACAGGTCAGCACAGCAAATTCTCTAGTATTTGTTTGTTTCTTTGATTGTCTTCCTGCCATTTTTGCTCCCCGCGGCGTCAGTAAAATTTTCGCATGCCCAACCCAGCACAGCCTTTGTTTGCCCCTTTGATTTTTTTTTCTTCGTCAGAAATACAGTAGTATAATGGCACGCACAGGCACAGGCCTATTTCGAAGATGTCGTATGCAAGGGATCTCTTCCTCTTTTCATAATCTCGATCTGGAAGCAGCTCAAATCATCCAGAAACAACAAGAAAAGAAAAGATCACGTTCACGCACCAAGAGATTGGTTGCGTGTGCAAAATGACTCTTGTAACTTGTTTTCCCCGCTTAAATCTGTCACTCAGACAGTCACTAGTAGTAGTGGTAAAAAAAAAGATAGAAGAGAGAGAGAGAGAGAGACCTTTGGTTGATGTTCTGAGTTTTCACCCTGAGTGCTCAATTGCTCATGGCACGTGCCAGGCGTTGAAGGCTGTTACTTTGCGAGGTCAAGGGTACCTCCAATGGCGTCAGTTTACGGCCTGATTAGCCCTTAAACTAATCTGGTTGATTTATTTATTTACTATATCATCTTGGCCTCTTGGAATCGAGCGAGGGCGGTGTACACGGGCCAAGGGGATCCGTGGAAAATACATTAATAAAACTCAGCTGGTAGATTGTGCGATTCGTTCTCTCCCAGCTGAGAGATTTCTGCGCGTCGGTTACTCCCAAATCAGATGGGTTGGTGTACGCAGCTGAAAAAGAAACATTAATAATAACTAACTTAGCGGAAATTCTCTAAAATATCATCTTTGGTTTGGAAGTCAAGTGGAGTATGAGATTAGACTCCTACCATTGGAATTGGAATTAGTAATGAGTCCCTTCTCCATTTTTGTTCTACTATAATAGGTTTCCGGCCTTATTTACTCTTTTTTCCCCCTAAAGAAGAAGTAGGTGGGCTTAGACCAGAATCAATGGATTTCATAGTTTCCAACGCATCCAGGGTGCAGAAGAGTTTCAACCCCATGGAACTCTCTACTCTCATAAACTCTTATCATCTCTCTTCATTAACACGGCAGCATAACTAATGCCCATAAAACTGACAAAATATCATTAAAACTGGCCTTATTCCACCTTGGTCACTCGGTCATGATTTCATTTAGTTATTGGAGGAGTAGTAGTATATTTCAAAAGGAATTGTTGACTATATTGATTGACGTCTGGAGCCCACTAATTCATTGTCCACACAGTCTCCCTATCAAAATAGCGAAATCTATTACTGTCTTAAGTAGTAATAAAACACTGCAACTAGTTTACGTGGTAATATCAATAGGAGACATTTAGTATAGAAAATTTATACTAAATTTTGAATTCAAAATACTACGAAAAGCCTACCTCGTTACGAGAAGTCTAAAAATATAGTTATGCTAGTAATGATTAATGGATGGAGTGCATGCTAACATCTCGTTCGTACTCTCCGCGCTGCCAGTTATCTTGTGGTGTCCCCTTTAGTGGATCCAGCTGCAATTGTAGTTGTAGTATTGACATCATACTCATATATAGCATTTCTCCAAGTATGACTATGATACCATCACCACGCAGTATAAGTAGCAACATGACAAAATTTCTCACTAGCATCGATATGCATTGATGATTAGTAGAATTTGTTCGCAACCGATCACAATTATGCTGCTGATTTGGTAACAGCTGCCGGCCGGCGCCGTTGTCGAATGAATGAATCTTGAGCTCGCTCCCATCTGTCAAAATCCATTGCTTAGCAGCAAAGGAGCCTGCCTTTTTCTTGTTTCGCTCCCCTTTTAATTAAAGTTTTGTTTTTTTCCGCCCTACTAGTATCTTGGTTATTAACTACCCACGCAAGATGCTGTTGTGAATGTAAAACAAATCAAAAGTTGTTGCTTGGTTGTCACAGCATCACCAT
This sequence comes from Eremochloa ophiuroides, assembly GCA_038502445.1. NCBI lineage: Eukaryota > Viridiplantae > Streptophyta > Magnoliopsida > Poales > Poaceae > Eremochloa > Eremochloa ophiuroides. The sequence goes on from JAHLJS010000009.1 coordinate 35,635,616, forward strand.
TCACCACCACCTAATTAACGGTCTTGGGAATTGGAGGATGCAGGACTCAGGTGGCGCGGCTTGATTGGAGATCAAGATTTTCTCCAGAGATACCAGACTACTCCCATCCCATCGCACGCTCGTCTTCTTCTTGAAAGAAAACAAGAGGCTTCGTCGTCCGTTCCCAGGCGATGTCGTCGTCGCTGGAGGTGGACGGCGGCGGCGGCGGCGAGTCGGCCAACCGGCTCAGCTTGAAGCGCCATGACTCGCTGTTCGGCGACGCGGAGAAGGTCTCCGGCGGCAAGTACCACGGCTCCGAGGGGAGCTGGGCGAGGACGCTGCACCTGGCGTTCCAGAGCGTGGGCATCATCTACGGCGACATCGGCACGTCGCCGCTCTACGTCTACTCCAGCACCTTCCCCGACGGCATCAAGGACAACGACGACCTGCTCGGCGTCCTGTCGCTCATCATCTACACGCTCATCATCATCCCCATGCTCAAGTACGTCTTCATCGTGCTCTACGCGAACGACAATGGAGACGGTGAGCTAGTAGCAGAGCACACACATGTGTATTTTTTATAGTACTCCCAGATCAAACGAACCTCCTGCCTGCCTGCTGTTTGTTTGTTGTTTGTTTGTTTACGTTTACTGATCAAGGAGCCTCGAATCGATCTGCTGTTTTTTTTAATCTTCTTCTAGGCGGCACGTTTGCGCTGTACTCGCTGATATCGCGGTACGCCAAGATCAGGCTGATCCCCAACCAGCAAGCCGAGGACGCCATGGTGTCGAATTACAGCATAGAAGCGCCCAACTCGCAGCTGAGGAGGGCTCAATGGTTCAAGCAGAAGCTTGAGTCCAGCAAGGCAGCCAAGATCTTGCTCTTCACCCTCACAATCCTTGGCACATCCATGGTGATGGGCGACGGAACTCTGACACCGGCAATATCTGGTAACGGAAACATTATACTATTAGACACCACATCACATCACATCTAGTTAGTTATATATGATGGTGTCGTAATTAACATGTTTGCTTAGTATGCCTAGTAACTAATTTGCTCTTGTTTATGGATATTCTGCAGTGCTGTCTGCGGTAAGCGGGATCAAGGAGAAGGCGCCAAACTTGACTCAGAGTATGTGGAATGGATAGCTACTGCTGACATGATTCATGACAAATTGTTACTACCCTGTCCATTTAACGTTTCTGTTGTCGGTTTTTCTACAGCGCAAGTAGTGTTGATCTCTGTGGCGATTCTCTTCATGCTGTTCTCGGTCCAGCGTTTCGGGACCGACAAGGTCGGGTACACCTTCGCTCCAGTCATCTCGCTGTGGTTCATGCTGATTGCTGGTATTGGGCTCTACAACCTCGCCGTCCACGACATCGGCGTTCTGCGGGCCTTCAATCCATGGTACATAGTGCAGTACTTCAAACGGAATGGAAAGGATGGATGGGTTTCACTTGGTGGTGTGATCTTGTGTGTCACAGGTAACAATTTTTTCCCCCCCTGACAAAACAAGTAAAACTGCGATGCAATACCTTGGCATGTAAGTAAACGTTGTATGTGGGTGTAATCTGAATTCACTGCCATATATGTGCAACAGGCACGGAAGGTATGTTTGCTGACCTAGGACATTTCAACATCAGGGCCGTTCAGGTAATGGCCAAAAGAGCATATATGCGGTTTCGCTTTCGCTTGGATCACTCAACTCTGAATCTGACGATTAATGGTTTCTGTATCTCACTCCTGCAGATCAGCTTCAACGGCATCTTGTTCCCATCGGTGGTACTGTGTTACATCGGGCAAGCAGCGTACCTGCGAAAATTCCCAGAGAACGTTGGAGACACCTTCTACAAATCCATCCCAGGTAATAATCCATGCATAAACAATTAATGGGCTGCCTGCACACCTCCTTTTTGTTCTAAGGATGGGCTGACACTCCCTTTTGTTGTGCTTCCGCAGCACCTCTGTTCTGGCCAACCTTCATCGTCGCGATCCTTGCTGCCATCATTGCAAGCCAAGCTATGCTCTCCGGTGCATTTGCCATCCTCTCCAAGGCTCTGTCGCTGGGCTGTCTCCCCAGGGTCCAAGTGATCCACACCTCAAAGAAGTACGAAGGGCAGGTGTACATCCCGGAGGTGAACTTCATGATGGGACTGGCGAGCATCATCGTCACGATCGCCTTCAGAACGACCACCAGCATCGGCAACGCCTACGGTAATAATAAACAACAAAGATTGAATAATGCCGGATGATGGAACAATGAGAACCGTACGTCTCTGAAGAATGAATTCCTGATTAGCTGATGGTTGGCTGGCGCTGTGTGCATGCAGGGATCTGCGTGGTGACCACGTTCTCCATCACCACCCACCTGATGACGGTGGTGATGCTGCTGATATGGAAGAAGCACATCGTGTACGTGCTCCTGTTCTACGTGGTGTTCGCGTCGACGGAGCTGATCTACCTCTCCTCCATCCTGTCCAAGTTCATCCAGGGCGGGTACCTGCCCTTCTGCTTCGCGCTGGTGCTGATGACGCTGATGGCGACGTGGCACTACGTGCACGTGAGGCGCTACTGGTACGAGCTGGACCACGTCGTGCCGGCGGCGAAGATGGCGGCGCTGCTGGAGGAGAACGACGTGCGGCGTGTCCCCGGCGTGGGCCTGCTCTACACGGAGCTCGTCCAGGGCATCCCGCCGCTGTTCCCGCGCCTCATCAGGAAGATCCCCTCCGTGCACGCCGTCTTCCTCTTCATGTCCATCAAGCACCTGCCCATCCCGCACGTCGCCCCCGCCGAGCGCTTCCTGTTCCGGCAGGTCGGCGCGCCGGAGCAGCGCGTGTTCCGGTGCGTGGCCAGGTACGGCTACTCCGACGCGCTCGAGGAGCCCAGCGAGTTCGCCGCGTTCCTCGTCGACAGGCTCAAGATGTTCATCCAGGAGGAGTTCGCGTTCGCCGCGCAGAACGAGGACGAGGTCGAGGACGACACGACGGCGGATGAGCTGGCGGAGGCGGCGCCGGCGGCGGCGAGGGCGAGGAGCTCGGTGGTGCACAGCGAGGAGGCGATGATCGTCCAGTCGTCGAGGGCGAGCACGCAGTCGGGGCGGATCACGTTCCAGGCGAGCAGGACGGTGGAGGAGGAGAAGCAACTGATCGACCGGGAGGTGGAGCGAGGGGTGGTGTACCTGATGGGAGAGGCCAACGTGTCGGCGGGGCCCAACTCGTCCGTGCTGAAGAAGGTCGTCGTCAACTACATCTACACATTCCTGAGGAAGAACCTGACGGAGGGGCACAAGGCGCTGGCCATTCCCAAGGATCAGCTGCTCAAGGTTGGCATCACATATGAGATATGATATATGATATAGGCGGCGACGATGGAAATATGATATAAGACGTGCCTATGACTAACCAAAAATGAAAAAAAAAAGAGCCTTTCTTGGCGTGTGTTGACGTATTCACAGCGAGGGCAAAGTGCCGCGGTTGGTTTGATAATAAAGTTGTGTGTGAGTGGCGGCGGGGTGTTTTTTTTTTTTTTTTTTTTTTTTTTTTTTTTTTTTTTTTTTCTGGATGAAGCTTTCTTTTTATTCTCTGTACAGTGTGGTTTTTTATCAGAATTATTTTGGTCAATGCAAGCGAAGCAGATGTTTCCTTTCTATTCTCTGCACATTGTGGTTTTATCAAGATTTTGTCAAATGCAAGATCCTGGAGCTATGCGGTTGTGTACCAGATAGGAGATGGGAATATGTCAAATCATGGCAATGCCCAGGTTGAATCAGCTCATGGCAATGCCAGGACGGGCTGCACCTCTTTGGAAGGCCACTAGAGATGGCCTAAGGGCACTGTGTCAACGATAGAATCTAAAGATGCCAATAGGTAATTACCCGCGGGGTATATGGTGCCCATACCCTTACTCACTAGAAATTATTTTACCCACTAATTTACCCTTACCCATATATGGGTAAAAGTTTTTTTCCCATACCCTGTAACAGAACCGTCCAAATCAACTGGCCCACAGGCACCTATCATTGTCACTAATGATCTCTGACAGCCGGGCCTGTGTCCCAGATGATCTAGAATGTCCTGCCAGGCTACATTAGCACCCGTATTCTCCGACAGGATCCCATTGCGAAGCCATTACAGAATTACAACATTTTATAATGAAATACATCAGAGTAAAAGCGTGGAAAGACTATAAAGTACTTAAATTACAAACCAGTTGTCCAAATAAAATTTAAGTGCAGTTTTTACAAACCATAATTAAAAATCGGTAGCAGTGGAACAACGATACAACATACTTAGATAAATGATAACAAGAACCCTACCCACGGGTTCAACCTCACGCTTCCTCACTTCCTTCCTGAACAATAGTCACACAGCAGGGAGCGAGACAAACCTCCAGCTGCTGATCTCCTGCAACAAGGGGTTAACAAACCCTGAGTACTGAGGTATTCTCTAAGACTTACCCGACTAAAGAAAAAGATAAGACTCAGGAATGCAGGCTGAGGGAAATCAAGGTAAGGCTTTAACGGGAATCAAAGTATTTTTGCAAAAAAGTAATAATAATCTTTGAGTCGTATTTTCAATATTTTAACTCGTTATTATTTTACTCAATAATCATAACTTCAGTTCTTTCACAAGTATCCTTCAATCTCAATTACTTACTCATTTCCAAAAACATTCTAGTTCCGAACCACTTTTCGGGGTAGGGCAGTGGATCAAGTCTCCATAATCGAGGAGTAACGACGATTCGACTCGATTAGTACCCAGCTGGGGATCCCTATGCACACTGCGTATGTAGCACCTAAGCTTGCATATGCCAACCCCGTCTATCATGGCTTTTCAAAACCTGAACCGATTCTGCGCCACCCGAGAGTATAGTACTCCTCTCCTATCCAGGCACGCCAGCCACGAGGGTACACGCTACTCTCGCCATCTCTTCACTCCCAGCACGTGGTTGTCGGTTTGTCGACGAGATATCATCGGCAGTCTACCAAGGGGTATACCCGAGGTAGTAGATTGATCGGTGAGGGTGCGCTTGAGACGAGCAAGAGTTACACCGGAACCGAGAGACATGAGATTTATACAGGTTCAGGCCGCCGTGAGACATAATACCCTACGTCCCGTGTGTTGCTGGATTGTATTGCTACGATATGAGATTGGATCTGTGTTGTGGGATCTATCCCTGCCTCTCCTTATATAGTCTGAAGAGACAAACTTACAAGTAAACTATCCAAGTTGGTATAATAACCGTGCGGTGCAATGCCTTGCGCCGCACACCTTTGTCTTTTGGGCCGGGCCAGCTTTGATGGTGCGACCCATGTCTTGTCTTGTGGTACTGGGGGTTTATCCCCCACAGCTAGTTCCCGAGCGCCTTGCATTCGTCGGTAAGTGCAGATCTTTAGAGTTGCTTGATTAGATGGATGTAAGGAGCTCAAAATTTTTTTTGAAGAGAGCTCTCTCTTGGTGAAGTGTATCTACTTTTGGCTCGTCAGAGCCAATACCTTCACCGTTAGGTAAAGTGTATCCACTTAGTCCCCGAGCCTGATAGTAGGTGACGCAGTCACGTGGTGTTAGGGTCAAAATCTTTATCCTTATTGATCATGTGAAGTGTTGACGAAATCCCCGAGCACAGCAAGTGATCGAAAAAAATCTTCCGAGCAGGCGAGACGATGACGTAGTCCCCGAGCACAGCAAGTGATCGGGAAAAAATCTTCCGAGCAGGCGAGGCAATGACGAAGTCCCCGAGCACAGCAAGTGATCGAAAAAAAAATCTTTCGAGCAAGTAAGGTGCATATCAAGACCTCTGATGTGCTGCCCAAAATCAGCACCCTGATCCGAACAGCATGTTGTGGTTTGATAGCTTGGCGACGAATCCTCAGCGTGGTCGGAGACGAAATCCGAGCAGCGAGAGGACGGCGAGGAGCGGCGTGAGATCCCAGCGTGGTCGGAGGTGGTGTCCGATCAGCGCAAGGACGGCAAGAAGCGGCGACGAGTGGCTAGCGTGATCGGAAACGGTATCCGAGCAGCGCGAGGATGGCGAGGAGCGACGATGAGTCCCCAACGTGGTCGGAGGCGATGTCCGAGCAGCGCGAGGACGACGAGGAGCAGCGACGAGTCCCCAGCGTGGTCAGAGGCGTAGTCGGAGCAGCGCGAGGACGACGAGGAGTCCGGCGATGAGTCCCTAACGTGGTCGGAGGTGGTGTCCGAGCAGCGCGAGAACGACGAGGAGTCTGGCGACGAGTCCCCAGCGTGGTCGGAGGCGGTGTCCGAGCCACGCGAGGACGGCGAGAAGCGGCGACGAGTCCCCAGCGTGGTCAGAAACGGTGTCCGAGCAGCACGAGGACGACAAGGAGTGGCGACGTGTCCTCAGTGTGGTCGGAGGCGGTTTCCGAGCAGCGCGAGGATGATGAGTCCCCAGCGTGGTCGGAGGCGATGTCCGAGCAGCGCGAGGACGGCGAGAAGCGGCGACAAGTCGGCGAGGAGTTCCTATAAAATAAATATGTACAATGGGTAGTACATGATATAAATTTTAGAGCGGATCCCAATATTGTAGAATGCATGATAAGATTGTCCGTTTCTTACTCTTGTCAGGTCACGTAATTTCCCCTGCTAGTTGGTCTATTACGTTTAAGCACCTGACCCGGCATCTGGTTCAGAGGTTTATTAAAATGATCATATTTGTGTGACGGCTTACGGGACGTAGACCGGTTTCACGGATTAAGACGTGTGCTATCGAGATACATTAAGCAACCCTTAAAAAAAGAAAACGGAGAGATACTTAGTATCTCATCGGCAGAGAAAATCTTCTGAGTGCCCGAACGTTATCGGGGCTTATGGAGAAATTATCGGCGAGTGTCCGAGCTTTGTCGGGGCTTATGGAGAGGTCGACGGCGAAGAACTATAGAGATAATCTTGGTGATAATATCTAGAGATACATGGAGGTCAAAGAATATGCCTTGATTGACGCCGTAGATGGCTCGCGTAGCGATGGCTTGACGTGGCTTGCTTGGTGGCTCGCGACAGCTTGGGCGAAGATGACGATGGCGAGTCGACGTCACGCCCTAACGCCGAGATCGGACGAGTTTGCCGCAACTGATTGGATCTAGGCGACTTGATAAATGACGTCATCAAGGTGCAGACTGTCCAGGAGTTGACGACGAAGGGTGCCGCAGGACGACGGCGAGTGGGCGACTCAAGCTATGACTGCGAGTGGGCGACTCAAGCTATGACGTGCTGATGACGTGCCGTCGGCGTGGTACGCTGGGTGTGAAACCGTGAAAGATCGGCTAGATTGCTGCAAGTAACATTCATGTACATACATGCAGATACCCAAGGTGTATACACATATGATAGAATATTTAATCGAGTGTAAAATATTCACTTAGCTTTTTTGTTGTGTGCCTTGCGTGCGATAGCCTGTGCTTGACGCGAAATTGCATAGCTGTGTAGATTAGTCCCTCCGCCGCCTTCCTTATTTGTGAGCTAGATTCGACTCAGTGCCATAGATAACATAGCTAGGCATCACGATGGGATCAGATCTGATCAGCAAAGGCCGAATTGCTTCTTCGTACGCCGCCGCCAAGAACGATTGATACGTTCGTTGATAAATCCTCATGCCATGACGTGTTGCTGAAGGGTCTCCACCACGCCACGGGAAACTGAGTCGCCGGTGACGACGTTGACCGAGAAGATATTCATCTGGTTCGCCGTCGCCGAATGTAGTCGACGACGACGAAAAGAAAAAACCATCTTGCTTGTCATGGGATCAGAATGCACACTCCCTACCAGACACGACAACTGTCGACGAGATATCATCGGCGGTCTACCGAGGGGTATACCCGATGTAGTGGATTGATCGGTGAAGGTGCGCTTGAGACGATCAAGAGTTACGCTGGAAGCGAGAGACACGAGATTTATACAGGTTCAGGCCGCCGTGAGGCGTGATACCCTACGTCCTGTGTGTTGCTGGATTGTATTGCTACGATATGAGATTGGATCTGTATTGTGGGATCTATCCCTGCCTCTTCTTATATAGTCTGAAGAGACAAAGTTACAAGTAAATTATCTAAGTTGGTATAATAACCGTGCGGTGCAATGTTTTACGCCGCACGCTTTCGTCTTTTGGGCCGGACCAGCTTTGATGGTGCGACCTATGTCTTGTCTTGTGGTACCGGTGGTTTATCCCCCCCACACGGTTCGAGTAATAGAACCACTGGAGTCAGGGCTTTCCGGAGTATGTGGCTAGTTGCAAAGTCTCGATCCAGCAAGCCTACAATGAACGGTCCCTAATCCTCTTCCGTCGGTGACTATGCATTGGGACTCTAACCCAAGTACACAATTACCCAACGGTTTCCAAATCCCTGTCTGTCGGCGATAAGACATGGGGAGCGCCGCCCCAAGTGCACATCAACCGAACGGACACATTCCTTTTTCTTTTCTCATATTCACCAATAGTATATCACAATAGCTCAGAAAATAACATTTTATGTAAATCTAAAATTAATTAAGCAGAACTAACCATTTTTCAACATTTTATTTTAAATCAGGCTCCGCGGATAATATATCAAGGCAAGTAATGCAGGAATGCAGGTGACAATCAACTCCTATCAAGTTAATGGAGTAATTTAACTTAAATGATAAATTTTATAAATCACAAGGAGAGACTAATATACCGGGGCTTGCCTTGGATTGCGCAGAGCGTCGGGTCAGGATCAGTCCCACAAATGTCAAATCTCTGGACCACCTCCGGGATCACCTCCTCAGCAGTGGCCTCAACCTTGACTTCCTCGTTTCCGGGCACTACACGTGTGTAATGATGCATGCTCAGCATGATGCAGATGATATGGTGTACAGAGCATAGTATCAAGTTTTGAGTATAACTTTTCTTCACGGTAAAGTTGCAAAACAGTTTTCATAAAGTAAACGGTGTTTATGCATTTCATTTTTATTGAGCATTTTAACAGTCATAGAAAGCCGCTGTACAGCTTTACTACTACTATCTAGTGACAACCTTCATTTTGCCAAAGATCACCACAGTGAAGTACCCATGGTCCTCAATCAATCCAAATCACACCAAGCCCCAGAGATTAGGGTTTTTATTTATTTTATTATCCAATTGATCAAAAAGTTATTTACTAAACAATCAAACTACTTCCATTTGAGCCCCAACTTTCCCAACAGATAGTTCTCACCCTAAAACAGTGCCACATTAAATTTTAGGATTTTTAGATTAACCTAGAATTTATCAAAATTAATCAAAGTTGCATTTATTAATTAAAAGACAAATTTTTAGTTCCTGCAGAAATTATTCGAATTCATTATTTCATATTTTTCATGCACTCTACCCTTCATAGAGAGCATCCCATAAATCTTTATAATTTTTTTACTGCAGCATATTTATTCTGACAAAATAACAAAAGCTAGCACTTCTTCCTAAAATTCGTAATCGAACAAATCAATTTCTATTCGGCGAAAATGAAAAAGTTCACTACGGCCCGAGCCGGCCCACGCAGGCCCGACCGGTCCGGCCCGCGCTCTCCCTCTCTCACCCCGCTCTCACCCACGCCCGCACTGGGCCGGCCTAAACGGCCTACTGCGCGGCCCATGCGGCCTCTCTCTCACTCTCACCCCCTCCCACACTGCTCCCGCGCACACGCGGCGGCCCACCGCGACACTCACGGCCGGCGAACCCCACGACGAGACCGAGCGCACCCCCGTCACCAACCGAGCCTCGCAAACATCTCAAGTCACCTTCTCTAAGATCTACACGCCTCCGAGTAGCTCAAGCCCGTCCATGGCGGATCGGCGGCGGCTATCACGGCGGCGTGACGTGTTCCGGCCACAAGAGCGCGGTAACGCTTAAGTAAAGGGCTTGGGGAGGACCAGTAGCTCACCACGGTCCTAGACCGGCAGGCGATTGGAGAGGAGGTGGCGAGGAAAGGCGAGCTTGATGACGACAGCGGCCGCGGTGGTGCTTACCGACGGTGACCTTTCCGTTCCGACGGTTCTGGGGCACCAGGCACCAAACTATCAAGCGCATAAGCACACAGGGGCTACACGTAAGTCAAAACACAAGGTTACGTGGACCAGAGCTCACCAAAGGTGGCTGGCGACGACGGCGAAGCTCGTGGCGGTGCTCTGACCGCCCGTGAGGAAGACGACGGCATTCCGGTGCACTCACACGGCTAGAGGTCGCATGGTCGGGTCGGAGAGGTGCGCTAGGAAGTGATGAACCCCCGAGCACGATGGAGTGGATAGAGAGGGTTCGGTGGCGACGAATTTGGCCGTGGACAGGGAGGGCTCACCGGCGACCGCAAGGGAGAGTGGGGAGCAAAACGGGCGGCTGTCGGCTTAATACTACGGGAGAGGAGGGGAACGAGAGGGAGACATGTCCCCGGGGCCCCCACAACCCTGACAGCGCCGGCAACAAGCACCCGGCCGGCCCGGGGCGGCGACGCCATGCTGCCGCACGCGCGGCTCTGTTCGTGAACAGAGGAAGGAGGCTTGACACTGTAGCAATTCTATCCCCATTTCACTGTGTTCGCACAATTACTCCCGATTTCATGTGGAAGCTGGAAAAATCTTCAATACAAAAGTTGTAGTACATGTTATTTTGAACAACTTTGGTTTTTGAACCGAATTCATATTGTGAATGGTTTGGAAAATATTTGGAAAGGGGTAAAATCACTATTTGAATTCCATCCTTAGTCCAAATCAATCCTCCAAAATATGCTCAATAACTTCAAATTCTTCAAAAATAGAAGTTGTTCTAATCATTGAGCTTAACAATTTTCATTCAGATTCCTTGTAGTTTTTGAAATGATATTTCAAATTTGAATTTCCAAATAGTAATTAGGGTTTAATTTAAATTTCTATTTGGGAACTTTAAATTTCCCCAAAATAAAAGTTGTTCCATTTTAAAAGACCTACAACTTTTATTAAGACACGTTCACCAGTTCCATGTAGTTTTCAAATTAGGGTTTTGGGGGTCTGATTTGGGTTTAAATCGATTTCTCTTTTAACTCCAAATTAAATTTGACTACTCCATCAATCAAACATTGACATGCCAAATCACTCTACAAAATTCTAAGCACAATCATATGCAAGAATAAAACTTATTTTAATTGATGCACAGTAATCGGGTTTCATGTAGAATGATCTGCAGATAAATATGATGACATGGCAGGTTTTAATAACAGTAACACCAGAGGTGTTACATACCCTTACCTATATGGGTAACATGCGGGTAATGGGTACCCATGGGTAATTTTTACCCAGTATTCGAAGGATATTTACAATTCAAAACTACATATAAAAGCTCCTAATTTGAGCCAAAGAAGCACAGTTCACAAAGCAACAATAAATTCACCAATCAAATAGGGTATATGAACACCAAATCAAATAATCTAATAAATATTAAGAAGTAGGATGGATACTACTTATTAAGTTCAAGTCTTCACCATATGAGACTTAAGGTTTCATATTTTTATATGCTATTTTATTGGGCTTGAACTGTGTGATGGTACTTTTGCCCCATGCTTTCTTCATATTGAATCGGGTTCAATTTACCCATGGGTAAACAGGTGCGGGTATTGCAGTCCCATACCTTTACCCGCTGGGTAAGGATATTTTCCCATTTACTTACGCATGGGTAAAAAAAATAGCCATACCCTTACCCTAATGAGGTAAAAACCCGTCGGGTTTCGGGTTATGGGTATAAATTGCCATCTCTAATAGAATCCGAGCTCATATCTATTACCTAATAATAAAGCACGAAGATTTCTAACGGTCTAGAGTTTTTTTTTTTCTGGCTATTGGCTATTTAAGCGTAGATAATACGGACTGCATTCCTATTCCACCACGTGTTCTATGTGGACACTCCAATCGAGTCCTGGTCGTGGTTCTTCTCCACGCTCCCCTCCCCCGGTCATAGAAAACGGAAGCAGCATCGCCGTCGGAGATGAGCCCGACAATGAAACGGATGCAGAGTCGAGACGAGCTCAAACTTCGTCCGCCAATGTCTCACCACTATAAAGCTCTCGAGTCCTTTGCTTCAGAATCACAGGTATCAATATGCGCCTATTGCTTTTTTTTTTTTTTTCGATTTGATCAGATGTGGTTACACGAAGATGTCGATGATCCACATGGTGCTCCTTTGGCCGTTGTTGGGAACAACATCCACAGCTGCTTGCACTGTGGTGAAGTTGCAGCAGCCGTTCTTGTCGACGCAGAAGATCGCCGTGGAAGCTGTCTCGGACGACGGCGGGAAGTTCGGTGGGAGCTGACAGTCGGTGCTTGCTTGTAAATTGTGATGAACAGTGCACTGTTGCCAAGTGCTTGTAGCTGCAGGCCTTTTATACTTGAAAATTGTATTCGGGTCTTTCAAAAAAAAATACTTGATATTTTTTCCCCATCCTTTACATGGTCAAATATAATAATATTTATTTAGTTTTTTCTTGTTTATTTATGAATAGTTTTTCTTCTTTGCTTACTTCATTAATCCTTTCTCCATGCACCCCATAGCACCCGTAGGCACAAATAATGTTTCAATAATGTTAATTTTGAATTTAACTATTTGATGATTATAATTTATATGAACTACTTTAGGATTTTCTTCTCTAGGTTGACCGCTCCAGGTGGTGGTCTGCCGTGGCGGCAGAGCCGCAGCAACAGGCGAAGGCGTTGACAACGCAATGGTGGTGCTGGCAGTTGGGAATTGAACACTCGAGGCCGGAGCGACCTGTAGCGGCCGTGGCAGATGGTGACGACAGGGGCCACCAGCTCCAGGCGGCGGCCACCCCGCCACGTTGCGTGGTTGGGTGTTCCAGCCCCGGTCGGAGGTCGAGGCCACGGTGAAGGAGTGGCTATGGTGCGCGCGGGAGCACATCGCGTCGCTGCGGCAGACATAGGGTAGGGAGCTACTGGCGCAGGTCTGGATTCCCACTGTCATCGGCGACTGCTAGGTGCTCACTACGTGCGGCCAACCCTTCTGGCTCGACCGCTGTAACGAGCGCCTCACCAACTACCGGACGGTGTCAATGAAGTACCAGTTCCCTGCCGACGAGACCGCACGCACCGACCAGTGGATGCCTAGCCGCGTCTTCATCAAGGACCCCCAACGTCCGCTACTTCTCCATCGAGGAGTACCCGCACGTGTGCCAGACGCAGTTGTTCGACTTCCGCGATAGCGTCGCGCTCCCAATCTTCGAGCCCCGGAGCCGGGCATGACGTGGCGCCTCCATGGGCGAGCTCAAGAAGATAGTAGCGGTGGTTGAGGAGGTTGACGAGGTGGAGGAGACAAACCACAACTCATAGGTGTCCGCACGCTAAACAAAATTTAAGCTTTTGACAGAGTAAACAATAATTTCTTTTAAACAAATGTCTTCAGTCAAATAAAAATTATATATACTTTCTATTAACCCTGACACATTTACTATTGGTACGAGTAACAGATAATAATTAAATTGTATGCCCCGGTGCATCGCACGGGCATAGTTTGCTAGTGAACTAAAAAGTGATAAAAACAGGGTACTACAACGCCTCATATCATTAGACTAAAGGCCGATTTACAGTACTCTAACCTTTCTAATATAGAAACATATGTAAATATGTAGACATATGAATAATAATAGAGGAGAATTTCTATCCAAACATTCAGTTGTTTTGCGGCTCCCTAACAACGGATTTTTCTAGCCGCACAATTTGATGGCTCCTTTCTGCTGTCTGATCTATTGGTCTTGCCCCTCTCGTCTCGTTCTCCCTACTTCCTCCCCTCTAGCACTCGCGCCATCACCCAGCAGGCATGACACAGCCGCCCTGTCGCCCACATGCACGGTCGCGCTTCGGCCTATCAACCCCTGGCCACTTCTTCCTCCCTCCGTCGACGACTACGACCAGATCCAGTGACCAGCATGACATCCAACCAGACTGCAACCAGATTTGGCGACGAGCACGCCCTCTGGAAGTCGCTCCTATGCTTGGGCGACAATTCTTTCCTTTGAAATGAGCGCCGTCCTCTCCAGCGGCGGTTCCTCCCTCCACGACGAGCACAACCTCCGGTGGGTGCTCCTCCCTGCGTGAGGTGGGGTGCGGTTATTTCTCATCCTTGCCACATGAAGTTGCCATTGAGGGTCCAGAGAAAAATACGATGCCCATTGCTCTCACTTGCGTCGAATCCAGCAAGTGGGAGCAATGGGCATCGTATCTTTGTGATATTTGTCTTTTGAAAAAAAATTTTTCTTCTAAACAATCTACCATTTTTGTCTCTTTGATCTGCATTCCATATAAGAATTTTGAAATATATGTCTCTGTGATCTGCATTCCATTGAAAAAATAAAAATGCATGTATTTGTGATCAGCTTGCAGGTTGCCATCCTCTATAGTTTTTTTTTCTTGCTTTACTTTTAGAAGAACCGCTTAGAATGATTCTGGTCATAGTTTCACTTGTCAGAAAAGAAATGCTAATTTTGACTAATGCTGATTTGTTGTTGGAGAAAAACATTATTATATGGCAGAAAAGAAGCCACACCCTATTCGCTTGAGGTAGATTCAGCCACAACAATATTTTTCTCTTATAATAATTTAGCAGTAGAATTCAGCTCAGCAGTAGATCTTAGCTGATAAGACTAGCGAACAACACCGTCATTGTAATTTAGTGTAAAAAGTGATGTAGTTTAGGTTTGACAATCAATTCTATTTGTTTGTGCTGTTTATTTATTGTGACCATCATATTGTGATCTTAGGATCTCAATTTCGTATGTTGATGTAACTCTCAGTTTTATTAGTTATAAAATTCTGTTGTTTTTTGGCTCGACAACCAAGTGCCAGGAACCTATAAAACAACCGAATGTTGATTAGATCGATTCTAAATAAAATGTGTGTACTAGCTCTTTAATTATGCCCTAACGGACAAGAGAGCACTTAAGCTTGGAGGCTATGTTTTTTGAGGATCATCCGCAGCGCAGGTCTGTTTACATGCGAGTCGAAGAGGGAGAGCGTGGGTAAATAATAAGGCTGGCTGCTGCGGGGGTTAGCTGGCCGGCCGGCCGGCCCTAAACGAAGATAAGCGCAGGCTCGGCCGTGAAAGGAGGTTACGAGATGGGCCGAACCCAGGTTATTAAAGTTTCTGGGGCCAAAATGCAGTGCTGCACCGCCACAAAAGATTGATGCATTTCTTTCCCTGGCAGAAATTAGAAATGGAAGCAATAAAAAAATTACAGTGTAGTGTCATGAATGCATCAACCAGTATATAATGACGATTTCATTTGATTAGAAATAAGATTTTCTATGAAGAAAAAAATTCAAGCCATTTACCAAGGTTGGCAAAATTTTAAAATTCAGTAAAATAATGGCTTTATTTGTGTTTGTCAATCACATCCTACAATTCAAAAAAAATTAGAGTGTGATATTTGTTAGGCAAAGCCAACTTCACACCAAACACCCAATGAATAAATTTCACATTAAATTACAGTTCACTTCATCTACTATACCTAAATAGGAGGAGCCCACTAAAGGATTTTCCTACGATTTGGTGAAGCCATGTCATCATGACCCCACCATTTCAGTCCAACTTCGTGATACATCAATGTCCAACCCGCCTGTCCATCTCCCTTACGTACTGTGACCACTGCTCCAGTTTGATGTGAAACTGTTTCCCACCATGGTGCATCATTAGTCTACCGGTCCAATCCCTTTCTCTTCCCTATCAATTGAGTAGTCAATTGGATTTCAGTTTTGACTGACTCACACAATTTAAAAGGCCCCAACGATGGATCTCTTCTCTTCCGCGATTGCAAGCAAGCTATCGTCAGTACCGGCATGGATCAGCAAGAGATTTCTTCTCCAGGCATCCTCCTTCGATTGGTTCCTTTATCCTATTTGGTATTAAGATTTATTTTATTACATATTTGGGAATCCTACTTTTCATAATTTAATCTATTTTTTTTACTTTCAAAATACATGCAACAGCATACATGTGTCCAGCAACCAGTGTCAAGGAACTAGGAGTTAGAAGCTATTTCATTCTCATTAAACGATTTTTTCCCTTCTTGCTTCTGATTTTGCCATGAACTAGCAGAGGTGCAAATATTTGGGGCCACTTTACTGATGGTCTAACAACGTTTCTGACAAATACATTGTATGTTATGTTCACCAATGTTGATCTGACTTAAATTCAGGTAAGTAGTTTCATATTGACTTAAATGTAAAAACATGCTTCTTTAAATGAAAAAAATTGCATGCTCATGTTCTTTTCAATTTACATGCCTTCATTCTATGTTTTAGTACATCATCATATTCACAGAGTTGCTGGAGCGAGCAAGAACCACAGGATGACCCAGAAAAAATTAATTAACTTTGGATATGTATTTCCATATTGGATGTTCAGATTTCATCGTAAATGAGTTAACTAAGATTTTAGAAGTGCAGTTAATCTTAGTGCATGTCCATATTCAAACAATTTCTCACAAAGACTGTGAGTACATCCTGAATATAAAGTTCATTTTTGGCGTTTGTTCAACCAAGTCTCGCAGCTCAATGTTTTTTTTTTTAAAAAAATGTGGAGATGTCCATTTAGGGCAATTAGGTGTCACTTCAATCAAAGACCTTTAATTTTCTTCCCCCCACTCAAGATTGCTTCATTCATCGTGTACATGTCTAGAATTTGTGTATTAAAATCCTCGCAGCAACGCGTGGGGAATTATCTAGTTCTCATAATGTACATGTCAAAGGGATATTTATAGGGGTCCTAAGCTTCGTAACCACACATAAATGACTATTTTACCCGTATGATGAATGATTGCAATGCTTTTAAACTACAAGGGCGTAATGATCATTTTACCTTTGGCCCACTACTTTTGACACTCATGAGCTAATCCTAACTTGCATCCACACTTAGACATTTTCGTGATCAATCTCTCTCTGATTCTGCATTGTGGAGCTGAGGGTCGATCTTTCTGCCGGAATCAACTTCTAAAATGGAGTTAACTTTGTAGCTTAGCGTCCGAATGTAGAGCGAAGTCATCTTCTTGACTTCACGTCTAACTTTGCTGTGAAGTTATCTTCTTGACTTCGCGTCGTTCTCGGGTGCGAAGTTTGGAGTTTCTAAAACTTCGTCCCAATTTCCTGCAAACGGGCAAACTTTGTATGTGAAAGATTAACTCCGAAGTTTAGGGGCTGTGTTTTGTAATGAAGTCAAATCCCCAACAGCATCCCCTCACAGGCAAAGGCCTACTATGAAGGTCTGAATTCCGTGAAGTTTGATTTGCAAACTGAGATCGAAGCACCATCCCTGAACTTCAGAGTTGGCCTGTTGGTATGACCACACCGACCACTAGGCCGACCACCCCGATCACTACATCGAGCTCGCTGACTAGCACGCCTACCTTGACACCCGCCCAAGTAATTGATGGACCGATTACACGTAGCCGGGCTAAGAAGTTATAATAAGAGGTTCACTAAACAGGGAGACAAGAACAATCAAGAAGGTGACTGCTGACCAGGAACTACACTCGAACCAGTCTAGTCCTGCAGAACCGTCCGAAAGAAAAATTCATAACTCTGGATTCCCAAAAGCTGTGAAGGTGAATGAGCACTTGTTGGAAAGCTCAAGAAGTCTAGTTTTCAGTGGTTCTACCCCCGACCAGTTAGGATCTTCCATTTGGGCTCCCGACCAGTATTTGTGCTGACTGGTCAAAGCAATAACAGACAGCCTGATGTCTAATTTGATAAGCAATACTGTACCATTCTACAATATATCATGGGGCATGGTATACATGGTGTGAAAGCATATCAAGTTAACTTTCCAAAGCAACAAACGGTGCATCATTTGGACTTTTCAAGATGGAGTTATTGCTAAAACACTGAAGATTGCGCAGAAGGCCAACAGCCACGCACGAACTCTCTAGGAGGTGATATTGAAGAGGCCTGTTCACATAGTCCGACTTATCTTTTCATTTTCGTGTTTTCACCTACCTAGCCGGGCTGTTGCTAGTATAAATACCCACTAGACTCATTGTAAACTCATGATTTTGATAATGAAAATATAGAACCACTTTGTTCAGCTGTGTGCTAACAAAACCAGAGAGTTGTCTCTACCCGTTTGCTCTTGTGATTTCCTTCGTGGAATTTACAGAAGCGGTGGCTTTATCCGCTCCTAATTGGTGCTCCTACTCCCTTCAAGGTTGATACGCCACGGATTCCCGATCTTCACGACGTAGGTTCAATCTCCAGATAACTCGCTTCAAGAAGCCAAGATAACTTGATGCAAGCAGCGATAACTAGTGCAACCTGACAAATAAAACTCGAAACCAACCACCGTCTTTAACCGGTAACCTGAATCGAGGATTCATCCAACCACTCTCAAGGAACCAGCCAACATAGCCTACAATCAATCAAGGAGAACCTTGAAGGGAGTAGGAGCACCAATTGGGGAGCAGATGAAGCCGCCGCTTCTGTAAATCCCACGAAGGAAATCACAAGAGCAAAGGGGTAGAGACAACTCTCTGGTTTTGTTAGCACATAGCTGAACAAAAGTGGTTCTTTATTTTCATTATCAAAATCATGATCTGCGTTTACAATGAGTCTAGCGGGTATTTATATTAGCAACAGCCCTGCTAGATAGGTGAAAACACGAAATGAATGTGAAAAGATCAACTATGTGAAAGGGCCTCCACGAAATCAGTTCCTAAAGAGTTCCCGCGTGGCTGTTGGTCTTCTACTCAATATTCAGTGTTTTGGCAATAACTCCTTCTTGGAAAGTCCAAACGATACACCGTTTGTTGCGTTGAAAAGTTAACTTGATATGCTTTTAGACCATGTATGGTATGCCCCACGAAATATTGTAGAATGGTACAGATTTGCACGTCATCTTGCACATCAGGCTGACTGTTGCACTTTTGACCAGTCAACACAAATTCTGGTCGGGAGCCCAACTAGAGTATCCAAACTGATCGGGACTTGTAGCATTATAAACTAGACTTAAAGAGCTTTCCAACAAGTGCTTATTCACCTTCATAGCTTTTGGGGATCAAGAGTTATGTATTTTTCTTTCTGACTGTTCTGCAGGACTGAACTGGCTTGAATGCAATTCTTCTCGGTAGTCATCTATTTGTGTACTCTTGACATCCTCCTTGGTGAACCTAAGTAATATAAATAGAGAACATTTAGGTAGTATAATATTCTTATTAATCTTAGAATTAATTTCATAAAGTAGCGCGTGCACCTTTTGTTATTGTTGCCTTCATAGTTGTTGGGAAGCAAGCACTAGTGTGGCTTGGATGACATCGTGCTCGGAGTTCTGCTTCGCCTGACCCTAGTGATCGGCGTAGTTGACGTCGTGGTCGGAGTGACTGATGTTGTGGTCGGAGCGATGTGCGCGCTGGTCTGGGTAGGCGATGTAGTGATCGGAGTGGTTGGCCTCGTGGTCGGCGTGGTCATATCAAAGGTTGTCCTCGATTGGTTATAGGTTGTGTTGGTTGGTTCCTTGAGAGTGTGGTTGGACGAATCCTCGATTCAGTTGCCGGTTAAAGACGGTTGTTGGCTTCGAGTTTTATTCGTCAGGTTGCACTAGTTATCGCTGCTTGTAGCAAGTTATCTTGGCTTCTTGAAGCTAGTTATCTAGAGATTGAACCAACATCGTGAAGATTGAGAATCCATGGCATATAATCTAGTATCAGAGCTTCTGTTACCACGGTAGATTTCATTATCCCATGCTACTTATATATTTGTGTTCATCCTATCCACCAAAAAGCCATAAAAATATTTTGCCATAGCCCTTTGTTTCAATTTGGTGTTCTTGTGAGTTTTGTTAAGTTTCAGTCCATTAGAGTCTTTGTTTAGTTGCTGATCATTAATCCTTCGTGTGTCCTTTGTGCCTCTTATATATTTATATATCTAAAAATCCTCAAAAAAATATATCCTATATCATCCTTCGTGTTAACTTTGATCCTATCAATCTATAGTTCTGGTTGTGTTTTATCATAAAGTGTTCAAGTGTTATATCTGATCTTGTTCTTAGTTCTATAAAAAAAGTGTCAAAAAAAGAAGAAAGAAAAGTTGCTAAAAAAGGTTGAGAAGTTGTGCAAAAAGAATAGAAAGATTAGTTTTATTTATGTGCACAAGTGCTGAAATTTATATTAAGATACACATCAGATTGCTATCTATCGTTTGGTGCAAAATTTTGCTTGGGTTTGATTGCAACACCTGCATCCTAAACATAATCCTTGTTTGCATCAAATCTGAATTTTCTTTGGGCATGTGTTTGATCTATTTTCTGCACTCATATCTTGTGGTCAGCACTAGGCAGGCAACTTCTAGTTTGGATTGCTATTTAACATTACAACAACTAGAATTCAGATGTTTTTCCTTGTCTACTCTCCCCACCAAGCTCCATATACAAACCATCGTGATCGGTATTCTCTGATCTTATATTTTTCCAATCATCACTCTCGGATACCACCACAATTTGCTTTCGGTAACCTGCAGAGATTTCATAAGAGCTTCGGTTGGTAAGAGAGGTGAGGTTGAGAGGACTACCAAATATTTCTATTTCCACTACAACCTGTTATTTGTTGTGAGCTAACCTTTCATAGGGAGATGGGTGGAGTTGAGATAGATGATTGTGTAACTTTGGCACAATTTAATGAATTAAAGCAGAGCTTGAAAGATAGGCAAGATCGATTATCACAAGACCTTCAGGCCTTGATGGCTGAAATCCGAGCAAACCGACCACCTCGTGGTGGTGCAGGCAACCAAGGTGAAGATGCGGAAGGTAGTAATGGAAGCACTACTACTCGGAGAGCAAAAGAACAAGAGAGAAGGAACCGTGATGCTGCACATGGTATAGGAAGAGGTCGGAATCGAAGAAACATTGATCATGAAAAATCTGAAGATGAGGATGATGATAGTCACTCCCAACTTCGTTTTGATCGCTGACGACATAGAGGAGGCAATCATGAGGAGAGGTTTGGTAAACTAAAATTTACCATGCCAAAATTTGAGGGAGGATCTGATCCTGAAGCTTATTTCACTTGGGAATTAAAAGTGGAAAAGATCTTTCGCTTGCATAATTATTCAGAAGAGAAGAAACTAGCCATGGCATCTTTACAGTTTGAAGGATATGCTCTGATTTGGTGGGAGCAACTCCTTCATGATCTTGAAGAAGATGGAGAACGTCCTATTTCAACTTGGCAAGAAATGAAGAGAGAAATGAGACTTCGATTTGTGCCCAGGCACTATCGACGTGATCTTTTTGATAAACTACAGAATCGGAAGCAAGGAAGTTTCTCTCTTGAAGAATATTATAAAGAGATGGAGAAGGGTATGATTACAGCCAATGTACATGAAGATGAAGAGCAAACCATTGCACGATTCATGGCTGGGCTGCATCGCATCATTCAGCGTATTGTTGAGTTTCAGCCGTACCGACATCTAATTGATTTGGTGCATCAAGCAACCAAAGCTGAACGCCAACTGCAGCAAGTCCTTGTCTTTTGGTACGAGGAATTTCTTTGGAGGAAGTAAGTCCGTAACGAAGTTTGCTGCTGCACCTTCAACAATGAAAGGCTCAAGTGGAGGATCACGTTCTAATATCCAGGGTGTTTTTAGTGGGAAAAACACTGCTGCCCTAAACTTGAGCTCCAAACCAGCGGCTTCCACCTCAACTTCAGTAGGTTCTACAGCCAAGAGTAGTGGAATTTAGTGCTTCAAATGTGGAGGCCGTGGACATGTGATTAGGGAATGCTCAAATAATCGGGTGATTATTGTGAATGATAATGGAGAGTATGAATCAACTAGTGAAGAGGAAGTTGAGAAAGAAGCTGAAGAGGAAGCCCATGAAAATGAGAACCATACGGGCTTCGAGTTTGAGCAGGGTGCTGCTTTTGTGGTCGCTCAAATTTTGAGTGTCCAAATGAAGGAAGCTAAAAATGGACAGCGACATAATCTATTTCAGACCAGAGCAAAAGTGCAAGATAAAGTAGTAAAAGTGATCATTGATGGTGGGAGCTGCCGTAATCTCGCTAGTCGTGAGATGGTTGATAAGCTTGGTTTGAAATTGCAGCGACACCCACATCCATATCATGTCCAATGGCTTAATGATTTGGGAGATATTAAGATTGGATATAAGGTGAAAGTTACATTCAAGATCGGTGAATATGTTAACACAGTGGAGTGTGATGTGGCACCTATGTCTGTGTGTCACTTGTTGCTCGGAAGGCCCTGGCATTGTGAGAGAACCAATCAGTACACGGTAGATCTAAAAGGGAAGAAGTTTGTACTCAAGCCTATGACACCGCAACAAATAATGGCTGAGCACTTGCAAAAGAAATCTGAAATTGTTCCAGTGAGTAAAGAGGGAGGAGAGCAAAATAAATTGAGTGCCATCCACAATTTGGTGAGTGAGAGCCACATGCCAAATATGAGAGATAAAAAGAAAGGAGAGGGAGAGCATCTTGTTACGCTTACCACAAAATCAGAGCTGAGAGAAGTGAGGAATAACCCAAATCAAGTGCTCTTTGTGCTTGTGTGCAAAGACATTTTAGTTTTAGCTAACGATATCACTTCTCTTCCCAGCATTGTGTCTCATCTTTTGTAGGACTATGAAGATGTTTTTCCAGAAGAGACGCCGGCTGGACTACCTCCAATCCGTGGAATTGAGCATCAAATTGATCTCATTCCAGGGGCTGCACTCCCTAACCGTCTACTATATTGAACCAATCCTGAAGAAACAGAGGAGATACAAAGGCAAGTACAAGAACTTCTTGATAAAGGTTTTATTCATGAAAGTTTAAGTCCTTGTGCTCTTCTTATGATCTTAGTACCTAAGAAAGATGGTTCTTGGAGGATGTGTGTTGATTGTAGAGCTATAAATAATATCATTGTTTGCTATCGCCATCCTATACCACGGTTAGATGACATGCTTGATGAATTGAGTGGTTCTACCATATTCACTAAAATTGATTTTAGAAGTGGTTACCATCAAATAAGAATGAAAAGTGGAGATGAATGGAAAACTGCATTTAAAACAAAATTTGGGTTGTCTGAATGGTTAGTTATGCCATTTGGTTTGACTAATGCTCCAAGTACTTTCATGAGATTAATAAACCATATTTTGAGAACTTTCATTGAAAAATTTATGGTTGTTTATTTTGATGACATCTTGATTTATAGCAAGTCGTTTGAAGAACATGTGAATCACATTCGTCAAGTTTTGGATGAGCTCCGAAAGGAGAAATTATTTGCTAATCTTGAGAAGTGCAGTTTTTGCACAGACCATGTTGTGTTCCTTGGCTTTGTTGTTTCAGGAAAAGGAATAGAAGTGGATGAAACCAAGTTGAAAGCCATCAAGGATTGGCCAACTCCTACAAATGTAAGTCAAGTAAGAAGTTTTCATGGCCTTGCTGGATTTTATAGGAGATTTGTGAGAGATTTCAGTACCATTGCTGGTCCTTTGAATGAATTGACAAAGAAAGGTGTTGATTTTAAATGGGAGAATTCACAAGAAAATGCTTTTCAAGAATTAAAGAAACGTTTGACTGAAGCACCGTTACTTGTTCTTCCTAATTTCACTAAAATTTTTGAAGTAGAATGTGATGCTAGTAGAATTGGGATAGGAGGAGTTTTAATGCAACAAGGAAAACCTGTAGCATATTCTAGTGAAAAATTAGGAGGTGCTCAACTGAATTATTCTGTATATGACAAAGAATTTTATGCTTTGGCGCGTGTGCTTGAAACTTAGCAGCACTACTTATGGCCAAAAGAGTTTATTATTCATTCCGATCATGAAGATTTGAAATATTTGAAAGGACAACCAAAGCTGAACCGACGCCATGCTAAATGGGTTGAGTTCATCAAAACATTTCCATACATTGTAAAATATAAGAAAGGTAAGGACAATGTTGTTGCCGATGCGTTGTCTCGAAAGATTGTGTTGTTGAACCAACTTGAGGTAAAGGTTTTGGGACTTGAAAGTCTGAAAGATATGTATAATGATGATTCTGAATTTTTAGAACCTTATAATCAATACAAAGATGGAAAGGGTTGGGAGAAATATCACATACATGATGGATTTCTGATTAGAGCTAACAAACTTTATGTGTGAAATTATTCGGTTAGATTGCTTTTGTTGCAGGAATCACATATAGGAGGACTAAACAGGACATTTTGGACAAAAGAAAACTTATGAACTGCTCGGAGATCATTTCTATTGGCCTAAAATGAGGAGGGACGTCATAAGATTTGTTGAGCATTGCGTCACTTGTCACAAAGGTAAGTCAAAACTGAACCCTCATGGTCTATATACTCCCTTGCCTGCTCATAATATTCCTTGGGAAGATATAAGCATGGATTTTATTTTGGGGCTCCCTAGAACTCAGAGAGGAAAGGATTCTATTTTTTTTTGTGGTTGATCGATTCTTAAAAAGTGGCTCATTTTATTCCATGCAATAAGACCGATGATGCTTGACACATTGCTAATTTATTTTTTAGGGAATTTGTAAGGCTACATGGGATGCCTAAGACCATAGTGTCTGATTGCGATGTCAAGTTTGTGAGCTACTTTTGGAAAACATTATGGGCAAAGCTTGGAACCAAGCTTTTGTTCTCCACCACCTGTCATCCTCAAACCGATGGACAAACTGAAATGGTAAATTGAACATTGTCAATGTTGCTACGAACAATAGTGAAAAAGAAGTTAAAGATTTGGGAGGAATGCTTGCCACATGTGGAGTTTGCTTATAACAGGGCAGTACACTCTACCACTAATTCATGTACTTTTAAAATTATCTATGGGTTCAAACCTATTGCTCCGATAGATTTGTTACCTCTGGCATTGCAGGAGAGAACAAACATGAAAGCTTCCAAACATGCTGCATATGTAAAGATACATGAGAAGACTAAAGAAGCAATTGAGCTGAAGGCGACACGCAAGGCTTGAAGTAAGAACAAACATCAGAAGAAAGTGTTGTTTGAGCCAGGGGACTTGGTGTGGATTCACTTGCGCAAGGATCGCTTTCCCGATCAGTGCAAATCTAAGTTGATGCCACATGGAGATGGTCCATTTCGTGTTCTTGCAAAGATCAATGATAATGCATACAAGATAGAACTTTCAGCAAGCTATGGCGTGAGCAACACCTTCAATGTTGCCGATCTATCACCATTCACAAGTGAAGATATTTTAGAGTCGAGGACGACTCCTTTTCAAGAGGGGGAGGATGATATGACCACACCGACCACTAGGCCGACCACCCCGATCATTACGTAGGCCTCGCCGACCAGCATGCCTACCTTAACACCCACCCAAGTAATTGATGGACCGGTTACACGTAGCCGGGCTAAGAAGATACAACAAGAAGTTCACTACAGAGGGAGACAAGAACAATCAAGAAGGTGACTGCCGACCAGGAACTACACTCGAACCAGTCCAGTCCTGCAGAACCGTGCGTAATAAAAATTCATAACTCTTGATTCCCAAAATATATGAAGGTGAATGAGCACTTGTTGGAAAGATTGAGAAGTCTAGTTTTCAGTGGTTCTACCCCCCGACCAGTTAGGATCTTCCATTTGGGCTCCCGACCAGTATTTGTGCTGACTGGTCAGAGCAATAACAGACAACCTGATGTCTAACTTGATAAGCAATACTGCACCATTTTACAATATATCTTGGGGCATGGTATACGTGGTGTGAAAGCATATCAAGTTAACTTTCCAACGCAACAAACGGTGTATCATTTGGACTTTACAAGATAGAGTTGTTGCTAAAACACTGAAAACTGCGCAGAAGACCAACAGCCACGCGGGAACTCTCCAGGAGGTGATCTTGAAGAGGCCTGTTCACATAGTCCGACTTATCTTTTCATTTTCATGTTTTCACCTACCTAACAGGGCTGTTGATAGCTTAAATACCCCATAGACTCATTGTAACCTCATGATTTTGATAATGAAAATATAGAACCACTTTGTTCAGCTGTGCGCTAACAAAACCAGAGAGTTGTCTCTACCCCTTTACTCTTGTGATTTCCTTTGTGGGATTTACAGAACCGGTGGCTTTATCCGTTCCCAATTAGTGCTCCTACTCCCTTTAAGATTGTCCTTAATTGATTGTACGTTGTGTTGATTGGTTCCTTGAGAATGTGGTTGGACGAATCCTCGATTCAGGTTGCCAGTTAAAGACGGTGGTTGGCTTTAAGTTTTATTCGTCAGATTGCACTAGTTACGCTGCTTGCAGCAAGTTATATTGACTTCTTGAAGCTAGTTATCTGGAGATTAAATCTACGTCCTGAAGATCGGGAATCCGTGGCGTATCACCTGTAATAGTCAAATTTGATTGCTAGGATATGAACCGCCACCCTTTGACCGAAGCCACCTATATAAAGGTGAGTGGAGCTCTATGGGGGTATAGACCCATATACCAGCATGGTAATACATGGGCCGCACCATCAAAGCTGGTTCAGCTCAGAAGATAAAGACGTGCGGCGCAAGGCTGCACCGCACGGTTATTGTACCAACTTGGCTAGTTTACATGTAACCTTGTCCCTTCAGACTATATAACGAGGGGCAGGGATTCAACATCTAGATCAGATCAAATTTTATATCATAGCAATACAACTTAGCAACACACAGGACGTAGGGTATTACGCCTCGTGGCAGGCTGAACCTGTATAAATCTCATGTCTCACGTCTCCATCGTAACGCTTATTCATTTCAGGTGCACCTTCACCGACCAATCTATTACCTTAGGCATACCCCTCAGTAGACTATCGACGGCATCTCGTCGACAGTTGGCGCGCCAGTTAGGGGGTGTGTTTCCTGATCCCATGGTGGAAAAGATGAAAATTTCTTTCATCGTCGTCGACCACGGTATTCAACGGCTGCAAACCAGATGAGAATCACCTTCATCAACATCGTCCACAGCGATCCTGGTATCCGGCGGCAGCATCGTTCGGCACCAGATCTAGATTCACATCTACATCCACAGTGATCTACTGCAACACGCGCCCTTCGATGGGGCGTGATGATTCCAAGAGCAGATCCGATCTACCTCTTCGATGACTGCATGCATTGCATCAGCGAGTCCATCAGGATCTCGACAATCAAGGCTCTTCACGAGTTCTAACATGCGGATCGATGCTGCTCACGCCATCAAATGATCATCATCCATTGGACGTGGCACGACGTTAGTCATCAACTCTCGCCGGCACATCGACCACATCGCCAAGCATAAAGTCGTATATATACATCTTTACGAGCATGAAGGAAGCCAATTACGGATTGCCAAGGCACCTGCACATGCGCATGCACGTATGCATCTACCAAGGCTTGCAAGCACGACATCACCTTCCTTGCTTTTTGATTTGACGGCGATCAATTCGACGAGCTAAGCTTTGCTTCCTATCCTGATCATATATTTTATTGTTAATTAAAATATTTTATTGTATGTCGTTTTCGGATTTCTCCACACATCTGTATGATATTTTTTATCAGAAAATTAATTACGTCTCTTTTCGTCAAACGCTTTACCGCGGCCTCAGTAACAACAAGCCTAGAATCGTCACGCAAGCTATGTCGAGCAAATTCTCCAAACTGCTAGGCGACATGCCAACGACATCACCGGACGTCAATCAAGATAAGTCATATTTTAAATATTTTTCTACGTATTTTTCAACCTCCATATATCCCCAAAAATTATCTCCATGACTTTTCACCGCCGACCTCTCCATAAGCCCCGACAACGCTCGGGCACTCACCGACGAGATACTAAATATCTCCACAGAAGACTTTTTCTCCACCGACGAGATACTAAGTATCTCTCCGTTTTCTTCTCTTAAAGGTTGCTTAACATACCTTAGTAGCACACGTCTTAATCCGTGAAACCTATCTACGTCCCGTAAGCCGTCACACTCACATGGTCATGTTAAGCCTCTGAACCAGACATGGGGTCAGGTGTTTAAACGTAATAGGCCAACTACTAGAGAAATTACGTGACCTGACAAGAGCAAGAAACGGATAATCTTATCATGCATTCTACAATATTAGGATCCGCTCCAAAACCTACATCATGTACTACTCACTATACATATTTATTTTGCAGGACCTCACCGCCGAGCTCTCGTCGCTTCTCGCCGTCCTCGCGCTGCTCGGATATCGTTTCCGACCACGTTTGGGACTCGTCGCTGGACTTGTCATCGCTCCTCGCCGTCCTCGCGCTACTCGGACACCGTTTCCGACCTTGCTGGGGAGTCGTCACCGGAGTCATCGTCGCTCCTTGCCGTCTGTTGACACTTCTTAGCGCAACCACCAGAGACAGGGTGTTAGGCTATCTCTGATAACGGCGCTAGAAGTGCCTGAGGGTATTTCTTATGTCTATTGGATAATTCCGTAAGCGCACAGAATATACCGCTGTAGCACTTCACCCGGGAGTATTTTAAGGTATCGTTATTTATTTTTATCCTAAGGGAAAGCGGTTGGTAGGAATAATTAATAAAAAGAAAGAGAGATCCTTAAGTCTATACCAACTTAGTACCAGCTAGTGGTAGGGGGTAAATCGATAGGTAGAGAAAAGGGTAATGACACCAACACACAACAAGTATTAAGATAACTAAAAGATAACTAGTAGAGTATAGTTAGGTGGGAGGACAATGAGTGAGTATAAGACTCTTATGACACTTACTTTACTCTTATGACTTATCCTATCAAATAGATGACTTATACTAAGATAGTACCTTACTACCGGTGTGCAGGGGGTAGTGCGAGACAATAGAGGACAAAACCTCTACCCGAAGCGCCTACACTCTTATGGGAGCGTACCTTTTAAGAACTTGCCTAAAACACGTGGAGGGATACTAAGACTAGACAGGGCTGTCACCACCTGCTAGCACCCACAAACAATCCGTGCGACAAGCGGTAATCAAAGGCAAGACCTAGTCTAAACACCACGCTTACATTAAGTCTCACTATTCTAGTTGCGTACCAACAACTAGAACACCCTATGACAGACGATGAACTAACACACGTTGAGTTGGGACAAGATCACTATCAAGTATAAAACAACTATGAAATAAGACAAGACACAACAATACTATAAAGAATAGTAAAGACTAAGTAAGAACTTAGTGAAGTAAAGTAAAGATAATATATATTGATAAAGATAAAGTCTTACAGAAGGAAAGGTACAAGAGCTATACCAGACTCTCTAGTAGACGACTCCGGAGACTCCGAGCGCAGCTCGACTCGACTCTAACTCCCACACTAGACTAATACTACTACTAAAGAGTAGAACTCTTGTGACTTGTGTTGTATGGTGTATGATGTCTTCTTGAAAGGGAGTGGGCAGCCTCTATTTATAGTGGAGAGTGGAGGGATGCCACGTCAGCGATCCGTGTGCTCCTCAACTCTCCACCCTTGGATCCACCGCCTTGTAACCGCCTCAAGATGGACGGCTGTGGCAATTTGAGCACATGGAAAGCATGTTTGGAGTCGGTGGAGGCCAACCGACCTGGCTGGGCACCAGGGGGTTCGGCCGACCCCACTCTGACTAGTGGGCCCAGCCAGGAGCTTCCAGAAGGAGTCCCCACCAGTCAGTGATGGTGTAGGTGGCTTGGTTCCCCATCTTGTGGTTCGGCCGACCCACCCCTGGTGGGTAGGTCCCACCACAGTGGCCCCTATCTGTCATAGACTCTTCCCATGTGTTGGTCGTGTCTTGGTTGCTTTGTTTCCTGCCTCAATTCGTGTGCATTTGATCTCCACCGTTGAATGAAAGCACAAGTTGATCCGATGGATGAATTGACTTGGTTGGAGTGTCACATGGATTCTGCCATGTCACCAGAGCTAGGTGGGCCCCATGGACAGTTCGGCCGACCCATGGGTGGGCCCACCCTTGGCTCTCATCTCCTTCATTTGATGTTTTATGCAATGTGTTGAAAGGTGGTGGCCTGGGGCAACATATCATGGTTCGGCCGAACCATGTATTTAGCCCCTAGCTGCTCACTTTTGCACTGATTTGGTGTTCCCTGCAATCACAAGTTAAGAGTACATGTGGAACTAGTTATTGATAAAATATGCTCATGATATGTTTATCTTCCCTTAAATCCGAGGCCTGTTGACGGTGTTTGAATGTGAAAATTTAGGGTAACTCCACCGTCAACACCGTCGTCACGCTGCTCGGACACCGTCTCCGACCACGCTGGGGACTCGTCGTCGCTCCTTGCCGTCCTCGCGCTGCTCGGACACCGTTTCCGACCACGCTAGGGACTCGTTGCCGGACTCGTCGCCGCTTCTCGCCATTCTCGCACTGCTCGGACATCGCCTCCGACCACGTTGGGGACTCGTCACTGCTCCTCGCCGTCCTCGCGCTGCTCGGACACCGCCTCTGACTACGTTGGGGACTCGTCGCTGCTCCTCGCCGTCCTCTCGCTGCTCGGATTTCATCTCCGACCACGCTGGGGATTCGTCGCCGAGCTATTGAGACACTCCATGCTGTTCGGATCAGGGTGCTGATCTTGGGCAGCACATCGGGGGTCTTGACATGCGCCTCGCCTGCTCGGAAGATTTTTCACGATCACTTGTTGTGCTCGGCGACTTCGTCATCACCTTGCCTGTTCGGAAGATTTTTCCCGATCACTTGCTGTGCTCGGGGATTTCGTCATCGCCTCGCCTGCTTGAAAGATTTTCCCGATCACTTGCTGTGCTCGGGGATTGCGGCATTGCCTCGCCTGCTTGGAAGATTTTTCTCGATCACTTGCTGTGCTCGGTGACTTCGTCAACACTTCACATGATCAACAAGAATAAAGACTTTGACCCTGACACCACATGACTACGCCACCTACTATCAGTCTCGGGGACTAAGTGGATACACTTCACCTAACGGTGAAAGAATTGGTTCTGGCGAACCAAAAGTGGATACACTTCACCAAAGAGAAGCTCTTTTTCAATTTTTTTCTGAGTTCCTTACATCCGTCTGGTCAAGCAACTCCAAAGATCTGCACCTCCCGACGAATGCAAGGTGCTCGGGAAGTAGCTGTGGGGGTATAGACCCATATACCCGCATGGCACTACATGGGCCGCACCATCAAAGGTGGCCCGGCCCAGAAGACAAAAACGTGCGACGCAAGGCTGCACCTGATGGTTATTGTACCAACTTGGCTAGTTGACATGTAACCTTGTCCCTTTAGACTATATAAGGAGGGGCAAGGATCCAACATCTAGATTAGATCAAATTTCATACCATAGCAATACAACCCAGCAACACATAAGACGTAGGGTATTATGCCTCGCGGCGGCCTGAACCTGTATAAATCTCGTGTCTCACGCCTCCAGTGTAACGCTTGTTCGTCTCAGGCGCACGTTCACCGACCAATCTATTACCTTGGGCATACCCCTCGGTAGACTATCGACGGCGTCTCGTCGACAGGCTCCCTGTTCTTTATTTCTTCATTGCGCTACTGAAGTGATGCTGGTTTTTCTTTGTTGCGAAGTCAATGTCCTGCGAGGTCTCTTTTGCTTCCGGAGTCAAAACAAAGTTCCAAGTTTTATTTGTCGAGGTATGGTCATCTTTTCATTCATTCATCATTTTTTGAAGATTATTTCTACTTTCATTTTTTCAATTTACTGTTTTATTATATATCTGGCGAAAGGGAAATTTTTGATGTGGAGTAACCTCTCTGTCCTTCTTCTCCTGATGTCTCTAGGAAAGCTTCGGGGAAGTCTGATGATACTAGCTATTGGTTCGGTTTGAGCATCTGAGTTTGAACTTGTTGACGACGAGACCAAGTCTTTTAGGTTTGGTAACACTTTGATTACTGAAGAAGCCTTGAATACTTTCTATGATCATAAGTTTAGATACGAAATTGGATAGGCTTCCAAAAGGTGAAGTTGATCCTCGTCTAGAGGCAGAAGAAAGCATAGTTTGTAAGGACTTCTTTACCGCCGGCTTGCAGTTTCCTATGGATGACTTATTGGAAGAGATCTTTTATGCCTACAACATTGGGATGCACCATTTGACTCCAAATGATGTGTGCAAGATTGCTTTCTTTCTTTGGGCAGTGAAGACTCGACAAGTGAAGTCTGATATTGCAACTTTCTGTAGTTTGCATGAGATGCATACTCAATTGAAAGTAGAATGTCTAATAAAAAAGGTTGTTTCCTTCTTCGCTTGTAGTATTTTCAAAGCTGCTAGGGATGCTATTCGAATTGCTTTGGCTTCGCATAACAAGTGGCCTGACAATTGGTCTAAGCATTGGTTTTATCGTAAGGTTTCTTTGGTCGAGGAGAACGATGAAAGTGGGAGAATGGTTAGGCGCTATCCTCTTGCTACCAAATTAGTAGGGCTGGGCTTGACTGCAAGTCTATCTTTGATGCTACTAAAAGTTTGAAGATTTGCAAAAGGGCTTATTAAACAGTGGCTTCAATCCAGTGCGCTCGTGATCTTTGCGAAGAATACATTTCTACTCATATTTGGACACTTCTCAGAAGAATATTAATGGGAAAAGGTATATGTTTCCCGACTTTGAGATTGTTAGGCCTATGAAGTTTGAAGATGATGAAAAGTTTGTTAAAGCTGTTGATGTAAGAGTTTGTGAGTTTCTTGTGAAGCAATACAAAATCTGAGAATGAGATGATTATCAAATTGATTGGGGCTGGTTACAAAGTTTGAATTGTATCTTTGAAGTTGGCCAAATTAAATACGGAGAGAGGCCACCTCTGCTTTACTCTCGCTATGCGAAGCCAAGCATAGAAAATGTTACTAGAAAGAGAAAAGGCGCTCCTCAGTGTGCTCAGAAAATTTCTACGAAGAAGAAGAAGGAGGCCGAAGCCGCTGTCATCTCGGATGAGGATGGAATTACTGCTAAAAGGAATTTGGGTAAAAATATCAATGTTCAAATCTAAGCCAAGATGTGAGATTGATTAGTGAAGTTTTTGCCTCAAGCAATTTTCCATATATACTGACTCCGCTTTACGATCTTTGCCAGAATATTGTTTGAAGCATCTAGGCCCTAGTGGTTTTGTTGATTAATGACAACGAGGAGGTTATTATGACTAACGTGTGTTTTACAGGATAACATAGTGGTTAGGTCATAATAACACGCAGGTTCAAGCCCCTGAAGATGGAATTCGATTCAGTTTTTTAAAGGACGGAAGACAAGGCGGTGATAGACTAGTTCCAAGTGTCTTTTGATGTTGAGAGACACTTGGATTAGTTTAGGTCTTGTTTTCTACTTTGGCCGTGCTATTAAGGGTGGTTTGAATGGGTAGCTTGATCTAGACTTGGCTTGGAGATGGTGGTGTGGTGCGCACTTATCAAACCTAGGTCTAGAGAGTGCAGAGAGAGTCTAGTGATCATTTAGAATAAACTTCATTTTAAAAAGTTTTCGATTTGGCGAAGTTCTGGGACTAAATGGAGCACCGAACGCTGCATCGGACATGGGCCAGAGCATTCGGTGTAGTCACTGAGAGCACCGTACATGAGTTCGCAGGCACCG
Source organism: Eremochloa ophiuroides (assembly GCA_038502445.1). Lineage (NCBI taxonomy): Eukaryota > Viridiplantae > Streptophyta > Magnoliopsida > Poales > Poaceae > Eremochloa > Eremochloa ophiuroides. Next base: position 35,669,061 of record JAHLJS010000009.1, read on the forward strand.
GACATGCTGCGGCAACTGTGTGTGTCCGGTGTGCGCAGCTGTGCTAGGGTATAGCACCGGACAACCACCGGACGCTGCACCAGACAAAGTCAGGAGCATTCGGTGGGGGTCCAAAGAGGTTCCAAAGAGGCTTTTTTGGCCACCGAACGCGTCCGATGGTACCCCACCGGACAACCCCAGCTTCCTGTGTGTTCAAAAACCCTGCAGGTACAGTAGCCGTTGAAGGGTCACCAGAAAACCATCAGACGCATTCGGTGTGAACTAATCAGCGTTCGGTGCACCCGAGAACAGAGGGTTTTGTGCCTAACAGCCATGGGCTTGTGTAGGGGTATTTATGCTTATCCAACTCGTCCATGGGAGGTCTCTTGCCACTTCTAACAACTAAGAACACCTTGAGACCTTGTGAGCAAGCAAGAGCACTAGGGAGGTTGAGAGAATTCCAATTCTTGTGAGCTTTTTTCCTAGAGTGATCGAGAGTGACTAGTGTGCATCCATCCATCTCTTTGGCCTTGATCTTGGTCAAGTGAGAGTTCAAGCTTGTTATTCTTGGTGATCGGCATCACCTAGATGGCTTGCTGGTGATCGGAGGCTTTGAGACCGTCCAGAGAGCTTGTGGGTGGACCAAGTCGAAGTTGTGAGCGGTTACGGCCATTCACCGCGCCGGAGAGGCAAAGAATCAGCCTGTAGAGAGCACTTAGTCCTTGTGGGTGGTGCTCCAATGAGGACTAGTGGGGAGTGTCGACTCCCAGATACCTCGGGAAAAACTCGCCGTGTCCCTTATCCTTTACATTCCGTATTTACTTTACGCACTCTACTTTCCGAGAGTAGTATATCTTGTTTAGGACTTGGCTCTAGGTTGCAAAACTTGTTTTAGGATAGCCATCACATTGCACTAGTGGGGTGAAATGGGTTAAAAGTGTAGGTTTCATTTGTGTTGCAAAAATTTAGTATTAGCCCAATTCAACCCCCCTCTTGGGCATCTCGATCCTTTCATTGTTATTGATGTTTTTGGGGGTGTTGGCACAAGCCAAAGTTCATCCTTTGGACTAGGCTGGTGGCGAAGGTGTGGCCTCTCTAAATCCTAAGACTTCGGCTGATTTGGGAGGTGGAACTCAAATTGGAGTTGAAAATGTTGACGTTGAAAATGTTGAAGTTGAGGATGTTGAAATTGAGAATGTTGAAGTGGAGGAAGGCAAAGTCAATGTTATGGCTTTGCATGAGACTGCGGGTGCATCTTCTCCAAGGTTTCTCGCTCCATCTCCTACGAAGCTGCTTCGGGCGAAGCTAAACAGAAAAATTCGAAGATTCCGCCTCGCAAGGGTACTATTTGTGTTCAGGTTGACTTTGATGATTTGGATATGAGGATGTTTTTGATGAAGAGGTGGAAGATGTGCGTATTGTCGGACTTATCGATTCTCTGGTTGATGTTTCTTCCGGTGGCAAAACTAATCTATACCTTGAGAAGGGTCTTTCCATTGGTATACTTCTTGCTGTTTGAGGTGCTTTCGCCCTCTATTTTTTTATCATGACTTATTCTATGCTTTGATGCAGTGGCTTTATTTGCTGGGTCCTCTTCTCAAAAGAAGTGTACTATGGATCTTGGCAAGATGAAGGTAGTTGTGCAAGAACCTTCTACTTCGGCCGAGACTACTTTCCAAGCTCCGTAGGGGATTAGCAAAGATGCTCTCAGGTGTTGTGTTGACTTTTGCTAGAAAGAAGGCGTGAATTTAGATACTTTTAAATTTATCGGCATTGGCTTGGACAAGCTTCGCGTGCTTCAAAGGGCATCGCAGCTTAGACTTTTAGAGTGCATTGACAACACCTTTGTAGTTCCTAATGCTAAGGTGGATCTCGCGAAGAGGTGGGCTCTTGAGCTTGATGATGCCTCGGGGGTTATGTATTATAAGATAAAAGAAAAAATTAATATATGATTCCTTCCATTTCACTTCCCTTTCTTTAATTTGTGGTCTTTGTTGTGTAGAATGCTTTGCTTAAGAGGGTGAAAGCCCTAGTTTGGTTTTGATAATTAATGACATCCTAAGGACTAACCTAGATTGCTAGTGATGGCAAGGTTTTAGGTTGGTCAATCCATGGTGTGAAGCCTAAAGGAAAATGGTGATGACTAAAGGAAGGCTTAATCATGGAAGGAGCAAAGGTGATCAAGTGAGAAGGCAAAAGTATAATCCAAATAGGTTTTCCTTTTGGTGAACAAGACACCTAGTGGGTGTGTTCACATTTAGGATAGATAGCCGACTATTAAGGGGAGAACGAGTGTTGGATTACTTTCAAGTGCTCTAGGTTGCATTTCATTTGCATTGAACTAACACAACCTAGAGATCAAAGTTAGAAACCCATGGAAAATGTTTTGAAAATGCTAACACACTGTGCACAAGTGTTGGAGATCTTGAGTGTTAGCACATAGAAACAAGGGGTGGAAAATTAACTTGAAAAACGCTGAGAAATGAGCGTCGGACAGTTAGCAGGGGTAGCGTCGGACTATTGTCCAAAGTCCGACGCCTAACCCTAGCTCCGGCCAATGGTGAGCGTCGGACACTCAGTAAACGAGCGTCGAACCATTGCCCACTCCAGTCCGACGGTGCCGAGCAGCAAGGTGTGACACGTGGCGCAATCTGAGAGCGTCGGACGCTGAAGCTTAGTCCGACGCAGTTTTCTCGGTTTCAAACCTCTCTGGAAACGTTAGACTCTCGAGTTCGTTAGTCCGATGACCCCTCCGCGAACGTCCGACGGTACGCGCGTAATGTACTGGGAACAGGGCGTCGGACGGAGCACTTTAGTCCGGTGCCCCCAGTTCGATGGTCCGCAGTTGAGCGCGAGAAGTAGCCGTTGCGATCCAGCGACTGAGGTTGAATGAGAGTTGACACGTGGCAGCCATCCGAGCGTCGGACACGAAGGATTAGTCCGACGGACTTAGTCCGACGGTCGGTCCGACGCCCCGAAAATCGTGTTAACGACTGTTTTTCAGTGGGTAACGGCTAGGATTGCACTTAGGGGTATTTATACACCTTCTCTGGTCACTTGGTGACAACTCTTGCACACTTGAATCATTTGCATACTCTTTGTGAGCATCCTAAGCCTCCCACTCACTCACTTGTTCATCTTTGATCATCCTTGTGAGTTGAGTGATCCTCTAGTGCATCATTGCTTAGTGAATTGCATTCTAGAGCACTTGAGAGCAAGCCAAGGCTGAGTTCTTATTCTCTTGGGGCATTGCCGTGTCCCTAGCGGCTTGGAGGCGATTCCGGTGTGAGGTTGATTGGAGATTGTTCAAGCCCACACCGAGGTGATTGATTGTGAGAGGTTTTGTGGTTATCCTCGGCGGAGTACCAAAACCAACTCTAGTGGATTGCTCGTGGTTGATAGCTACTTCTCTTGTGTTGGTGAGCAGCTCCCAGTGAGGGATTGGAAGCCTAGATCGCAATCCACCAAGGAAGACCGGTGCCACAACGAGGAGTAGCGTAACGGCGATCATGTGAACCTCGGTAAAAAATTGAGTGTTCTTTGTCTTCTCCACCATCGTGTGGACTCTTGGCTTTCTTGTAGTCTATTGGGTTTGATCATTTGGTTTTCATATTGGATATATCCCGGTGATTGGTCTTCACGGCGTGAGGACTTCACTTCAATCAAGCTCATCGGTATAATCCTCTCGATCTCTCTTCCTTGCGCTTAATACTTGTTTAGGTGCCATCTCCTTAGGTTCGGGGGAGTTGGTTTCTTGCGTGTTGAGTGCTTATATTTGTGAGTAGCGTATCTTGATAGGTGGCTTGCATAGAATAGTCTAGAGCTAGAGCTTTGTCTCGCTTGCTTATCAACTAACTTGTGGTCTAGTATTTTGCTAGAATTTTTAATAGGCTATTCACCCCCCTCTAGCCTATACGGTCCTTTCAAGTGGTATCGGAGCCGAGGTCACCATCGTTTGAGGCTTAACATCCTTGTGGTGAAAAATGGCTCAAATCAATGTGTTGGGGAAGCCGCCAAAGTTTGATGGCACAAGCTATGATCATTGGAAGAGGAAGATGATAGTGCATTTCATGACCATGCATATCGATGTGTGGAAGGTGATGGAGACAAAAATTGAGTATGAGAATGCTCAACCTCCCACCGATGTTGACAAAAGAAAGATTGAGTGCAATGCCCATGCAATCAATGCACTCTACACCGCTCTTTAGTCTCATGTGTTTGAGCAAATCAAGGATCTTGATTTAGCTCATGACATTTGGAAGCGGTTGGAGGACACGTATGGCGGCACACAAGAGGTCAAGAATGCCAAGATATATATGTTGAGAGAGAAGTTTGGCACTTTCAAGATGAATGAAGATGAAAGTGCGCTGGATATGTTCAACCAGCTACAAGTGATAGTGAATGACTTGAAGAGCTTGGGTGAGGACATTAAGGACAAGGACTTCTCTCATAAGTTCTTGAGGTGCTTGCCCGCGAGATTTGCTATTATCAAGACATTGCTTGCAAGAGAAGACTTGAGCACTAAGAAGCCCAACCAAATCCTCGGTGAGATCTTCACCCAAGATATGAACAATGAAGAGGTGGTTGAGGAGAAGAAGAAAAAGAGTGTGGCTCTCAAAGCTACACCCTCCAAGAGCAAAGGTAAGGCCAAGATGGTTGAGCTAGAAGAAGAATCTACCTCTAGTGATGATGAGGCCATGGCTCTTCTAGTACGCAAGTTTAGTCGTTTCATGAAGAGAAAGGGCTATGGTCAAGGCAAGAAGAAGTTTATCTCCAAAAACAAGCAAGAGCCAAGGAGATGCTTCAAGTGCAAGAGATTGGATCACTTCATTGTTGATTGTCCTCTAAATAGTGATAATGACAATGAGAGTGATGATGATAAGAAGAAGGACAAGAAAGAGAAGAAGAACAAGAACGTGACTCTCAAGAAGAAGAAGATGGGGCAATCATATTGTGTCACTTGGGATGATAGTGATGCCTCTACTGATGATGATGATAGTGATGATGAGAGCAAGACCAAGAAGAAGGCTATGGCAAGCATTGCTCTCAACAACAAGCTATCTCTCTTCGATACTCCATCTACATGCTTGATGGCCAAACCATCCAAGGTACAATCCGATGATGAGAGTGATGAGGAGGAGCTATCATGTGATGAGCTTATGTCCATGCTTGATGATGCCAATACTTACATTGAGGCCAAGAGAAAGGAGTATAAAGAATTGCGCAAAGACAAGATAGCCATTGAGCAATCCTTTGATGAGCTCTTGAAGTCTCATGAGAGGCCAATGGAAGCCCATGAGAACCTCAAGGTGGCTCACTCCAAGCTTGAGAAAGCTCATTCCTCTCTAGTGGCCGAAAATGAGAAGAGGGCATCCATCAAGACATGTGACATGGGTTCATCATGTGATATCCTTAGTGACATGTCAATTCCTTCTTCTACTATTGTTGTCACTAACCCTTCTTGCAGCTCCACCACTCCTATTTCACCCAAAGTTGATGACTCTAAGTCCTCACTTGTGGTAGAAAACAAAAACCTCAAGGAGGAGGTCAACAAGCTCACCCGTGCCTTAGGCAATGCCTATGGTGGGGATGCCCGCTTGCTAAAGTGCTTGGGTAGCCAAAGATTTAGTCACTCTAAGGAGGGACTATGCTAAACCCCCAAGAAAGGCAAGGCCGCTTTTGTAACTCCCAAAGCTAGCTTTGTGAGGAGCAATGGTAGGTATTGCCAAAGATGCAAGCAAGTAGGGCATAATGAGCAATATTGCATGGCCAACAAGATCAAGCAAGTAAAATTTGCTAGTGCGACTTCAATTCGCCTTGATTCTTGTTACATGCTCACCAAGGGAATGAAGGGTGTTAAAGCCAAGTATATTGGTACACCAAGAGGTAACCCACGGATGAGTTCCATTTGGGTGCCTAAGTCTTTGGTCACTAACCTCCAAGGACCCAAGAACACTTGGGTAGCTAAAACCAATTGATCTATTCTTTGTAGGTCAATTATAAAGCCGGAGGAAGACATTGGGTGCTTGATAATGGATGCACTCAACACATGACCGGAGAGTCTAGTATGTTCAATTCTATCAACACAAATGGTAGCCAAGAGTTTGATTCTATCACATTTGGTGACAATGGAAAAGACAAGGTGAAAGGATTAGGCAAGATTGCTATCTCAAATGATATGAGCATATCAAATGTGTTGCTAGTTGAATCTCTCAATTTCAACTTGTTATTGGTTGCACAACTATGTGATCTTGGTTTCAAGTGCGTCTTTGGTATTGATGATGTTGAGATTGTTAGTGTGGATGGTTCCAACTTGATCTTCAAGGGCTTTAGATATGGGAACCTATACTTGGTGGATTTCAATGATAGTGAAGCAAAGCTTTCTTCATGTTTGATCTCAAAGTCAAGTCTTGGTTGGTTGTGGCATAGAAGACTTGGACATGTTGGGATGAAACAACTTGATAGATTGGTCAAGCATGACATGGTTAGAGACTTGAAGGATGTACACTTTGAGAAGGATAGGTTGTGTAGTTCTTATCAATTTGGAAAGCAAGTTGGGAACACACACCCTAAGAAAGGCATGATGAGTACATCTAGTCCACTTGAGCTATTGCATATGGATTTGTTTGGTCCAACCACTTATGCAAGTATTGGAGGAAGAAAATATGGCTTTGTGATAGTTGATGACTTCTCAAGATACACTTGGGTCTTCTTTTTAGTTGACAAAAGTGAAGTGTATGGAATCTTTAAGTCTTTCATCAAGAGAAGTGAAAATGAGTTTGATACAAAGGTGAAGCAAGTTAGGAGTGATAATGGAAGTGAATTCAATAATACAAGGGTTGATGAGTTTTGTGATGATCTAGGAATCAAGCATCAATTCTCGGCAAAGTACACTCCTCAATCAAATGGTCTTGTTGAAAGAAAGAATAGAACTCTCATTGATGTGGCAAGAACCATGCTAAGTGAATACAATGTTAGTGATGAATTTTGGGCGGAAGCTATCAATACAGCTTGCTACACTAGCAACCGTCTATATTGTCATCCAATGTTGAAGAAGGCACCCTATGAGCTCTTGAATGGAAAAAAACCTAACATTGCATATTTTAGAGTGTTTGGTTGCAAATGCTATATCTTAAAGAAGGGCACTCATTTGGGTAAATTTGAGAAGAAGTGTGATGAAAGATTTCTTCTTGGATATTCAACTTCAAGCAAAGCATATAGAGTATGCAACTTGGCACATGGGATAGTTGAAGAAGTCCATGATGTTGAGTTTGATTAAACCAATGGGTCTCAAGAAGAGAAGGATAATCTAGATGATGTAAGAGGACCTCAATTAGTTGATGCTATAAAGAACATGGACATTGGTGACATTAGACCAACACAAATTGAAGATAATGATGATGAAGTCATCCCTCCTATTGAACAAGCGGAAGATGATGCAAATCAAGCAAGCTCAAGTGAATCTCAAGTTCAAGCTCATGATTAAGATCAAGACCAAGTTTAAGATGCTAGTTCATCTCATATTCTCCAACCAACTCACATTGCAAGAGATCATCCTCTAGATCAAATTGTTGGTGATATTAGTAGAGGTGTACAAACAAGGTCAAGAGTGGCTTCATTTTGTGAGCACTATTCATTTGTCTCACAAGAGGAGCCTACCAACATTGGAAAGGCACTCAAAGATGAGGATTGGATCAATGCTATGCATGAAGAGCTCAACAATTTTGAGAGAAATCAATTATGGGAGTTAGTTCCAAGACCAAGTAAATACAATGTGATTAGCACCAAGTGGGTCTTCCGAAACAAGCAAGATCAAGATGGGATTGTTGTGAGGAACAAACCTAGATTGGTTGCACAAGGTTACACTCAAATTAAAGACTTATACTTTGGAGAAACTTATGCACCGGTGGCAAGATTGGAAGCAATCCGGATCTTATTGGCATATGCATGTGCTCATAATATCAAGCTCTATCAAATGGATGTCAAAAGTGCATTCTTGAATGGATACATCAATGAGTTAGTCTATGTTGAGCAACCTCCCGGTTTTGAAGATGATAAGAAGTCCGATCATGTATACAAGTTCAAGAAGGCCCTCTATGGCTTGAAACAAGCACCAAGAGTATGATATGAGAGGTTAAGGGACTTTCTACTCTCGAAAGGGTTCAAGATGGGAAAGGTTGACACCACTTTCTTTACTAAGAAGATCGGGAATGACTTATTCATCATGCAAATCTATGTTGATGATATCATCTTTGAATCAACAAGTCAAGCATTTTGTGAGGAGTTTGGAGAAATGATGGCCAAAGAGTTTGAAATGAAAATGGTTGGTGAACTTAGCAACTTTCTTGGACTCCAAATCAAGCAATTGAAGAATGACACATTTGTGAGTCAAAGCAAGTATATCAAGGACATGGTGAAGAAGTTTGGAATTGCAAAATGTAAAAGCAATCTTAACACCAATGGGCACTAGTGGAAGCTTGGAACTGGATGTAGAAGGTGAATTAGTTGATCAAAAGCAATATCGGTCAATAATTGGTAGTCTACTCTATGTGACCGCATCTAAGCCAGATGTGAAGTTTAGTGTGTGCATGTGCGCAAGATATCAAGCCTCCCCAATAGAAAGTCATTTGAAGGCAACTAAAAGAATAGTGAGGTACCTAAAAGAGCACACCTAACATTGGTTTGTGGTATCCCAAGGGCTCCAACTTCACATTGATAGGTTATGCGGATGCGGATAATGCCGGTTGTAAAATTGATAGAAAGAGCACTTCCAGTACATGTCAACTCTTGGGAAGGTCACTAGTTTCATGGTCATCCAAAAAGCAAAATAGTGTTGCACTTTCTACCGCCGAAGCGGAATACATTAGTGCGGGAAGTTGTTGTGCACAATTGCTTTGGATGAGGCAAACCTTGAAGGACTACGGATTGAAATTCAACAAGGTTCCATTGCTATGTGACAATGAAGGTGCGGTGAAGATCACAACCAATCCGGTGCAACATTCAAGAACCAAACACATATATGTGAGGCACCATTTCATAAGAGATCACCAAGCAAAAGGAGATATTGTAATCACAAGAGTAGGCACCAAAGATCAACTAGCCGACATATTCACCAAGCCACTTGATGAAGCTAGATTTTGCAAGCTAAGGAATGAGTTGAACATACTTGACTACTCCAACATGTGTTGATGTACTTCATGAATATCTTATGACATGTCTATCCTCCAAGCAAGGCAAAGGTATCATTATTTGACATGTGCATTCATACTTTGCTAGGACTTGCTAGATCATATAAACATATTTTTGTTCTCTCTAGGTCATTCATTGAAAGCTAAAATGGTTTTGAAGTCTATATGGCATCACTATTGCTTGGTTGATTGCTTGATCTAGTGATGGCATATAACTTGTTCATGGGGATGCAAACCTAGTGTTGAATCTAGATTAAATGAGTAACTAAGTGCTTAACTCAATATAGGCAAGATAACCCTAAGTGGCGTGAAGAAGGTTGTCTTTGGTTCAAACCGAGTTAAGACACTTGTACAAATTTGCTAGATTGAACCAAAATTTGACTAACAAAGGTCTCTCATTCCATTAACTTGACCCTTTTGTGGTACTTGATGCCAAGGGGGAGAAAGAACAAAGATAAAATGACAAAGGGGGAGAGGACTTGAACTTCGCGATGAACCATCATTAGGCCGATGATGGAAGAGCAATAGGCCAAAGTAAAGGGATCAAAAAAATTTTTGAATCATAACCTTTACTTAAGATAAGCTCACCTTAAGGGGAAGCAAACTCATGAACTTGGTTGTTTGCATTTGGAATGTGCACTCATATATGTTTGATGCACTTGCATATGTTTTTACATTCTATTGCCATGTTCTTGAGTGGAGTATGCTAGTATAGAATTGTTTGATAACTTGATAACTAGCATGCTTAGGTGGTAGCTAGATGATCTTGTACATTACAAATGGTCTTACAAGTGGTTCTTGAGCATTGCATATAATGTTGATCTCACGGTATGCTCAAGTTTTGTGATCATCTAGTTATCAAAAGTGCTAAGGATGGAGATTTCCGCAACTTCGATGTGAAATTTTCAATCGGTATCACGCTTCAAAGGTTTATCCTAACCATCCTAGCACATCTTGGTGGAAATTTACTATCTATATATGCATATGTGCAAGCTTTAAAATCCAAACTCATGCACATATGTAGGGGGAGCTAAATAGCCACCAAACCGAATTTGTGTTGTTTGTCCTTTCCAAAAACATGACAATCTTGTTCGGACAAGCTCACAAGTTCAAAAACAAATTTAACTCTTATCTTTGTAAGGGATGTCATCAATTACCAAAAAGGGGGAGATTGAAAGCCCTAGTTTGGTTTTGATAATTAATGACATCCTAAGGACTAACCTAGATTGCTAGTGATGGCAAGGTTTTAGGTTGGTCAATTCATGGTGTGAAGCCTAAAGGAAAATGGTGATGACTAAAGGAAGGCTTAATCATGGAAGGAGCAAAGGTGATCAAGTGAGAAGGCAAAGGTATAATCCAAATAGGTTTTCCTTTTGGTGAACAAGACACCTAGTGGGTGTGTTCACATTTAGGATAGAGAGCCGACTATTAAGGGGAGAACGAGTGTTGGATTACTTTCATGTGCTCTAGGTTGCATTTCATTTGCATTGAACTAACACAACCTAGAGATCAAAGTTAGAAACCCTTGGAAAATGTTTTGAAAATGCTAACACACTGTGCACAAGTGTTGGAGATCTTGAGTGTTAGCACATAGAAACAAGGGGTGGAAAATTAACTTGAAAAGCGCTGAGAAATGAGTGTCGGACTGTTAGCAGGGGCAGCGTCGGACTATTGTCCAAAGTCCGACGCCTAACCCTAGCTCCGGCCAATGGCGAGCGTCGGACGCTTAGTAAACGAGCGTTGGACCATTGCCCACTCCAGTCTGACGGTGCCGAGCAGCGAGGTGTGACGCGTGGCGCAATCTGAGAGTGTCGGACGCTGAAGCTTAGTCCGACGCAGTTTTCTCAGTTTCAAACCTCTCTGAAAACGTCGGACTCTCGAGTTCGTTAGTCCGACGACCCCTCCACGAACGTCCGATGGTACGTGCGTAATGTACTGGGAATAGGGCGTCGGACGGAGCACTTTAGTCCGGTGCCCCCAGTCCGACGGTCTGTAGTTGAGCGCGAGAAGTAGCCGTTGCGATCCAGCGACTGAGGTTGAATGAGAGTTGACACGCGGCAGCCATCCGAGCGTCGGACGCTAAGGATTAGTCCGACGGACTCAGTCCGACGGTCGGTCCGACGCCCCGAAAATCGTGTTAACGGCTATTTTTCAGTGGGTAACGGTGAAAGGTCCTAAATGGCTAGAGGGCGGTGAATAGCCTATAAAAATTCTACAACCAACAACTCAAGCAAGAAGTTAGATAAATAATAAGCGAAGCGAATTCTTGCGCTAACCTACTAAAAGATACAAGCCACCTTTCCGTTATAAGCTATAGTCTCTATTTCACACACAAGAGGCTAAGTTGCTACTTCTACTCTACTCCTAGGTGAGCAACTAAGCTAACAAGCTACACAAGAGTAAGTGAGGGAATGTAAAGAGAAGAGAGAGTTAATCTTATACCGCCGGTGAGTGATGAGATGAGTACCAATAAGAACAATCACAATAATCAAGAAATCCTCGGCAAGAGAGTTGACACAATGATTTTTACCGAGGTTCACTTGCTTGTCGGCAAGCTACATCCTCGTTGTAGCGATACACCCACTTGGAGGTTCACGCGCTAATCGGCATCACACGCCAAACCCTTCTCAAGGGTGCCGCACAACCAACACAAGATGGGGATCCACAAGCTACGAGCAATCCACTAGAGTAGCCTTTCGTGATCTCCCGCGGGGATAGGCTCAAGAACCCCTCACAACTTCACCGATCGGAGACGGAGACAATCACCAACTCCCCTCAACGATCTTCGCAGCTCCAAGCCATCTAGGAGTCGGCAAACTCCAAGAGTAACAAGAGAAACCGCTACGAAAGACAACTACCAAGTGCCTCTAGATGATCTCAAGCAATGCAATGCACTTGATGCTCTCCAATCTCACCAAATGATTAACATAATCAAGTAGGATGAGTGAGAATGGAGTGGGAAGGCTCACAAGTATGCTATAATGTTCAGGAGTATCTGCTCTACCTCCCCAAACCGGCCAAGTCCCTATTTATAAGTCACACACAAAGAACTAGTCGTTTGGGCAAAACTGCGCACCGTCGGACTTTCCGAAGGTCAAGCCGTCGGACTAACAACACCGGTCCGACGCCTCGGATGGACGCCATGTGTCCTCTGCCGTTTGAAGTCGAACGTTGGATCACAACGGCTAATTCTTGCGCCAAATCTAACCGTCGGACGGAGCACCGTTGGACCAAAACCTTCGGTCCGACGCCCTCAGCAGACCACCGTCGGACTCAGCCAGACGAAGCCGTCGGACTAAAAGAATCGATCGTCCGACACTTCCAGAGAGCTCCCCGAGTGCTGAAAGCCGTCGAACAACCACGCGCGTCCGACGCCATACAGCTCGCCACGTGCTAGCACTCGCACAAACAGCACCGTCGGACTGTGGCGCAATAGTCCGACGCTCAGAAACACAGAGTCCGACGCTCGCGATAGTGTTAGCCGTCGGACCGAAGCCAATAGTCTGACGCTCAGACAAGTTAGAATCCGACGCTAGTTTTTCTATTGTAACGTTTCCGAAATTCGCCGAATCCTGCCTCGCAAGCTCGGCAGGAGGAAGAGAGGACCAAACCCTCTCTAACCCTCAAACTTCACCTTATTTCCAAAGGCGCTAACACTCCAAAGTGTCTCTCACTTAGGTGCATGTGTGTTAGCCTTTTCAAAGAGTTTTTCACGGGTCAAGTTAGTGTCACTAGCATCTATATGCATATGCAATGATCATGAACACCTAGTGGCACTTGATAACCGCATTTCATCAATGATTTTTCCCCTCTTGATAGTACGGCTATCTATCCTAAATGTGATCACTCCCTCTATGGAGTCTTGATCACCAAAACCAAAAGAGCTCCTAATGGTTATACCTTTGCCTTGAGCTCCCGGTTTCTTATCAACTTCCTTCTCATCTCTTGATGGACCTTGTGCACACCTTTGATGATGGACTTATATCATTTGCCTGGATGCCGTCATTACCCTTCACTTGTGGCCTCCACGGATCCGGTCCTTTGCTACATCTTGTTTGCTAATTGTTCTCATGAAACACTTAGAGCACACTATTAGCAAACTAGGTTTCATCAATTACCCAAAACCAAACATGGGCTTTCAAACAGCTAGGATTGCACTTAGGGGTATTTATACTGCTTCTCTGGTCACTTGGTGACAACTCTTGCACACTTGAATCATTTGCATACTCTTTGTGAGCATCCTAAGCCTCCCACTCACTCATTTGTTCATCTTTTATCATCCTTGTGAGTTGAGTGATCCTCAAGTGCATCATTGCTTAGTGAATTGCATTCTAGAGCACTTGAGAGCAAGCCAAGGCTGAGTTCTTATTCTCTTGGGGCATTGCCATATCCCTAGCGGCTTGGAGGCGATTCCGGTGTGAGGTTGATAGGAGATTGTTCAAGCCCACACCGAGGTGATTGATTGTGAGAGGTTTTGTGGTTATCCTCGGTGGAGTGCCAAAACCAACTCTAGTGGATTGCTCGTGGTTGATAGCCACTTCTCTTGTGTTGGTGAGCGGCTCCCGGTGAGGGATTGGCGTGTGAAGTCTAGCTCGCAATCCACCAAGGAAGACCGGTGCCACAACGAGGAGTAGCGTGACGGCGATCACGTGAACCTCGGTAAAAAATCGAGTGTTCTTTGTCTTCTCCACCATTGATTGGACTCTTGGCTTTCTTGTAGTCTATTGGGTTTGATCATTTGGTTTTCATATTGGATATATCCCGGTGATTGGTCTTCACGGCGTGAGGACTTCACTTCAATCAAGCTCATCGGTATAATCCTCTCGATCTCTCTTGCTTGCGCTTAATACTTGTTTAGGTGCCATCTCCTTAGGTTCGGGGGAGTTGGTTTCTTGCGTGTTCAGTGTTTATATTTGTGAGTAGCATATCTTGATAGGTGGCTTGCATAGAATAGTCTAGAGCTAGCGCTTTGTCTCGCTTGCTTATCAACTAACTTGTGGTCTAGTATTTTGCTAGAATTTTTAATAGGCTATTCACCCCCCCTCTAGCCTATACGGTCCTTTCAGAGGGGGCTTCGCAAGGTTATTGAAAACCAGGCCGAAGCTATGGTACTTCGTGAGAAATAACTTTTGAATGAAATTACAAGTCTGGAAACTCAACTTGTTGCCAAAAAGAAATTTTGAATATTACTTATGGATGATTATCAGAAGTTGGAAACAAACCTACTTAGAGTCTACGTGTCACTTTAGAACAAGAGTGAGGAGCTCGAGACTACTAAGGTTGAGTTGGATGCTTCTAAAAAGGAAGTGAATTATGCTTAGATCAAGTTGAGGGAGAAAGATGAGTAATTTCAAGGATTAGCTATCCATATCTGGGAACTTTGTCGGGCATGCTATGACAAATTTGGTGCGAAGCCAGAGGAGGCGAATTGTTGCATACCAACACCGACTGTAGCTATATGTATGCTACTAGGGCCTTATTTCACTTGATGAAAGAAGCCAAGGATCCCTTGCACGAGGAGATGCTTAAGATTCTTGTAAGTTTTCTTCGGTTGAAGCTCTTAGTAAAGTTAGTACTAGAACAAATGTGCTTGGGAAGAAGTTTTTCAATGAGTACTGGAATGGAGGTGGAAGAGAGTATACTTTGATGAAAGCAAACGATAGGGTTGAGAAGGTTAGTTCTTAGAAGTTTTTTGTTTATGCTTTTTTAAATGTCATAATATCTTGCCTTTGTTTTCCTCTCTCTTTTTTAGCATGTTGAAGAAGCTGTTGTGGCTGCTAATGCACGAGTGGAGCGGGCTGAGAAAGCTGATGCGGAGAGAGCGAAGGTCCATGAAGAAGTTCATGATCACCCAGTTTAGATTGTTTTTATTTTCAAGTTGAGAGGGTGAGGTTAACTGGGTTTTGACCTTGTAAAAGTAACACTTGTTGAATCCTGCATAGGTTCCTTCTGATGGGCTTGCGCAGGATGTGTTTGAAGTTAAGCCGTTGTTGATGTGTAAAGATAATGTTATTGTGGAACCTACTTTGTGGTTGGATTATGCTACGGACAAGGCCGAACCTTCTCTTTATCAATTTCTGGCTCGTAAGCTCATACTTTAGTTGTTACTTGACTTTTGATTATTGTTCTTAGAGTGATGATAGCTCCTCTTTTTTTTTTTGTTAGAGAATGATGCTAAAAATGAATTTGGTAGAACAAATAAAAGGCATTTTCATCGGATAGTTAATTTTAGTAAAATGATAGAGGTTTGTCTTGCCTCTTTCTTCCTGAATGTGTATGAAATAAACTTTCATAATGCTAATTATGTTTTTCAGTCTTCCAGTTCTAGCACTTCTCCCATTTTCTGGTTTGAAGTCCTTGTTCAAAGCAAGGTTGATCAAATTTTGTATGAAGTTGCGGGAGATTTGATAAGTAAAGCTGCTAGTGCTGTAGCCTCTGAAAGTGTTTGATTTTAAGGCGCTTTTTGTTGTAAACTTTGCATTTATGGTTTTATTAATTTCTCTTGTGAATTGAACTTGTAATCATTTTTATTATAGTTCGAAGTTTGAAATGACTCTACTGTGATCATGTATGAAGTTTTTATTTTTTATTCTATTGTAAAAAACACCGCCCTTTCATTTTTTGGATAAGTTTGAGCAAGAACTTGGACTTTCAAGTTTTTCATTTTGTAAAAAAGCATCGTCCCCTCACTTTTTAGTGAAGTTTAAGTGAGAAATTAGACTTTATAGGTTTTTCACTTTATAATGAAAAAGTGTCATACCCTCATATTTTAGGGAAGTTTGTGCGAGAACTTAGGCTTTCTAAGTATTTCATTTTGTAATGAAAAAGCATTGTCCCTCACTTTTTAGCAAAGTTTGAGCGAGAGCTTAGACTTTCTAGGTTTTTCATTTTGTAATGAAAAAGCGTCATTCCTCAGTTTTTACCGAAGTTTGATAAAAACTTGGACTTTCTAAGTTTTTCATTTTGTAATGAAAAAGCGCCGTCCCCTCACTTTTTAGCGAAGTTTGAACAAGAACTTAGACTTTCTAAGTTTTTCATTTTGTAATGCAAAAGCGTCATTCCCTCACTTTTTAGCGAAGTTTTAGCGAGAACTAAGACTTTCTAAGTTTTTCATTTTGTAATGAAAAAGCGTCATCCCCTCAGGTTTTAGTGAAGTGATTTTGATTGCTTGCCTTCGCAAAGTCAACACGGTTGCATCCCCTAGGAGCATGATAATTCACTTATTGTGAAAAAACTTTTGTTGCTTGCCTGCGCGTAGTGAACAAGGTTGCATCCCTCAGGAGCATGATTATTCACATATTGTGAAAAAACTTGTGTTGCTTGCCTGAGCAAAGTCAACAAGATTGCATCCCTTAGGAGCATGATTATTCACTTATTATGAAAAAACTTTTATCGCTTGGATAGGTTATCGTTAAATTCTATTTTTTTAGAGTTTGAAGATACCTACTTTGCTTACTATGGCGATATTTGAATATGATCTTGTTATGTTCTTCGGCTCTCTCCTGTATTTTTGCGGAAAAGTCTGATCTCATTTATATTTCATGAGTTACTATAGAGACTGCCTCATTAAAACTGACTCACCCTATGAAGTACTTCCCTTGAGTGGAAAAAGAGTGCAGCTCATTTACTTTTTTAGAAAAATGGAAGAAACTTCTATGGAAAGTACTTCCTAAGTGCTTTGAAATTCCAAGTATGCTCCAGTTCTTTTTCGTTCATATCTGCCAGATGTTATGATCTAGGTCTGTTGCTTCTTGTGATTAGATATGGGCCCTCCCATTTCCGTTGGAATTTTTTGACTGTAACTTCATTTCTTTTCCTTTTGAGCACCGAATCACCTGGTGACACTACTTTTGGTTTTACTTTTTTTGTTGTACCAAGCTTTTGTTACTTTCTGATATTTTGCTAAGTTTTGGACTGCGTGCAATCTTTCTTCTTAGTAGGTCTTTTCTTGTCGTTAGATCTTCTTCTTGGATGGATTGAACATTTTTTTTGGACATTGAAACTGTTGACATTGCTTCCTCTGCATAAAGTAATCTGAAAGTTGTAAAACTTGTTGATCTTGATACACTTGTGTTGTGTGCCTAGGTTACTTTTGGCAATTCATCAACACATTTTCTTTTTGCCAGTCCTTTTTGAATTTCTTGTGCATATGATTGCTCTTTCTACTACAACATTTGACTTTGGGTGTCTGACTCATGCAAAGCAAAGCTTGATTCCAAGAGATTGACAATAGCTCCTGAAGTCTTCGCTGTCAAATTGCTTTCCATTGTTTGGAGTAATGTTTCTTGGAACTCCGAAACGACAAATGATGTTTTGCCATAGGAATTTTTTTCATTGTGTGAGAGGATACATTTGTGATTGGATTCGCTTCAATAAATTTGTCAAGTATTCCACTGCTACTACAATGTATTGATAATTGCCATCGGCCGGAGGTAACTTTCCAACTATGTCAATTCATTTCATTCTCAAGGGAAATGCGATTATGGTGATTTGTGCATTGGTTAAGCGTAACCGGTGGCGGACAACGGCAAATATGATGATTGATTGCATGGTTATAAAAAAGCTAAATGAAAAAACAATTTGTGTGGGGTTTTACATACTGCATGGGTGAGGTTATGGTAAAAGGATGTGATGTTTCGACCATCCGTTAGCCGAATAACTTGATTGCAAGATGGCGCTGCGTGGGTGTTGGCATGGCAAGAGCAGCGAAACGATGATGCTTATATTTCCAGTGCCATGATTCATATGATCAAGACAACTTGCAGGGACATGTGTAGGTATATGATACATACCACGGTGGAAGGTGTTGAACACCAGAGTGGTCAACCATTGGGAACGTTCAAGCCAACCCGCTGGGGTGCGGCTGCTTGGCAGCAGGGGCATCAAACACAAAGAAGGATAATATCTCTTAGATATTGGATCCTATAGCTATGAAACTTTGCATAGGTATGTGCAACTATATAAAGGATAACATAGAAAAAGGGTTCATCAAGTGGTTCACTGGATCAACGGGAACGCCGCTGCCAAAATCTGGGTGATTGCTGTTTGGACGTCAGAGGTGGTAGACACTTCGGTCTTGATATCTCAGCCGTCATGGATTGGATAGCCATACCAACTTGTGGGATCATGTTCAGGGATGTCATGAACAAGTAGGTTCAATGTCTTGTTGATTTGGATGGCAGATTAGCGGGGAATGTGAAAACTACTCAGGGCTGCAATCTGCCCGGACAGCAGGAACAACGGACACGGAGATGACAATATCTATAGTTTCTCAACTCCTATGAGGAAACCATTTTGCAGGGGCGTCTTAAGGATATGAACTACAATTTCACCAAAGGGTTTGATGGTTTGAACAAAGGAACAGCGAGGAACGCCATTGCCCCAAAAAAGCAGCATTGCTGGCCGCGACGACAGCAATACATACAACGTGTAAACTTCGTTGGGGATCAACCAAGCATCATCTAAGGTAATTGATATGCAGATAAGAAGATTGAAACATGTTGAGAGAAATCATGGAGTGTTCTCATCAAGGGGGATGGTGGAGCGGGGAAACGCATCGACGACGGCTAGTGATGTTAACGTGATACAACAGTGCATCCTTCTCGCGATGTGGTTGATCGGGGTGACATCCTATGGTGGTAGAAGACATCACCATGACTTGAACAGAAGGGAGGGTGATGGTGTTCTCGTCCAAATCCTTGTTGTGTGCTTGGGTGTGCTTGGTAAGGGAATCGAGGTGGCAATACGGGTTCCAATCATTGAGATGCTTCGTTTTCATGGAGGGGAATGAGAGGAAGGTTGGGAAATGGTTGGGGCAGCCATGGGGGAGAAGGAGGGGCTGCAGGGGTATTCCAACTCTGTTCTTGATGTGGTAAATGAAGGGGAAGGCATGAGGGCTGTGGGGGAGGTATATACGAACGGGAAAGGATGCAAGGCCAAAGGGTAGGAAGGCAAAGGGTCATGACTTGATATTTTCTTGCCTTGCTTGATATTTTGTGCTAGATGGATGGCTGCCATGGGGTGGATGTGTGAGAGGGTAGAGGAAGAGGTAGAGGGCTGGTTAGGCTTGATGTTGGACCACAAACGAGAGGAGGATGGACCACAAACAAGAGCAAAGACCCATGGCGAGAGATAACTCAAAGTTTTGACCGGATTCGGCCCGAAGCGATAATAGAGTTATGAGCTTGTTGCTTGTGGTCTTTACTTGAGAAGAGAAAAGGGTAGAGGGGAAAGTGTCCATGAGGATGTTGCCCAAGGTAAGGAAAGAAGAGAAAGTCATAACTGAGATTATCAAGTTACACGGCATGTGATTGATTTGACTTGAATAAAGTGATGGCAGGATTGTGTGAGAGAGAGGAGATACGATGATTGGTCATCTGGCATATATTTTGGAATTTGGAGAAGACTCAATTAAAAAAGACTAGGAGGTCAAATATAAGGAGGAAAAAAGAACATGTTAGGATATGAATAGTTAGGATTTTAGAGAATATGAGCTTGGGTGTTCGGCAAGATGAAAGTTTGGAAATCCATCAAGGTTTTTGGAAAAAAGATCAAGGTAGATGGTTCCATGGATATGATCATGATTTTGAGGTTATGGGAACTTGATCAAAGATCTTGAGACCCTATGCGTGTTTAAAAACTTTTAAATCATGTTTCATACAAAACACTATACAAAGGCATGAGGTGCAACATCACATTGGTTTGAATTCTAAAAATTTTAGAAACTCACATTTTTCCAATATCGAAATTGTGAACAACTAAAATAGAGCTAGAAATTTAGACAATGGTAAAAATCTTTTGTTTTTTAGTGTTTTCTAGTTTTCCCAAAACAAGAATTTTGGTGTGTGACACAGGCTCGCCAGTTGCCAGGGACGACGACTGCTCCATTGGCGATAGAGCCACTGTTGATGGCCTTTAACTCATATATTTATTCATCATCTAATGCAAAAAATGATAAGGAATGAATCACAACATGTAGTTGTAGAGTTTGGTTCTAACAAGTTCCACGAGTTTTGGTATTCTCGTTGTTTTGTAGGATATTCAAGTTTTCACCATATAAAAGTATTTCAAATGAGAAATTGGAGTTTACTATTGCATAGATCTCGTAGCACTATCTAAAAGGACCTATAGTTTGCCAAAAGGACCTATAGTTTGCCATAGTTAAAGTCCCACGGAGAAAGATATCGAATCCGCAACGAACACCGACATAGGAACATTCTAGAAGAAGATACCATAAGACACCCCATCAAAGGAGGGGCCTACTTGGCATAGGGGGAGTTCGGCCGACCCTACCTTGTAGCCAATCCGTATCCTCTTCGACGTGGACTCCCACCACCATTGAGATCCAGTCTACTTCATTGCTCAAGGTCGGTTTGATTCACGGGCTCGTATTCACCGCTTCTCCCTATATAAGCAGGCCTTTGGCCATAAGGCAAAGCTGTACAATCCAATGAATCCTAATATGTAAACCCTAATTGAGAGTTGTCCCATGAAAGGATGACCCCTCAATACGATGTAGGATTTAGAAAATAGGGAGAGAGGCGAGAGGAGAGCTGAGAAGGAGCCTGCCTATCGGATCCTCCTTGACTTTGTACTTCGGCGGGTGTAGGTGATCTTCAAGATGCATCTGGAATATTACTCTGGTACTTCTAGCTAATTCTAATCCTTAATTTAAGTACTTATTTTCAAGTCTATTTGTTGAATTCCCTTTTGCATCAAGTGCTCTAGTCTTAACAATGATAGGGTTGCAATTTCTTGGAATTGCACCCAGCCTTCACGGATCATTGTGATAGCTTCTGGTTGTGACAGCACTGATAGCCGACGTATTCCACCACATTCACGTTGGTGTTTGTAGAACCATAATCAGAGCTTCCTAGTCCCCTTCTCATCTCATTCTATGACTAGTGTTGTGATGTCCAGAAGTAGATAACCCTAAAATAAGCTAACCATAGATCCCGAGATTGTCTAGGAAACCTTAGGAGATTTCTCTCTACCCACAAAAACAATCATTATCTTTTACCTTTAGATGGACTTTACTTGAGATTAGTACACTTCTTGTTCCCCGTGGAAATTGATATCTTAGAATACTCTCAGGTGAAAGCTATAGTGGTATCCATCCACTTACGGATTTTTCTATTTGTGCCAATAGCCACCCATCAGGCCAGGGTGTTCCTTAGCCCAGGCCTCAGGGCACGCCATAAAGGAGAAACAACATGACCATCGTACAGTTGACAAAAAACATTAAGAATTGGGAACCACACAGGAAATTTGGCGCCGTAACTTTCAGGCCACAAACGCTTCAGGCCATCTCATCCGACCCCGATGAGCGCACCTCTGAGTGGGCGAAAGGACGAGATGGCGGACTAGAGGGGGTGAATAGTCCTTTTTTAACAATTAATCGCAGTGGAATAAAACTTAATCAGTTCTACCAACGATTCACCCGTCTAACTAAGTCTCCATGCACCTTGTAAAAGATCCTAGCAAGAAACAAATGTGCTATCCTAGATTAAGCTTCCCTAAACCATTTTAGCGCAAGATCACACAAACTTAAGCGCTAGTACTTCAAGCACCGGGGGAGCTCCTACCAACTAGCAAGCAAAAACGCACTAAGCACCTAAGCCCACTAAGTGCTCAATGACAAGGATACACAATCCTAATTAAGGAGCGCAACTTGTTTAGTTACACTAACTAAATAAGACACTAGTTCTAAGCTACACAAGCAAAGAACGTGAGTGGCAAGCTACACAATCTAACCAATCTCACAAGAGCTACAACCACACAAGTAAGTAAAGAACAATAATAACAACTTGTGTATGGAAATGCAAACCACCACGAAGGATGATGTAGAGGATGACACGAAGATTTATTTCCCGGAGGTTCACTTGTTGCCACAAGCTACGTCCTCCGTTGTGTCCACCTACACTCCGTGGTTCGGTGGCTAATTGATCATCAAGATCAAGCTCTACAAAAGAGTGCCAAAAGAACCTACCTGACGAGTGAGATGTTGAGTGACACGCTCAACTAGAGTTGCTCTTCGCGATCTCCCGCGAGGCGAGCACAACACCCCTCACAAGCACCTCTCCGGAGCCAAGCACAATCTCCTTGCTTGCTTCGACAGAGCCACGAGCCACCAAGCCGTCTAGGAGGTGGCAACCTCCAAGAGTAACAAGCACACCGGCTTGCAACACGATCACCAAGTGCCACTCGATGTAAACTCTCAATGCAATGCACTAGCGATCGATCTCTTACTTCTCAGATGTGAATTAGATGAGCACAAGTGAGTTGCAGAGCACTAAGTCATGCACAAGCAAGGGAAACACATTCCCAAGGTGCAAGACACATCCAGCAGCCAGCCACTGCCTTCTACTTATAGCCCTCAGCTCAAAAGAGCCGTTGCCAAACAAAACAGGCCGTCGGACCGACCGTCGAACGCTCAACGCCCCACCATCGGACTATTGTCCACGGTCCGACGCCCTAGATCTCTGCCACGTGTCACTAGCCGTTTAACGTCGACCGTTGGAACTTAACGGCTACTTCACGCGCCAACTTAACCTCCCGTCAGACGTTCACTGTCGGACTAATCCAACGGAGCGTCCGATGCTTCCAGAGAGCTACTTGAGAGCTGAAACTCGTCGGACGATAGTCCGACGCACAGCGTCGGACCAAAAACCAGTGTCCAATGCTGTGAACTCCGCTCGCCACGTGCAACGCCAGAGTGTGAACTCGCCATGCCGCACCGTCGGACCATGAACCAATGGTCCGACGCTTGGCCTTCACCCGCCGTCGGACTGTCCGAGTCTCACAGCTGCCAAGCACCGTCGAACCGGCGCAATGGTCCGACGCTCCCACAGCAGCCAGCGTCCGACTCTCGCACCAAAACTAGGGTAAGCCATCGGACCCAAATCAATGGTCCAACGCTCCTCTTCCTTAACGTCCGACGCTCTTCTACTTCACCAAAAACCTCTGAATCCTGCCTCGCAAGCTCTACAGGAGGAAGAGAGAGAACCAAACCCTCTCTAGCTCACAACTTTACATCCAAACACCTTCACCTTTGCAAATGTGCTAACACCACAAGTGTTCAACCTCAAGTCCATGTGTGTTAGCTTTTCGCAAACATTTTCACAAAGGATTTTCTCTCATTTCACTGCGCCACTGATCCTAGCAACGTATGCAAAGTTAGATCACTCAAGTGGCACTAGATGACCGATATGCAAACAAGTTTGCCCCTCTTGATAGTACGGCCATCTACCCTAAATCCGGTCAAGCACTTCTCTACTCAACCTTGAACCTGTGAAATGGAAATGCCCTATGGTTATACCTTTGCCTTGCGCTTTCCATTTCGATCTCCATCTTTATCACCTTCTCCATCTCCAACTTGGTCGATGCCGGTGCAGTACATGCACCAACACCCCATGAATGATATGATCCACTTCATATCATCATGTGGCTTTTGGTCCATCGATCCTCGACTTCACTTGCTCTTCACCCTTGCTTCGGCCTCCTGCGCCAAGTCTTGCTTAAATCTCAAGACAATCGGTACCAACGACTTCAAAGCCTCCAACTTGCCCTTTGCCCTCGCAACGAGTGCATCAAGCCAAGTCTTGTCTTGATCTTCTCCACCTACCCACATGACTCCATGTCATGTCTCATGTGCATTTAGCTCCTTCATACCATATGTGTGAGCTAAGCATAATTTCCAAGCCATATCCACCTTCATGGCATAGATGCTCACACACATGTACCTGTGGACTAATCACCTATGTAATCAACACTTAAACACATATTAGTCCACCTAAGTTGTCAATCAATTATCCAAAACCAAACAAGATCTTTTCAGTGGGACCTTTTCTTGCCCCCTTCCGAGGAGTCAACCAAGGCAGAGCCACGCACTGCAATCACACGGTCGGGAGAGTCGCCTCGCTCCGTCCCTGCCTCGCCAGAGGTAGTAGTGTCCCTCACTTTCCTTCATGGAACGCAAAGGGCCCGATCATTGAGGGCAGAGATGGTGCCTCCTAACAATCGAGGGATGAGCTGCCCTCTAAGCTCACCCGACCGACGGCTTAGCGAAGAGAAATCAGATCTCCCCCTCTCAAGGACTGGGTCGAAATAAAGTTCCTCACCCTCGTCGTCGTCATCCTCCTCCGCGTTGATAGTGTCCGTGTTGGTGCCCTAAGCTCTTCTGTGTCATCTCTAGGCCCTCCTTTTTCTCATATCTTCCCTCTTGGCCTTATCTGCCCGCTATTGCTCGAACCAAGCATGGTTGGTTGCCTTCTCCACCTCGCTCCTCGATAGCAAGATGGGATGGTCCCTGAGCACAAGGTTCTGCAACATTGTGCAGAGCCGCCATGGAGAAATGAGGGAAGTGGAAACATGAGGTAAAGAAAAAAAGGAGGAGAGTGAAGGGACAATACGAGGTTGGTGAAGTCTAGTTCTGGCCACATCGGCGAACACAACAACACTGGGAACTTGTAATCGACCGAGTTCCCCTCTCAATATTTTTGCGTCTCCATTGCTTGGTCGAGCCACCGGATGATGGCAGCTGTGGACAACTCCTCTCCTGCCAGCACCATCCCGTCGAACGGAACGCCCGGCTCCATCCGAAATAGGGAGAGCACTCGGGGCATCAAAGGTGCCAACTTCCGTCGGTGTTTGTTGCTGATGACACCAGCGCTGACCACGCCCCTATCACACCCCAGAATTTCTATTTTGTGTCGCGCATAGAAAGCACTAAACAAAATAAATAATTTTAGAACTTTTCTAAAATTTCTCAAGGTTTAATTATGATGTTTGTAATTTAAACAGTGAAATAAATGATTTTCTCAGGAATTTTGAAAATTTAAATTGAGCACTTAATTTGTTTTTCCTTGCATTTAACCTAGGACAAATAATAATTTTTGAGTAAATAAAATCAAATGTAAGTAATAGAAACATGTTTGTGGCACTCATGCTGGAGCAGATTATTTTGTTTGGGTGCAGGGCTAGTTGAGTGGTAATATTTTCAAAATCCTATTTAAATTTGAATTGATTTGGAGTTTTAGAAAAAAGAAAACTATTTTAGTTTATCTCTCTCCTTTTCCTTGCCACCCGCCCTGAGCCAGCCCGAGTCGGCAGCCCACACTCTCCACCTGCGCTCCCTCGGTGGGACCCGATTGTCAGCACCCACCTCTTCTCCTTCCTCCAGCTGAGCAGTCGCACGCCGCCGTTCTTCCCTCTCCCCGTAACCGTCGCAGCTGCGCTTAATGCCCACTCCGGCCGCCTCTCTGCATGGGTGGACCACCCACGGCTCTTCACCACCCTCCTCCACCCTATAAAGCCTGCAGCCGAGCTCACCCCTCTCCCTTTCGCTCTCAGCCTCGCACGTACACACTGCATCGATTCCTCGATTTGGAGTTTCAATCGTCGCCGTGGCCGTACTCGGAGCTTCGTGAAGTCTTGCCGCGACTATTGGTGCCTACTAATTTATATTTCGACCATGTTTTGCTCAGTTTCAAGCTCACCGACGAGCTTCTCTCCGTTCCGCAGCCGCTCGTCGCCGGGGCTTTCGGAGCACCCTCGGACGCAGCGACTCGCCCCAGCAGACGCACGGTATACCCCGCATCATTCCAGTACCCTCAATTTACCCTTCCACACTCTATTTCGCCGATTCCGCGAGCTCCAGAGGCCGCCGTTCATGGCGCCGCCGCGGAGTTGCCTCCCCGGCGCGTTCTTCGCCCTCGCCGATGGCCTCCATGAGTTCGCGGTGCCGCGCGGAACGCGTAGGTGCGTTCCTCTTTGCGAATCCCAGCTCGGGAACGCCGGTTCGAGTTCCTCCGGTGAGCTCCGTCCGTTGGCAGCCATGGCGTCACCTCTGTGCCATCGACGCTGTATCGGCAACCACTCCCATGCCAAGCACGGCTAGCCGAGCAGAGGAGCTGTGCCGTCCCTGTGTTCCAGTCATCGCGCACGCACGCACATGCTCATCACAATCACAGCGCCACCACCGAACTGCTGCTGTTCCTGGTTTGCTAACTAGCTTGATGATGTCATACTGATGCCACTCTTACAGCATCCAAATTTGTGGCCGTTTTCCTTTAAGAAAATAAATCCTGAAATACAACTCCAAATACATCATCATGGACATGGTCCACGGTGGACTATTCTCTCAGCATCTCCTTGGTCCATGGTTCATGGACTTGAACCACAGAATAGTGCATGCACCTTTATATATTCTAGCCCTTGTATTTTTCATTTATCTATCTACTATTTCATGAGTCTTGTGTACCCTATGATCTAATCTATGCATAATTATCTGTCCTGATTCTCAGCAAAGTTTTATTTATAAACTTAATTTATTTTGGTAACTATATTTTGGTATAAATAATTTATGCTTTTGGCCGTGTATTTTTGGAAAATAGGAGCCGTCGTCCATTAGTGCGCAGAAAATGGATTTTATTTGTTTTAATTCAAAAATGAGACTGGTTAATTACAAAAATGCTATTTTGATCTTATTTTTAGTATAACTTTCACGTTTTAAACCTGATTAGAGTGATTTTTGCGCTCACGTGTTCGTAGCAATACGCAGAATACATTTATAATATTTTCAACTTCTATTCTGTATTGATTGGTGTATTGTTCTAATTTAGCTCTGTTTGCATGTCATGTCTGTATGTGGATGCTTGTGTTGTGCTTTTTGGTCATGCCCAGTCGGTGAGAATTACGTGGTGATCAAGAAGCGGTTCTACAAAGGTTTGGACAAAGAGGCTCTAAAATTAAGGCAAGTATAGTTTGGGTCGTCTTTCTTTGATCATGATTTTGTGACTTAATTAATGTTTTAGCATTAGACGATAAAAAGTCATTTTAGCAACTTGAGAATTCGTCTGTAAGAGAATCTCCGGGATTGACAATACAACTGTGTGAGCTATATGGCTCTGGTTTTAGCTCAGTATGAGGATTTTTTCTAGCTTGTTAACCCTTGTGGCGCAAATAGGGAAAATCAGACTGTGGATCTCTGGACTGGTTGTATCACACAGACTGACTATTGAAACCAAGCGGCCCTAACTTGTTAGACAAACCTTTGAAAGGCTTCATAGTGAACCCTGTTGGTCTTCCTTGGTAGTGGGCTAAGAGGCTGATCACCTCGGGCAAAAGGGTAAATCATGGCTCACAATGAAAGTGTATACCTCTGCGCAGAGTTTATTAAACTGGTATACTAGCCTTGCTCAAGGACACGAGCGGCCTTGGAATCCTTACATTTAAGATGGTGACTTTTGATTGCTAACATGCTCATTTTTACCGTTATATGCTCTACATTGCTTATGTTACATTGATCATGAGTTTATGGGATCACTACCTTGTTGCTATAGCTGCGGAGTTCGACATGGACTCACCCTTGCTATCTCCCCACACCTCATGTGGTTATCAGATTGCTAGAGTTTGGAGGTGTTAGGCTTGTGATCAACCAGTCAGCTGTGTCCCTGTGGAGTTGGTATCTACACCCGAAGATCGGAGTATCTTTCCGTTGTTGTTCCT
The DNA here is from genome assembly GCA_038502445.1 of Eremochloa ophiuroides. Taxonomy (NCBI): domain Eukaryota; kingdom Viridiplantae; phylum Streptophyta; class Magnoliopsida; order Poales; family Poaceae; genus Eremochloa; species Eremochloa ophiuroides. The sequence continues at coordinate 35,696,735 of JAHLJS010000009.1, forward strand.
TAAGGTTACATCCTCTATATTGCTACGTTATGTATTTTCGCATTGTCTTTTGATATCACCTTATATTTGTAGCCATATGTGTGATTTGACTTTCTAGGCTCACATATAGTGTGCATCTGGTTTTATCCTTAAAACCGGGTGTGACAGCCCCTCTCCCAAAGTATTAGGACCAAGGCCCTGTGATCCTTAATCTATGCCTTGCCGTTGTCCGAAACCATCCACTTCCATGAAAGGAGGGGGTGATCGAGACGTCATCACAGAAAATGACAGCAGGGACAACCCCTATGCGGTCGAGGGGCTGGAGTTTTTGAGATAGAACCATTGCATGTGATTCCCTATTAGATCATGACAGTTGCATGGGGATGTACTCCGCAGCCCTGTTGCCCCCGAAGGTGGATGCTCGCGCATCCGATCTCCCACACTCTAATGACTTTGCGGCCATCCCTCTTGTACAGGAGGTCGACGTAGAAGAAGAGCTACTAGAGGTCGAAGTGCAGCTCGATTCCTAGGTACCCCTCGCACAACGCAATGTGCTGGATCCCATTGGGATTCAAATGGTGCAGTTGGATCCCAAGATACTTGAGAAACTTGATGAGGAAACGATGAGGGGGCAGCGCGAAACCTCGCTCGTGGAAGTGGACGAAGTAGACGATGTATCTGGGTGGTGGTACCAGGAACTCTTCGTCACCTGACAATCTCCACTCCCTGCGCAGAGGAGGCCACGACAAACAAGAGCGGCGAACTGCCCAAAAACGATCTCTGAGCAACCTCAATCCGCCATGGGAATCCAACGCGAAGAATCGGGCTCTTAGCGGCGGTGGCGACGAGATGAGATGAGTGCAAGGAAGGCCTAACCCTTACCGGATCTAAGCTTTCGCAGGCGGTGGAGTGGGCAACACGAGCAAGGGTGTAGGCTGGAACGGGTGCGTGCAGCATGCCGCAAGGGGAGCAATGGTATTTATAGAAAGATAGAAGATGAACCATCTGCCTCAGTCTACGAGACACGTTTTCCCATCAAACCACTATTCTCCTAGGCCATGCGTTCATGCGTATCCTGGATCGGTCTGCATGTTGCCTGATGTCATGACACTTCCACGCGAAGCAACTAGTAAAGGTGAGCAACCGTCTGCAGATATCTGGGCCCCCATGGCTTAGTAAGGATTTAGAGTTCCAAGGTCTGCTCACTAGGGCCCATGGCCGCTCCAGCACTTTTGAGAATGAGGGGGCAAAACATGATGGGCCCACAACCGGCCATTACCTGGGTGCCCATGCACCGAGGGCATTGTCGCCTGTGTTCAAGTCCTAGGAGGAAATCGATCCATGGTTTTTTTGCAAAGAAAGGCTACGGGCCATTGGGACCAGTCAAACAATTATGATAACTAGATGGATTGACCCTAGGATCTGAGGACGATTAGTAGCTGATCCCAATCCCGGACCCCACGAAAGGGACTTGGACCTCGATTAAACTAACCCATTCGGAACTCACTGAGCATCATGTATCGTCCAAAGAGGAAAACTTGACATAGCTCAACCCCTACATTCCCTCTGATGGAACACGCAAGAGCTAACATGCAGAAGACGAAATGTGCTCCCCAGATGGTCCCCTATGGGGCTCAAGGGCTCGCGTTCAGAAAATAGACTAAAGCGGTGTTGCGATCGAAAATCAATAAGGCAAAAGTCACATGGACCCAGGAATAGGTAATACTTTTCTTTATTTTGGGGCCCCCTAAGTACAACTTAATGGGCCCCACAGATCATATCCCCTGTGGCACCTCGGCGACCATGGAATCGGCGGCGGAGTCGAAGTCATCGACGAGCGCCTCATGGTTCGCTGCCCCCTCGCATTCTGAGAAGCCCACTAGGTGGTGGAGCTCGAGCCCAGATCAGACTTGGGCCACTGTGAGGGCAACAACAGCCCTATGGTGGATGCCGCGCTCCATTGCCTCCCTAACACGCTCGGAGACGTGAAGGTGGCCTCACCACGGGCACACACGTCGATGGCTTGGCGGAACGTCTGTTGCTCCACCTCCAACTCTAGAAAAAAGCATGATACTCATAGGTTAAGGGGAGACATACTAGCAAGATAACCCCAAGAAACAAATGTGTGAATGAAAAAGAAGATGGACCTGCTACATGGTCGTTTGTGTCAGCCAACTGCGCTCAGGAGGGCCACCACCTCAGAGTCAGCGGCTTTGAGCGCATCTCGAGCAGCATCAAGACACCCCTAAAGCACTTTCGAGTCCTAGTCCGCGCCTCGAGGGTTAGCTGACGAGCCGGTGGACACGGCACCGAACACTAGGCGCCTTCTAGCGTGCGACACCACCCTCCCAAGGGAGAGGGATGAGCGAATCACCCCCAACAGAATAGTGAACTACCAAGGGCTCCCATACCCATGCTCGAGCAAGTGTCGATGGATGGGCCTCCTCTCCTCTTGGCCTTCGTCAGCGGGACGCTTGCCATGGTCCATCATTGGCAAAATGGGAGGAGAGTGGAAGGGAGAAACGATGTTAGAGAACTCGAGAAAGAGCGCAAAGGCAAGACGGCGATGGTGGCCGACAACTTGCACAAAGAGGGCTATTTATAAAGTGCCATGGAAGCTCAACCGATGCAGAGTGCCAACCACCAAGGCACAACCCTCTCTGGCGCTGGCCCATTATGAATGGAGCCTGAGACAACCCTCCGACTTCTCGTCTTGTGCAAAACTTAGGCAAGTTTTTCGAAATGCCATAGGAATGTGGGATGACGTGTAGTAGGTGGCACTATAGGCCACCTAAACCCACCGCCTCGACAACCGGTCAAAGCACCATCATAGAAGAAGGAGAGGTGACTCCCTGGTCAAGATCAATGCTTCATCTAAATCCTAAGGGTGAGTGGGGTCGTGGGGGCTCGAATTCGCCAGAGCCAAATCGACAGAGCAAGTAATCAAAAGCCTCTGAAGGAATCACCCATCATTTTAGAGGCTCGGGGGGCTATACTCGGTGGGTGCGCTCACGTGCACCCCCGAAAAAGACCTCGACGAACAAATCGCAAACCTAAAAATGACAGGCCGACCCGGACAAAGCCTTTATAGGAATACCTCACTCCTCCAAAGGCTCGGGGGCTACTGACGGGACTAGATAACCGCAGTGCCCAAGTGACAGGGGTTAGCCCATAATTAATCCGATAGGATGAAACATAATGAGACAACCTAAAGCTCCCCCCCCCACATTTCATTCTGACCCTCCAGGAGCGACTTCCGCCTCTCCTGACCCCAGGGGTGGAGGGCCTCACGCTAGCCAACCCTCAAGGGTGAGTTCTACCTCACCCGACCCAGAGGGCGGCAGGGCCCCCGCTGTCCAAGCCTCGGGGGTGAGTTCTGCCTCGCCCGACCCGAAGGGCGGCAGGGCCCGTGCCGCCTGACCCTCGGGGTGAGTTCTGCCTTGCCTGACTCGGATGGTGGCAGGGCCTGCGCCGCCCGACCCTCGTGTGTGAGTTCTGCCTCGCCTAACTCGGGGAGAGGGAGGCAGAGCTCGCAATGTACGATCCTCAGAGGCGAATTCCGGCTCGCCCGATCCTCCGTGGGGTTGGAATCGACCTAAGGCGGCGACCAGGCCCCATGCAGCCTTGCAACTGTTATCCGTTGCAATACCTAGGTTAGGTGTAAGGATGGCAACTGGGCGGATTTGAATCAGATGGAATCTCTGGGGTACCTAAAACCGAAACGCGAATTGAAAACCCGAACCCGCGGATCCCCGAAACACGACGGATTATCCAAAACCCAAAAAGAATAAGCAAATCAACAGGAACAACAGTGCAAAAGTAGAACATGTACTAGCAAACAGTAGCTAGCCATGTATAGAATAGGAGAGTAGAGTATGCGGATGGTCCATGAAATTTAATCATTTATATAGTACTAGTAAAAGTGCCCATGCGTTGTAACGGAAGAGGATCAAAATAAATTTTTCGTCAACTCAATTATTAGTGACCGTGTGTTTTAGCTGGAGAGTGTCAAAATAAATTTTCGTTACTCAATTGGTTTTATAACCAATCTAGGAAAAAGTAATTATTATACGTGTTTGACTTACGTATTAACATTTTTTGTAAAAAAATCCAAAAAAGATATGAATTTTCTTAGCAGAATGTCCCTTATTTTATTTGCATCTCACCTAGTTGCCCTCTCACACTTTATCATATGGTACTAATGTCAACCAGCACATAAAACTAAATCAAACTAAGTATATGTCTTATTAAGATTTAAATATGACCTATTAAAAATAGCTGCTGGACCTACAACTTATGCAGTTGTAAAAATAAGCCTTGAAGCCGAAGCGATGGGCCGCGCACGATGCCTGCCTGCCTCCGAGTCGCAGCATCAAACCAATCTCATCTGCGTTATCCTGTGATCATTAACAGGATGCATGGCCGCCGGCCACGTGCCCTCGTGGGCCTGAATGCATCGCAGACTCGTGGCCTGCCTCCATCCTTTTTTAATGTATACAATATGTATACATATGTACGCGTTTGGCCGACTGTTGGCATGCGCTGGATGAGACACCAGACCAAATAAGTGGGAGGAGAAAAAATCTTCCCTCTTTATAGATATAATAATACTAGCAGAACTGCCCGTGCGTTGCAACAGGTTATCCTCATTTAATATAGATATAGTGCTCTTATTATCACTTGCCCCCACAATTATATAACGTGTACCGAGCAGGATCATCCGAGTGAGTGAGTCGGTGGTAGTTGGAAAGGGTGAACGAAAAGAAAGACGGAAATTTGTGCGTTGCAACGTGAGAAACTACGTTAACGATTTGAATAAGACATTAGTGTTACATATCTATATATTTATTTATATTTACATTCTACTAAATTTTAAAACTATAATTTGTTTTTGTGATGAATCCATAATTATTAGTTAATATTGATGTGCTTGAGGACATCGTATTATTATTTGATATCGTTGGCATCTAAAACTACAATGCACGGCAAGGAATAAATAAATGAAAATAATATAATGGTTAGGAGGGTTGAGAATAAAAGAAAACCTGGATCAAGTAGTAGAAGAGGCGTAGGCCATCTGGGTCTTTGCTTCCTTAATATCGATAAAGGTGAATGAGATGTGCTCATTGCTCATAACGATTTCGAGCTTCTATCTGCCATCGACGTTGGGCTCAGGCCCGTTTCTGTCATCCCCCTTCATGATCTGTGATAGGGGTCAAGCAATAAAAGCAAGCCTCTCTAATCATTAGTAGTTGTAATAAATGTACCCTAAAAAAAGGGCGTACCCAGTGCCATAGGCTCCCGCACTGACGCGGAGACTGGAGAAGGGAAATCAACGCACAGGCCTTACCCGCACAAATATGCGGAGGCTGGGGCTCGAACCCTGGACCAACCGGTAACAGCCGGTAATAAACGTACCCTAATAGCTAATTAAGTTTTCCGGGGTGATTTGAGAAAGGAATCAATGAACAAGTGTAAGCAATGAGAGGCGAACTCACATCGAACTTCTGGATGATCATCCTCGCCTCGTGGAGGAGTTGTTCGCGTAGCGAAGCTTGCCACCGGGGCGGAATTCGAACCCAAGGAACTCGTCGTCGCCGCCTTTGCAGTTCTTGTCGCCGCGCATCCACATTGCTGTTTTTTTGCGTGAACGACGACATGACTTGCTTCAGCTGCTCTTTTGTTTTTTCTCTTCCCAGTATTTGACCTTTCAGGCCAATTAAGGTGGACGGGAGGTGAAGCAGTATCTCCATGACAACATTGTCATTCAGATCTTGTTGAATCACCGCCCGCCGCCATGATGGTGATTACAGTTGGATTATATTGATCGATGTTTCTTCTATCTATTTGTCTGCCTATATATAAGTATATATATGGTAGTTGCATTGGCCGATCAATATCTATGCGTGACATTGATCCTATATATGTTAGCGTCTATACGCTGGTATACGCGCGTCCTTACGTTGCAGATACGAACTCCTATCCGTTTTCATGATTGTTTGTCATTGAGACGCCACGGGGGCTCCGACTCCCGTACGAGTAGACCAGACCAAAAGCCAGCCCCAACAAACGACTGCGAGAATAGGAGGGAGACGGGTGAGACCATCAGAACAAAAAAGGTTGACGAAAAAAAAAGAAGAAATCTTTCCTCTTTATTAATAGGTATAGATATAGATGTAACTAGTTAGATAATGAAGCAAGGAATAGCAACAAGTTGGCTGAGAATATGGCTATTTGCATTAATTTTGGATTCCTATTTAGGCCTCATTTGGATCCTCAGAACTAAAATTCATCCTAATAATCATAATTTAGGCACAAATCAATTAAGCTATAATGGTTGTACATATGTGGATGTCGGCCATATGAAGAAGGTACTTATGTTTTATATTTCTATTGTCGGAGAACTAGCCGAAGAATGTGAAATTACATAGTAAAAACTGATCTATAGAACCAATTCTCATCTTCTACCCTATGAATTTAAGATAGGCTCACATCTAAAGTTTAGAAAATTGTGGAATGTGAAATTCTAAGCAAATACCCTAGTTCGCTAAGTAGATTCTAGTTCCTCTAAAATAAAAGAACCCAAACGGCCAATTAAGAAAATTGTGGTTAGTTTCCTAATAGAATGTCATCCAGTCCAGCTGTAAAAGCAAACAAAGTTTTAATCTGATCTTGACATTACGGACAGCTTGTTCCAGATAAGACAAAACCTTTGCGAGATGATAACATATTCTTGACTAAAATACTTCATTATTGCTTCTTACTCCAGACAGAAAATGACAACGGGGGCAAATCAACAATTGTAACTTAGTCCAATGGATTAATTAACTGTCTTCTTCTGCCATGTAAGCTATACTCCCCATATTAGAAATGAGCCCTGTAATTATAGGTTCGGAAATCGGTCTAAATCAAGCTATCTTTTTTTTAATCAAGTTAATATATAATAATATCAACAGTTATGACTCTAAATGAGTATACTATAAAATATATATTCCATAGTGCATTCAATAATTGTATTTTTGTATGATAAATATTAATATTTTAATAAACTTGATCAAATTTAAGATGGTTTGGCTTGACAGTGCTTTAGTTGTATTTTTTTGGACAAAGGGAGTCCCATCAAGGAAAAGAACAAAAGAAAAGGTTGAAGCAGAACGAGGACGATTATGCTACAATGAGTGACAATGATTTCATAAATTAATTCAGATTCTTACTTCTAGAAAACCAAATCGTCAAGAGAGCATTCTTCAGGGTTAGTCTGTCAAGAGAAAGATTCCAACTAATCAGATTAAGTGTTATTTATTTTTATTTTTTGTTGTTCTAATGGTTCAACGTGTTTCCAAGTTTCTGCTAATTTTGCTGAAGTGTCAAAGCATCAAAGATAATTGCCAAATAGCTTTGAAAGAGCTAGTTGATTCATCTAACTCTCAAACATGTAAGTGGGAAAACCTCTGTGGATGAGAACAGATAAGCTTCAAAAAAATATTTCCCTTCGTTACGCAGGTACAACTGTACAAGGCTTGGTCAACTCCTAAATCAGACTTGTTCGCCCAGTTATCTTTGTGCTAAAATACAATACATTAAGACATCTATGATAATGAGTTCCACTTTTTAGGAGGTTATACGTCTCGGTGTGGACCTAACCTAACTTAATCACACACTTAGTGAAATATTAGTCTTCTAGGTGTCTCAATTACCAATACCAAAAATAGATCTTTCATGAAGCCGCTGATTTTCTAACTATGGTGGCTGTTGTCGAGACAGAGCAAGGAGATGAGAGCTAGAGCAGTGAAGGGAGACGAGAATATGAATTAGCTGTAATTGCTTGCTTTATTTATTCCTTGATCGCCACTGATTATGAAGAATTTACATGCATAATCCTCTTCTAGACTCTTGTGCTTGCCTGAATCACTCCTTCCTGACTGATCCACTTGAACCCTCCTTGCCTAAGTAGCCCCAATTCCTGCGCTTGTAGCCATTCCCGACCATAACAGATCAAGTCACTATTTTTTTTGCTTCACTCCAGCTCCTCCATGCACCTAACAGTTTTTTTTTGTTATATTGATCTAACAGTAAATTTTCTTTTCCAAACTGCACCAACAACCATCTGATAGAAAGGCTCGCGGGCTGCATATTGTATATCCCTCAGTCTCAATTTATAAGTCGTTTTACTTCTTCAACCCTAACTTTGACCGCTCGTCTTATTCAAAGTATTTACGTAAAAAGAGTTAAATTTAAATCATTTTTGAAGAACTTTTATAAATAAAGCAAGCTATAACAAAAGAAATGATATTTTGTATAAATTTTTAAATAAGATAAGTGGTCAAACTTAAGACTAAAAAAATTAAAAGACTTATAAATTGGAACAGATTTAGTAGTTTATATTTGTTGAAGTCTTGAAGGCTGTGACGGTTCTCAGAATCATGTGTTCTTTGCCAAGTTGTTATAGGTGCAATAATTGCGTGTATGCATGGCCCCCAATTTGTCTATGCATCCGATCCTATGAACAACTGGATTCCTAGTCGACGGAGCCAGCCATGATATTGAGTCAGTTTCATTCGTTCTATCTGCTGACAGCTGACTTTTCAGTCGAAGTATAACGAATCAAGACAAAAGTGTAAGGTACATAGGATCTGTACGGGGTCAACCACGAAACAGCAATTATTGGAGCTAAACAAGTCTCATCACTTGTTAACTATTGTGGAAGTACTATTCCTATTCTGACTTGCTGTGGTCCCTTGCAGAGACAAGTTATTTCAACTTACCAACATCAAGTATCTCATTGGCAATTGCCATAGATAAATAGTTCCGTAGGAATCAGGCTGAGGTAAGAAGAAACACTTGATATCTGGGCAAACACGCTAATCAGTATGATTACTGTATTGAAAACTCAATGATTTCGTTGACAATCATTTAAAAAAATTATCATGCTTGCAATTCAATATCAGCTGGTGCCTATTTTCTTCCATCTTTTTGCATATAGTAATAGCATATAAAAATATGGTTTTATTATTTTAGCTAATATAAAGTTAAAAATTAACAATCTTGTCTACAAGCAAAACTGAAAGGAATACAGAAGAAAGGGACAGCAAAACCTGAAGGTAAGGTATTTGTCTCTGTCATATCTACTTGTTCTAAATTATAAGACATTTGACATTTCTAGATAAATATTTTCATATGCATTTAGACATATACTATGTCTAGATACATTTTAAAAATAAGTATTTCAAAAGTCTAAATTTCTTATAATTTAGAATAGAGGTAGTATATCGTTAGGAATGACTTGATGATGTTTTTATTAAAGGGAACGTATACTATGGAAATCAGCCTCCTGTGCAAACTATGAAAACTCTAATTAAGGCCACATAAATCTAATCCGATAGCTACAGGTGGGTGTGGTTATTTTAGCACTTAAATCCCCCCACTCATCACATCCTAAAGGTGGGTTATTTTAGCACATAAACCCCCTACCTGTAGGTATCGGATTAGATTTGTGTGGCTTTGATTAGAGTTTTCATAGTTTGCAGGAGGCTGGTTTCTATAGCATACTTTCCCCTTATTAAAATAGTAGAGAACGGTACATGAAAAGCGGATTAGGCTGAGGACAAGCGCTATAAGCCATTTTCATGTAGTTACAAAAATAACCTAGTCATCAAAATCAGCAACTAAATGCTTGTTGCATTTTTTTATACTACACTGTTTTATTCTGGACAAATATATTTCTGTCATTGTCACTGACCATAAACACACACACACACACACACACACACACACACACACACACACAAGAATGCCTGGCCTATTTGATGTCTATAAAAGCAGCGTAAGGCAAATGTTTCGTGGAAGCCTAAGGAGTTTGGAGCTTTCCAAATGGCTCTTGAAACGGATAGACAGAATCCTAAAGAAGCCAAGACACTTGGTGCAAAAATTCAGCGTCATGACTCCCTATATGGGGATGCAGAAAGAGTGGCAGGCGCTGGATATCATGTCTCTGAGGTCTGCTTCTTATCCCATAATTTGTTCTCTTAGTATTCCATTATATATTGTTCGCAAAAAAAGTATTCCATTATATATCGCTTATATAGCATGATGAACTAAAGGATATGACGTTTGTTCACAATGATAGTTATTATATATCATTTAAGACATATATAATGAATATCTAATCCATAGCATAGTTCAAATATAATTATAGTTTGTAAATCATATAGATTTAGTAGTTTCTATATGACATTCAAGCCATGAATTAAAGGATTGAAACAAACGTTCAAGTCATAATATCTATGATTTACAAACAATAATTATATTTGAACTATGCTATGGATTAGTTATTCATACTTACTACATATATTCACTACATGAGACAGGATAGTTGGGCTCGAACGTTACATTTGGCATTCCAGTGCATTGGAGTGATATATGGTGACATAGGCACATCACCACTGTACGTATATGCAAGCACCTTTACAAGTGGCATCAGCAATGTCGATGACCTCTATGGAGTCCTATCAATTATTCTTTACAGCATAATTCTTCTACCTATGATCAAGTATGTCTTCATTGTTCTGTATGCAAATGACAACGGCGATGGTAAGATTGTCCTATTTAAGAATCCTTTAGATTCCAGGTCACTGGAGAAATTGTTAACCTTCAGCTTGTTTAATTTCCTTGCTGTCACAATATGATGAGATGGGAATCAACTATATGTCAATAAGAGGATGTTTCCAGACAAGGAAAAAACATGATGCTGTACTTTTCTATATATGATACGAGTCTGTTTATTCTTAGCACTTTTCTGCTAGATCAAGGAACAATATTGATATAAACAAAAACTGGGCTCCACTATATGAAATGGTTACAGTAATGCCTAGCGGAAAACATATTGTTTCATAAGTCACATACATTTCTTGCTACACCTGCCTTACAAATAATCTTGTAGGTGGCACATTTGCACTTTACTCATTGATATCGCGATATGCAAAAGTGAGCTTGATTCCAAATCAGCAAGCAGACGATGCAATGGTCTCCAACTATGGCCTAGAAACTGTATCAGCCCCTATGAAGAGGGCTCAATGGACAAAAAAGATTCTGGAAAGTAGCAAGGTGGCTAAGGTTACAATTTTCTTCCTTACCATACTGGGCACCTCAATGGTTATCAGCGATGGTGTTTTGACCCCATCAATATCCGGTAACTATAACTGGAACTTCAAGTGATTCCTTTTACTGGTTATTCTCATGGTTTCGGTTATTCTCATGGTTTCGGTCGTATCTGTGAGTTCATACAAAGTAATGAAGTAGTAGCAATACAGTACAGGTAATAATTGTACATGATGCTGAAGGCATACTAAATATCCTTTACTCCTTTAGTGACACATTTATAAAGCATAGTTTGTAAAGTTGGCGAACATTTTTTCTTGTTAACGAAGACTTGCACATTGACATGCTTCCTATGATCTATCTGTGCTAGTGAGACATTCCTTGCCAAATAAGACAAGTCAAAATGACGTGATCTATGTTTTGTGGATTTGTTTCAGTGCTCTCTGCAGTGAGTGGTCTCCAACAGAAAGCACCTCAGCTGAAAGAGGGTAAGAGCTATTTGACTTGATTGTAGAAGCATAAAAAATGAAAATACAAAAGTCAGCTTAAAAAAAGTTGAAAGAATCCTTGCACAAACTAACTTAACGGGAATTATTACAGTATTTGATCTGATAGAATATCTTGTAATGTGCACACAAACTTGTAAAACCATTTGTTTGGTGAGAAGACTGGGTTTCTCTGTGACCTCTCTGTGCACAACAGCATCTGTCCACCTTTGGTGGCAAGCTGTCCGATCACCAGCCACTGGCCGGTAAAACTAAAAACAATCTGCACAGTAATAAGTTAGAAAGTGTATGATCAGCATTCTTCCCATAACACACGTCTTCTCACAGAAAGAAAACACCAATGTTGCCGTCTTAGCTCTCTGCTAGCATTGCCCGCCAGGTCGCAGTCGTAGCTCGCTGCTCATGCATCCTGCTTGCCACATGCGCACGCCTGGTTGCCGCCGTTGCTCCCCCACCCAAGCAGGGAGCAGGGCCACTCTGCAGGTTCCGTTGCTGGCTTGCTGCTTGCTCCGCTGGCATGACACGCATCAAAAGAAATAAGTATAACAATGATGTATATGGACAGGGAGCATGTTTTATTATTAAAAGGAAAACAAAGTTTCCAACTACTATAACTCTTATGTCATCACTAACAAAAATTCCTTCGGGTTTCATTTTTCTATTCTTATCCTCCGCAGAGCAAATGGTAGGGATCTCTGTTGCCATTCTGGTGGTGCTGTTTGCTGTTCAGCGTTTTGGCACAGACAAAGTTGGCTATTCATTTGCACCCATTATTCTGTTGTGGTTCCTGTTCATTGGTGGCATTGGAATTTACAACTTAATCATATACGACATCGGTGTTCTGAGAGCTTTCTATCCAAAATACATAGTAGACTACTTCAAAACGAATGGAAAGGATGCATGGATCTCCCTTGGGGGCATCCTTTTGTGCTTTACAGGTGAGTTTCAAAGTATGTAAGCATATCACAGAATCGATTCCCTAACAGGCTAACACCCTAACCCTCAATGGCACAAAACAGGCACAGAAGCTATGTTTGCTGATCTAGGCCATTTCAACATAAGGTCAATTCAGGTACGTGTATGTTCTTTCTGAGACTAATATCAGAAATGGCTCCATAGGAAGTCATGTTAAGGTTTCATTTGCACCTTGGATATCCTTAAAATTAGTAACCAATAAAAAGTGCAGGAATTAATGTTCATCTTTTACATCTTATTATGTTGTCATTAGCATAAGATGACAGCAATAGTGTTCTTTTACAGATCAGTTTCAGCTTTATTTTGTTCCCGTCAGTGTCATTAGCTTATATTGGTCAAGCGGCGTTCCTCCGTAAACACCCAGAACATGTTCTTGATACTTTCTATAAATCAATTCCAGGTAAACTATTCAAGATGATGTAGTGCCTCAATTCGATCTTTTGTTTGTATCAAACACAACTGTACCTTGTTTGTAGAACCAATATTCACAACTGTACCTTGTTTGCAGGACCAATGTTCTGGCCAACCTTCATAATTGCTGTCTCTGCTGCGATAATTGCAAGCCAGGCTATGATATCTGGTTCATTCGCAATCATTCAACAGTCACAAACATTGGGCTGCTTTCCAAGGGTCAAAGTACTCCACACCTCAAAACTTTACGAGGGGCAGGTGTACATTCCGGAGATAAACTTTGCTCTTGGGTTGCTTTGTGTGATAGTAACACTTGGTTTCAAGACAACGACTAATATTGGCAACGCATATGGTAAGACAAACGTGAATCCTATACTACTCTCCTTTGTGAAACATGACACCAAGTTAATTCTGTGCAGGAATTTGTGTTACTTCTGTGATGGTCATTACAACTATTCTGCTTGCAATTGTGATGCTTCTCATATGGAGGGTAAGCATTTGGCTGATAATACCCTTCTGCCTGGTTTTTGGATCCGTGGAGCTTGTCTATCTTTCTTCAGTTCTATACAAATTCAAACAAGGGGGTTACCTACCTATTGTGAGTGCAACAGTTCTGGTGACGATCATGGGTGTTTGGCATTATGTACATGTAAAGAAATACTGGTACGAGCTTGAGCACATAGTTACAAATAAAGATATGCGAGAACTCATTCAAGCACATGACGTTAAAAAAACTCCTGGGGTAGGCTTCCTCTATACAGAATTAGTGCAGGGCGTCCCACCAATTTTCCCCCACCTCATTGAGAAAATACCCTTTGTTCATTCAATCCTAGTGTTTGTTTCCATTAAACACCTGCCGATCCCTCATGTTGAGGTTTCAGAACGATTCCGCTTCAGGAAAGTTGAGTCAAGAACCTCCCGGATGTTTCGGTGTGTGGCACGATATGGTTACAGTGATACCATGGAAGGGGCAAAGGAATTTGCTACTTCCCTTGTTGAAGGACTTCAATCGTATATTGAAGAATGGAATTTTATCACAAGTGAGGCTGAAGCAACCTCCATCACAGATAGTAACACAAGAACACGTAAATCCAGTAGCTCCACAGTGTACGTTGAAGAGGCACTGAGGCAAAGTGAAACTACAGATCTCACCCAACCTCCCATAAGCAGCTACTCAGCGCACTCATCTGGAAGGATTAGCGAAGACCATTCCCGCACAATTGCAGAAGAAAAACAATTTATTCAGAGGGAGCTGCAGAAAGGAGTGGTCTATATTCTTGGAGAAACTGAAATCAGGGCAGGACCAAATTCATCCTTTTTCAAGAAGATTGTTGTCAACTACATGTACTCATTCCTGAGGAAGAACTTCAGGCAAGGGGAGAAGGTTTTTGCAATCCCAAGGCAGCAGGTGCTCAAAGTGGGAATGGTATATGAAATTTAAGCATCATGATGAGACTACTGCAGAGGAAGCTGCGTTAGTTTCAGCATTACAGGTTTGTGTTTGGTTTTCTTTCTTAGGCACATATTGCACTTCCCTGGCAGGCAGTGTCCCTGGGGAAATGATTTATGTGTGTGTTGATAAGCTTGTGATGCTACAGACAATGTGTTAGGGTGTTACATGAAGTCCGAGGGTCCGCATGTTTGTTATTTTTCGAACGAATGTGTTGCTTCATATGGTACACCTGCCTATATGTACGGAACGCATTGGATTCAGTCCTTGAGTGTTTTCGTTAGTCATTTACAAATGTTTTCACAATGTGTGCCAATCGGTCTTTGCAATTTAAGTGATGTAGTAAGTTGCCAAATAAACATTTTTTTTTTCAAAAAACTTAAGAGTTCTCGAACTACGATATTTTCTCAGGTCTGAAAGGGGAAACGTAAACATTGGACCTTAAGCAGCAGTATTCCTGTAGGCCTAAGCACTTTTGTTCAAACTCCAAGACATATCTACATTTCTTTTATTTAGTTGTTATACCCCACTGAATCGCCGACCATCAGTATAAACCAAATCAGATACATGGCAAAGACGGGATATGAACAAACTAAGGCCCTGTTTAGCACAGTTCAGCTTCACGAGTGAAGCTATTTTTTTTTTTAAAAATGACTTTATGTGCAACTTGTTTAATGAAGTTGAGCTATTTTGAGAATGTTGTTTCACAAAACAGCTTTACCAATAACTCCATGCATTGTTGGGAGAGAGAAATAAGGGAGAGAGCTGGAATAAGCTACTTTTTTCAGCTTATGGCAGCTCATCCTTTTGTGAGAGGAAAAAAAATAGCTTCACACATAAACCTGTTTTAGAAAAGTCTGTTTGGTAAAAAAAAAAGTGAGCTGTGCTAAACAGCTCCAGTCACATGATAAACCAAATCAATTAAGAATCACGAGCGGCCATAATGCAAGGCATGCGTCACCAACTCCCCATTGATGCGCCTCTCCTCCTCCTCCTCGGATATATCGTCGAACGATTTCCTAGCACGACTAGGGGACGAACGCTCTATGAAATGAATCGCTTGCTATGAGAGGATTAGACGGGCGAACAGGAAGACACTGATGCCATATAATGAATGCACCCAGAGAAGATTAGATGGGAAAGAAATGTGTAAACCTGACCGGTGTTTGGGGCCTCTGAAGACTGAAGTCAGTGTCCTGCTGCTTTTGTTTTCCCTGCTCAGCTGTCATTTTATGTGGCAGCAGCGGCTGTGGCTACAAACCTCTCCTTCTCCAGCCACTGTAGCTAAGATTCTTTAGTAGCCGTATTTTTGTATTTTAGTCTTTTTATTAAAAATTTATGTTTGACCCCCTAAATGTCTTACGCTGGAATTAGACCCTCTGCTCGGCGCCATGAGTCATGGCGCTGTGGTAACACATCTTGGTGCCATGACTACGGCGCCGAAGTTTAGAACCACTCAAAGATGTGGTGACCACGAGGCAATACCTCGGATCTATATATCTTTGTGCCGAGCTCGGTGCCGTAGCTCAGGGAGTCGAGCTTGGCCCCACGAATCGACTCCTCTCCACTCATTTTCAAGTCATAGAGAGCCAAATATAGGCCATAGATATTTGGCTCTCTATCGATCAAGTCATGGACATGCAGGACATAGAAATGAGTGGAGGGGAGTGGTTTGTGGTGCCAAACTCGGCGCCATGAGCTACGGTGCTGAGCTCGGTGCCAAGGTATTGCCATTGATATTGGTCTACGGATTATTGGTAAGCACCTTTAGAGAGATAAGGAAGGCTGGAGCTATCTAGGAGTTCCTTCTCAAAATCGACCGTGGGTTGGCTAGAGTTGATCTCTAGTCGATAGTAGTTGGTTGAGAGAAACCATTGAGGCTGATTGACGAATTGTGAGTCCTTGCTGTCGATATGGGACCTACCAGGGTCCTCATCGGCACTCCCGACAGGACTTGGACCCTTTCCAGGACCGTAACTCCCAGGAGAAGCCAAAGGCGACTCAGAATCGGACGACCTAGGAGGATTTTAGTGAAAAGTACCTCCTGTAAACTAGAATAGGATACTCTCTCTTGGATCTGGCTCGGACTAGAAATGGCTCCCAGCCCTCTTGTAACTATAAAAAAAGGGCCGAGGGAGCCACAAAGCGAAAGTAAAATATTATGTAAGACAAGCACACCAGCAAATAATACAATCCAATGCAAAGGCTGACACCGACTGGACATAGGGTTATTACTATATTACGAGGGCCGGAACTAGTATAAATCGTTTATCTTCACGTTCACCGTCGAGTTCCGGAGTTCATCTAAGCCCGACCAACTGTCTTGGGTGCCCCTGAGGAAGTCTATCGGTCGTAAAACACTGACACTTGCCCTAGTTGAGAGTACCAGGCATCCTGTTAGAGATAGTGATGTGGTGATTCCTTTTGCTAAGAGGGTATGTGCAAGGTTGTTGCGGAGGGGATTCCTCTCGACACAGGGTATGCATCTCCGCTCGAGGGCGAAGGCCCACAGCGTGGGCACGATGACAAGATGGAAAGTAAATGATCTCAAATAACTTTTCATTCAAAATATACATCTCTATTTATAAGCTACAGTACATTGGCCTAGGTCAATTACATAGGTACCCCCGCCGGACGTCGGCATATTCCCCGAATATCACATACTATGTCTACTAACCCCGAGGGCATCAATGTCATTTCCCTGCCCCGCCCTAACCACTCCCTTCTCTGTCGGGTAGCGGTAGGGCCTTCGTCATCTCACATCTCCGCGCGGGATAAAGGCCGCCACCCCATACGGGGGTCTTCGCGCAATCAGGACTGTCTTCGTCGGACGTTCGCGTGGAGGTCCCGTGTTTGGCGGGAGTCTTCGCATCCCCGAGGACTCACAGGCAGCGAGAGCCTCTGCTAAGCTGAGGATGCCTTTGCGTACACTAGAGGAGGCTCGCCTTTGCGTCGTTTGGCCTTCGCGTCGTTCAGCGGAGGCCCGACCATCTTATTCCTGCAAACACACACCTGCAACCCGAACAAGTTAGACACTGCTTTGCGGGCGATGTTTGGGACAGAACCGGCTAAGGGTGGCGCCACGTAGAGCCCCTGCAGGCCCCGCGACTGTACTTGTTGCAACATTTCCCCCCTTGAGGGCTTGGTCTAGCGCAGGTGGTCCACCATCCTCACGGTAATTCGGCACAGGGTTGGCGGGGGTTCTAGTTCTCTTCTCCCGCTTCCCCCTTGGCCCACCTGTGCTAGGCGCAGACTTACTGTTTCTGACGGGTGAAGTTTCCTTCTTGGGATTTGAAATGACACGTTGCAATCCCGATCGTTGGTTCCCATAATTCGAAGGGTTGCCATGCCTCCTATTTATAGGGGGTGGGGCGGAGGGAGCCCCCATCTCTCGCTTTTGTGGTCCACGCCTTTAGAGCCATCAATGACAGCCTTCGTAGCTTCACCATATCCCCCTCGCTTTCTGCTACTCCGCTTCTTCTCTGCCTGCCACACTTGCAACTATGGCTTCTCGATCTCGCTTTTCAATTTTCTCTGGCCCTTACTCTGAACTCACGAGGGTTCGGGCCAGCAGGTGGTTTGACCAATTTGAGGAGTGTATGCTGGTTGCTGTGGCGGCTCGTGATCTGTCGGAGACTTTGCCCGACGTTGAGGCTTCTGTCAACCATTTGGAGCCTATCACCGGGATGGCCACGGAAATAAGATACCACTTTGGGTAGACAATGGTGACACAGGCCATCATCGATGACCTCGAAACCCAAGGTATGATCCCTAAAGGCTATGGTAGGCTGCCCAAGCGAGAACTAGTGCCTCGACCAAAACCTCACGAAGCCATGGTGTTTCGGGCATTCTTCGACTGCGTCACTTCCTGTGTTCTCTGCTGCAGGAGTTTGAGGTCCAAGTTCACCACCTTACCCCCAAACGGGATCCTCGCTCTGAGCAAATTCACATGGGCTTGCAAATCCTATGGCTCTCAGCCTGACATGGAGATTTTCACCGAGTGGTACGAGTTGCAGCACCAGCCGTGCAAGCTCGCACCCAACAACGTGGAGGCTCAACTCACCAATTGCTCTTTCATCTCCAAGCGGCAGAAGAATAGGGTGTAACACCTTTGGTGTTACGGTTAATTAAAAATGTCATGTCATCATATTAGACTGCAAATCATCCTGCATTTTATTACTTGCTTATGATTGTGCATAGGGCATTAGAGTGGTTTGATTATGAACGATGATGATTGTGTAGTCAAATCCGTAATTGGAATCCCAAAAATAAATTCAAAAAGAAAATAAAAAATAAGCCCTAATTGGGCCCCAAAAACTAATTAAAAACCATGAGGAATCAAATGAAAGTGCTTTAGTAAAAGTTGTAGATATTTTAAAATGAAACAACTTTTATTTTTGGAGATTTTAAAGTTATACAGTGGAAATTGAAATTAACCTCAAATCAATGCTTTGAAATTCAAATTTGAAATGTTATTTCAAAATTTTCAAGAATCTGACCAAACTCTATTAATGGAAGTTGTAGAACTTGACAAATAGAACAACTTCAATTTTTACAGATTTTCATGTTATTGAGAAAAATTTAGAGAATTTAACTGGATTGCATTTGAATTTCAAAAACCCTTTTTACCCCCTTTTGAATAATTTCAAATTTGTGCAGAATTTGAACTTGGTCCAAAAAGAAAAAACGTTCTACACAAAATTTGCCATAACTTTTATTTTTGGATTTTTCCTTGATTCAAATTGGAATAGGCATAATTTGAAAAACTAGGATTTGACCTAAAACCCTAGCTATAGTACAGCCGGCCCCTATAGGGGCAGAGCACGCGCGCGCCGGCCGCCATCCGGCTGGCCGGGGCCCGGACGTCGCCGCGGCATGGTCGCAGGGGGGCCCTGGGACCTCGCCCATCCTTATCCCCTCCTCCCCTGCCCCTTAAAGGCGACGAGCACCCCTCCCTGCTCTTCTCCTCCCTTTCGACCGCTGGCGAGCACCTCGCGGTCTCGGCCAAAATTCGTCCACACCAAGCCACCTCCGGCTCCTCCATCTCACAGCCTATTAGCTAGCTTCCTTGCACACCGATTGCCACCACTGGTGCGAGATGTAGTAGCCTGTGTGTGCCGGAATGCCGTTGCCGTCCTCGGGTTTTCGCCAGAGCACCCCCGCCTAACATCGCAACGTGCCTAGCTCGTTTGGGTGAGTTCTGGACCTTGGATCCGCATGTTTCAACTTCTCCATGTTCCCCGGTTGCTCATGCGCGCGGCGGTTTTTCTTTTGGTGCCCTAAGATCGACGGAACCGGACTTCGTCGTCGAGGCCGAGCCGCCGCATCCGCCATCGTCGTCACGCTCGTCGCTCCGCTTCGTTGCGTCCAAGCGGCCGGAACAGGGTTGCCGCGCCGCCACTTCCACCATGGGCGAGCCTAGGCTCGTCGGAGGCGCGTAGGTTAGGGGCTAAGCGCGTTAGAGTGTTCGCTAGGCTCTGGGCATAGTGTAGGCGCGCCTGATTTCGCTACCGGAGTTGTCGACGGTGAGATCCACGGCGAGCCGCCGCGCGCGCGCTCGGGAGCGCAGCAGGAGGAAGAAGAGGGAGCTGACAGGGGGGTCCCGCCTGTCAGCATCCCAGAGAGAGGGCGAGAGCGCGGTCAAGCGCGCAGGCAAGTGCGTGGGCCGAGCTGAGCCGGCCGCCGCCGCTGGGCCGTCTCGGGCCAGTTTTAGTTTTTATTTTTCCCGAAGAATTAAAACAATTTTTCCATTTTAATCATTGTGAATAGTGCTCTGTTTTGCCATTTTTTAAGGAATAGTTCTGTGGTACTATAAATCATGAAAAATTTTGTGTAGACTCTCTGTTATATGTAGTATTTAATAAAAATATTAAATATATGTTTTGGACACTTTCTATTGGTAGTAAAAATTAGTGCATTAATTAATAAATGCAACTTTGAGCAATTTTAATAAATTCTCTGTTAATCCAAAAATTATGAAAATTAATTTGGTACTGTTTAAACTCAAGATCTATCTGTTGGTAAAGTTTGGGCTCAAATGGAATAAGTTTTATTAGTTGTTATTTAATGTTTGTTTATTTTTGTAAATAAATAAATTGAGAGTATTATTGAATTGGTATGATGTGATTTTTGAATTGATTGTGGTTTTAGGTCAAACACCCTGATGACTTAGGGCATTTTACGCTAAGTTACTTTAAATAGTTATGAAAGGCAGAAGTACTTGCAGTAGGTTTTAATCATCATGTCTTGTACCATGTTTTATTGCATCGCATTAAAACATATATCATTGCATACGTGTAATGACCGGGAACGAGGAAATGAAAACTGAAGTGACTGCTGAGGAGACTGCTCCTGAGGTGATCCAGGCATTTGACATATGTGGCACTGACCCCGATCCGACACTCTTCGCGCTACAAGGCAAGCCCCGGTGCATTCGGCCCTCTCATTGTGATTTACAAATTTTATCACCTTGAACTAAATTATTGCATTAGGTTGATAGGAGTTGATTGATACCTAATTGCTGCATTACCTACGTTGATAAAATACCTGTGAAACCTAATTTTAAATGGAATATTTAAAAATGCTTAGCCCTGCTTAAATTAAATTAGATTTTTGCATAAAATGTTATTTTCAAGTTGTGTGATATAATATTGATGAATCATGAGAAAGAAAAAAAGGAAAAAATGATTCCGTTCGGTTGATGTGTACATGGGTTAGAGTCCCGATGTCTTGTCACCAACGGAAGTGGATTTGAGACCACTGGTTACCTGTATTTAGGTTAGAGTCCCAATACAGTGTCTCCAGCGGGAAAAAGAATTAGGGACTGTTCGTTGTAGGCCTGCTGTGATCGAGACTTTGCAACTAGCCACATACTTCGGAAAGTCCCTAACTCCGGTAGCTCTGCTACTTGAACCGACAACCACGCACTGGGAGTGGAGGGATGGCGAGAGTAGCATATACCCTCGTGGCCGGCGTGCCTGAATAGGAGAGGAGTACTGTGCTCTCGGGTGGCGCAGGACCGGTTCAGGTTTTGAAAAAGCCGTGGTAGACGAGATTGGTACATGCAAGCTTAGGTGCTACATATGCAGTGTGGTTAGGGGTCCCCAGCTGGTTACTAATCGATTCGAATCGTCGTTGCTCCTCGGTTATGGAGACTTGATCCACTGACCGTCATCGAAGAGTGGTTCGGAACTAAGTTGTTTTGAGAATAAAGTGATTGAAAGAATAAGGAAACATGTGATTGAACTTGGAGCTATAGTTAATGATTAAAAGTAATATTGAGATAAAATATTGAAAATAGGAATTAAAGATTAGTATTGCTTTTCTGCAAAATACTTTGACTCTTGCTAAAGCCTTACCTTGATTCCCCTTAGCCTGCATTCCTGAGTCTTCTCCCCAATTTCTTTAGTCGGGTAAGTCTTGCGGAGTACCCCAGTACTCAAGGTTTGTTAACCCTTGTTGCAGGAGAACCACCGCAGCAGGTTTGTCTTGCCCCATGCTGCGTGACCATTATTCAGGAAGGAAGTGATGATGAGTGAAGCAAGACCCTTGGGCAAGGTTCATGTTATCTTTACCTAGTTATATTGCATTTAGTTATTCCACTCTACTACTACTTATCTATAGTTTGTAATAACTACACTTAAATTCTATTTGGACAACTGGTTTGTAATCTAAGTACTAATTAATCTTTTTGCGCTTTTACTCTGATGTATTTTATTATGAAATGTTGTAATTCTGTAATGGCTTCACAATGGGATCCTGTCGGAGAAACGGGTGCTGGTGTGTCCCGGCAGAGTCTTCTAGATCACTTGGGACACGGGCCCAGCTGTCAGAGGTCATTAGTGACAATGACAGGTGCCTGTGGGCCATATGATTTAGGCGGTTCTGTTACAGCTGGTATCAGAGCGATCCATTGCTAAATCATTGTAGTCTTACTTTGCAAAACTTCAAAATATTTTAGATCATGAAAATTTAGATGAGTATTTTGGTCCAAATTGCTTATTCTTATCTTATTCCATAATGTAGCTATGGTAGCAAGTGGAGTAGCATGATTACTAGCCCTATGTTAAAGTTATTTATGCATTTATTTATCTTGCATTGGTTTAAAATTCGTAAGTACGATTCATGCATCATGGTTAATTCACATGTTAATTAACTTCCTCCTTCAAGTGGTATATGGGTTAGGATCTATCAAACCTATTCTTGCTAGCTTATAATATCCTTACTAATTCGAACTCACCTTCTCCAGCTGGCACACACCAAGCTGACCGCGCGCAAGATGACTGGTCCTAAGGGAGTTCCACGCCACCAGCTGGCGCCACGCGACGGAGAGGCCTCTGGCAGCCGCCGTTGTTGCCGCAGCCGAGCGGAACTCAAGGAGCAGATCAAGCTGCTCACTGAGGACTTCAAGGTGGCCCGTAGGGACCACTACAGGGATATGAAGATGGTCGCCGAGCTGCAGCGTGAGGTGGATTGTTTGACCCGCGAGAAGGAGGAGGCTTGGGCACGTGAGGACGTGGCCCGGGCGAGGGTCCATGAGTTGGAATTCTATGTTGAGCACATTGAGCACTACAATGATGCTCTGCACGAGGAGATCCACAGGCTCAATGACCAGTTTAATCCCATCCTTGCTCCTTGTGAGGAAGAGCCTGAGCTGGGCGTGGTCGAGGGGCCTGGGGAAGAGGAAGATAAGGAAGATGTTGATGAGGAGATTGACCCTATGGAGGACGTTGTTGTGGAGGACGAGGAGGAGGAGGATGTCATCGTGATCGACAACGACTAGGCAAGTTGTAGGCCTAGGGATGCCAGCCAGTTGCTATCTACCATGTTGTAATGTCGGTGCTTGCCAAGAAAACCTCAGTTGTGGTTTGGGAACTTTATCTAAGTGCTAGTAGTGTCATTTAATTAATGTAGGACTGTGGTGTGTAATGCTACTACGTTTCGTTTAAGTAATGTGAGGCTTAAGTTTGGTTTGCTTATAAACAGATGCCTGTCAACACCCGCTCGTCCGGTGCTGGAACCTCTGAGGATGGGGAAGGTGCTCCCAATCCACTGCCTATTCCATCAACCTTGGCTGATGCCATTGCAGCCTTGGCCAATGCCGCCGCACTGCTTGCGCAGAACCGGGACAACCGTGGTGGACGTAGTGGCCACCACAATGAAGATGAGACCACGTATGTGGACTTCACTGATACCCGCCCACCTGTGTTCACAAAGGCCGATGAACCCCTGGAGGCAGACGACTGACTCCGTACCGTGGAGCAAAAGTTTGGTCTGATTCACTACACTGAGTACCAGAAGCCGCAGTTCACAGCACAACAACTTAGGGGTGTGGCTAGTGCTTGGTATGCAAAGCTTGTGGCAGCCCAGCCTGTAGGACATCAGATGACTTGGGCAGAGTTTCGCGAAGCTTTTCGTGCCCACTATATCCCTGCAGGTGTGATGAAAATGAAGCTTGATCAGTTCCTGGCACTGCAGCAGAAGGATTCCAATGTAATGCAGTATGTTAGTTAGTTCAATCATCTGTCCTAGTATGCACCTGAGCATGTCAACACTGATCAGAAAAAGAGGGATTGCTTTGTTAGGGGTCCGAACTTTAAGATCCAGAGAAGCTTGTCCAACAACCTCTACTGCACCTATCATGAGGCCGTCAACATAGCAATTGCTTTTGAAGAGAGCAACCGCAAGCACCAAGACGAGAAAAAGAAAAAGAAGACTGGGTCTGTTGGATTTTTTGGCAATCAGAAGCGCCAGAAAATTGTGTATCATCCTATCCACCATTCCCGTCCACCATATCCTCATCAGCAGGTAGTTGTCCGTACTGCTGCTACCTCCCAGACTTCCAACCAGCAAAACACCACTCAGCCGAATGCCCCTGGTGTTCGTATCACCACTCCGCAAGTCAACTACAACCATCCCTGCTACAACTGTGGCAAGATGGGGCACTGGTCCCATAACTGCCCATTCCTGAAGCATTACAACCAGAATGCACAGAAGGGTCCTGGTGGCCAGCAACGGCAAGTTCAGCACCGTGGTCATCAGCAGCATGCCCAGAAGGGGAAGTTGTGAAGAAAGCAGGTCAGGTCTACTACCCTCAAGTTGGTGATATTCCCGAGGGAGAACCCATCATGATGGGTAGGTTTCCTGTCGTAAGTCATCCTGCAATTACACTTTTTTGATTCTGGTGCATCTCATTCATTCATCAATTGCATATTTGTCATCAAGCATGAGATTCCAATTGGAGAAATAAAGAAAAATTTCCTTATACAGTCGTCCGGGGGGCGTATAAGTACTAAGGATGTAGTACATCGTGTACCCATAGAATTGGGCGGGCATATATTCCCTATCACCATGATAGTACTGAAGGACCAAGACATAGATATGATCCTAGGTATGAATTGGATGTATCAGCACAAGGCTCTTATAGATGTGCTGAATAGGACCATAAGAGTGAACTTACCTGGTAGTCAAACTCAGCTTCTCATACAACTTCCACTTCCCTTAAGAAAGGTTGAAAGGTTATGTGCCACCACAGTCAAAGAGATTCGGGATATTCCGGTGGTTTGTGAATTTTCGGATGTGTTTCTTGATGAGCTGCCTGGTTTACCCTCTGATCATGATGTGGAGTTTGCCATTGAGTTGAAACCTGGAACAGCACCCATATCCCGCAGAGTTTATAGGATGCCACCCAAAGAATTAGCAGAAGCTCAAGATTCAGTTGCAAGATTTGTTGGCCCTGCTATCTTTGTGAAAAAGAAAGACCAAACCCTTAGCCTTTGTGTGGATTATTGCCCACTCAACGAGGTAACCATCAAGAACAAGTACCCTTTGCCTCGTATTGACCTACTCTTTGACCAACTTGTTGGGGCCAAAGTGTTCTCAAAAATCGATCTTAGGTTTGGCTACCACCAAATAAAAATCCGTCCCGAAGACATTCCAAAAACAGCCTTCACTACCAGATATGGCCTGTATGAGTATCTAGTGATGTCTTTCGGCCTAACCAATGCCCCTGCCTATTTCATGTACCTCATGAACTACGTCTTCATGCCGGAGCTTGACAAATTTGTGGTCGTGTTCATTGATGACATCCTTGTTTATTCCAAAACCCATGAAGAACATGCCAACCACCTCTATGTTGTTCTAACCCGTTTGAGGGAACATCAACTTTATACCAAATTCAGCAAGTGTGAGTTTTGGCTGGATAGAATACCATTTCTGGGACATATCCTGTCAGCAGAAGGTGTATCAGTTGATCCAGGAAAGGTAGAAGACATCTTGAACTGGAAGTCACCAACCACAGTGCATCAAGTCCATAGTTTCTTGGGGATGGCGGGATACTACTGTCGTTTCATTCCAGATTTTTCTAGAATATCCAATCCCACGACTGAGTTGTTGAAAAATCAAGTTAAGTTGATTTGGTCCCCTGAGTCTGAGAAGGCATTTCAAACTTTGAAGAAATTGTTGACCACTGCACCGGTCTTAGCATAGCCTGACATTGAAAAACCATTTGATGTGTATTGTGATGCTTCTGGAACCGGTCTGGGTTGTGTCTTGATGCAAGAGGGCCGAGTCATTGCTTATGCTTCACGGTAACTCAAGCACCATGAAGAGAGTTATCCCACCCATGATTTGGAGTTGGCAGCCGTTGTTCATGCATTGAAGATATGGCGTCACTATTTGCTGGGTAGTACTTGCAATATCTACACTGATCACAAAAGCCTGAAATATATCTTTACCCAAGAAGAGTTGAACATGAGGCAATGAAGATGGCTCGAGTTGATAAAGTATTATGATATTGAAGTGCATTATCACACTGGTAAGGCTAATGTGGTTGCCGACGCACTCAGTCGGAAGGTTCATTGCAATTGTCTCATAGTGAAGCCTCGAGATCTTTCCTTGTACAATGAGATGGAAATGTTCGGTATAGAAATAGTTCCACAAGGTAGTTTGGCCAACATTAGCATTGAGACACCTATTCGTGAACAAATCATTGCAGCTCAAAAAGGAAGCAAAGGAATCAAGCACATCAAGGAGACAGTACAAGCGGGTAAAGCAGATTGTTTCAGGATAGATGATGAAGGTGTTGTATGGTTCAAGAATCGGCTAGTAATCCCAAAAGTTCCTGCGTTACATCGAATGATCCTCAATGAAGCACATTTGACTAGGTTTTCCATTCATCCAGAAAGCAATAAGATGTATCATGACTTAAAGCAAAAATTCTAGTGGACCAAGATGAAAATAGAAATTGCTCAGTATGTAGCTAGGTGTGACATATGCCAAAAGTGAAAGCTGTGCATATGAAGCCTGGGGGAGAACTGCAACCATTGCCTATCCCTGAGTGGAAGTGGGAAGATATAAGTATGGATTTCATAGTGGGTTTGCCCAAGACATCCAAAGACTTTGATTCAATTTGGGTAGTTGTGGACCGTCTCACCAAACAAGATCATTTTATGCTCGTTAAGACCGCTTACATAGCAGCCACTTATGCAAAGTTGTACATTGAAAACCTGATGAAGCTTCATGGGGTGCCAAAGATCATTGTCTCAGATCGAGATACTCAGTTTATCTCAAATTTGTGGAGGTCCTTTCATAAGTCACTGGGAACAAAACTCCTGCATAGTACAGCATATCATCCACAAACTGATGGTCAGACTGAGAGAGTCAACCAGGTCTTGGAGGACATGTTGAGGGCATGTGCACTCGCGTATACCACTACTTGGGATGAATGTTTGGCACTAGCAGAGTTCTCATACAATAACAGTTATCAAGAGAGTATCAAGATAGCACCATTTGAAGCCGTGTATGGTCGTAGGTGTCGTACTCCACTGAATTGGTCCGAACCTAGGGAAAGATGGTTCTATGGAGTGGACTTGGTAAACGAAGCTGAAGAAAAGGTCAGGCAGATTGTTGGCAAATCTAACGTCACTACCAAGAACAGAGTTATTCCTGATAATGGCGTCAGAAAATCTTATTGATAATTCTTATGACTATTGCAGAATTCCGCAAGCGCACAGAATCTATCGATGTAGCACTTCACTTGGGAGTAACCAAGTATCGTATTTATTTCCACAGGGAAGCTTCTTATGGCTAGAGTTATCTAACGGTAAGCTAAGAACAAGTATGATTTATGATAAGAGTGAACTAGTATAGTGATAACTAATCCAGATAATCTAGTTTTGAGATAGAACCAAGCAACGGCGTAGATAGTGGTGAGCTCAAGAGTGGAATGTAAGGTAACACGGTAGGTTAACTCCAATTAGCACTTCGGGGGAATGCGCGATCCCAAATGATTGGAGATACTCACATCCAGATAACCCTACGCTGATAAAACCAGACCGAACGTGGTAGAATCCAGAAGATTTTAGGGCTATCACCACCTAAGACCTACCACTGCTATCCGTGGGTCTAGCCACAATCCAAGGTAACTTCTAGTCTAAGAACCATGCTTACACTATAGGCCACTACTCTAACCTCGCGCTAAGATTAGAGCACCGTCTAACGGTGACGATACTGCACTAATTGTATGAAAACCGGTAATTAATCCTCTAGTACTACAGTAACTTGAGCACTCAAAGCAATACTTAAAGTAAATACTTGGAAGTAAATACTAAAAGTAATGCGGAAAATGTAGGTACTAGAAAGAAAATTATATTACCGAATCAAAGAGTACCTTACAAAAGAAGCATCTAAGAGAGAGACCTCCACAGAGCTCTCCTACTCTTCTGCTTCTCTACTCACTTCACACTCTCACTACTAGTCTTGCTAGGAGGCTTCTAACTAGATGAGCTAGGATGGACTAAACTCCAGATTTCTCTCTATTCTTCCTAAGCTGATTACAACTGAAGCATTCGGGGGGTATTTATAGCACTTGGGATCCCTGGGGTACTTGTAGAGGTGGCCTGAGGTCGGTGGGCCGAAGTTGCAGGGCGGGCGCCCAGTGGATTCCACCGCCTCGCCATCCAATGCTCCAGGATCCTCCCCAATGACGGTTGCAAGGTCAGTTGAGCACGTTTCGGCGGTTGGAGAGGCGGTTTGTGGCCCCTGGAGGATAACATGTGGGTCCATGAATCCGTGGCACTTCATTTGATCTCCCTTGGATGAAAACCGACTTTTTGGTGCCTCTCCTCCGGATTGTGGTCGTGGCAAGCCACTTTGACAGGGCGGGCGCCCTGTCCAACAGGGCTACCGGATCCAAGTGCGGTGATTTTGAGCCATTGATGTTATATCAACGTGCAACACTCTGTTTGGGAGGTTGGGACACGGATCCATGACGTGGCGGAGTTCAGATGGTGCCAAGAGGGGGGCGGGCGCTCTGTCCAACAGGGCGGGCGCCCTATGACATGGCCCCGACGTGGCTCTTGTCACTGTACTGCTCAAATGTGCCTTGGTTTGCTTTATTTTCACCTCTTTTGCACCTGCAACCAAAATTGTTGAAGTACAAGTGGAACTCCGTTAGTTTAAACCAAATTCCTACCTTCTATGTGCCATTTTCTTGCTTAATTTTATCATTGTTGATGGTTAAAATGTGCATTTAGTGAGCGTCAACAAACTCTCCAAAACTTACCTTTTGCTCGTCCCTGAGCAAAGACTCAAGATATTATGCTTATGACCAACTTCTTATTAGTGACTCACTTTTGATTTCAACATGTTAATGCAACTACCCATATCCAATCACCATTACTCATGGGGCTTTTATCTATCCCTTAACCTAAAAAATAAAGCACAGACTAGTTAGAAAGAGGGTTTGTTCTCCATGCCATTTTTGACTGATTAGATCTTATGGAGGTTTTTGAATATTTGCAATAATCATGCTTTAGACTCTTCTGTGGCACTCTCAGTCTCTTTAATATGTGTGTGGAAATTTTGATCTCACTCAAAAAGCTTGCAATGCCCTCACATCCTATCTCTAATAGCTTATGTGGAGTTTTAGAATCACAGGAAAATGGGGCATTACCTTATATAATGTAATATTGCTAAGCCAAACAATTCGATTAAAGGAGCAATAAGTCATAGACTTAGACCGAGAATGTGCATGTGTATGGTGGTGGTACTAATTACTCCTTTCATGGCTTCCCTTTTTTAGAAACATGGCTAGCTCCTTACTCTTTTTTTTCATCAGAGCACTTGCTCTTTTTTTTCTTTCTTTTTTTTTTCATCAGAGCACTTGCTCTCTCTTTTTTTAAGTACTAGAGACTAGGCATGCCTCTTTTTGAGGAATATTTCAAAGGGATAAATGGTAATACCATGGAGTAAATCCTATCAATAAAGGCATATTGTTGCTTATTCTCAGTGTAAGAGTAGCAATATGAAGGTGGGTGTTCATGTTCTCGGTCATGAGAATATGACAAGTTTCTCTACTATGATTCACAAAAGTTTGACAAGGCCCAACATAAATATAGGCAGCAAGTGGAGTTTTCCTATCTAACAAATATGGCTCTGGTAGGTGTTCTCTTTTGTCACAGAAGATTTCAAGCAAGTTTTATCATTATTTTTCTTAAACAAATTCTCCACAGATTAACCTTGCTCACGACAGGATAGAAACTTAGTCTTTTCTTTGATAAATCATGTTACTCAAATTTTTCAAGCGTTGTTCTAGCATTTGGAACCCACGGGGTTCAGGTTCATGGTATAACTAAAATCACATTGACAGTTAAATCACCAATGAATTACTAACATGAAGTAATTATAAGTAATAAACATTTTCATTCTCTTGTTTTTTTAGTAGTGTGAAAGTGTGGGTGTCTATTTATCTTTCAAACATATTAATACTAACATAACCGTTATATGATTACTACTACTATTTTATTTATTATTATTATATATATTTATTATTTTTTCTAAATGCTGAAAATAATACTAATGCGTAAATAAATGGATGGGGCTATGAATACTTACCTTCGTGGGGGACCTCCTCCAAACTGGTTCTGCGAACATCACTGGAAATCCCACCCCTGACGATGATGGAAATCGTCCCAACGGCGGTCATTGCGACAAGACAGGCAGTGTATATCCCTTGTCTTCTCCTGATTCTCTTGCCTGTATTGCCGGAACTCATATGACAAATCTTGTAACCCTTGATGGAGTTGGTCTTGGCCAATCTGCAGGCCCTCTATCTGATGTTGGACATAGCCAAGGTCTCGCTCCCATCCATGCACTGAAACTGAGTGTCGCGGTGGAGGGTATCCTTCAGTGTTGGATGAGTGCGAGCCTAAGAGCCACCCAAGTGTTGGGTACTCCCAGAACTACTGATATGTGCGGATGCTTGTCCATATGGGTCCCGAGGGTCAGGTTGTTGGTGCTATTGCTGTTGGGGTGGCTGGTACTAGTTGGAGCCTCCTGCTTGCTGAGAGCCAGGAGCCGGCCATGCACCCCATTGACTAGTGTGTGGCATGGCTCCTTGGTGAAATGCTTCTTGTGCCACCCGCTCTGCTTGCTCTTGTACTGCAGCCTGAGCAGCTCTCGTCTAGGTCCTGGTTCTTCTCCCTGCAACCTGCACAACATGTTCTTGTGGTAGCCTTGCGGCGTGCTATTCCTCGGTCTCGAGGGGTAAGTGCAAAGAGTTCACAGTTCTTAACCACAGAGTCATGTCAGGCAATGGAATTTCATTAACAAAACCCTGGTACGTCATGATATATTTTTCATTTTTCACATCATATTTCATCATGTGTGCTTTCCTAAAATGCTCGATGTCTAAAATTACCCTCTCAGTGTTGATGAAATTAATTTGTGCACTGCCCAATAAACCTATGTTACTGACTATCCCAGTCACAAGTGAAGTCATTTCAATGGTTGTATCTGTTACCTGTGTAAACACTTTAGACCAATAATCCATCATAGTTTTAACTGGTGATACATGAATTCCTTTTATTGCAGCAAACAAAATTTGCATTTCATTGGTTCTAACCTTACGGGGTCATGTCTAAGATAAAAGGTTATGGCAATAAATCTTTACAACATCCTGAGTGTTGGGTTATGAATCTAAAAAGTTCTAGGATATGCTGCATCTTGGCGGCCCAAAATTTCATACCAAAAGTTTTCTTATTAAATTCTTTATAGGCCTTATCTAAGTCTACTGCACAATTCTTATCAAATCCTAGCAGCTCATTAAATTGTGTCCATGTATAAGAATGATTTTCATTAAACACACGAAAGTTGCAGTGGCTACTTGTGACTTCTTGGTGCATAAAAATTCTAAAGTAAGTTCTCTGCACCTCAGTTCATTAACTGGCCAAGCATTTCCCCACCTCAAGGTACGAAATATGGCTTGAAATTCGGTAAACATACCTGTAGCGTTGAGCAAGTCGCAGTCGATTTTGGGGGTGTGGATGAATGTGCGCTCGTGCAGTATGCGGAAGGCTTCTCTTTCCCGATTATTTAACCAAATAATCTAGTTCTCACTCAGAAGAGTATGAGTGGGTGGCTGTTGAGTGCCTTGTTCTTTGGGAGGTTCATCACGGCTTGATTGATCAACTGTCATGTTGCTCCTTCGGGAATTGCGGCTTTCTAAACTTGACTGGCTCCCGGACGAGAAGCTTATGTGCTGGTTCGGTCTCTCACTACTGCTTCCATCACTGCTCCCTCTTGTCTTCTTCTTCCTCTTCTCGAACAAGTTCTTCAACATGATGAAACACAACAACACTAACAAGGCAAGGATTAAGGTTAGTAAAACAAATCACTCCTCTCGGGAGTGTGTGTGCTACCTTCTCGTGCCTCTCCTTGCTTTGTTTTGCTTAGTGGTTAATGACTAGTGCTTACGAAGTTCGCTCGGGAGAAAGAAAATGAGTGTGAAGCAAGAGTTTGAGATTGGATGCCTGGTGGAGCACTTGCTCGAGCATGTGAGAGTGTAAATAGACAAAGCGGGCAGCAGAGGGGACAGGATTGGGTAGAGGACAGGGCGCCCGCCCTACATGACAGGGCGCCCGCCCTACTATTCTGCCAAACTTTCAACTTTGCTCTCTCACATGCGTATGTCTCCACTCTAGTGCATCTTGCATTATTCAAAAGTGCATCTATCAGCCAGAGAGGTGAGAGGAAAGTTTGGAAGGACTTGGGACAAGATAAGAAAGAAGGTAATGTGAAAGATGGATGGGTTTGCTAGCCATTTCCTGGTGCTCTGCTCTCCATTTGCATGTGACAAGTGAGTGGGATAGCTAGTGGAGCTAGAGGCCAAAGGGGACAGGGCGGCCATCCTATCAAAGTGGCCCACCGGCCCTCTAATCCCTCACTTTATTATCCTAAGTGAGATACTAAGCGAGTTTGCGAAAGAAAAGTGAGATTACTTAAGAAAATAAGTGAGATTAGCTCTTACCTTAGCTTAACTTACCTTGGTTTGGTGCATCGGATGCTCGCATGATGATCAGCACTTCGCATTGTCTTCGTGCTCCAGAGAATCTTCATCATGCATGGTAGTGTCGGCAGGTGCGTCTTCCACTGACGAGCACTGCTCCGGACGTGGCCTGAAATGAAAGATTTCTTCTTTTCCATTGATGTTGAGTCGGATTTCTCCGGCTCCCACATCAATGGTTGCATTTGCAGTACTTAAAAATGGTCTTCCTAGGATTAGTGGTGTTCTAAAATCAGGATTTATATCTAACACCACAAAATCCACGGGAACGAAACAATTTTTAATTTGAACAGGGATATTCTCCGCTATTCCCGCCGGATATCGTATTGATTGATCGGCGAGCTGTAAACACATAGTAGTTGGAGATAAAGATGTGTGATTAAGTTTGTCATATATTACCTTTGGCATGACGCTGACGCTTGCTCCAAGATCGCACAGAGTTTGATCAAATTGTTGAGTTCCGATAGAGCATGAGATAGTAGGATTTCCGGGGTCCTTCTTCTTCTCGGGGAAATTATTGAGGATAGCAGCACTACACTGCTCCATCAATTTCACCATTTCTGTGCTCGGGATTGGTTTCTTTCTATTGAGGATGTCCTTCAAATATTTTGCGTAGGTAGGTACCTGCATCGCATCAACTAGAGGTATATGTATATATAATTTTTATATTACCTTCACGAATTTTCGGAATTGTTCATCCTCCTTTGGTTTCCTGTTACGGTCAGGGAAAGGCAACACCTCGGTGTCATAGAATTCATGAGGAGAAGTTCTTACCTTTTCTTGAGGTGTAGTGGAGTCTTCTTTTTCAGCTTCTTCTTCTACTACCTTCTTTTGGGCGTAGAAACAGGATAAGGGGATCACGAGTGGTCTTACCACCTCTCGTGGTCACAGCATTAACTTTTTCATTATGGTATAATAGTTTTGCATGAATATCAGCTAATTGCTTTTCTACCATTTTATTAAAGTCAAGTTGTTCCTTTAACAGCTCATGAAATTTATCTATTCTAGCATTTATATCTCCTAGGATTTTATCTTGAGCAATCAATACTAAACTTAAACTTGAGTTTATTTTAACTTGATTTAAAATAAGCTCCTTAAGAGAATGATTGCTAGAACAAAAAGAATCATTATCCTCCCTACGTGGATTCCATCTTTGGTAGGGTGAAACTGGTGGGGGACCATATCCGCCCTCATTTAAAAGAGATTTAGCATCTTTTATTGGACAGATAGTTATGTTATGATTTTTATCTCCACATATAGCACATGGTGTTTTAGCATTTACATAATACACTTTAGCGGCACAATCTCTTTTCCAATTAGCTCTTTCTTCTAACTTTTTCAAAAGCGTTCGAAAGATAAAAAATTAACTTTGAAAGCATTAGAATTACCTTTGAGGTGATCGTCGGTCAATCCTTGATTGTCTATCATCTTCTCAATCAACTTCTTGGCTTGACTCACCTTGAGAGACAGGAATACTCCTCCAGCGGCAGCATCGAGATGTTGTCGAGATTCCATCAATAGTCCATGATAGAAGCTTTAGATTAATAGCTAATCTTCAACGCCATGGTGTGGGCAGGCTTGAATGTACTCTTGCATGCGCTCCCATGCCTCGGGGACAGGGAAGAATTTCTTCAAGAAGTGGTTGGAGCACTTCTTCCAAGTATTCATTGATCCCATGTTGATGTAGAACCACTGTTTCGCTTTCTCAAGTAATGAGAAAGGAAAAAGACGCAAACGGATTGTATCCTGCGAAATTCCTGGAATAGAGATTGTATTGCATATCTCCAGAAAATTCTGGAGGTGAGCATTGGCATCCTCTGAAGGGTTGCCATGAAATGCAATTTCTTGCACCATCATGATCAATGCGGGTTTAAGCTCGAACTCTCTACTTCCGCTATCAGCACTAGGCATAGTAGCAATGTTGGAAATAGATGGAGTAGAATACTCACAGGTTGTTCTTGATGTTGATGAACTAGTCGGCTCCAAAGTACTAGGATGCTCGGACTCATCTGATGGATGATCTTGCAATGTAGGTTCCCTCGATGAAGATGGACGGGATCCAAAAGTCATTCTTGGAGGAGTGAGATTAGCTCTCGCTCTTCTCAGGATTGACTCAGGGTCTTCATGAAAATCTTTAGGTAGATTGAATCCAGCCATTCTAGATATCTAGCTCAACAGTCACCACAAAAAGACAGATAGGTGTGATCCCGCTAAAGAACGGGATTAGTTCTATAGCAAACACAAAAGAAAATCTAGGCCAATTGCTTCCCCAGCAATGGCGCCAGAAATGCTTGTTGGCAAGTCTAACGTCACTACCAAGGACAGAGTTATTCCTGATAATGGCATCAGAAAAGCTTATTGATAATTCCTATGACTATTGCAGAATTCCACAAGCGCACAGAATCTATCGATGTAGCACTTCATTTGGGAGTAACCAAGTATCGTATTTATTTCCACAGAGAAGCTTCTTATGGCTAGAGTTATCCAACGGTAAGCTAAGAACAAGTACAATTTATGATAAGAGTGGACTAGTATAGTGATAACTAATCCAGATAATCTAGTTTTGAGATAGAACCAAGCACCGGCGTAGATAGTGGTGAGCTCAAGAGTGGAATGCAAGGTAACACGGTAGGTTAACTCCAATTAGCACTTCGGGGGAATGCACTATCCCAAATGATTGGAGATACTCACATCCAAATAACCCTACGCTGATAAAACTAGACCTAACGTGGTGGAATTTAGAGGATCTTAGGGCAGTCACCACCTAAGAGCTACCACTACTATCCGTGGGTCTAGCCGCAATCCAAGGTAACTTCTAGTCTAAGCACCACGCCTATACTATAGGCCATTACTCTAACCTCATGCTAAGATTAGAGCACCGTCTAGCGGCGAAGATCCTGCACTAATTGTATGAAAACCGATAATTAATCCTCTAGTACTACCGCAACTTGAGCACTCAAAACAATACTTAAAGTAAATATTTGGATGTAAATACTAAAAGTAAATACTGAAAGTAATGCGGGAAATGTAAGTACTAGAAAGGAAATTATATTACCGAATCAAAGAGTACCTTACAAAGGAAGCACCTGAGAGAACGACCTCCACAGAGCTCTCCTACTCTTCTGCTTCTCTTCTCACTTACTCTCTCACTACTAGTCTTGCTAGGAGGCTTCTCACTAGATGAGCTAGGATGGACTAAACTCCAGATTTCTCTCTATTCTTCCTAAGCTGATTACAACTGAAGCATTCGGGGGGTATTTATAGCACTTAGAGACCCCTGGGGTACTTGTAGAGGTGGCCTGAGGTCGGTGGGCCGAAGTTGCAGGGCGGGCGCCCTACTAGGGAGGGCGTGCACCCGGTGGATTCCACCGCCTCGCCATCCAACGCTCCAGGATCCTCCTCAATGATGGTTGCAAGGTCGGTTGAGCACGTTTCAGCGGTTGGAGAGGCGGTTTGTGGCCCCTGGAGGATGACATGTGGGTCCATGAATCCGTGGCACTTCATTTGATCTCCCTTGGATGAAAACCGACTTTGACATGGCGGGCGCCCTGTCCAACAGGGCTACCGGATCCAAGTGAGGTGATTTTTAGCCATTGATGTTAAATCAACGTGCCACACTCTGTTTGGGAGGTTGGGACACGGATCCATGACATGGTGGAGTTCATATGGTGCCAAGAGGGGGGCGGCCGCCTTGTCCAACAAGGCGGGCGCCCTTTGACTTAGCCCCCATGTGGCTCTTGTCACGTGTACTGCTCAAATGTGCCTTGGTTTGCTTCATTTTCACTTGTTTTGCACCTGCAACCAAAATTCTTCTAGTACAAGTGGAACTCCGTTAGTTTAACTAAATTCCTACCTTCTATGTGCCATTTTCTTGCTTAATTTTATCATTGTTGATGGTTAAAATGTGCATTTAGTGAGCGTCAACACAGATACAGGAAAATTTAAAAGTGGCCCAATCCCAACAAAAGAGCTATGCGGACACAAGACGTCGACCATTAGCATTTGCCAAGGGAGACTATGTCTATTTGAAGATCTCACCCATGAAGGGAATTAGTCGTTTCGGAGTCAAAGGTAAGTTAGCCCCTCGCTACATTGGACCATTTAAAATCCTGGAGCGCGTTCCATGTGTCCCAACTCAAGAAGTGTCTTCGAGTGCCTGATCAAGTCATTGATGTTGAAGGAGTGGAACTCGAACCAAAACTGACATACTCTGAGTATCCAATTCGAGTCCTGGATCGAAAGAATCGTGTTACTCGAAGAACCACAATCAGGTGGTACAAGATCCAATGGTGTCAACATTCTAAAGATGAAGCCACTTGGGAATCGAAGGACTATCTCGCAAAAAATTTCTCCGAGTTCTTTGCTACTTTGTAAATGTAAATTTCCTAGTGTTGTATTGTGTACACATTCCACTTGTTTTATGGTCAGGATTGGACTAGTTGTATTTGACACGTTTTCTTTTCCATTACTTATCCTTAAGTCATAGTCATGTATCAAATCTCGGGACAAGATTTCTTTAAGGGGGAAGGGCTGTAACACCTCTGGTGTTATGGTTAATTAAAAATGCCATGTCATCATATTAGATTGCAAAACTATCCTGCATTTTATTACTTGCTTATGACTGTGCATAGGGCATTAGAGTGGTTTGATTATGAATGATGATGATTGTGTAGTTAAATCCATAATTGGAATCCCTATTGGGCCCCTAAAATCTAATTCAAAAACCATGAGGAATCTGATGAAAATTCTTTCGTAAAAGTTGTATTTTTTTAAAAATGGAACAACTTTTATTTTTGGAGATTTTGAAATTATGCAGTGGAAATTCAAATTAACCTCAAATCAATGCTTTGAAATTCAAATTTAAAATGCTATTTCAAAATTTTCAAGAATCTGACCAAACTCTATTATTGAAAGTTGTAGAGCTTGACAAATAGAACAACTTCTGTTTTTACAGATTTTCATGTTATTGAGGAAATTTTGGAGAGTTTAACTGGATTGCATTTGAATTTCAAAAACCCTTTTTACCCCCTTTTGAACAATTTCAAATTTGTGCAGAATTTGAACTTGATCCAAAAAGTAAAAATGTTCTACACGAAATTTTCCATAACTTTTATTTTTGGAGTTTTCCTTGATTCAAATTGGAATAGGCATAATTTAAAAAACTAAGATTTGACCTAGAACCCTAGCTACAGTACAGCCGGCCGCTACAGGGGCAGAGCACGCGTGCGCATGCACCACGCCGCGCGTCGGCTGCCGTCTGGCTGGCCGAGGCCCGGACGTCGCCGCGCAGTGGTCGCATGGGGGGCCCTGGGACCTCGCCCATCCTTATCCCCTCCTCCCCTGCCCCTTAAAGGCGACGAGCACCCCTCCCTGCTCTTCTCCCTTTCGACCGCCGGTGAGCACCTCGCGGTCTCGGCCAAAATTTGTCCACACCAAGCCACCTCCGGCTCCTCTATCTGACAGCCAGTTAGCTAGCTTCCTTGCACACCGATTGCCACCATTGGTGCGAGCTGTAGTAGCCTGTGTGCGCTGGAACGCCGTTGCCGTCCTCGGGTTTTTGCCGGAGCGGCGCCGCCTTCCACCGTAACGTGCCTAGCTCATTTGGGTGAGTTCTGGACCTTGGATCCATGTGTTTCAACTTCTCCATGTTCCCCGGTTGCTCATGCACACGGCGGTTTTTCTTTTGGTGCCCTAGGATCGACGGAACAGGACTTCGTCGTCGAGGCCGAGCCGCCGCATCCGCCATCGTCGTCACGCTCGTCGCTCCGCTTCGTCTCCGCCTCCATCAGCTACCGGTCTAGTACCATGGTGAGCTCCTGGAGTTGCCTGACTCGTTTCCTTAAATGCTACCGCGTCCAAGCGGCCGGAACAGGGTTGCCGCGCCGCCACTTCCGCCATGGGTGAGCCTAGGCTCGTCAGAGGTGCGTAGGGTAGGGGCTAAGAGCGTTAGAGTGTTCGCTAGGCTCTGCGCATAGTGTAGGCGTGCCTGGTTTCGTTGCTGGAGTCGTCGGTGGTGAGATCCACAGCGACCCACCGCGCGCGCGCTCGGGAGCGCGGCAGGAGGAAGAAGAGGGAGCTGACAGGGGGGTCCCGCCTGTCAGCATCCTAGAGAGAGGGCAAGAGCGCGCTCAGGCGCGCGGGCGAGCGCGTGGGCTGAGCTGGGTCGGCCGCTGCTGCTGGGCCGTCTCGGGCCAGTTTTAGTTTTTCATTTTTCCCGAAGAATTAAAACAAATTTTCCATTTTAATCAATGTGAATAGTGCTCTATTTTGCCATTTTTGTAAGAATATTTCTGTGGTACTATAAATCATGAAAAATTTTGTGTAGACTCTCTGTTGTATGTAGTATTTAATAAAAATATTAAATATATGTTTTGGAAACTTTCTGTTGGTACTAAAAATCAGTGCATTATTTAATAAATGTAACTTTGAGCAATTTTAATAAATTCCCTATTAAACCAAAAATCATGAAAATTAATTTGGTACTATTTGAACTCAAGATCTATCTGTTGGTAAAGTTTGGGCTCAAATGGATTAAGTTTTATTAGTTGTTATTTAATGTTTGATTATTTGGTAAATAAATAAATTGAGAGTATGATTGAATTGGTATGATGTGATTTTTGGATTGATTGCGGTATTAGGTCAAACACTTGTAACACCCAAAAAAAAATTGCATCAATTTGAATTAAGGGAAATCAATTTAATCATGTTATTGTTTGATCATTTAATTTAGGGAAATAATAATTTTTCGAGAAATAAAATCAAACCTAGGTCATACACATGTATGTTGCAGTCATGCTGGAGCACTGTTTTATTTTGATGCTTGGTTTATATTTGAATTCCCAATATTCAAAATCCCAAATTGAAAATCCTTTTGAAAATGTATTTAGAAAATAGAAAAGGGAAATAGAAAAACCCCTTCCTCTCTGGTCTGGCCCGAGGGCCCATCTCTCTCCCCCTCGGCCTGCTGCCCCTTCCCCTCTGTCTTGTGCCGAGGCCCAGCTATCCAGCAAGCCAGCCTAGCCAGTGCAGGGGCGCCCTCCTTTCCCAAGTTGTGGCTGACAGGGCGGGCCCGTATGGCAGCTTCTCCCTTTTCTTCCCTTCCCCCTTCCTTCCCCGCCATCTGAAGCAGAGGGCACCGCCGCGGCCAAGCACGTGCGCGCGAGGTATCCTTCTGCTGGCTGACAGCCCTGGCCCCGCGCGGACTCACTGCCAAGCCTAACCCCACACGTCGGCGCCCTCCCTCCAACCTCTCTGTTTCGTATGGAAATCGGACGAAACCGACGACACCGAGTTCGTCGCGGCCGCGTCCTCGAATCCAGCTCGAACCTAACCTCCCTGCTCGCCTCGCCTCGGGAGTATATAAGCCCTGGAGACCTCCGCCGCTACCACGCAACCCTAGCAGCCGTCTCATCGCTCACGCAGCAGCAAACAGAGCCGCCGCAAGCGAATCGACGAACTCTTCGTCAATTTCTCCACCGTGAGCCCTTGATGAGCATCTAGTCGATCTTTCGAAGGCCCCGAGCCCTTTTTCCCCTTGAACTGTGCACTAAATTACTTCCGCCGCCGTCACAGGAGACTGCCGCCCGCCTCCGTTCGTCGCGGCCCGTCCGCGAGTCGATTTCCGCCTTCGCAACTGCCCTAGGTGAGCTCGCGAGCATCCCTGCTCTCTCCCGAACCCATCTCGGTGCCAAATGGGGCACCCTAGCACCGATTCCACTGTTGCTGGCGAACTTCCGGCGAGAAGCCGCCGTGCGCCCCAGTTACTGAGCCGTAGTAGCCCTTTCCGATGTCGTAATTGAGCTCGTAGAGACCTGCCGTGTCTCCCAGATCGATTCCTAACCGAATTAATCCACCGTAGCGCTGATTCGCCCAACTCCGGCGATCGCCGGCAATGGCGCCACGGCGCCCCGTCTCTGTTCCGGCCGGAGCGCCACCCTCCCTCCCTCTCTTCTAATCTCGATCGTCGGTGTTGAATCCAACAGATCAGAAAAGCCCGTACCCCTTCGGCCATCCCTTTTGCAAAAGAGCCCCCGTAAGATTTAATGTTGATGACCGGGGTCCAAAGCGCATTCACCAGTTTACGTTTTCCGAATTAGAAAACGTATTTCCCCGTGGTATATATAAAAATGTGTTATGTGATTTTCAGATTTGGAATAAAAACTTTTTCGTTTGTAATTTCCACATTTTAGGTCTGATTTGAGCGATTCAAATTGCGTTGGATTCATAATTTAAAGATCTATCTGATGGTACCACTGTTGTTTATGTTATTAACTTTTAAAATTCAATATTATATTTAATCTATTATTATTCTATTATAAATCTTGTAAAATTCATATCTTTCTCGTTTTATATCCGATTTGTGCAAACTTTATATTGATGTGATCGTAGCGACGAGTATATTAGTTCTAATGAAAACTGTATAGGTGTACTGTTCTAATGAAAACTCTTGTTTGTATGCATGATTGCCCCTGTATGCGTGTGTGTTGATATGATGGATCGAGTATAGACGGTGAGCTTTACGTGGGTGATCAAGATCAGTACTTCGACAACCCGGATCACCAGGAGTTTGCTGATCAAGGCAAGTATTAGTATGGACCATCCTTGTTGTCCTATTCACCAAATAAATAATTACATTTGCATGTGTCTTCCTTGTTAACCATAGTTACTTCCTAGTTTTGTTACCCTGTTCATTGCAACCCATGGGATTATGCATTTGGTAATTGATGCTAGTGCACTGTTGATATCATGATCATGTAAACTTGATTAATTGAATACACAATAAAGTTTAAAAGATGCCTTTTTAGCAACATGGAACTAGGGGATTCGAGCATAGTTTTGTGATGCTCAAAATCCTTCACCTTTGGTAATGATCTGTAAGTATGACACCGGGATTGACAGTGCAACTATGAGGGCTACATGGCTCTGGTTTTAGTCAAGTATGAGCACTTTTTCTAGCTTGTTAGAGGTTACCGAAAGGCATGATGGGGCCTGACGACTCGGGTATAGTGCGGCTCCTGTCCGAGTGTGTATAACCTGCGTGACCTTGTGCCACGAAGAAGGGGGGCTCTACATCTGCTTGCCGGGTCCCTAGCGGCTCTAACTTGCTAGACGGAGTACTTTGAAAGACTTCATAGTGAAACCCTGCTCTCTCACTTTGGTAGTGTTATGGGAGTAATTAACCCGAGCTACAGGGAATCACGGCTCATAGTGAAAGTGCACAACCTCCGCAGAGTGCAAAACTGGTATACTAGCCGATCTCACGGTCAAGAGTGGCCTTGGACGTCTTATGGAATAGTTATCTTTCGGGTTGGTGTTTACTTGTTGCTGATTTATTTATTGCTATTCATTAATTATGTTTACTTATGATCATGAGAATGGGCTTATTCACTTGTTGCTATTCAATCGCATAAAAGGTGATTAATTAAAAGCAAATAGCTGTTAAACCCATGTCAACCTTTTGAGCCTCATGAACCCATGCTAGTCTTGTTGAGTACGACATGTACTTACGCTTCTTTATTTTTCATTACTTGGTTAAAAATCCCGGATGGGTAACAGATGGTGATAATGATGAGGACTACCCTGAGGACTGCTAGACTTGTGCTTCACCAGTCGATGTCCCTGTGCTATGGAGCTACTGCGAGAGTTATCTTTATTTTCCGCTGTGTAATGACTTTGATGTTATTCGCTATGTAATAAACATTGGTTATGATACAATTTATGCAATTTGTTGGCTTATGTGTGTGACTGATCTCTGGGCGCACATAAGTTTATGCATCCCATTTTATCCTTAAAATTGGTTGTGACAAATTGGTATCAAAGCCGTGTTGACTGTAGGACGCAAGCCTAGTTAGCACTGGATAGCCCTTAGCTTTGTTTATCTCTTTTACTTGTTGTATTAATTTGTTACAAGTTTTTGCTTACATCCTACCCTTGTCCATTGTAAAATTTTGACTTAATCTTAATTCTTGTAGATGGCCAACCTTAAGCGCACTGCTCGCAAGCGTGTCATGCCACCTAAGAGGTACCTGCAGCGCTTCATCTCTGGTGGACATGTTTCCCGACCGGAGGTACCCGTGAAAGATCCCGTGGAAGATGTACCCGTGGAGGAGCCCCAGCAGGAGGTGCCCGCGGAGGAGCCCAGTGAAGAGCCCTTGGAAGACAGCTCCGAAGACGTACCTATGGAGGACCCTCAGGAAGATGAACCTGAGAAGGTGGAGCCGCAGGGCGACCAGGATTGTGCTGGCGACCCTGATGACGGAGACGATGGAGGCGACTCGGATGACTCTGACGACCCCGATGACGACGGCGACGACGATGGAGATCAAGGTGGAAACCCCTGGGTGGGAATGGTTCACTATGATCATCATGGTGATGACTACTACCACCCGCTGCTCCTCGACTTGGTGCACCGCTTCTACCCCAACGCCTCGGTGCTGTACAAGATGGAGCACTGGAAGCACCCTGAGTACGCTGACTACTATGAGACGAAGGTGTACATCAAGGGGGGAAGCCAGGTGAAGAATATCCACTACGCTATCTCCGTTTGACTCTCCAAAGCTGCCGCCATCAAGGATGCCACACGACAAGCTCTTATGGTGCACCGCCATGAGAATTGGGACTACATCAAGTGGGAGATGCACCGCTACCTTCCCCGCCGTCAGAGTGGCCAAGCCAACTGCAGCATCGCTGGTCTACTTGGAGAAGTGAATGCCCGACTCCATGCTGCCTTGGAGTGTTTGGCCCAGACCAACACCTTTCTGGACCAGACACTGGATGAGCTGAACGCCAGGACTGAAGCTAACTACAGGCTCAGTCGGGCGGTGGATGAGTTGAACAGGCAACTCGGTGTTGGACCCCCTCCGCCATCACCAAGGTGCCCAGCTGAATCACTGCTAAGGAACCGGGGTGACCATGGAGATGCTCACACCCGCACCGACATCGACCCCTAGAGGAGTTACCCCCAGTTAGTTGCAAAAGAAGCTAGTAGCGCAAGTTGAGTCAGGTCGAGTCTAGTTCGTGTCTTGTG
The DNA here is from genome assembly GCA_038502445.1 of Eremochloa ophiuroides. NCBI lineage: Eukaryota > Viridiplantae > Streptophyta > Magnoliopsida > Poales > Poaceae > Eremochloa > Eremochloa ophiuroides. The sequence continues at coordinate 35,740,522 of JAHLJS010000009.1, forward strand.
AACCTTTGTGCTAGGTTGCTTTTTCTTATGAACAATGCTTGATTTGGAGTTTGTAATGAGTGCTGAGATTGTGGGCATGTCCGCAAATCTCATTTATTATAGGTTTGAATTATTGCATAATAGTTTGAGTTGATTATCTCAGTTTCCAGCAGTGCTATTTTTCAGACCTCTCTATCTTAGTTATTTTGCCTATTTAATTGTATACGACCAAAAATCGTGGAAAATTTACGTCAAAAACTAGACTTCTGTAGTTTTCTTTGGCCACTAGAATCATCTCAATATCAGCTACAGTTTGGGAGAAACAATTGTCACAAGTCGAAGTTTCTGCGCTGTCTGTTACTCTAGAATAGTTTCGAATCAAATCTATTTTTGATAAACTTAACGACAGAATATGGAAAGATAGTCTGAATAAAAGTTGTAGAGTTTTTCTCATGCTTTCCAACCATGTATAGCACGTCTCTGTTTGACTTCGAAAACTTCAGATATGACTGTTTTTCTACTCTACTGTTGTTGGATCACGCCCAGAATTTCCTGTTCTATTCTTTTAATTGATATAGTAATTGGAAAGAAATTCTAAATCTCATTCAAATGATTTGAACAGCAGATAGCCAACACTAGGTGGAACACGAGGAGTGGTGGTGCACCTGAAGACAACATTAACCCACCACCACCTCCGCCACAGCCTTCCATGGAGCAGCTGATGATGATACAAACACAGCTGATGCAACAGATGGCCCAGAACATTCAACTGCTGCAACAAAACAATGGCAATGGAAACCCACCTCCACCACCCCATGACAAGAGAAGCGAATTTTTGAAGGGATGCCCGCCCACTTTTGACCATTCCAGTGATCCTCTCCAAGCAGATGATTGGCTGCGTGCAATAGAAAGGCAGCTGAAGATCGCCCAATGCAACGACGTCGAGAAGGTTCTCTATGCATCTGGGCAGTTGTAGGGAGCTGCTCTGGATTGGTGGGAGTCTTTCCGCTTTGGACGTGCCGACCCCATCTCTTGGCAGCAGTTCCGTGATGGTTTCCACAACCATCATGTGCCTGCGGGTCTAATGAAGCTGAAGAAGAAGGAGTTTCTTTCTCTGAAGCAAGGAGGCATGCTAGTTGCTGAGTACCATGACAAGTTCATTCAATTGTCACGGTATGCTCCAAAAGAGGCTGAAGATGATGCCAAGAAGCAAGAGCTCTTCTTGGAGGGACTGAATGACCATCTCCAGTACCAGTTGCTCTCTCACACTTTCGCCAACTTCCAACAGTTGGTGGACAAAGCCCTGATCATTGAGAGCAAGCGCCGTGAGATGGATGAGAAGAAGAAGAAGAAGAGGAAGTTTCAAGGGCAGTCATTTGGAAGCAACAACCGCTTCCGCAACAACCAGCAGCAGCCTCAACAGCAACAACGTTTCCAGGGACAGTCTGGATTCAACAACAATTTCCAGAACCAACAACGTTCCCAGAACCAGCAGCGTTCCCAGTACTAGCGACAAGGTGGCAACCAGGCGCCACAGCTGACTGCTCCCAACAACATCCCAGTGAAGAATGGTGCCCCCAACAAGTGTTTCCGCTGTGGCAAAGAAGGACACTTATCCTGCAATTGTCCTGAGAAGCAGAACCCCCAAGCCTCCCAGAAGCAGAACAACCAGCAGAGAGTGCCACCTCACACCGGGAAGGTGAACCATGTGTCGGTTGATATGCCACAGGAGACTCCAGAGGTCATGATGGGTATGTTCAATATCGACTCCATCCCCGCTACAGTTCTTTTTGACTCTGGTGCTTTGCATACTTTCATTTCGCACACATTTGTTAGAAAGCATGGTATTCCCCTTAGTGTCATGAAACATCCTATTATGGTTTCTTCTCCAGGTGGTGTTATGCAAGCTACTCTTCAGTGTCTCCCGATTACTGTCTCATTAAGGGAGGTAGAATTCAAGATAACCCCTACTGTGCTGAACACTGCCGGAATTGATCTTATCCTAGATATGGATTGGATGATGAAGAAAGACATCAATATAAAGTGCAAGGGGAAGGTCGTGACTATCACTACACAGAAGGGAGATGAGGTCAGAGTTGAGGTTGTTTTGCAAGTTCAACAGAAAGCCACAGTGCATCAGCTCAGAGAAGAAGTGCAGCCGGATAACTCTGTAGTGGATGAGTTTGAAGATGTGTTTCCAGATGAGTTGCCAGGTATGCCACCTGACCGTGATATTGAATTCATTATTGAGTTATTACCTGGTACTGCACCTATAGCTAAACGTCCATATAGAATGGGAGTTAAAGAATTACAAGAACTTAAGAAACAAATTAAAGAGTTGTCAGAAAAAGGTTTCATTCGTCCTAGTTCTTCACCTTGGGGAGCTCCAGTTATTTTTGTGGATAAGAAGGATGGTAGTCAAAGGATGTGTGTTGATTATCGGTCACTTAATGAGGTCACCATTAAGAACAAGTATCCGTTGCCTAGGATTGATGATTTGTTTGATCAGTTGAGAGGTGCTTGTGTGTTTTCCAAGATCGATATTCGTTCAGGCTATCATCAGTTGAAGATTCGTGCCTCTGACATACCTAAGACTGCGTTCACTACTCGGTATGGATTGTATGAGTATACAGTGATGTCTTTTGGATTGACCAATGCGCCTGCCTACTTCATGTATCTGATGAACAAGGTATTCATGGAATTCTTGGATAAGTTTGTTGTGGTGTTCATTGATGATATCTTGATCTACTCCGAGAACGAAGAAGAGCATGCCGAGCATCTGAGATTGGTTTTGCAAAAGCTCAGAGAACACAAGCTGTACACCAAGCGAAGCAAGTGCGAGTTCTGGTTGAGAGAAGTTGCTTTCCTGGGACATATTGTGTCCAACGGTGGAATTTCTGTAGACCCAAGCAAGGTGACAGATGTGTTGAATTGGAAGCCACCAACTGATGTGACTGGGATTCGTAGATTTCTTGGTTTAGCTGGTTACTACCGAAGGTTCATTGAAGGATTCTCCAAGCTTGCGAATCCAATGACTGCCTTGCTAGAGAAGAATGCCAAGTTTGTGTGGTCTAAGAAGTGCCATGCTAGTTTTGAAGAATTGAAGAAGAGATTGACAACAGCCCCTGTGTTAGTTTTGCCGGACCTGAGTAAGAAGTTCTCGATCTATTGTGATGCTTCCGCCTAGGTCTTGGTTGTGTGCTCATGCAAGAAGGAAGAGTTGTAGCATACGCATCGAGACAGTTGAGGAAGCATGAGTTGAATTACCCTACTCATGACTTGGAGCTAGCAGCTGTGGTGCACGCTCTGAAGATTTGGAGATATTATCTTATTGGTCATAAGTGCGACATCTATACAGATCATAAGAGCTTGAAGTATATCTTCACCAAGTCAGATCTGAACTTGAGGCAACGTCGTTGGTTAGAGTTGATAAAGGACTATGACTTGGAGGTGCACTATCATCCGGGCAAAGCAAACGTTGTGGCAGATGCTCTTAGTAGGAAGAGTTATGCTAATGAGATTCGAAAAACCACTATACCAGCAGAGTTGTGTGCAGAGATGGAGCGTCTCAACTTGGGAATTGTGATCAATGCTATTGAGATGGAGGTTGAACCCACACTAGAGCAAGAGATACGAAAGGCTCAGTTGGAAGATGAGAAGCTCAAAGAAATAGCAGAGAACATTGTGGTTGGAAAATCACCCAGATTCAGGCTAGATGAGAATGGAACCTTATGGTTTGGGAAGAGACTCTGTGTACCTGAAGTGAAATCCATCCGTGACGCTATACTGCGTGAAGCTCATGAGTCAGCATATTCTATACACCCAGGAAGTACCAAGATGTATTTGGATCTGAAGGAAAAATATTGGTGGGTTGGACTGAAGCGTGATGTAGCAGAATATGTGGCTATCTGTGATACCTGTCAGAGGGTTAAAACTAAACACCAGAGGCCTGTAGGATTGCTACAACCACTAAAGATACCTGAGTGGAAGTGGGAAGAAGTCGGTATGGACTTCATAGTTGGATTGCCACATACTCAGAGAGGTTATGATTCAATCTGGGTAATTGTGGATCGACTGACTAAAGTTGCTCATTTCCTTCCAGTCAAGACCACTTATGGAGGTCCAAAACTAGCAGAGTTATATATGGAGAGAATAGTGTGTCTGCATGGAGTTCCAAAGAAAATTGTGTCTGATAGGGGTACTCAATTCACCTCACATTTTTGGCAAAAAATACATGAGTCTCTAGGTACTAAGCTGAATTTTAGTTCTGCATATCATCCTCAGACTGACGGTCAAACTGAACGGATTAACCAGATTCTGGAAGATATGTTGAGAGCTTGTGCTTTACAGTATGGAACGAGTTGGGACAAGAGTTTGCCGTATGCAGAATTCTCTTATAATAACAGTTACCAGAAGAGTCTCAAGATGGCACCTTTCGAAACATTGTATGGATGCAAGTGCAGAACACCCTTGTTTTGGAATCAAACAGGAGAAAGTCAAGTGTTTGGACCGGATTTGTTAAGAGACGTAGAAGAGCAAGTCCAGACGATAAGAGAGAACTTGAGAATAGCACAATCTAGGTAGAAAAGCTATGCTGACAAACGAAGAAGAGAACTAGCCTTTGAAGTGGGAGACTATGTATATCTTAAGGTGTCCCCGATGAGAAGTGTGAAAAGGTTCAACAGCAAAGGAAAATTGGCACCAAGGTATATTGGTCCTTTCAAGATCTTAGAGAGACGTGGAGAAGTGGCTAATCAGCTAGAACTTCCAGAAAGTTTGTCCGGTGTGCATGATGTGTTCCATGTATCACAGTTAAGAAAATGTTTGAGAGTGCCAGAAGAGCAAGTACCTGTTGAGGAAATAGTGTTCAAGGAGAATCTCACTTATGTGGAACATCCAGTGAAGATTTTGGAAACCGCAGAAAGAGTTACAAGAAGTCGAGTTATAAAAATATGCAAGGTGCAGTGGCATCGGTATTCAGAAGAAGAGGCTACCTGGGAAAGAGAGGAGGATCTCAGAGAAAAGTACCCAGAGTTGTTTGAGTAAGCATCAACCGAATCTCGAGGATGAGATTAATTTTAAGGGGGGTAGAATTGTAACACCCAAAAAAATTGCATCAATTTGAATTAGGGGAAATCAATTTAATCATGTTATTGTTTGATCATTTAATTTAGGGAAATAATAATTTTTTGAGAAATAAAATCAAACCTAGGTCATACACATGTATGTTGCAATCATGCTGGAGCACTGTTTTATTTTGATGCTTGGTTTGTATTTGAATTCCCAATATTCAAAATCCCAAATTGAAAATCCTTTTGAAAATGTATTTAGAAAATAGAAAAGGGAAATAGGAAAACCCCTTCCTCTCTAGTCTGGCCCGAGGGCCCATCTCTCTCCCCCTCGGCCTGCTGCCCCCTTCCCCTCTGTATTGGGCCAAGGCCCAGCTATCCAGCAAGCCAGCCTAGCCAGCGCAGGGGCGCCCTCCTTTCCCAAGCTGTGGCTGACAGGGCGGGCCCGCGTGGCAGCCTCTCCCTTTTCTTCCCTTCCCCCTTCCTTCCCCGGCATCTGAAGCAGAGGGCACCGCCGTGGCCAAGCGCGTGCGCGTGAGGTATCCTTCTGCGGCTGACAGCCCTGGCCCCGCGCGGACTCACTACCAAGCCCGACCCAACACGTCGGTGCCCTCCCTCCAACCTCTCTGTTTCGTATGAAAATCGGACAAAACCGACAACGCCGAGTTCGTCGCGGCCGCGTCCTCGAATCCAGCTCAAACCTAACCTCCCTGCTCGCCTCGCCTTGGGAGTATATAAGCCCTGGAGACCTCCGCCACTACCACGCAACCCTAGCAGCCATCTCCTCGCTCACACAGCAGCTAACAGAGCCGCCGCCGCCTGGAGCTTCATCCGCCGCCGCAAGCGAATCGACGAACTCGTCGTCAATTTCTCCACCGTGAGCCCTTGGTGAGCATCTACTCGATCTTCTGAAGGCCCCGAGCCCTTTTTCCCCTTGAACTATGCACTAAATTACTTCCGCCGCTGTTGCAGGAGACTGCCGCCCGCCTCCGTTCGTCGTGGCCCATCCGCGAGTCGATTTCTGCCTTCACAACTACCCTAGGTGAGCTCGCGAGCCTCCCCGCTCTCTCCCGAACCCATCTCGGTGCCAAATGGGGCACCCTAGCACCGATTCCACTGTCGCCGGCGAACTTCCGGCGAAAAGCCGCCGCGCGCCCCAGTTACCGAGCCGTAGTAGCCCTTTCCGATGTCGTAATCGAGCTCGTAGAGACCTTCCGTGTCTCCCAGATCGATTCCCGACCGAATTAATCCACCGTAGCGCTGATTCGCCCAACTCCGGCGATCGCCGGCAATGGCGCCACCGTGCCCCGTCTCTGTTCCGGCTGGAGCGCCACCCTCCCTCTCTCTCTCTTCTAATCTCGATCGTCGGTGTTGAATCCAACGGATCAGAAAAGCCTATACCCCTTTGGCCATCCCTTTTGCAAAAGAGCCCCCGTAAGATTTAATGTTGATGGCTGGGGTCCAAAGCGCATTCACCAATTTACGTTTTCTGAATTAGAAAACGTATTTCCCCGCGGTATATATAAAAATGTGTTATGCGATTTTCAGATTTGGAATAAAAACTGTTTCGTTTATAATTTCGACATTTTAGGTCCGATTTGAGCGATTCAAATTGCGTTGAATTCATAATTTAAAGATCTATCTGATGGTACCACTGTTGTTTATGTTATTAACTTTTAAAATTTGATATTATATTTAATCTATTATTATTCTAATATAAATCTTGTAAAATTCGTATCTTTCTCGTTTTAAGTCCGATTTGTGCAAACTTTATATGGATGTGATCGTAGCGACGAGTAGATTAGTTTTATGAACTCTTTAATTTATTTTCTCTCTATTGGTGTACTGTTCTAATGAAAACTCTTATTTGTATGCATGATTGCCCCTGTATGCGTGTGTGTTGATATGATGGATCGAGTATAGACGGTGAGCTTTACGTGGGTGATCAAGATTAGTACTTCGACAACCCGGATCACCAGGAGTTTGCTGATCAAGGCAAGTATTAGTATGGACCATCCTTGTTGTCCTATTCACCAAATAAATAATTACATTTGCATGTGTCTTCCTTGTTAACCATAGTTACTTCCTAGTTTTGTTACCTTGTTCCTTGCAACCTATGGGATTATGCATTTGGTAATTGATGCTAGTGCACTATTGATATCATGATCATGTAAACTTGATTAATTGAATACGCAATAAAGTTTAAAAGATGCCTTTTTAGCAACATGGAACTAGGGGATTCGAGCATAGTTTTGTGATGGTCAAAATCCTTCACCTTTGGTAATGATCTGTAAGTATGACACCGGGATTGACAGTGTAACTATGAGGGCTACATAGCTCTGGTTTTAGTCAAGTATGAGCACTTTTTCTATCTTGTTAGAGGTTACCGAAAGGCGTGATGGGGCCTGACGACTCGGGTATAGTGCGGCTCCTGTCCGAGTGTGTATAACCTGCGTGACCTTGTGCCACGAAGAAGGGGGGCTCTACATCTGCTTGCCGGGTCCCTAGCGGCCCTAATTTGTTAGACGGAGTACTTTGAAAGACTTCATAGTGAAACCCTGCTCTCTCACCTTGGTAGTGTTATGGGAGTAATTAACCCGAGCAACTGGGAATCACGGCTCATAGTGAAAGTGCACAACCTCTGCAGAGTGTAAAACTGGTATACTAGCCGAGCTCACGGTCAAGAGCGGCCTTGGACGTCTTATGGAATAGTTATCTTTCGGGGTGGTGTTTACTTGTTGCTGATTTATTTATTGCTATTCATTAATTATGTTTACTTATGATCATGAGAATGGGCTTATTCACTTGTTGCTATCCAATCGCATAAAAGGTGATTAATTAAAAGCAAACAGCTGTTAAACCCGTGTCAACCTTTTGAGCCTCATGAACCCATGCCAGTCTTATTGAGTACGACATGTACTTACGCTTGTTTATTTTTCATTACTTGGTTAAAAATCCCGGATGGGTAACAGATGGTGATAGTGATGAGGACTACCCTGAGAACTGCTAGACTTGTGCTTCACCAGTCGACGTCCCTATGCTATGGAGCTACCGCAAGAGTTATCTTTATTTTTCGCTGTGTAATGACTTTGATGTTATTCGCTTTGTAATAAATATTGGTTATGATACAATTTATGCAATTTGTTGGCTTATTTGTGTGACTGATCTCTGGGCGCACATAAGTTTATGCATCCCATTTTATCCTTAAAATTGGGTGTGACAACACCCTGATGACGTAGGGCATCTTAGGCTAAGTTACTTTAGAGAGTTATGAAAGGCAGAAGTACTCGCAGTAGGTTTTAATCATATCTTGTACCCTGTTTTACTGCATTGCATTAAAACATACATCATTGCATACGTGTGGTGACCGGGACCGAGGAAGTGAAAACTGAAGTGACTGCTGAGGATACTGCTCCTGAGGTGATCCAGGGATTTGACATCTGTGGCACTGACCCTGATCCGACACTCTCGCGCTTCAAGGCAAGCCCCGGTGCATTCAGCCCTCTCCTTGTGATTTACAAATTTTATCACCCTGAGTTAAATTATTGTATTAGGTTGATATGAGTTGATTGATAACTAATTGCTGCATTACCTACCTTGATATAATACCCGTGAAACCTAATTTTAAATGGAATATTTGAAAATGCTTAGCCCTGCTTAAATTAAATTATATTTTTGCATAAAATGCTATTTTCAAGTTGTGTGATATAATATTGATGAATCATTAGAAAGGAAAAGGGAAAAATGATTCCGTTCGGTTGATGTGCACATGGGTTAGAGTCCCGATGTCTTGTCACCGACGGAATTGGATTTGAGACCACTGGTTACATGTATTTGTGTTAGAGTCCCAATGCAGTGTCTCCAGCGGGAAAAAGAATTAGGCACCGTTCGTTGTAGGCCTGCTGTGATCGAGACTTTGCAACTAGCCACATACTTCGGAAAGCCCTAACTCCGGTAGCTCTGCTACTTGAACCGACAACCACGCACTGGGAGTGGAGAGATGACGAGAGTAGCGTGTACCCTCGTGGCCGGCGTGCCTGGATAGGAGAGGAGTACTATGCTCTCGTGTGGCACAGTGGTAGACGGGGTTGGTATATGCAAGCTTAGGTGCTACATATGCAGTGTGGTTAGGGATCCCCAGCTCGGTACTAATCGACTCGAATTGTCGTTGCTCCTCGGTTATGGAGACTTGATCCACTGACCGTCATCGAAGAGTGGTTCGGAACTAGGTTGTTTTGAGAATAAAGTGATTGAAAGAATAAGGGTACATGTGATTGAACTTGGAGCTATAGTTAATGATTAAAAGTAATATTGAGATAAAATATTGAAAATAGGAATTAAAGATTAGTATTGCTTTTCTGCAAAATACTTTGACTCTTGCTAAAGCCTTACCTTGATTCCCCTCAGCCTGCATTCCTGAGTCTTCTCCCCAATTTCTTTAGTCATGTAAGTCTTGCGGAGTACCCCAGTACTCAAAGTTTGTTAACCATTGTTGCAGGAAAACCACCACAGCAGGTTTGTCTTGCCCCTGCTGTGTGACCATTACTCAGGAAGGAAGTGATGACGAGTGAAGTAAGACCCTTGGGCAGGGTTCATGTTATCTTTACCTAGTTATATTGCATTTGGTTATTCCACTCTACTGCTACTTATTTATGGTTTGTAATTGTTTACACGAAAATCTGGACTGAGTGCAGATAGTCGATGCCGAGCGCAGATAGCCGATTTACGGGCAGAGGCCCAGACAGATAGTCGATCGGGTCCCGGAATCGATTGTTGGGCTGAAGCATAGACGGTGCGGTTGAAGGAAATAGCCAATTGATGACGTCAGCACAGATCTCCGGCGCCAGGAAACGATCACGTTCGGAGTTCGATAAAGAAAGAAAAGATTGGGCTCCAAGTTACCTTTAATTTAGGAAAGTTTGTTAGTTTCCGTATTTATCTTGAGTTGTAATTCGAATAGGACTCTATCAAAGCCCTGGGTATAAATATAAGCCCCGGCCATTGTAATAGAACACACATCAATACAACACATCTTTCGGCTCCGGCCAAAACTTAGGAGTAGGAGTAACGTAGATCTCGGCGAGTTCTTCAATTGGGCTGAGTGTCATCCGGTGGACGCAGGCTTGCTTGTAAGTATCATCATGCCTCGCTAAGCTTTGTCTCATAAATGTCATCCGGTGGACATGGGAGCATCGTAGATCGGGGTTGATTCTTATTTGATATAAGTTTAGCGCCATCCGGTGGACGTGGGTTTAGATCAAATAAGGGTTAGTTATCGATTCATATTTGTTTTCTTATTTAATCTATGTTTAACGTCATCCAGTGGATGAAGGCTTAGGTTAAGCTTGATTATGTGCATGGATTAGTTATCGGCTCTAACTAATTTGGTATTTTAGTTAGATTCATTAAGTCATCAAGATATTATTTGTCATTTATTGGTTATTTATTAATATAATATCTTTCTGCCCGATCAAGATTGCGTAGTATTGGCCTTAGATCCACATGAAAAATGTCATTTATGTCTCGTTCATGTTTATGCTTTGTTATGATATCACTTGATTCGGCCAGTATTATCGTAATCTTGCTCGTACGTGCTGTGGATGCTTGACAAGAGCCAATCTGAATGAACACAGAGCCGCCGGCCTTCTAGATCAGCTCTGTATTCCTTCTAGATTTGCTTGTGATTATTTTTAGGAATATATCTAAACTGGTGTAAAGCCGCAGGCCTTCTAGACCAACTTCGTATTAGTACTAGATTTATACTTGGAACTAATCATCGCCAAGTTTTTTGCTTCACGGACCCCGAATCGGCTAATTAGCTGATACGGTTGTGCTTTCTCGAGAAAACCAATTAACCGATCGCATTCTGCCAAATCGGCTAAATTGCCTGTTTGACGTTCAGACAATCTGAACTGAATGATTTGACCTGTTTACAGCATCCGATTATGCTTTACTCTGTTACAACTATCTGCATAGATTTGTTTAATGTAGATTGTTCTATTTGATCACGCATATCAATCGATTATGTATCAGTTCAGTATCTGTTTCTATAACAAAACATGCATATATGCCGAAATCGACTCTTTAGTCAATTTCCGATTGAATCGGCTCTCAGAGCCACATAGTTGGAACTACCTGGACACACCGGTTAGTTCCGCCCTGTGATTTTTGAGCATTATCTTTTCCTTGTCAATTACAGGTCAAATTGACTGGCACGCCTGAGGATTATCGTCACTCTCTGACCGGGTTTGAAGCTAGCTGGATCTTGGAACCTCCGACACTCTTGAGATTATATCCGGCTTTGCTGGTGTGTTGAGACGCAAGAACCACATTTTGTGCCAACAGTAATAACTACACTTAAATTCTATTTGGACAACCGGTTTGTAATCTAAGTACTACTTAATCTTTCTGCGCTTTTACTCTAATGCATTTTATTATAAAATGTTGTAATTCTGTAATGGCTTCACAATGGGATCCTGTTGGAGAAACGGGTGCTGGTGTATCCCGGCAGAGTCTTCTAGATCACTTGGGACACGGGCCCGGCTGTCAGAGGTCATTAGTGACAATGATAGGTGCCTGTGGGCCATATGATTTAGGCGGTTCTGTTACATCTGGTATCAGAGCAATCCATTGCTAAATCATTGTAGTCTTACTTTGCAAAACTTCAAAATGTTTTGGATCACGAAAATTTAAATGGGTATTTTGGTCCAAACTGCTTATTCTTATCTTATTCCATGATGTAGCTACGGTAGCAAGTGGAGTAGCATGATTACTAGCCCTATGTTAAAGTTATTTATGCATTTATTTATGTTACATTGGTTTAAAATTCGTAAGTACGATTCATGCATCATGATTAATTCACATGTTAATTAACTTCCTCCTTAGAGTGGTATATGGGTTAGGATCTATCAAACCTATTTTTGCTAGCCTGTAATATCCTTACTAATCCAAACTCACCTTCTGTTACATAGGGGTTGTTGGAGCTGTCCTTATGCCAGAAGAACAAGTGGGATTCCATGTGGGTGACCGAGTGGTTTTACGTTCATGTTCCAGCTGCTATCATTCGCGACGAAGCCGGGGCAGAGAAGTCGTGAAGGTATCTCTTGGTGAGCAAGATGAGCCCCATAAAGCCATTCACTCAGTAATTTTCATCCAAGGAGCCTACACAGGAGTTTCGTTCTTGTGTGAGACGGCCTTCGCGAAGGCTTGTCGAATCTCTCGAGGGCGGGATTTGGCAGAGGTGATGATCGCCTCCAACTTTTGGCCCCTAGCTAGGGACAGGCTGAAGATGCGGTTCGAGAACGTCCGCCTTCCCATCTTCGGTGAAGAGGACGATATTCCTTTCCCCTGCTTCGAGCTCCGCCTGCCTGAGGGGCATAATACCTAGGACTTCATGTCATCTATGTGGTCGACCATGGCGGACATCGTCAGCCCACTCACGGATAAAGAGGTCATCTCCCACCAAGCAGAGGCGGGCAATATGCCGTGGCTCAACTGGGTCTTTGAAGGCCTCGACGCTTCTTACACCATGCGGCCTATTCCCGAGAAGGTAATGTAGAAGGTTCTTGGCAAGCTTTTCGACGCAAAGGCTCTAGCCACTGGCGCCACCGCTTCTACTACGACAGTGGAGAGGCGGAAGAGGGTGGGCGATAGGGTGACCTGGGGTGTGGCAAAGAAGATTCACATCATTGCCCCTTCCACAATGAAGTCCAGGTCCTTCGCCTCTGGCGCTGGGGGATCTGGGGAGGATGCGAAGGCTACACGTGCTTCCCTCTCTCCAGCTACAAGCTTCACGGCTTCTACGGTTAGCGATCTCTCAACCACTTCTTCTGAGGGTGGCTATGAGGAGCAGTCCACTCCGCCATGCCGTATGGTACGACGAAAACTACTAACGTGGGTAGTTCCCAGGTTGCTGTAGCTTCGTCGGAGCTCCTCCCCTCCATCCTTGGCGGTTGACCTTCACCGAGCGAGAGTGATGGTGTCCGCAATCCTTCCCCTGCGTCTGAAGGCTTCGCCGATGCTTCCTTCACTGGTGGCTTCTCCCATTGCTGGGTCTAGCTCTCAAAGGCCGGATGGGTATGAGGAGGATGAAGGGAGGACAGGGCCCATCTTCACCAAGAAGTTCAAATCTGAGGGAGCCGCCAAGAAGAAGTTGGAGACTGAAGCCTCCGCTCGCTGCAAAGTTGCTGCCACGGAGAGCATCCTTGCACTTCGTGAGCTGTTTCTTCAGTTTCATCTTTGGCATTTCCCTACTGCTGTCCTTTGCCTCTAATGTTCCTTTATGTTAGCGTTGACGGTGAATGTACCATGAAAATCCACACTCAAACACCGTCAACATGCATCGGATTCAAGGAAAATCAACATAACACGAACATATTTTATCCAATAACTAGTTCCACTTGTACTCTTAGCTTGTGAATGCAGGGAATATGAAATCAGGACAAATTGGAACACTTGGAGGCCAAATTAGTAGGTCGTCCGACCCACATAATTGGGCACCAGGCGATCACACTTCAACACATGACTCAAGGAAGCACATCGAAGAGAGTGGAGCACCTGGAGGGCCCACATGCAGGTCGGCCGACCCACTTGTGGGGCCCACTGGGGCTTCGCTGACAAGGCACGATCCATGTGACTCTCCATCCAGCTCAATTCCACCTTTGGATCAAAGCCTTATTTCCAATCAACGGTGGAAGATCAAAGTACATGGATCAAGGCTTGAACCGACGAGACCAAGGCAAAACCAGGACATTGCCACACTATATGACCATTGAGGACCACAGTGGTGGGCTCACCTTGCCATAGGTGGGTCGGCTGACCCACCTCTGGTAGGCCCAGGCCACCGCCTCGGTTCACCGACCTTCTGCATGCTTCCCACGTGATGATTTTACCACTGCCGTTCATCTGAGGCAGTTTCAATGATGGTTTATCCAAGGGAGGAGAATGAAGGAGCACACGGATCGCTGACGTGGCACCTCTCCACTTCCCCCTATATATAGAGGCTACCTCCACCCTCTCAAGACATGATTCATTGAAGATACAAGTGAAGATTAGTGTAGTTCTACTTCTAGTGTAGTCTAGTCCAGTGTGGGAGTTAGAGTTGAGTCGAGCTGCGCTCGGGGTCTCCGGAGTCATCTGCTGGAGAGTCTGATATAGCTCTTGTATCTTTCTCTTTCTGTAAGACTTATTTACTTTTATAATATTCTTGCTTTACTTTACTGAGTCTTTACTTTGTGCATTGCTATTCTAATAATAGTATTGTTGTGAGTTATCATATTTCTTGGTTGGCATGCACTGGATTGTGACCCTATAACCAGCTCACGTGTGTAGTTCATCGCCTGTCATAGGGTGCTCTAGTTATTTGGATCCCAGCTAGAGTAGTGAGAATTAGTGTAAGCGTGGTGCTTAAGCTAAGTCTTGCCTTTTAGTGCAGCTTGTCGCACGGATTGTTAGTGAGTGCTAGCAGATGGTCACAGGCCTGTCTAGTCTTAGTATCCCTCCACGTGTTTTAGGCAAGTTCTTGAAAGGTAGGCTCCCATAAGGGCATAGCCGCTTCGGGTAGAGGTTATATCGTCTATTGTCTCGGACTATCCCCTACACACCAGAAGTAAGGTAGTAGTCTTAGTGTGCCTCATCCATTTGATAGGATAGTTCATAGGAGTAAAGTAAGAATAACAGGAACATTTCTCACTCGTTGTCCTCCCACCTAGCTATACTACACTAGTTATCTTTTAGTATTTCATTTGTTATCTTTGAATCATCACCTTCCTATCATACTTCGGTTACCCCCTCTACACTAGTTGTACTAAGTTGAGATAGACTTAAGGATCTCCTTCTATTAACATTTCTAGCAATCGCTTTCCCTTGGGATAAAATAAATAACGATACCTTGGAATAATCTCGGGTGAACTGCTACAGCGGTATATTCTGTGCGCTTGCGGAATTATCCAATAGTCATAAGAAATACCCCCAGTCACTTCTGGCGCCGTTATCAGAGATAGCCTAACACCCTATCTGTGGTGATTGCGCTAAGAAGTGCCAACAAACATTTCTGGCGCCGTTGCTGGGGAAAGCGTAGCCTAGAAATTTTAATAAGATCGAATCCGGAACCTATCATCAATTTAGTACCAATTAGTTGTAGTAGGGCTTACCCTTGCCCTTGCTTCTCTTTATCGTGAATCAAGGCATACATGAGTGGATTTCAGTTTCAAGCCACAACAAAAGAAAATCCAGGGACATCCACTAGGAGTTCTCGACACCGTCCAGCCTCCGATTGGAAGTCCGGTTCGGCTTTGGAACCACTCAAGGAAGGAGGCTCTGCACTGTCACCTAAGGAAGCTATGGCCCAAAAGACCATCTTCGAGTACTCTGCACCGTCAGCCAACAATGTTGCCACCGGTCCGCAGCTTAACTTGGGAGATGCCACTTTTGAGCTCAAGCCATCTCTTATCAATATGGTGCAAGCTAACCCATTCAGCAGAAAGCCCCATGAGGATGCAAATGCGCATCTCCAGAATTTCCTAGAGTTGTGTGGCACTATTGCTATAACAGGAGTCAAAGCAGACATCATCTGTCTTCGTCTCTTTCTGTTCTCCTTGCTTGGAAAAGCGAAACAATGGTTCTATGCTTGTCAAAAAGATGCCAACGATTGGACAAATTGTGCCAATGCATTCCTCAAGAAGTTCTTCCCGATGGGTAAAAAAACAGCTCTTCGAGGAAAGATTTCGGGCTTTACACAACAAGTGGAAGAGACGATTCCCGAAGCATGGGAACGTCTCCAGAAATACATTCGGAAATGTCCCCACCATAGGATCCAGGAATGGCTCTTGATTCAAGGTTTCGATCATGCGCTAACCCCAATAGCCCATAGTCACATTGATGCCACTGCAAGAAGAGCATTCACTTTACTCAATGTCACGCAAGCCAAGAACCTGATAGAAAAGATGGTGACAAATCAAGGGTGGAATGAAAACCGACTCCAATCCATGAAAAAGAGCACACATACCATCCATGAAGTAGATGCAATCTCGAAGAAGATGGACCTCTTACTTAGAAGGCTAGAAGAACGTGCTAACTTAAAGAATGATCGAGAGGTCATCCAACACTATGCTTCCAAAAATCAATGGAATCAGGTATGTAGTGTATCCCATTCCGAAATAAATCCTGAGAAGGTAGACGCCATCTACAACAATTCAAAATATCCTCAAGGAAGATGGACGTCAGACTCCAAGTTTCAAGCGGTAACCACGAGGGGAGGTAAGTCCACTCGCGATCCGCCACATCCTAACATGGCAGGGAAAGCTACAAGAAAAGACAAGGAGGATGATGAAGAAGAAGAAGAGTTGCCGCCGCCTGAAGACAACACTAAATTCCAGGGAAAGACAGCCCCTCATGAATATTATGACACAAATGTGTTGCTGCCTTTCCCAATGACAAGGAAGCAAACAACCAACGAGCAATTCGGGAAATTCGTTGAGCTAATTCGTCATATTTTTGTGCACATTCCATTACTTGATGCAATGCAGGTCCCAACCTACGCCATATATTTAAGAGACATCCTCAACAATAAGCGCCCGCTGCCTACAACGGAAATAGTCAAGTTAACAGACGAATGCAGCGCGACTATACTGAACCAACTGCCAACCAAAAAGAAGGATCCTGGATGTCCCACTATAGATTGCTCCATTGGGACACAGTACTTCGAGCATGCACTTTGTGACTTGGGAGCAAGCGTCAGCGTCATGCCAAAGGTAGTGTTTGACAAACTCAATCATACCATTTTGTCCCCTACAGCAATACGTTTGCAGCTGGCGGATCAATTGGTCCGCTACCCGGCGAAGATAGCTGAAAACATTCCTGTCAAGATACGCGGATTCTTTGTCCCCGTAGACTTTGTGGTCCTGGACATGGAGGTGGATGAGAAGACTCCACTCATCTTGGGGAGACCGTTCCTCAGCACCACCAATGCACATATTGATGTTGGAGCTGGAAAAATTCAATTCACTATTAATGGGACCCTAGAGACGTTCAAATTCCGACCGAAGGTTGAGCAATGCTCGTTGGTCATGCTAAAGGAGATACATGCCTTTGCTCTTGTGAGAGATCTGAAGAAGCCCAAATCACAACCACGAGTAAAGAACAAGCAAATATGGAAGAGGAAAGTAACACAACCGGCGACGCCTCCAAAGAAAATTCCTACACCAGCCCAAGAGGGAGATCCTATTGCAAGGATATGAGGGAACAACTCTTCCATCAAGGTAAGTACACCAATATTTAATTAAAGTTTACTTCCTTTATTTGCTTAATTTATTTTAGCATTCCCTTTCCAAACCTTTTTCTGTCGACTATAACTAAGCTCAACATTAGAATAAGCAAATAATAATCTCCCTGAGTAAAGTTGACACCAGGTGGAGCCCATGGGGCGGTCGGCCGACCCCGCCATGGTGCCTCCCACCTGCCATCTTTTGTCCATTTCAATGTTTGCCTTGCTATGACATGCTCCACTCACGACAACTCCTAAAAAGACAGCATGTCAATCTTGATCATCTAATTGAACCTAGCATGGCAACCTGGAAATTTTCTCGGTCACTTTGCTGTGCTAGTACTAGTCCACTCTGTCTAGAATCTCATATGAAGCTATCCTATATAGTGCTGCAAGCAAACAAAGACATATAGTTGTGAACTTGCACTCTAGGAGCTAGAATTTCTCTGTCTCTCTCATCTCTTGCTTTAGTAAAATTCTGACGAGAGGAATGCACACACAACAACCATGAGTGGACCTAGAGCAAAAATTTGTCATGACAAAGTCCATCCACTCTCCCTAATTCCACTCATGCAACTATTAATCAAATCCCCTTTTGCTAATCATGGGCAAGATGCTTGCTTAGACCTTTAAGAAAATCACCTTTTGAAAGAATCCTTCCCGTGAAGCATCTAATGAGCAAACTTCCACCAGCCATGGTCAAGTCATGCTCCCTCTTTTTGCCTTTATCCACCATGCATTCCACTAGAGTGTGCATCCAAATGAGAAAAGGCCACCACAAGAGCAAGCCATCAACCTGTGAACCTCTTGCCGACACCACGCTCTCACTTGGCACCAAAGTGGAGGTGATGGGGGGGGGGGGTTCGGCCGACTCATGCACTGACCCCCCATCACTCGAACTTTTGTTCCTTTCAATACACCAGAGATTCCCCCTAATTATTTGCACGAGCTGAGGCAGGGCAGGGGTCGGCCGAACCAGGCCAAGTGCCCCCTGCATCTCTGCCTCCCTCTCCATTTCATTCCCATGCTCATGAGCACATTGCTTCAATCAAACCACCAACAGAACATTTCAACACTCTAAAACTCTCTCTCACCTCCCAACGAAGCGCTTCTCCTTCCAAAAGAAAACCCAAAAATATTTTCTCTCATCCTTGTTCTTCATTCAAGTGTTCATCACCCGAAGGAGTCAAGAAAGGTAATCATCCAGTAAGAAGGCTCATTGAATTAAGCTAACCCCCTAGCACTAGCTTGTTCGTCTTCTTCTCTTGCAAGCATGAAGACTCCAATCAAGGCCGCAGCAAGGAAGATGCGCGCAGCACTCAGCAGGAGTTCGTCACGGCGCAAGGGAGGAACCATCCTCTCATGACACTGAGATACGGCTCTCAGGGTCAGACGATGAACCGGCTTCTGAAGAAACTCTGCCTGTGCAGAGTGGAAGCAGGCAGAACATTGGACAACCACCCCAACATCACGAGGCAGGAAATGAAGAGTCCGACGACGAGGAACAACCTGCCCGAACACAAGACCCAGAAATAGGAATTTGGGTCACTCCAGAAGAACTGCTCATCCTCAATTCAATCCAAAACCACAACTTCGAACACACGAAGGTAATTGATTTAGGACTCCTCCAACGCACAGGTATGTATGAGGAGTTCTTTGATGTTTTTGGCGCAATAGGCTAGGGTGAATTCTGGGATTTCTCTAACTTCCCTGGTAGCAGGAGTCTCACTTTAGAATTTATGTGCACAGTAAAAACAACCAGAGACAACATTTATTTTCGCTTGTTTAAGCAAGATTATGATCTTTCTTGGGAGCAATTAGTGCTGGTCTAGGTTTTATAAACTACACTACAAACTTGGAAGCTGCTACCTGTAGGTTCAATAAGCTTGAATTCTGGCATGAAATAACAGGGGAAAATGCAATGGGGAAACCGCGCACAAGTCATATTTGCAACCCCACACTTCGCTTTTTGCACAAATGGCTAGGAATCACTTTATTTCCCCGAGACGATGTGAGAATTGTTAGAGAAGTTGATCTAAGAATAATGTATGCCATGGTTCATAAAATTTGAGTGTCACCTGTAAAAGTCATGGTAGAACATTGGAAATCTGCACCTTCAAGGATTGGCTCTTTTGATTTCACGTCTATCATTACAAAGTTTTGTAGCTATCTTGAAATGCTTAATGGATTTAATTATTACTTAAACACCTTCAGAACCATACTTGACGAAGAATATTTCATTAAGCCACACATTATTACTGGTGGTCCCCAAGGAACGATTGAATTTAAATTCCATAATTCCACTACAAGACTCACTCTGCCTTGCGCAGAATTAAAATTGTATGGGGGCCACCCTTTGGCACCTAACATTGCAGGAGTAGGTGGCCGTTGAAGTTTTTCAGGACCTGCTACCCGTGGAAGAACACGCGCTGCACAGTGTAATGACTCGTCTGAAGCAGATGACAACACCTATGCAGTCAACTCAAGTGCAATGCAGGCCTCCAGTTCTGGAGGAGGGCGTCGGTAAGGGGCACAGAGTGCCAGATTCTCCCACTCTTCTTTTTAGGATGCAGGGACCCAGAGCCACCGACATGACATGGAGTTGCTCACTTTCCAGTTTGGTGTGCTGTGGGCTGGACATGAGGCCATTCACAACATCACTGCACAAACCCAGCAGCAGCTCCAAAACTTTCAGGAGCAGAGTGGTAGACAGTGGGCTGCTCTCTACGCACACCACAACATATCTCCACCACCATATATTCCACAGCACCCACAACAGTTCCCTCGGCCATACCCACCAGCATATCCACCACAGTATCCTCCTCACTATCCACCACCATACCCACCACGTCCACCTCAGTGAGACATTTACATAAGTGCAAGCTTGGGGGAGATTCTCTCCCCCACTAAGGTAAGTATTCTATCTCAGTATTTTGTATTGTTTTTTATTTGATGCATTTATTTCTTTACTTTAAAAAAATTGAAAATTATAAAAATGCCAAAAATATTTCCCATATCTATTATTACTTTTTCATGTTATATATGTCATGCATGTTCACCTTCCTCATGGAAATGATGAATAGTTGCTCCGTTAATATTTCTTTAATGCCTAGTCTACAACTTAGTATATCTTTGAGTTTGGATTACTTGGCTCATTTAAAATCATCATGAACCTGAAAATTTTGTGGGTTGCAAGTGCTAGAACTTAGTCTAACTTGTTGTGAGATATGATATAGTGAGACAAGAGTTGCTATAATATTGTTCTAAGCAAGCATGATTACTGGAGATTTATTTCTTAGAAAAAAATCAAAATCTTATTGTTCCTCAATGGTGATACATTTCTACCATAGCCTTATATGCTATACATGTTTAAAACCTTCCAAATAAGCTGTTTGCTTTGTATTGAGTTTTGTCAAGTCTTGTTGACCCTTATTGAGAGACTTATCATGCTCCCAAGATCAAGATCATGTACACACCATATATTTACGCTGCTTCTACACTGAAAGTACGCAATCACATGCATTTTATTTCCACCAAATAAATGCTCTATGCGCTAAAGTCATAAAATATCTCTCTTAGTCAATAAGGTAAAAGAGACAAAAGGCTATGCAAAATGAAAGAAAAAGAAGGAAGATGGACACAAGGAAGTCCATAGAAAAGAAAAGAAAAGAAAATATGAGCAAGTCTAGGCTCATGAATAAAATAAAATAAAATGATAGACATGTCTCAAAAATTTATTAGAGAGATACACTTTCAAATAGAGGAGCATTTTCAGTCTATTATTTTCTACACACATGCACATCCTGATCTAAGGGTATGACACTTCTCTCTTTGGATCCAAGCTTTGACTCTACAATATATGCAAAGTAAGTATGCTAAAGCCTTTCATTCCTACCTAAGCTCCACATAAGCCATTTTAGAAGTAGGATGAAATGGAAAGGCAACATTTACTTTGTGCCTTGGTAAAGAATCAAACACCATTTGAGCGACATGAGAGAACCATATGAGGAACATTAAGTTTTCTTTTGCAAAACATTGCTAAAACCTCCAGTATGAAACTTCCAAAGAATAAGAAAATTAGTGCTCAAGTCAAACTGTTCTGTCTCTCAACCACCTAAGGCAAAGGAAAGGCCATAAGCCCCATAGAGAACTAAGGTAATATGGGTGAGTTTTTATAGCCAAAATTTCCATTTAAAAGAGAAATATTTTGTTGTACACTTGGTACTAGAGAAACATGAACATTGTAGCAACTCCTGATCCACCGAGGTTAAGTTTAATTATTTGCTCAGGATGAGCAAAAGTTAAGCTTGGGGGATCTTGTTGACGGTGGATGTACCATAAAAATCTAAACTCAAACACCGTCAACATGCCTCGGATTCAAGGAAGATCAACATAACATGAACATATTTTATCCAATATGTAGTTCCACTTGTACTTTTAGCTTGTGAATACAAGGAAGATCAAATCAGGACAAATTGCAACACTTGGAGGCCAAATTAGTGGGCTCGTCTGACCCACATAATTGGGCACCAGACAATTACACTTCAACACATGACCCAAGGAAGCACATCGAAGAGAGTGGAGCACCTGGAGGGCCCACATGCAGGTCAGCCTACCCACATGTGCGGCCCACCGGGGCTCCGCTGACATGGCACGATCCATGTGACTCTCTATCCAGCTCAATTCCACCTTTGGATCAAAACTGTGTTTCCAATCAACGGTGGAAGATCAAAGTACATGGACAAAGGCAAAACCAGGACATAGCCACACTCTATGACCAGTGGGGACCACAGTGGTAGGCCCACCTTGCCAAAGGTGGGTTGGTCGACCCACCTCTGGTGGGCCCAGGCAACCGCCTCGGTTCACCAACCATCTGCATGCTTCCCACGTGATGATTTTACCACTGCCGTTCATCTGAGGCGGTTTCAATGATGGTTTATCCAAGGGAGGAGAAGGAGCACGCGGATCGCTGACGTGGCACCTCTTCACTTTCCCCTATATATAGAGGCTGCCTCCACCCTCTCAAGACATGATTTATTGAAGATACAAGTGAATATTAGTGTAGTTCTACTTCTAGTAGTAATGTAGTCTAGTGTGGGAGTTAGAGTTGAGTCGAGCTGCGCTCGGGGTCTCCGGCGTCTGCTGGAGAGTCTGGTATAGCTCTTGTATCTTTCTCTTTCTGCAAGACTTATTTACTTTTATAATATTCTTGCTTTACTTTACTGAGTCTTTACTTTGTGCATTGCTATTCTAATAATAGTATTGTCATGAGTTATCATATTTCTTGGTCGGCATGCACTGGATTGTGACCCTGTAACCGGCTCACGTGTATAGTTCATCGCCTGTCATAGGGTGCTCTAGTTATTTGGATCCCAGCTAGAGTAGTGAGAATTAATGTAAGCGTGGTGCTTAAGCTAAGTCTTGCCTTTGAGTGCAGTTTGTCGCACAGATTGTTAGTGAGTGCTAGCAGATGGTCACAGGCCTGTCTAGTCTTAGTATCCCTCCATGTGTTTTGGGCAAGTTCTTGAAAGGTAGGCTCCCATAAGGGCATAGCCACTTCGGGTAGAGGTTATATCGTCTATTGTCTCGGACTATCCCCTACACACCGGAAGTAAGGTAGTAGTCTTAGTGTGCCTCATCCATTTGATAGGATAGTTCATAGGAGTAAAGTAAGAATAACAAGAACATTTCTCACTCGTTGTCCTCCCACCTAGCTATACTACACTAGTTATCTTTTAATATTTCATTTGTTATCTTTGAATCATCACCTTCCTATCATACTTCGGTTACCCCCTCTACACTAGTTGTACTAAGCTGAGATAGACTTAAGGATTTTCTTCTATTAACATTTCTAGCAATCGCTTTTCCTTGGGATAAAATAAATAACGATACCTTGTAATACTCCCGGGTGAAATGCTACAGCGGTATATTCTGTGCACTAGCGGAATTATCCAATAGTCATAAGAAATACCCCCAGTCACTTCTGACGCCATTATCAGAGATAGCGTAACACCCTGTCTGTGGTAATTGCGCTAAGAAGTGCCAACAGTTAGGTGAACTCGGTGCTGCTGCTGCTAAATAGCTGGCGGAGGCTGAGATCTCCAGCATTATTGCTGCCATTGCTTACAATGAGGCGATTGCTAAACTTGGAGGGGTTACTGCTCCCATCCCCGATGGAAGATTGCTCCCTATTCTTCAGTGGATGAAATCCACCATCTCGAAGCTCAAGAAGTTCGTTACTTACATCAGAGATTTTGGCGTCCTTTCGTGCGGCTCTAACTTGGCGAAGACTCTAGTAGCTTCGGGGTGTGGCCACATTGAGGACTTGAGAACAAGAAAAATTATGCCAGCCCTGCTGAACTTGGCAAAGGCTCCGAGTCGATGGAATCTTTTGTTCGCCGATTTATGGCCTATTTTTGGTACAACTTTGGTTGTGAAGATGTGAAGGCTCTTGCCGAGGTGCACTGAGCGGATGTTTGCCACCATAGACCCGAGTTGCTAGTGCCCTGACACTATTTTTCTATTGGCTAATTTTGTTGTACCTTTGCGCAGGAGGTTGAGCAGGCTTCGAACATTGCTGGAAGCTCAAAGACTCCTACCCTTGCTGGTGTGCCCTCGAAGGACGGTGCCCCTGAAGGCAACTCCCACCGAGAGGTTTATGATAGAGTTTCTCCCTATCTGCCACTGAAGGCTTTTGTGTACTATTAAGCTTGTAATATAAACCTTTGTTAATATAAGTTTGTCCGGTGCAGGGTACCTTCGTGGGGCCTGCGTGGGACATTTGCCCTCTCATTTTCTGGAGTCGTGGTCTATTTGTTCACGGTGAACTTTGGGAGTACTGGAGAGACAGTATGCCCTGTGCGAGTGTTGATGGCATGTTTGATTTTGTGGAGGCGGAGGTTGACGATAAACATAATTCCTTCATTAGGTCCTTAGCTTGGCGTAGCCTGATGGGTTAGCAACTTATGTAAAGTGGTTTTTTATTTTGTTTGCCTTCGTGCAGTGTACATTCTCAAAAGTATTTTTATTGATAATATGTCATTTGTTACATTTGTCATCTTCTGGAGTTTAGCGCAGTACGTTCTTTTGCTGCAACCATTTTGCTCTTTCGTGGAGGCTGCTTGGGATGCTCTAGTGGCCTTCGCTTGTTCGGCTCGCTGGCACCACAGTTAGCCTTCGTGTTAGCCTGGCAATCTGCTCCTAAAGCAATTGTTTGTAGATGCTATTGAACTCATGCTCGGAGCCATTGCTTCAGTTGTTGCTGTTGTGGCCTTCGCTGGTTCTACTGCTTGCGCAACAGGGATTGCAATGTTGCCCCATCTTGCAGATAGATGGAGTCATTTCACGTCCTCAGCCACGAGGGGATGTTACAAGTCTTCGCGTGGTATCCCCTCGTGTCTTCAGAGGCACGTCTTCTACTGATTTATTGTGGGAGGACTTTTACGACTTTTGCTCGTAAGTCTACATCGTCTTCCATTCCCTCCCCCTTGAGTTGTGTTGGGGGTGGGGAATGTTTTAAGTTGCTGTGGTCTCGGCTAAGGCTTTTATAGGGAGGCTTCTACCTGTTATTGTTATTGCTGGTACATGAAGGCTGCGACTATAAATGTAGAGTCTTTTTTATTGGTGGGAAGTATTTATGCTTTGATTCGTTCTTGATATCTGATCCTTTCATTATGTTGTGGTCCCCGAAGGCTTTGCGAATTCTGTTGTTGTGGGGAATCTGTTGCCTGAGATTGGACAGGACTGTCCCAGTGGGGTGTTTTGCGTATCCAATTGTACGGAGACTCTGGTGCCTAAATTTGGACAGGACTTTTACAGGAAATGATATTTTTCTTCTCCGCTTTTTGTGGAATTTTTGGTGCCTGAATTTCGGCAGGACTTTTCTTGCGAAGATTATGTTGTCCTCCACTTTTTGTGGAGACTCTGGTGCCTGAATTTAGACAGGACTTTTCCATCGAACGTTATTTTTTTAGAGGTCAATCTGCACTACTTGGGGCATTGCAGGTTGTCCTCATGGTAACTGTGTTGAATGCTATGGTCTCGTTGTTGACCACTTTTGACTTTTTGTAGGGACTATAATTGGGGGTTATCCTCTTTATATTCCAGAGGGTTTACATAGGAGTTGCCTCGTTAAAAACCTCACCTCCGCTAGGAGCCTCCGTTGTGAGGAAAAGAGTACAGTCCTTTTCGAAAATGGAAATTGCAGAAAGAAAAATACAGAGATAAAAAGGATGGGCTCCTTCGATTATACTTCCTCGAGGGTTGTCCGGTACAACTCAAATGTAAAACTTCCTAAGGTTGTCGATATTCCATGTGTGGGTTGTGGTGTTGCCGTTGGCATCCGTTAGGTAATAGGACCCTAGCCTCCTTGCCTCTGTTGCTTTGAATGGCCCTTCCCATTTTGGCTACAACTTTCTAACCTTTGCAGCGTCTGGCCTCCACCTAAGAACGAGGTCCCCAGTACTAATGGTCTTCCTAACCTTTTTGCTGTCTCTCCATTGCTTCGTTTGAGTCTAGTATTTCTTAATTGAATCTACAACTTCCAGTCTTGTTCCTTTTACTGTTTCTTTGGAGTATTCTTCATCCCAGGCAAGTTGGTGTTTGATCATGCGGAGGCTTGATGCCTTGCCTCCTCTAGAAGCATGGCTTCTTTGCCATAGAGGAGCTTGAATGGGGTGAACCTGGTTGTTCTGGAGGCAGTCGTGTTGTGGGACCATACTACCTTCGGGAAGTCCTCGATCCACTTTCCTTTCTTCATGTCGAATAGAGTCTTCACAAGTGCTGAGAATATGGCCATGTTTGTCCTTTCCACAACAACATTAGACTCTGGGTGGTACACAGAGACGAAGGCTAATTTGGTGCCAATGCTCTCGCAAAAGCTTTTGAAGTTGTCAGAGTCAAATTGCTTGCCGTTGTCTAATGTAAGCACTCTTGGGACTCCAAATCTGCAAACAATGTCCTGCCAAAAGAATTTTTTCACTAAATTCGAAGTAATTGTTGCTAAGGGTTTTGCTTCTATCCATCTTGTGAAATACTCTATTGCGACCACAACAAACTTGTTTCCCCCTTGTGAAGGTGGGAGTGGTCCGACCAGGTCCATTCCCCACCTTTGTAGTGGCCATGTGGGCGTGTCAGCTGGGTCTCCGCTGCTGGCCTTGACTGGTATCGTGTATTCAGTTAGCATGCTTGGCTCTTTCTAGCAATGCTTTCTGCATCTTTGAGATGCGTGGGCCAATAAAGTCCTTGTCCGATTGCCTTCGTTGACAATGCTCTGGCTCCTATGTGGGAACCGCAAACTCCGAAATGAATCTCATTGAGCAGCTCCGTACCTTTGCACTGTGATATACATTTGAGCAGTGGTTTTACCACTCCACTCTTGTACAGTTGTTCGTCTAAGATGATGTATGATTGGGCTCTTGCCTTGAGCCTGACTGCAAACTTTTCGTCCTCCAGTAAGCTGGTAGCTATTGCTTCCATAATCTCCGCTCTCCAGTCATTCTCTAGTGCTAGGACTTCCCTTTCGATGGTGCTGCTCATGGACGCTGGGTTTGAGACTTCATGGTAGAACACGTCTTCTGGTAACTTAGTTTGTGTTGCTACAGCCTTGGCCAGTTCATCAGCCTCTGTATTGTCTACCATGGGTATGTGCTGTATTGTGAAACCTTTGAAGCTCCGCTCTAGCTTTCTTACTGCTTCTAGGAACTTTGCCAACTCAGGCTCTTTTCCTGTGGAATCCTTCTCCACATGTCTTGATATGACTTGAGAGTCCATCTTCACTAGAACCCATTGAGCGCCCACTGCTTTTGCCTTCGCTAGCTAGAGTAGCAAGCCTTCGTACTCGGCGATGTTGTTTGTGGCCCTGAAATTCAGCCTCTTGGAATATTAAGCTTTGACCCGGATGGTGTTGCGATGACTGCAGGCTACAGCTGCCCCGGCGCCTAGGCACCCCCATCCTCAGTCTACATGTACTGTCCAATGTTGACCTACTTCTACCTGCTATGTTGCCTGTCTGCAAGGAGTCCAGTCTGCGATGAAGTCTGCTAGTACCTGGGATTTGATTGCAGTCCGTGGCACATAGCTTATGCTGAACTGCGACAATTCCATCGCCTATTTGGTGATTCTACTGGATGCTTCTTTTTTGTTTAGTATCTCCGCTAGGGGTCTGCCCGAAGGTACAATAACCCATAGGCTCGGAAGTAGTGCTTGAGCTTTCTTGATGCTATGAGTATTGCATAGATTATCTTTTCAACCTCTGAATAGCCAAGTTTTGCTCCGGACAGGGCCTCTGAGATGTAATATATTGGGTCTTGTAGGGTGCTTGTTCCATTTTATTTTTCTTGCACTAGGACTGCGCTTATTGCGTGATCAGAAGCTGCTATGTAATAGTAAAGGTGCTTTCGCTGATGGAGCTACTACTGCAGGGTCTTCGCCAAGTACTCTTTTAGCTTGTCGAAGGCTGCTGCCTTCTCAGGCCCTATTGTATGTTTTCTGCGCTTCTTAGGACCTTGAAAAAAGGGAGGCTTTTCTCTGCTGATCTTGAGATGAATCTGTTGAGCACGGTTGTCCTACCAGTTAGCCTTTGCACTTCTTTTCTTGTGTTTGGCTCTGCCATTGCGAGGACTGCTTGTGTCTTTTCTAGGTTGGCCTTGATGCCCTCTGGGTTGATGATGTACCCCAACAATTTTCCTCTGCTGACCCTGAAGATGCACTTCTCAGGGTTAAGTTTCAGGCCTGCCGAACGGAGGTTCACGAAGGTTTCTTGAAAGTATGCGATGTGGTCATCCTCTTCTTTACTCATGACAACAATGTCATCCACATATCTACGATGTTTTTCTGCAGCTAAGGTCCCAATACCACCTTTGTCGTTCTGGCGAAGGTTGCACCTGTGTTGTTTAGGCCCCCTGGCATTCTTGTGAAGCAGTATATTCCAAAGGGTGTGGTGAAACTTGTTTTCTTTTCGTCCTCCTTCTTCATCCAAATTTGGTGGTAACCTGAGAAACAATCTAACAGGGAAAACCTTTTGTATCTTGCTGCCTTATCTATTGAGGTGTCCATCCTTGGCAAATGGAACTAGTCTTTTTTGCATGCTTTGTTCAGGTCTGTGAAATCAATGCGCATATGCATCTTACCATTCTTTTTTGGTATAAGTACCATGTTTGCTAGCCATTCAGGGTGCTTTACTTCTCTTATGACATTCGCATCTAGCAGCCTTTGGACCTCTGCTTTGGCAGCCAGAATTCTGTCTTCGTACATTTTCCTTTGCTTCTGCTTTCTTGGCCTCGTGTTTGGGTTGATATCTAGAGTGTGCTCGATTATATCTCTTGTCATTCCCTTTAGATCGGAGGCATCCCATGTGAAGATGTCCCTATGAGATGCGATGACTTTTAGGATTTCTTGTTGCTCCTGCTCCGAGAGGTCTTCTCTGACTAGGACCTTTCTTTCTGGTATCTTGTTTTCTAGCGGCACTGCCTTCGCTCTCTCCTGGTCTTTCAGATCATTTTTTCCTTTTGGCATATCCGGAGGTTGCTCCTCGACTGTATTGATGTTTCTCT
This sequence comes from Eremochloa ophiuroides, assembly GCA_038502445.1. Classification (NCBI taxonomy): domain Eukaryota; kingdom Viridiplantae; phylum Streptophyta; class Magnoliopsida; order Poales; family Poaceae; genus Eremochloa; species Eremochloa ophiuroides. Next base: position 35,769,384 of record JAHLJS010000009.1, read on the forward strand.
ATGACTTGTGAATATCTCGCTCTATGTTCCTTGCTTCCTTCTGGCTGTCTTAGACTGTGATGATGCCGTGCAAGGCAGGTATTTTCATGCACAGATACGCCATGTGTATCTTCACATTGAACCCATTTGAGAACCCTCTCCCGATGATGGCGTTATATGGGTAGTGTAGATTGACCACGTTGAAGGTGATGTATTCTATCCTTGCATTGTGCAGATCTTTGAAGGACAAGGGTAGGGAGATTTTCCCGAGGGCTTGGATTTTTCTGCCTCCGAATCCTACCAAGGGTGAGTCCGAAGGCTAAAGCTGTGCCCTGCTAATTTTCATTTGATCGAAGGCATTTGCAAAGATGATGTCTGCAGAGCTTCCGATGTCCACCAATATTATGCTGATCTCCCAGGTTGCAATGTTTGCTTTGATAACCATTGCGTTTGTGGGGTAAGCTTTCCAAGCGGAAGTCTTCTTCGCTGAAGGTCAAGGGCATCTTGGACCAGTCTGAGTATCTTATCGGTCCTTGGACCATGACATTGTTGACAAGTCTTTAATGGTCTCTTGGTTTTGAACTCCAATGCAGAGCCTCCAGCTATTGGCAGTATCATGCCAATGGTTGGGTGCGGAGCATTAGTGCTGACTTGATTTTTAGGTCGATGAGTGGGTTCTTGTTTTTGCTATGGAGGTTGTGGCAAGAGTTACGGGGTCTATGCTTCCCTTTGGATGTGATTTTACAAATAAGTTAGCTGCGGAGGCCCTGGGTAGTGGGTAGGTGGTGGCTCATTGCGCTGGGGTGGGCTTGGCTGGCTTGGGCGCCAGGCTGGGAGGAAATTTGGTAAAGTGGGCAGTATTGTTGTTACTGCCACTGGTTGGTATGGTTAACCTGCCTGTGTTCTTGTTGTAGCGGAGGCTGAGCGTTGGCCTTCGCCTTCATTCTCTCTTGAGTCTCCTTCGCCTCTGGGCTGTCTCTTGTGATGTAGCCCCTGTTTTCTCCGTGAGAGAAACATATTGTTTCCTTTGCTTCTAAGGTTGCTCCTTCCAATTTCCCTGTCTTGCTTCGTTTGCTTGAGTTCCCTTTTGTTGACCTTACTAGCGAGGGTTCTGCTGGTTGTTTTGGCAGCTGACGTTGAAGACTTGCTGAGCTTGCTCTGATTGCTGCCAGTTCGAGTGTTGCTGCCTTGGCTGCTACTTTGGCTGCGATGAGTTTTGCTGCTTGTGCTGATTTTGCTCCTCAATCCTTCTGCGAAGGTCATTGTCTGAGCAACAATATTTTTTGAACTCATCATATAGTGCATTGAGAGTCCGTGGCTTCTCCCTTGCTAGGTGTGCCACAAAGGGTTCGATGCGGAGGCCCTTAATTGCTGCTTCAATTGCTACTTCTTCTAGCATGTCTGGAGCCTTCGCCTTAAGCTGAATGAATCTCTGAAAGTATTGTTTCAGAGAGTCGCCCTGGGCTTGCTTGCACTGGAATAAATCAGAGGCTGAAAGTGACTCATTGGAGAAGCCTTTGAAGTTGGCTATGATCTTGTCACGGAGGTTCTCCCAGGAGTATATTGAACTGGGCTTGAGCATAGAGTCCTAGGCGAGGGCGTCTTCTTCCTCGGCTATGACAAAGGACTTGGCGAGGACTTACTCGTTTCCTCTGGACAAGGCTATTGCAAATTCAAAGCTCATGAGAAACTATCTTGGGTCAGTTTTTTGTTGTACATGGGTAGGGCTGTTGGTTTGTACTTTTGGGACCATGGGGTGGCCTGGCGTCCCTGAGATAATGGGGATTTGCTGTCGAAGGCTGGTGTGCTGGATAGGTGGGCTTGGTAGGAAAATTGGTTGTTCGAGATTGTCGACAATGGGCGGATGTTGACGGTAATTATTATATGATTTTACCAGTCAACTAAACATGAAACAAGGGTATAAAGGCAAACACCACATTAGAATAGGGCTTTTAACTGACAGAATTTCACAATTTTGGTGAATCAGTGTTTTGCAGGGGGTTATTCAGAAAAGAATCAAGAGAGACCCACATGTCAGATTAAAATAACGAATTCCACCGCGAAAGTAGATCAAGAATATTCTAGAGGACACCAGAGACATGCCTAACGAAGCGGGGCCCAGATAGTATGTCACACCCGATTTTAAGGATAAAATTGAATGCATAATCTTATGTGCGCCCAAGGATCAGTCACACACATAAGCCGACAAATACAAGGTAATATAAAAAGACAATGCTAAAATACATAACGTAATAATAATTAGAATATAACCTTAAGTAGCAAACAGCGGAAGTACACTCCGATCTTCAGGTGTAGACGCCAATTCCACAGGGACACAGCTGACTGGTTGACCACAAGCCTAACTGTTGTTGATATAGCAAGAGTGAGCACATATCGTACTCAGCAAACATAACATGGGGTTTATGAGGCTCAAAAAGGGTAGATACGGGTTTACAGCAGTTTGCTTTTAGTGAGTCAAAGTTTTAACATTTATTTAGCAATAAGTTATGCTTATCCCATTAACCCACATACTCATCATCATTGAATCCTTCTCTTCACAATCCCTGATCATCAATTCATCCACATCTCAATCCGTATGTCTCATCTTCCCCTAAGTATCAAATATTCTGTGAGTTTTCCGGGCCGCTCGTGACTATGAGCACGGCTGATATATTAGTTTTACACTCTGCAGAGGTTGTGCACTTTCACCATGAGTCGTGGTTCCCAGGTGTTGGGGTTTGCAAGGCCCACACTACACTACCAAGGTGCATAACAGAGTCTCACTATGAAGTCTTTCAAAAGACTCCCCCTAACAAGTTAGTAGCCGCCAAGTGTAAGCAGCTAGGCGAATGGAGGCCCTCTAACAAAGTGGTACAGTACACGCAGCATATACACACTTTGAGAGACAAGAAGCCATTCTGCAACCGAGGCTTTCCTTGAGCGCCTTTCGGTAACCACTAACAAGCTAGAAAATGTCCCCGTACTTGACTAAAGCCAGAGCCATATAGCTCTCATGGTTGCACTGTAAGTCCCAGCTTTTGCTGACAGATTAGTTCTTAGGGAAAGGAACCTAGAGCATCACAAAATCTATGCTCTAGCCCCTGGAGTCCATGTTGTAGAAAAGCAAGTTTTATATTTCATTCCATATGTCCATTAGTCAATATTCAGTTCATAATTCTTTAGTTCAAGCACTAGCAAAATACTACCCATATGCATAAAATCCCCATAGGTACAAGGTATAAGGTAAACAATTACTAGGGTATCCTTACGGGTAACAAAATTAGACACATGCAACATGAATTAAAATGATATTATGGTGAATAGGTAACAAGGAAGATCCCATCTTATACTTGCCTTAGACTTGAGATCCTTTTCTCTGATCCAAAACCTTCAATGAAATGTTTCTTGATCACCACATAACTCACCGACTGGACACGATCATAATGCACCACACAAGCATCCAACACATACATGCATAGCATACAAATATAACATTCTATTAGAACAATACACCATTCAGTAAAAATAGAAGTTAAAAAGGTTATAAAATGAATATACGTGTTGCTACTTAGCACATAGACGCGAAGATCAAATTAATCGGGGTTATGGTTGGAAAGATGGAACTACCGGAGAATTTGCTTTTATTTAGACAACAAGTGATTAATGGATTATTATATTAATATTTAATTTTAGAAACTCTAAACATGTGAAATAACCTCGTCAATGCATAGGTTACGTGAATAGGAATCCAACGGAATTCGAACGAATCAATTCGGAGTTAAAACGATCTAGTTATGGGTTAAATAGGATTTTCCTTTATAGAATAATAGATTAAATATAATCTCGAATTTCAAAAGTTAGCAATATATCAAACAGTGGCACCATCAGATACACCTTTAAACTACGAATCTAATGCAATTTGATTCATTCAAATCGGAAATAAAACGTGAAAAATATGGTCAAAACAGTCTCAGAAGCAATTCTGTGAATATACTAAAAGCGTATTTGATTTAAACAAATGAATTTACGCTTTCTAAACTGAGCAACGCACTTTCCAGAAGGCGCCAGGGGCTGTGGGTTTAACATTAAAACTACGGGGGTCTCTTCTGCAAATGTGGCGGACAAAGGGGTATGGGGCTCCCTGATCCATTGGATTTAAAATGGACGGCCGGGATTAGATCGGGGAGGGGTGTGGGCGGCGGCCGGCCGGAAACAGAGGTCAGGCGGCGGCGCCATGGCCGGAGGACCACCGGAGACGGGCGGATCGGCGCTCAGGTGCTCTTTTTCGCACGGGGAAGGCACAGGGAGATGGGGAACCTTGCTACGAACTCGAATCGAACACCAGAGAGGACTACCGCGGGCTAGAGACGGTGCAGTGCGACCGGTGGCGGATTTCCGTTGCCGGCGAGCTCGCGAGAGACATAGAAACGGCGCTAGGAGGCTCGGTTTCGCAAATTAAAGGCACAGTGAGCAAGGGGACGGCTCGGGAAACTTGATCCAGGGCACCTATAAGGGACGAGACGACTTGGCAGAGGTGTGGCGCGGGCAATGGCGGCTCTACAGCTCTGGCGAGCTCGCGGACGCCGCAGAGAGGGGAAGATGGGGCGCAGTAAGTCACCGAGGGTCCCTTACCATGCGGCGAAGCTCCTTGGTGTCTCGGTTGACGGCGGGGAGCTCTGGTGATCTAGATTGGCGGCGGCGGGCAGAAAAAGGGAAGGCGGGGGCTCTGTTAGCGGCGGTGCGTGGCGAGGGCTGCTGCTAGGGCAAAAAGGGGCTTATATAGTCCCGAGCAGAGGGGTTGGACTCACCTAGGAAGTAGGGGATTGGATCGGGGACGGCGAGCGACGAATTCGCTCTGGTTCGTTTCGGCGACCGGGCTCCAAGCGTACGGCAGAGGGGATTGGAGGGGAGACGCTGACCGGTGGGTCCCACAAAGCAGTGAGACCGCGCGTGGGGGCCCGGCTGTCAGCTGCATCGGAGAGAAGGGAGGGGGTGCCTGCGCTGGCTCAGCCGTGCTCTGCTTTGGCGCATAGGGGAAGAAGGAAGGGGGAAGAGGAAGGACTGCCACGCAGGCCCGGTTCGTCAGCCAGAGGGGTGTGGGCCGCGTTCGTCAGTCACAGACAAGGTAAGGGAGAGGGAGAGAGCAGGCCGGCCGAGCTGGGCTTCAGGCCAGCAGGCCTGGGCCGGCTGGGGCCAGGGAGTGGAAAGCAGGCCAAGCTGCTGCTTGGGCCAGAAAGGAGAGGGGAAGGGTTCTTCTCTATTTTCTTTTCCATTTTTCCAATTTCATTTTCCAAAAGGATTTTCAAATTGGGTTTTGAAATATTTGAACTCGATCATAAACCAAACAATACAAAAATACATGCTCCAGCATGAATGCAACAAACATGAGGTTAAACCCTAATATGAATTTTATTTAAATGAAAAAGTATTTCCCCTATGTTTTCAAGAGTACCAAAATACAAGATTAAAGCATTTTATCTCTATTTCCAAAATGACAAAATTTGGGGTGTTACATGGTAGCCAGGGGAGGTTGGCTGACCTCCCTGACAGGTCGGCCGACCCTGGCCAGAGTCCTTTTCGCGTGTGCTTCGACGTGGACCCACATCCTGAAATTTCACGCAATCTTCACCGCCCGTCGAAGTTGGTTTAATCCGAGGGCTACGATTCATCCCACCGGCCTATATAAGGACCCCAAACCCCCAGGGTTTCATATCAGTCATACCATCAATCAGTTGATCCAGTTATAGAGAGCCAGAAACCCTAGAATCATTAGAGCTTCACCATCTAGAGCATAGCTACAAAGGTTAGATGTGGAAGGAGGCAAGTTCTACTTGAGTTCTGGATCTATCTGGAGCTAGAAGGCTTCCCGAAGCCATTATAAGCACTCTCTTGTATCTTAAACCTCTCTTGAGTGCTTGAGATAAAGTTGATTGACATTGTTCTACTATTAATTGTGTTATCAATTATGCTATTCATTGCTTATCTAGATTGTATACTTTGCATAGTTATGATGCATTCATATTCATACATAGGTTTGTATAGCAATCATTCATTGACGTCATGGATGGGTGACCAACAGCATGTAAGCATGGTGCTTAGATGTAGTTTGTCTACAAATGCGCCCTATATTCTGGGTTCTGTGGTAGATCGCGGATGTGACACTCCCGTTGAGTCCTTTGTAGTCCACACTCCGAATGTAGGGAGAGTAGGAAGTTATTATTACTTTAAAAGGCTGGCTATGATCTTGATCTTCCTTAGTAATATTCCCTTAAGTATGAATATGAAGAGTCTTCGCCATGATTGCTAGTATAATTGCATCAATCTAATATGTCTTTGATAGTATAGTTAGAATGACTTAGGATATCCTTATGCTTCGACCAAATCCATGGTAATGCCTAGATAGGAAGTGCTCTAAGTGAGCATTATTATATTGATTGATTGATCATTATGCTTATCATACATATCATTATTATTGTGACATAACCCCTGTTCTGAGTAAATAGGTTATGCATGGTATTCTCCATATTTGCATATGCATATGATAACTATCTATCTACCTGCATCCCATTTATTGCCAACACTTTCCAGTGGTAAAATATAAATGACAACCTGAAATATTCTTGGGTAAAATGCTACAATGGTGTATATTTTATCTGTGCGCTTGCGGATACAATATAATATATTTCAGTCACTTGTAAAAGGATAGATCTTTTAGAATCATGCTGGGGATGACAACCTAGTTACTTTTAAAAGATAGATGTTAAGAGTTCAAGTGATCTGTAGACAAATCAGGTGGCACATTAATTTATACCTCCTAGCATTTCGTTAAGAAATGTCAACAAGCACTTTTGGCGCCGTTGCTGGGGAAGGCTGTTTGGCATACATAAGATGTAGATAGATGTCACACCCAATTTTAAGGATAAAATTGAATGAACCAACTTATGTGTGCCCAGGGATCAATCACACACATAAGCGACAAATTACATAGTACCATCACAAGGTTTAATATATAATGAATAATATCACAGAGTCTTTACATTAATAACAGCGGAATAATATAGATAACTCTCTCGCAGAATCTCCATTCCACAGGGAATAGTTGACTGGTGAACACAATCCTAATAATCCTCAGAAGAATCCTCATAGTCATCTGTTACCCATCCGGGATTTTTATCCAAACATGAAAAATAAAGCAAGCGTAAGTACATGTCGTACTCAACAAGAATAGCACGGGTTCATGAGGCTCAAATAAGGCTTGACACTAGTTGACAGCTGTTGCCTTTAGTTGATCACATTTTAGCAATTTGAGTAGCAGCAATAGAATATTCCAAGGACAAAGATTTGCATGATCATATAAACATGATAATTAATACGGAATAAACATCAATAGAAACTCCCAAATAAATCAATATTAAATTAGTTAAGTTCCTGTAAGACGTCCAAGGCCGCTCGTGACCGTGAGCACGGCTGATATATCAGTTTTACACTCTACAGAGGTTGCACACTTTCACCATGAGTCGTGATTTACCCTTTCTCTCGAGGTGATCAGCCTCTCGATCCACTACCAAGGTAGATCGGTGGGGTTCACTATGAAGTCTTTCAAAAGCCTCGCTAACATGTCACTAATCAATCCGGGCGCAATGGCAAGGGGCGGTAGAGCCCTCCTTCCAAGTGGCACACACACGCAGCAGTACACACAAAGACAGGAGCCGCAAAACAACCAGCTCGGCAAGGAACCTTTCAAGATTAATAGCATGATAGAAAGTAACTCCATACTTGACTAAAGCCAGAGCCATATAGCCCCCATGGTTGCGCTGTAAGTCCCGGTGTCATACTTACAGATAAGTCCTTAGTCCATGTTGCTAAAAAGCATCTTTTAACTTTTATTCCATAATCAATTATTCAAGTTCATAAGATCATGACCCATCAAAGCACTAGCATCACTACTCGAATGCAATTTCATAGGTAACAAGGATCAAGTGATCAAAAGCTAGGAATAAATACTAGGGTTGCCAAGGTAGACACATGCATCATGAATTTAATGATTAAGGTGAATAGGCAACAAGGATGGTCCATACTATACTTGCCTTGATCAAAGTGCTCTGAAGAACTTGGATCCTCAGTGTACTCTTGATCACCAACGTATTGCTCACCGTCTGAACTCGATCATAAAATCACCACACAATCATCGAGGCAATCATACACGAAGCAAACAAGATATATATTAGAAACAGTACACCAACAGTAGAAAAACAGATTGAAAAGTGTATAAAAATAATCTACGCGTCGCTACGATTCCAATGATATAAAGATCACGAAAATCGGAGTTCAAACGGAGAAGTTATGAAATAAACAAGTTTTACTTTAATAAAATAATAGATTAAATCTAATCTCGAATTTTAAAAGTTGAAAATATGAGTAACAGTAGCATCATTAGATAGATTACAAAATTACGAATATAACGAGACTTGAACGGATCAAATCGGAGCTAAAACGAATAAAATATGGCCGAAATAAACTGAGTGGCAAATCTGTAAATATTGAAAACGCCTTTTGAATTAAAACCGAGGAAATACGTTTTCTAAATAGGAAAGCGTAATCTGAGAAATACGCCAAAGGATCGCGGGTTAGAACATTAAAAAGCTCAGGGGCTCTTTTGCAAAAGTGCCGGCGAAAGGGTATCTCTCACTGTGAGCCGTTGGATCGGCCGTGGACGGCGCAGGTAGCTCGGGGAAAAGAGGGGCGGCCCTGGTCGCCGGAGTCGGGCGGCTCACAGGCCGATTCCTCGCCAGCAAGATGGCCAGGAGACGGGCGTTTCGGGGCTAGGAAGCTCGGCACACCTCGGGACCTGGTCGGGAAGCAAGAGGAGTTCAAGCCGAACCTATCTATGGTTTCGGTTGCCACTAGAGGTAGCTCGGGGAGGATGTGGCGAGCTAGGTGGCGGAACTATGGTGGCGGCGAACCTCGGCATCATGGCTGTAGTGCACAAAACCGAGGGAGAAGGGGTCGGAAAGGATTCCTGACCTTGCTGCGAAGCTTGGAGAACAACCAATTTCGACGGAGAAGTCTTCCCGAGGAGAAATCGACGGCGGCGGCGGAGCTCGGGGCGACGGCGGAGCTCGGGGCGGCGGCTAGGGCAAGATTGGAGGGCGTGGCTTGCTCGGGAACTTGTGGGGAGGGACGGCAGGGCTCGGCCGACCTATATAGGGGCGCGAGGGAGGCGTACTTGGGACGAACTCGGCCGAAAAATCCGGCGGTTGCCTTCTGTCGGAGGCGGCGCTCGTGCTCCGCTCGGACTCCGTCCTGAGGAGGGAGACGACGCTGAGCCGTGGGCCTGACGTGTCAGCGAGACCGAGAGGAGGGGGAAGAGGGTCGCGGCTTCCTTTTATGGGCCGGTGGAGGCGTGCTCGGGATGGACTCGGCCATGCCAAGAGAGGAGGCCGGGGTGGTTACGGCGCGGCCGTGTCCGCTTCGAACACGAGCGGGAGAAAGGAGGTGACCCCGTGCAGCGGGCCCCATCTGTCGGTCACAGAAAGAGAGAGGGAGCGTGTGCTCTGTTGAGTTGGACCAGCCTGCTGGCGCTTGGCCCAAGCGGCACGAGAGAGGGAATGGAGAGCAGCAGACCTGCTTGGTCTTGGGCCAGGAAGGAGTGACCTGAGGGTCCTGCTCCTTTTCCTTTTCCAAAAAGGTTTTCAAATTATATTTTGAAAATACAACAATTTCAAATAAGTCTCAAGCAATACAAACTAGAATGCAGAAGCATGAATGCATTCAACCAAGTTTCTTAATCATGGTTACTTTTAATTTCCCAAAAAAAATATTATTCTCTAAATTAAATGCCAAGCAATTGCATAAATAAATCAAATTCTCCCTAATTAATAAATCAAAATTTTTCGGGTGTTACAATTCTACCCCCCTTAAAAATAATCTCGTCCTCGAGATTAGTTAGTGCTTACTCAAAAAGATGGGGATATGACTTTCTCAATTCTTTCTCACTTTCCCATGTTCCCTCGTTTTCTGAAGACCGATTCCACTATACCTTGCATAACTTTATAATTTCACTCCTTCTGAATTGCACTGTGCTTTCTAATATTTTAATTGGGTATTTCTCTCGAATCTGGTTAACTGTCGCTGCTGGTGGTGGTTGCATTACTACGTCAACACTGATTTTATCTCCTTTGGACGTAGTTAACACAACGACCTTTTCCTCACACTGAATAACTGCCTTGTGCTGCTTCATCCAATCCAGACCCAATATAACATCTATTCCGGTTGTTCTTATTACCGTAGGGTTCACTTTAAAGTCTACCCCCATTAGAGCAATGCTAACCGAAGGACAATAATATTGAGCTTGCATAGCCCCACCGGGTGAATTTACCAATAATGGATTTTGTAGGGCTAATAGTGGTATACCGTGTATCCTAACAAAACTTTGTAATATGAATGAATGCGAAGCACCGGAATCAAAAAGAACGGAAGCGGGGATGGAGTTGACGTTGAACGTACCCATCATAACCTCTGGTGCTTTCTGAGCTGTCTCCGCAGACACATGGTTCACACTTCCTTGATTAGGCGATTGTTGATGTCTTCCCTTCTGGTTGCTACTCTGCGGAGTCTGCTGGTTCTGCTTCTTGGGACAGTGGTAAGAGAGATGTCCCGATTCTCCACAGGCAAAGCACTTGATGGGAGTGCCAAATGTATTGGTCCTGTTGGGGGTCTTGCTAGGGGTAGCTTGCTGAGGAGTCTGGGTAGGAGTTTTCTACTGTTGTGGTGGAGATTGAGAACGAGACTGGTTCTGATTGCGGTTCCATTGATTTGATGGCCCTTGGTGTCTCTGCTGGAAATTTCGTTGCTGGGCGTTGGGATGCGAACGGTTATTTCTTGTAAAGGTTTGTCCTTGCTTCTTTCTCTTGTTATCCGCCATCTCCTTGCGCTTGTTGTCGATCACTATAGCGCGATTCACCAGCTCTTGAAAATTGGGGTAGGTGATTGTCATGAGTTGGAGTTGCAATCTATCGTGAAGTCCCTTGAGGAAGAGACACTGCTTGTCCTTGTCATTAGCAATATCATCGGGAGCATACCGCGGCAATTGAACAAACTGATCACGGTACTCTGGCACCGACATTTGTTCTTGCTTCAAAGCTCTAAATTCTGCCTGCTTCAGCTCTATCAGACCTTCAGGAATATGGTATGACCTGAAGTTCTCACAAAACTCTTGCCATGTGATAGCAGGCGCATTATTGGGGCGACCATACTGGAATGCATCCCACCAGTCTTGAGCAGCTCCTTGCAACTGTCCAGATGCATACAACACCTTCTCTTCATCATTGCATTGCACAATGGTGAGTTGTCTCTCCACGGCGCGAAGCCAATCATTAGCATCCAATGGGTCGGCGGCGTGGTTGAACACAGGTGGACGACCTTTCAAAAATTCTCCTCGCTTATCTCTAGCTTGAGGTTGAGCAGGTTGTGGTCCTCCAGCTGGTTGGTTTTGAATGAACTGCATCATTGTCTCCATCAGCTGCGTCTGCGACGCTATGAGATCTTGAATGCTAGGTTGTGGTGGTGGTGGTGGTGGTGGATTAGGATTCCTCCTGTTACCGGCCATCTGTTTTTTTAACATATAATTGAGTTTTACAATTTTTTCACTATGCAAACACTTATAAACCATGAATCTAAATTTTCTGGGCAAGATCCGATAACAGCAGCATAGTAAACTGATTATATTTGGAGGTTCAGAAATCAAACAGCGGCGTTCTCTATACCGTTGTAAAGCCTGAGAAATTCTCTACAATCTTCATGTGGACCACTTTTCCAGATTCTGATGTTAGATTAACAAAAAACAGACAATAACAGAATCTGTCCGGTCTGCCATACTGCGCAGAATTCTCAAATTGCAACAACTGTATCTCCAAATCCATAATAGCTATTAATGTGATTCTTGAGGCCATGGAAAAGGATGGAAGTCTACTGTTCCCCTTAAAATTTTCATAATTTTTGGATTTATGAAATTAATTAAGAATAATTAACAAGACAGAGAGGTCTGAAAAACAGATTTTGAGAAAACCAAATTTATTCAACCTAATTATTTATTTAAAAATTTTTACCCCTTAAATTTTTTTTATTAAGAGAATTAGAGACATGTGTATAATCCTAAGCACTCATTACAAAGAACCAAATCACACATAATTCATAAGCACAATGCAATAAGCACATAAAATTCACACGCACACAAGACTCGACTCAACTTGACTCACATCTAAATCGTTCTATTGTCTAATTGGACTTCTATCGTGATTCTTCTTATCGAGCTTGGCATCTTTTCTTGATTCCTAAGTTCATCCTCACATTGACAGTCAGGCTTGCGGCTTGGCTTCTCCAACACACTTATGGGGTAGTTTGGCGATCATATCTCATCTTCTTAGTTTTCGACCAAGACAGAGGTAGAATGAGAATGAAATTAAAATTTTCATAATAGAACAAGGTGAGAAAGCATGAAAGCATGATAGATCTTAGAATAAGAAGAGAAGCATCAAGTTTTCATAATGGAATAAGGGTACAGGAAGCATATAATTTAACAATTATCAAGGTTAAGAAGAAAGCATGAATGAGGTGAGAAAATCACATCCTATAATGTCCATTCTATTTAGGCTTGCGTCCTACAGTCAACCTAGGCTCCGATACCAAATCTGTCACACCCAATTTTAAGGATAAAATTGAATGAACCAACTTATGTGTGCTCAGGGATCAATCACACACATAAGCGACAAATTACATAGTACCATCACAAGGTTTAATATATAATGAATAATATCACAGAGTCTTTACATTAATAACAGCGGAATAATATAGATAACTCTCTCGCAGAATCTCCATTCCACAGGGAATAGTTGACTGGTGAACACAATCCTAATAATCCTCAGAAGAATCCTCATAGTCATCTGTTACCCATCCGGGATTTTTATCCAAATATGAAAAATAAAGCAAGAGTAAGTACATGTCATACTCAACAAGAATAGCACGGGTTCATGAGGCTTAAATAAGGCTTGACACTGGTTGACAGCGGTTGCTTTTAGTTGATCACATTTTAGCAATTTGAGTAGCAGCAATAGAATATTCCAAGGACAAAGATTTGCATGATCATATAAACATGATAATTAATATGAAATAAACATCAATAGAAACTCCCAAATAAATCAATATTAAATTAGTTAAGTTCCTGTAAGACGTCCAAGGCCGCTCGTGACCATGAGCACGGCTGATATATCAGTTTTACACTCTGCAGAGGTTGCACACTTTCACCATGAGTCGTGATTTACCCTTTCTCTCAAGGTGATCAGCCTCTCGATCCACTACCAAGGTAGATCGGCGGGGTTCACTATGAAGTCTTTCAAAAGCCTCGCTAACATGTCACTAATCAATCCGGGCGCAATGGCAAGGGGCGGTAGAGCCCTCCTTCCAAGTGGCACACACACGCAGCAGTACACACAAAGACAGGAGCCGCAAAACAACCAGCTCGGCAAGGAACCTTTCAAGATTAATAGCATGATAGAAAGTAACTCCATACTTGACTAAAGCCAGAGCCATATAGCCCCCATGGTTGCGCTGTAAGTCCCGGTGTCATACTTACAGATAAGTCCTTAGTCCATGTTGCTAAAAAGCATCTTTTAACTTTTATTCCATAATCAATTATTCAAGTTCATAAGATCATGACCCATCAAAGCACTAGCATCACTACTCGAATGCAATTTCATAGGTAACAAGGATCAAGTGATCAAAAGCTAGGAATAAATACTAGGGTTGCCAAGGTAGACACATGCATCATGAATTTAATGATTAAGGTGAATAGGCAACAAGGATGGTCCATGCTATACTTGCCTTGATCAAAGTGCTCTGAAGAACTTGGATCCTCAGTGTACTCTTGATCACCAACGTATTGCTCACCGTCTGAACTCGATCATAAAAACACCACACAATCATCGAGGCAATCATACACGAAGCAAACAAGATCTATATTAGAAATAGTACACCAACAGTGGAAAAACAGATTGAAAAGTGTATAAAAATAATCTACGCATCGCTACGATTCCAATGATATAAAGATCACGAAAATCGGAGTTCAAACGGAGAAGTTATGAAATAAACAAGTTTTACTTTAATAAAATAATAGATTAAATCTAATCTCAAATTTTAAAAGTTGAAAATATGAGTAACAGTAGCATCATTAGATAGATTACAAAATTATGAATCTAACGACACTTGAACGGATCAAATCGGAGCTAAAACGAATAAAATATGGCCGAAATAAACTGAGTGGCAAATCTGTAAATATTGAAAACGCCTTTTGAATTAAAACCGAGGAAATACGTTTTCTAAATAGGAAAGCGTAATCTGAGAAATACGCCAAAGGATCGCGGGTTAGAACATTAAAAAGCTCAGGGGCTCTTTTGCAAAAGTGCCGGCGAAAGGGTATCTCTCACTGTGAGCCGTTGGATCGGCCGTGGACGGCGCAGGTAGCTCGGGGAAAAGAGGGGCGGCCCTGGTCGCCGGAGTCGGGCGGCTCCCAGCCGATTCCTCGCCAGCAAGATGGCCGGAGACGGCGTTTTTGGGGCTAGGAAGCTCGGCACACCTCGGGACCTGGTCGGGAAGCAAGAGGAGTTCAAGCCGAACCTATCTATGGTTTCGGTTGCCATAGAGGTAGCTCGGGGAGGATGTGGCGAGCTAGGTGGCGGAACTATGGTGGCGGCGAAGCTCGGCATCATGGCTGTAGTGCACAAAACCGAGGGAGAAGGGGTCGGAAAGGTTCCTGACCTTGCTGCGAAGCTTGGAGAACAACCAATTTCGACGGAGAAGTCTTCCCGAGGAGAAATCAACGGCGGCGGCGGAGCTCGGGGCGACGGCGGAGCTCGGGGCGGCGGCTAGGGCAAGATTGGAGGGCGTGGCTTGCTCGGGAACTTGTGGGGAGGGACGGCAGGGCTCGGCCGACCTATATAGGGGCGCGAGGGAGGCGTACTTGGGACGGACTCGGCCGAAAAATCCGGCGGTTGCCTTCTGTCGGAGGCGGCGCTCATGCTCCGCTCGGACTCCGTCCTGAGGAGGGAGACGACGCTGAGCCATGGGCCTGACGTGTCAGCGAGACTGAGAGGAGGGGGAAGAGGGTCGCGGCTTCCTTTTATGGGCCGGTGGAGGCGTGCTCGGGATGGACTCGGCCATGCCAAGAGAGGAGGCCGGGGTGGTTATGGCGCGGCCGTGTCCGCTTCGAACACGAGCGGGAGAAAGGAGGTGACCCCGTGCAGCGGGCCCCATCTGTCGGTCACAGAAAGAGAGAGGGAGCGTGTGCTCTGTTGAGTTGGACCAGCCTGCTGGCGCTTGGCCCAAGCGGCACGAGAGAGGGAATGGAGAGCAGCAGACCTGCTCGGTCTTGGGCCAGGAAGGAGTGACCTGAGGGTCCTGCTCCTTTTCCTTTTCCAAAAAGGTTTTCAAATTATATTTTGAAAATACAACAATTTCAAATAAGTCTCAAGCAATACAAACTAGAATGCAGAAGCATGAATGCATTCAACCAAGTTTCTTAATCATGGTTACTTTTAATTTCCCAAAAAAAAATATTATTCTCTAAATTAAATGCCAAGCAATTGCATAAATAAATCAAATTCTCCCTATTTAATAAATCAAAATTTTTCGGGTGTTACAATAGATCATATGCATAACACCAGATATGTTGAGAAACCATATAAACCTTACTCAAACAGGCTCACCTTGTCCTTTTTTATTCTTTGTGTAGTTTATGCAGGGAGATGTATGAACGGATTTGACCTTCCGCAGAATTTTGTTGTAGATCCAGAAGCTTTGATCAGGAAGACCCGAGCCAAGCTCAGGAAGACTCCAGATCCTCCGCCGGAAGACATCCGTACAAGAAGAAGTTTGACACCAGAGTTTGAAGCTATGGCTAGCAACAGCCTTCACGAGTTCTCTGCTCCAACACCGCTAACATCCGTATAGGACCACCCACCGATGTTCGAGACAGTGGATTCGAGCTCAAGCCTGCGCTCATCTACATGGTGCAAGCTAGTCAGTTTTGTGGAAAGACGCATGAAGATGCGAGTGCCCATCTCCAACACTTTTTGGAGATATGCAGCACTTTCACCATCAGGGGAGTAACCAGAGATGCAATCCTGCTCTGCATGTTTCCATTCTCGTTGTTCGGAAGAGCAAAACAGTGGTTCTACGCAAATAAAGACAAGAACACTACATGGGACCTCTGCTCCACTGCCTTCCTAGCAAAGTTCTTTCCTGTGGGCAAGACGAATGCTCTCAGAGGAAAGATCACAAGCTTTCAACAACAGCACGATGAATCTGTCCTGGAAGCATGGGAACTCTTTCAAGACTACATTTTAGAATGTCCTCACCATGGGATGGAGAATTGGTTGCTTATGCAGACCTTCTACCATGGGTTGACTACCAGCACCCGTGAGACGATGGATGCTATTGCTAGAGGAGCTTTTCTGTCACTCACCATTGAGCAAGCTACCAACCTTGTGGAGAAGATGGCATCCAACCAGAGTTGGAATGAAAAATGAGCCCCGACCCGCATGAGAGGAGGAATGCACCAGCTCAAGGAGACCGACATGATTTCTGCCATGATGGACCTGCTGATGAAGAAGCTTGATGACGGAGTCAATGACAAGAGAGAGGTCAACCACGTTCATGATGCCTTCATGACTTGTGAAGAGTGTGGAGGAACTGGCCACTCAGGTCACAACTGTCCGGAGATTCAGGAGGATGTAAACTACGTGAGCAACAATAACAACAACTACCATCCCCAGAATCAGAACTGGAATCAGAATCAAGGTTGAAATGAGCAACAGAGGCCCAACTACCAAGGTAATTACTCAAGTAATTACCAAGGTAACAATTTCAACACACCGTTGAGAGATCTAGTCTCTGGCCAGACCAAACTGCTAGATCAGACTTCCAAGAAACTAGTCTCCAATGACAAGTTGCTAGAAACCATCAACAACAGGATGGAAGGTTTGCCTCTGCTATCAAGAATCAGCTCAGCTTTAATAAAATGTTAGAATCACAAGTAGCTCAGCTGGCATCGTCTATCCATCCGGGCAATGAAGGAAAGATCCCAGGCCAACCTGAAGAACTAGAAACTGCAAATCTGGTGGATATCTTCAATGCAAGATGGTACCATGCAGAGCATCGGTCCAGAGGATGGAAGGATGACTCTCTGCCTGAGAAGAAAGGAGACCCAGGGAGGCCCGTCATACCAATAGCCATTGATCAACACGCCTTCAAGGAAGCAATCTGCGACTTTGGCGCAAGCGTTAACATGATGCCCAAGGTGATCTACGAGAATATCCATGGAGATGCACTCCTATACACCAATATGTGCTTCCAGCTAGCAAACCGGTCACTCTGCTGTCCGAAGGGGATCTTGGAAGATGTCTGTGTACGAGTCGGACAGTCGTATGTACCTGCTGACTTTGTGGTAGTAGAGACAGAAGGAGATGAGAAGTCACCAATTATTTTGGGACGACCATTCCTAAGCACCGCCAAGGCTATCATCTACGCCGACAGCGCTAAGATCTGTTTCACTATCAGGGGAAGCAAAAAATGATTCGGCTTCAAGAACAAGACATTGGAAAGTCTAGCCCATCCACAGAAACCATACATCTATAAAGACAAGCCTGTACAGAAGAAGACAAATAGAAGAAAGAACAAGGCTAGGCAGACTTACACTGAAGCTATGAGGATGATCAACTCAGTCCGAGCTGAGTACGATCACCTTCTAGTTTCACCACACATTCCCAAGCTAGATGATTCAGGAGTACCGACGATCGACTGCACAATCAATCAGAATGTCTTCTATAGGACCTTCTGCGACACAGGCTCAAGTGTCAACATAATGGCTAAGGTAACTTATGACTTTCTATTTGGCAAGAAACCCCTGTACTCTACCTACACGCAGCTGCAGATGACGGACCAGACATTCAGATTTTCAGAGGGGATCGCTAAAGACTTCATGGTAAAGATTCGAGATCATTATGTCCCCACTGACTTCTTGGTCCTGGACATGGGAGAAGAAGAGTATGACTCACCGCTCATACTTGGAAGACCATTCCTCAACACTACAAGAGCAATTATCTATATGAGAACAGGGGAGGTACACTTCCAATTCCACAAGGAGAAAGTCCGCTGCTACTTCAACAGTTACACAACTTATGAGCAGCTGAAGAAGAACAGGTCAAGGAGGAGACATCGTTCCTCCCAAAAGACCCAACCACTCAAAGATAGTTGGGAAGATTATAAAGAAGAACTCGAAAAGAATAACCCCAAAAAGAAGAAGGAAGAAGAGACTGTGAAGGATTAGCTCCCAGCTTCGACCTCATCAGCAACATCAACTTCACCAATCAGAAAGGAATGGAGGAAGAAGGAGTTGCCTTCTAGGTCATCATCAGTAGTGCAACCACGGTCACCTCAACCTGACAATGCACCCAACAAGAAGTGCAACCAGGGTCACCTCAACCCGACGATGCACCCGATAAGGAATGAACAGACAAAGAGTCCTTCCAGAGGACTATAAACCATTGAGCCTTCGCCAAAAGGTAAAATTGGTACTTATCCATATTTCACTTTCAGCATTGCATTAATATCTTGGTAGTTACATATTTATTTTTCTGCACTTAAAAGAAAATGAAAATATTTATTGCTTTGCATAATAAAATCTAAAAGCCCCATGTGATTAATCTTGTGGCGTTGCTCACAAAGACTATTCACCGTGGTGGGACAAAAATAATTTTGCATCAAGGATAGATTTTTGCATCATATTTAATTTCTGCAATCATAAAATTGAAAATACCAAAAATATGTGGGCACATGAAGGTCCACACACTCTTAGAAAATACCAAAAATATGTGGGCACATGAAGGTCCACCCATTTAGGGAACTTCCTGCTAGAATTATAAAATCAATCAGTTACCATGGAGTGGTATTAACCTAACCCCTCTCCATGAGATTTGGTATTCTTGTTGGCAATTGAGTTTCACAGGACAATACAAGATCAAGGAGCTAGCCAACCCGACGCACTTACGCTGCCGGTATGACTGCTCCCAGAAGGATCACTCAACTTGCAACATCGAAGACCCTGTCAAACATCCAGCTTGGGGGAGGGCATCCTCCATTTGAATCCAGCTAAGTATAAGTTTCCCACCTTATTATTGTACCATATTGCTTTTCGCGTGAGTTAGCTAGTGAAATAAAAAATTTGAAAACCAAATAAATAGTGTTTAAGTTAGTTACTGTGTTTGAATAAAATAAAAAGAGAGTGCTTACAATAATTTTGCTCAAGACTAGATGGAACTATGCTCAGGAGTTTGATAAGTAGCACCCTAGCATGATTCCTCATAACACTTAGTTTTTAATCTTGAATCATCCCAAGTTTTAGACACAACCATTTTAACTTGAAGATTTACTTTGAACCTGAAACTTGTGGGTTGCAAATGCTTGATCTAAGTCTAAGCAATTGAGGGATATGATATGCAAAGTATGAGCTGCTATTTATCTTGTTCTTAGTGATACTCGAATTCTAGAGATTTATTTTGAAAATCCTTAAAACCATATGATGAGTTCCTGTATGACAAGAGCTTTATATTCCTACCACAGCCATACATGCTAGACTAGGAAAAACATAAATCATATTATGCTACTTGCTTTGTTTTGAGTTTAGTTAAGCTTTGTTGATACCTTAGGGACTTGTCATGCTTTTACAATCAAGATCATGTGCACTCCACCCATAATGCACTACTCAATTCCTGAGTAGGCGCATCCATATTCCACACATTCCATCTATTCCACCCAAAAAAAAGTTTACTCCTACACTAGGAGGAAACACCCAAAAATATACTCCATTGGTTACCCCAGATCAATGCTCCAAAATTCTTGTTGCTATCTCTCAAAAGAAAAAGAAAGAGGGAAGTACTGTTGCAGAGAATAGGCATGTGGCTATGCAAAAGAGTGAGATGAGAAAAAACAATGGGTACAAAGATGCCCGCTTGAGAGGTAAAAATGGACAAGTGTCCGAATTATCAAAACAATGGGTACTCTGATGCCCGCCTGAAAAAAAAAGAAAAAGAGAGAAAGATAGCCCATGTTATCCTGCAGCACAACTCCCTAGTGTTGAAACAAGAGAGATGTTTTCAAGGAGCAAAAGAGTAGAATTAGTATTAGCCACCAAATATCCACCTACCACCTCACATCCATATGCATGCACATCCTGATTTAATTGTATGACTTGTTCCTTTGGATCCATTGTTTGACTTTACAACATATTAATTGCAAGTATGTATGAGCTGTCTCCTGACCCATGAGCTCCACATAAGCCATTAGTTATAGGGTGAGAGAGAGAAGAGAAGGCATGTATCACTATTGCCTTGGTGAGGATCCACAAATACCACATATTGAGAGATTTGAGAGAGTCATACACAGGAAACTTTGAATTTTATTTTGAAAACTTGTAAAAGCTCCAGGATAAGAGTTGAACGATAGAGCTTGAGACATAGTGCTTGACTTAGACATTTTGTCCTTCGATTGCCCAAGACCCAAGAGAAAGCTACAAGCTCCACGGTCAAAGGTAATAAAGGTAAGTCTAAAGGTTAGCTTGGTCTACTCTAATCCTTGAGTACTTCTTGGTTTAAAACTAAATACTTGTGAGGAGTAGCTATAACTTATAATATCTGCTGAAGTTTGGCTTTGATAAGGGACTAGCAAAGGTTAAGCTTGAGGGAGCTTGTTGACGGTAATTATTGTATGATTTTACCCGTCAACTAAACATGAAACAAGGGTATAAAGGCAAACACCACCTTAGAATAGGGCTTTAACTGATAGAATTCCACAGTTTTGGTGAATCAGTGTTTTGCAGGGGGGTTATTCAGAAAATAATCAAGGGAGACCCACATGTCAGATTAAAATAACGAACCGCGAAAGGAGATCAAGAATATTCTAGAGGACACCAGAGACACACTTGATGAAGCGGGGCCCAAATGGCAGCCAGGGGAGGTCGCCCGATAGACACCAGAGACACACTTGATGAAGCGGGGCCCAAATGGCAGCCAGGGGAGGTCGGCCGACCTCCCTGACAGGTCGGCCGACCCTGGCCAGAGTCCTTTTCGCGTGCGCTTCGACGTGGACCCACATCCCAAAATTTCACGCAATCTCCACTGCCCGTCGAAGTCGGTTTAATCCAAGGGCTACGATTCATCCCACCGGCCTATATAAGGACCCCCAGATCCTCCAGGGTTTCATATCGGTCATACCATCAATCAGTTGATCCAGTTGTAGAGAGCCAGAAACCGTATAATCATTAGAGCTTCACCATCTAGAGCATAGCTACATAGGTTAGAAGTAGAAGGAGGCAAGATCTACTTGAGTTCCGGATCTGTCTAGAGCTAGAAGGCTTCCCGAAGCCATTGTAAGCTCTCTCTTGTATCTTAAACCTCTCTTGAGTGCTTGAGATAAAGTTGATTGACATTGTTCTACTATTGATTATGTTATCAATTATGCTATTCATTGCTTATCTAGATTGTTTACTTTACATAGTTATGATGCATTCATATTCATACATAGGTTTGTATAGCTCTCATTTTTTGACGTCATCGATGGGTGGCCAACAGCATCTAAGCATGGTGCTTAGATGTAGTTTGTCTACAAATGCGCCTTATATTCTGGGTTCTGTGGTAGATCGCGGATGTGACACTCCCATTGAGTTCTTTGTAGTCCACACTCTGAATGTAGAAAGAGTAGGAAGTTATTATTACTTTAGAAGGCTAGCTACGATCTTGATCTTCCTTAATAATATTCCCTTAAGTATGAATATGAAGTGTCTTCGCCATGATTGCTAGTATAATTGCACCAATCTAATATGTCTTTGATAGTATAGTTAGAATGACTTAGCATATCCTTATGCTTCAATCTAATCCATGCTAATGCCTAGATAGAAAGTGCTCTAAGTGATCATTATTATATTGATTGATTGATTGATTGATTGATTGATCATTATGCTTATCATACATATCATTATTATTGTGACATAACCCCTGTTCTGAGTAAATAGGTTATGCATGGTATTCTCCATATTTGCATATGCATATGATAACTATCTATCTATCTTGCATCCCATTTATTGCCAACCCTTCCCAGTGGTAAAATATAAATGACAACCCGGAATACTCTTGGGTAAAATGCTACAATGGTGTATATTTTATCTGTGCGCTTGCGGATACAATATAATATATTTCAGTCACTTACAAAAGGAGAGACCTTTTAGAATCATGTTGGGGATGACAAACTAGTTACTTCTAAAAGATAGATATTAAGAGTTCAAGTGATCTGTAGACAAATCAGGTGGCACATTAATTTATACCTCAAAACATTTCGTTAAGAAGTGTCAACAGCGGAGGCCGTGTTGTTGTATGGGTTGGAATGAGGTTCTGGACGTTGAAGGGGTTTGGAGGCTATGTATTTCTGCTTGAATGAGAGCGAGCTGCCGGCATAGCTCCACCGCTTGCTGTGAGATCATCATCGACCTCTGCGCGGCTGCGCGCTCCACCGCAAGCCGATCCTTGTCTTAGACGGCTCTTGCTATCTGCTGCTGTAGTTGCTGAAGGACTTGTTCTGGGGTTAGTTCAACTTGGGTCGTTGGTTGAATTTCGCTATCTCCAGTGGCTTCTTCTCCTGTCCCCCCCCCCCGGGAGGGGGATTCTAAGGCGGCTTGCCCCCCGCGGTGTCGCGCGGTGAGCGGGATGGTGGTCTTCCCCTTCTAGGGGTCTCCGCTCTGTCACGGTAGCGTGTTGGTGCTTTTCTCCTTGGTGGCCTTGTGGTTTCTTGTGTGGCCTAACACGGTGGGTGCCAAATGTTGCGGAGGGGATTCCTCTCAACATAGGGTATGCATCTCAGCTCGAGGGAGAAGGCCCATAGCGCGGGCACGATGACAAGATGGAATGTAAATGATCTCAACTAACTCTTCATTCAGAATTTACATCTCTATTTATAGGCTACTATGCATTAGCCCAGGTCAATTACATAGGAACCCCTGCCAGATGTCGGGCATATTCCCCAAATACAGTGTCTACTAACTCCGAGGGCATTAGCGTCATTTCCCCGCCACGCCCCAACCACTCCCTTCTTTATTGGGTACTGATAGGCCTTCGTCATCTCGCATCTCCGCGCGGGATAAATGCCGCCACCCCATACGGGGGGTCTTCGTGCAATCAGGACTGTCTTCGTCGGACCTTCGCACGGAGGTCCCGTGTTTGGCGGGAGTCTTCGCTTCCCCAAGGACTCCTGGGCAGTGTGAGCCTCCGCTAAGCTGGGGATGCCTTCGCGTGCACTAGCGGAGGCTCGCCTTTGCATTGTTCAGCCTTCGCGTCGTTCGGTGGAGGTCCGACCATCTTATTCCTGCAAACACACACCTGCAACCTGAACAAGTTAGACACTGCTTTGCGGGCGAGGTTTGGGAGAGAACCGGTGGAGGATGGCGCTGCGTAGGGCCCCTGTGGGCCTCGTGACTATGCTTGTTACAACAAAGGTTTTCAAGGAGGTTCTAGAAAGAGTTTTATTTGCAGCGATCGTCGGGTCGTGATAGGGCCATTTCATTTTCACTAGGCTTTTTAGGGGTGACTATTTAAACTATCGGGCCCTGGATGGGTGGTAGGGAGGGGGCACGTAGAATGTTTTCTCACCTGCTTCACACGACAGGGATGGAATTCAGCGTTCCACGGAGATGAAAATCATCACATGTTCATCCTCTGATGGATGAAATCCCCATCAGGGATCTTGAAATTGGAGCCCATTGCCATCCCTAAGTACACTAGTACAAAAATCATTTGTCTTGACGCTAGTATTTTTTTTACAGGCGATTTCATTTCACAGTCGCTACTAAAAATCGGTCATATTTTTACAGGCGGTTCTTCTGTAGAAATAATCTGAAATTTAATTTTTGAGTTTCTCAAATGACCTCGTATGAAACAACTGTCTAAATAAAAGTTGTAGATCTCGAAAAGTTATGAAACTTTGTAGTTGACAACCTTTTCATTTGAAATCATCTTACCAGCGAAAAAATACATTTGAATTTGTAAAATTTAAAATTCAAATTTTATAAACGACCTCGGATGGAGAAACTTCCAACATAAAAGTTGTAGATCTTCAAAAGTTATGCAACTTTGTAGTTGACAACTTTTACATTTAACTTCGTTTAAGGCCTCAAATAGTTAAATTTCTATCGGTTTGTAACAATATGTGGCGAACCTAATTTAACTAAGACACGTGTGAGTGCTGGGTGTTGTGTTTAGAGGAGGTTATGTGTAAGAATGGGTTCGAACCCTTAGATTTAATTTTTTTTTTGTTTTGCTATTTTTAAAACAAGATTTCTGGAAAAAGATCAGTACAGCCGGTTTCTTAAGTGAACCGCCAGTATAAATTGATTTATACTGGTGGTTCATAAACAACCGCCTGTACAAAGCGCACATTTATACTGGCCCCTAACACTGGCGGTTCAAAAAACGCTTGTAAAAATACCTCTAAAACTGAATGTATTGAGCTTTTGTGTACTAATGGTAGATCCTATGATTGTTAAGTGACATGCAGAATTATTGGAAAAAATCATAAAGTTATATAGTTTGAACAAAAGGTTAAAAATTTAATATCAAAAGTTTGTCATGTATCCCACTTGCACCAACTTATACAAAGTAAATCCTAAACTAAAATGATATAAAAGCTTCTAACTTCTTTTATGATTATCTGTCAAATTAGTTTTAGTTTTCATCAACTTCATACACACGAGTCATGAACTCATCCATTGTTAACTTCTGTTCATGAGGGGAGGTCGTAGCGGTCGTCGGGGCGGAGGCGGACGTCGGTTGATCCTCGCACCAGCAGTCCGGAGGGTGGCCAAGGCGGCATCCTCTCCTCATGCTGCGGGCGAGGGTGACGATGATGACGACCTTCGTTGCCGGAGGGGGCGCGCGACACTCTCTCGCGTGGTCACCCTGGCGGTGGAGACCACTAGGATTCCAAAGCCGGTGCATGCCGTTCAGGAGGAGACAGCGGTCTTCACCTTGCCTTCACCGCCAAACATGGAGTCGCCGATCAGACACTCCCTGTCCAAGTTCTGGGCGGGTGATGGTGAGTCGGATGACGACGACGGCATGCTTTCGACGCCGGAATTCATCAAGGAAGCCAATGACGCGGGGATCTCGCTGGATGAACTGGTAAGAGCCGAGGAGGCTTTAGCCTCAGGTAAGAAAGTCTCTTCTGTCGATCGGTGGTTCTCCATGGAGGTGGTTGGTAAGATGGTTCGGAAGAAATTAGGGGGGCTGCCGCGGTGTGGCCCGTTACCTCGTCCGAGGATCTCACCTCCGAGAACTCTAGGGGACTGTGTTGTCACGGCAACTTGGAGATCACCTTCGGCTGTTCAAGGTCTGTGCTCGCCGGCAACGTTGGCAGCTTCGACGAGAGGCCCGGCGAGGTCGTTGGCAGCTCCGGCGAGAGTAAGCCCAACGAGGCCAGACCCAGGGCTAGAGATTTCAAATTTCAAAACTATTCGGACGGGTGATTCACAGTGCCTCGATCCTAGATTTCCGGCGTTACACGTTACTCTGGAGCCGGCGATAAACGTCGCGACCGAGTCATGTGCAGCCGAAACAAATCGGATCGTCGTATACTGCCATACACGGGTCGGATCAAAGTTGGATCGGGGAAGTTTTTTCGGCCCACCACTGGCCTGTGCGCCCTCTTCTCGCGGACGGGAACAAAATAGCGTTCTCGGTCTCGCAAACCTAACGCAAAGCCGCCACCACAAACTCGGTCGTTCGCCGACGTGGTTCGGGAAGGACGAGAGATGGCAGCGCTGGGATCTAACGGTTTTCCGGTGAATGCTCTGGGGGGCCGAGGCGGAGGAGGGAGCAACGGGCGAGGTGGAGGCTGGCAAGGCGGCTTCAATCCCGGGTTTCGGCCTGGGTTTAATCCCGGCTATGGCGCCAGGGATAGAAGCCGGGAGTTTTCACGTGATGGTGGTCATGGCTTTGGAGGCCATGGTCATGGTTACGGCGGCTATGGACAGAGATTCAACAAGTTCCACGGTCAAGGGCGAAGGCCTCATGGTGGAGGCTTTGGCGCTCGGAACCGGATCTGGACAAACCAATCTACGGCGGCACCGTCGGCGGCACAGGGAGGGTTTGCTGCTGGCCAACCTAATCCAGCACAGGCCCCGACCGGTGCTGCTGTTGCTGGGACGGTGGGAGCGCCTGATCACGTGCCTGCGTCGGGAGCAGCTGTGCACGCACCTGCATCGGGAGCAGCTGTGCAGCAGGTGGCTTCCAACACTGTTGTCAATCTGACAACAGCGCCGGGGGCAGCTGGGACTCCAGGATCTTCGATGATTTCAGGAACGGTGGCGAAGGCGCCTGAAGCAGCCAAGCAGGTCAATGTCCCACCAAATATGAGTTCAAGGGATGTGCCAGAATCTTTGACCCATGGAGAAAGAAAAAGTAAGGGCAAGCCTTTTTGTTATCGTTGCCATACGAAAGGTCATACAATGTCGGTTTGCACTGTGCCTCTACATTGTGATATTTGTTATGGTGATCACGTGACTAAAATTTGCCCAAATATGAAGAACATGAATATTACTGCTATTCCGTCTGGATATGCAGTGGAAGGATTGGGCTTTTATTATATTCCATTTGCTGGGAATTCTAAAGTTGCCACTGAGGAAAAAACAACAGTGGTTGCTGTGGTACGTGTCTTGGAAGGCTCTAGTACTGCTGACCAGCTAGCAGTGGAACTGGAAAAATTACTACCTGGCAAAAATAAGGAATGGGTGATTGAGGGAAAAGGCAAAGACGCCTTCACCACTAATTTCCCATCAGCTGAACTTCTAAACACAATGATTAATTGGGGGCCGATGGATACAAAAACGGTGAAAGGAAAAATTTGCCTGGAAAAAGTATTAGAAAATGAAGTATATAAGTATGAAATTGACGGGTTCAGTTTAGGGGGTTATCGGTGGAGCTACGTGAGTTTCCCATTATTTGGGCTATTGGCCCTATACTTGGTGTCCCAAAGGCAGTTGATACAAAATTCTTGAAAAAACATGGCCGGGTGAGGATGAAGGTAGCTGTGCTGGACCCATCGCTCATCCCGGACCTGGTCGATGTTGTGATTGGGGACTTCGTAGTTGAATTACAGTTCCGGGTGGAGGAAGATCTTTTATCTGGTGAACCTTAGGTCATTGACATGGATTCTACCAATAAAGATGATGATCCACCAAAGGAGAAGGAGGAGGGGGGAGTCTGGATCTGGATGCGAATTTAGGTGTTGATCAGGCAGCTAACAAGGGGCCAGGGCTGAACCCATCTATTGGCGCTGGTGCGCCGGGTGAAGTGGGGGAGGCGCCTGAGGTACAGCAGGTTCAGGGGGCGGCAAACTCTGACCAGCAAGTGCAGGCTGTTACTGTAAGCGAGTGTGAAGCTGATGCTGCTGCGAAAAAACCAACTATAAAGCTTACTCAGACTGGGGTTTCAGTGAATGGTATGGCCCAATGGAAGGCAGATAAGGTGACTACTCCTGGTGATTCTAGCAAAAAAAAATCTGGAACCTCTTTTGGTGGGACATTGTCGCCGTCGAGAACAAGCAAGAGGAATTTGGCTATGGCGGATCGGGATTCTCTTGAGAGGGCTTCTAATTTAAAAGCAAGAAAGAATCTCGACTCTCCTGCTACCAAAGGTAAAGGAACCCAACCCGCCCAGTCTATTTCTATCGATGTTGATTCTGTGTTGCATAATACAAATGCAGTAGGAGTGGTTCTGGGGAAAAATAATCATGAGGTTTCCCAGTCTTTAAGTGTCTTAAAAAATATTTGCTCAGCTTCTAGGGTCAATTGCTGATGAAATAGGGCAAAAGAATGTTTTTTGTCAGGATGATGCTTCGTCTTTATGTTCGTTCGAGGAGAATATGGACTTAGAAGCTTTGAATCTAATTTGTAATGAAATTGCCGAGGAGCTAGGTGATGGGGGCTGCGACTCTACTTTTTTGCAAACCCCTGTATCACATTCTAAGAGTTCAAGAAGCAGGAAGGGTACTAAATATAAAAAGTGGTCAACAAGAAAGGGATTTTTTGGAATTGCAATGGGTTTGCTGACCCAAAGAAATTTAGATTTTTATCCGATCTAACGAGAGAATAAAACCTAGATTTCATTGCTTTATCAGAAACCGGCCGAGCTAGTTTTCCGCAATCAACTTTAAAAAATATATGCGCTGGCAGAGATTTCCTCTGGCATTGCATGGCTCCGCGTGGCCGGTCTGGTGGCATGATTTTTGGAGTTAATTTATCAATTTTTGATATTGGGGAAATTGAAGAAGGTGATTTTATAATTCGCTTTAAGTTGCGGAATAAGGCAGATGATTTTAAGTTTAATTTACTTTCTGTCTACGGACCTGCCCAAGTGGAGCATAAATCCGTATTCCTATCTGAAATGGTATGGATGTGTAATAAAGAGGCTTTACCTATTTTAATAGGTGGCGATTTTAACATTATCCGCAGGCCGGAGGATAAGAATAACGATAAATTTAATGGGAGGTGGCCTTTCTTATTTAATGCGGTCATCGATGCTCTAAACCTAAGGGAATTAGACCTGTCAGGAGGAAGTTTTACTTGGGCTAATTGCTTGCAAGTTCAAACTTTCGAAAAACTTGACAGGGTTCTTGTTTGCAGAGTTTGAATCCAAGTTCCCACATACCACTGTACAGGCTTTGTCCAGAGAAATCTCAGATCACACCCCGTTGTTATGTTGTACTAATAATCCCTCTAATGCTTATCAACCCCAGTTTAAGTTCGAGCTGGGTTGGTTGCTGAGGGAAGGTTTTTGCGACGCGGTGCGTGATGTCTGGCAGAGTGTAATAGTAGAGGGTACTGCCTATGGACAGATGGCAAGCTAAGATAAGGAGACTCCGTCAGTATCTTAGAGGGTGGGCAAAAAATGTTAGCGGGGCGTACAAAAAAGAGAAAAAGGTTCTGTTAGACAAACTGGATGAGTTAGATAAGAAGACTGAGTCCTGTACGTTAAATGCAGTTGAATTAAATTTAAAACATGTACTAAATGAAAGGCTGGCTGAACTTCTTAGAGAAGAGGAGCTTAAGTGGTACCAAAGAGCTAAGGTAAAGCATTTGTTGGAAGGGGATGCAAACACCAAATATTATCACTTATTGGCAAATGGTAGACATCGGAAAACTCGTATTTTCCAGTTACAGGATGGGAACAATATAATAAGTGGTGATGCTCAATTAAAAAAGCATATTACCAGCTATTATAAAAACCTGTTTGGCCCTCCTGAGAATTCTTATATTACTCTAGAGGAGTCACAAATAGGAGACATCCCTCAAGTCTCACAACTGGAGAATGAGTTTTTGACAGATACTTTCTCAGAATCTGAGGTGAGGGCTGCCATTTTCCAAATGGAATATAATAAGGCACCGGGACCAGATGGTTTTCCACCGGAGTTTTATCAGGTCTTCTGAGATGTAATTAGAGAAGACATGATGGCTCTGTTCAAGGAATTTAATCAAGGTACATTGCCTTTACATAGTTTAAATTTTGGCAATATAATATTGCTCCCCAAATGTAATGATGCGAAAGTAATTCAACAATACAGACCAATCTGTTTGTTGAATGTCTCTTTCAAAGTCTTTACCAAAGTAGCAATCAATAGGCTGTTGACCGTAGCTCAGAAGGTTATCCGACCGACTCAGACAGCCTTTCTACCAGGAAGAAACATTTTGGAGGGAGCAGTAATTCTCCACGAGACGATTCATGAGCTTCATTCAAAGAAACAAGATGGAATAATTTTCAAAATTGACTTTGAAAAGGCTTATGACAAGGTCAAATGGGATTTTCTCCAACAAACCTTAAGGATGAAAGGCTTCTTGCATAAATGGTGCAGATGGGTGGAACATTTTACACAGGGGGGTAATGTGAATTTAAAGGTTAATGACCAACTAGGTTCCTATTTCCAAACAAAGAAAGGGTTACGGCAGGGTGACCCCATGTCACCAATACTATTTAATATAGTGGCAGACATGCTGGCCATACTCATTGCCAGAGCTAAGGAAGCAGGACAAATAGAAGGGGTGATCCCACATCTGATTCATGGTGGTCTTTCCATTCTCCAGTATGCGGATGACACCGTTATTTTTTTGAGTCACGATGTTGCGAAGGCCATGAATATGAAGCTAATTCTGAACATCTTCGAACAACTATCTGGGCTTAAAATTAATTTCGATAAAAGTGAAATTTTTTGCTTTGGCGAAGCAAAAGAGCATGAGGTGTTTTATTCACAGTTGTTTGGTTGTGAGATTGGAAAATTCCCATTTAAATATCTTGGTCTGCCCATGAACACTAGGAAGTTGAATAATAAGGATTCGGATGTAATCTTGAATAGAATTGAAAAGATACTTACTGGGTGGAAAGGAAAGTTGCTAACGGTAGGCGGACGATTAGTGCTAATAAATTCAGTCTTATCTAGCCTACCTTTGTTCATGATGTCCTTTTTTGAACTACCAAAAGGGGTGTTAGAACGCATTGACTATTTTATATCAAGGGTTTTTTGGCAGAATGATCAGCATAAACGCAAGTATAGGTTATCCAAATGGGAGATTCTGTGCCAACCAAAAACACAAGGAGGGTTAGGCATACAGAACCTGGAAGTTCAAAATAAGTGTTTGCTTAGCAAATGGCTCTTCAAACTACTTAACGAGGATGGTTTGTGGCAAAAAATCTTAAGAAATAAGTATATCAAAGATAAGACTCTAGGAAGTTGTATTAAAGGTCCAAACCAATCACATTTTTGGAGAAGTCTGATGGGTGTTAAGGATATTTTCTTGAGTTTTGGATCCTTTAACGTAAAAGAAGGGTCACAAGTCCGGTTTTGGGAAGATAAGTGGTTGGGAAACCAACCACTTGGTATAAAATTCCCTTCTCTGTTCAATATTTTGAGGAAAAAACAAGACTCTGTAGCAAATGTGCTCAGTTTAATACCGTTGAACATTTCGTTCAGACGCAATTTAGTAGGTAGTTACCTGAGAAACTGGTACAGAATTATTGCTTCTCTACATAATGTGAACTTAACAGAGGAAAAAGATGTTTTCACCTGGTCTTTACATCCATCAGGAAATTTCTCAGTAAAATCATTGTATGATGCACTAATTAACAATGGGGTCAGAGTGTCACAGGAAATCTGGTGAATTAAAGTACCTTTAAAAATAAAAGTATTTTTGTGGTTCTTAAAGAAGGAGATGATATTAAAGATAATCTTGCACGGCGTAACTAGAATGGTGATACGCGGTGCAGCTTTTGTCATTCCACGGAAACCATTTATCATCTTTTCTTCGAATGTTTTTATGCTAGATTTTTGTGGCGTGCTGTTCATTTATTATTCGGCTTATCACCTCCTAGTAATGTTGCTGATTTATTTAATAACTGGTCTAAGGTGGGTGGTAGCAAGCAGGGTTCATTGTTGTTAACGGCAGCATCTGCATTGTGTAGGACGGTTTGGATAACACGAAACGAAATAGTTTTTGACAAGTGTCGGCCAAAGTCTTTTTTGCAGGTGCTTTTCAGGGAACTCACTGGCTCAGGCAATGGGCAAAGCTGCAACGGCATGAAGATTCTCGGGACCAGCTAATCTCAGTTGGCCAATTTTTAGAGACTACGGCGTTGCATTTCTTTAGCTCCAATGGGTGGTTGTCCTCTAGATTCATCGGTCCTACTTAGTCGTGACTCTCGTTGTTTCCTGTGTTTTAGTGGGTATTGAACTTGTTACTCCTCTGAGTCGTTGCTAGTCAATTCGTTGTAATAAGAGGCCTGATTCTACCAGACGGTAGATGAAGCCGAATAGTTTCTATCCTTTATCTAAAAAAAATGAAAAAGTGACGTTGAATCTTAAAATACTGAATTTTTAACCTTGAGTCTCACCATAAAAGACATGAGTACTATTCAAATTTCTATGTTAGATATATCGCTAACTCATGGGTTGAACCCAAGTGAGGTAGGTTGGGCATGAATATAGAAACATTACATTAGGTGGAGTTGTGCATAAATTATAGTGTGAACATAAGGTTAAAGGTTTAAGGATCTATTTGGTTCAGCTATGAGCGGCAGAAAAGCTGTTGTGAGCTATGAAAAGTTGTTGTTAGTTGTGAGCCGTGAAAAACTCTTTGAATCTATAGATTTGGTAAGAATTATCTGTGGTGTCTTGTAAGGCATGGGGGACGGTTTATATGCTAATTCATCAGAAAACGCTAAAATGTTCACCAGTTCACATGTAAATGACCACTCTAGAAAGACGAAGTTATCTTTTGATGTGTTGCAGCGTTATAGACACTAGTGGTGGGGCCCGTGCCATCGCAGGCATGTGCAGGAACAAACGTGGTGTCTAAGGAATATTTAGATTAACGTAGGGACCATCATAACATAACAGTGCAGGTTACATACACATATAACTTTTTTTTTTCCAGTGTACCCGATTATTTTTTGTCCAGTGTACACGACTAATTGTACAAGGATGTAGGTGTGTTTTCTTGGATGACTGAGTCGATGAACCTCGATTTCAGCTAGAACATTGCAGGTTTTGTTAAGCAGTGAGAGTACTCTGAATATCCATCGTCCTGATTTGACGAGGGGTGAGTCAGTTTTCATATACGTTGCAAGGTATTGAACCTACATGTATAATTGTAGGAGGTTAGAAATGCAACATTTATATTAATATTTTCACATGAAAATCGTAGTTACAGATAGATGTTACCTTGGGTTCCATGAATTGGTGGAATAGTTCGGTGATGGATGTACGGTGTTCTTGTAAGATCTGAAAAAGCATATCCATGGTCTCTTGTATGCCATCTATGTCTGGTGTTTCATAGGCTGTTGAATACTTTACAGTGGTATGTCGGTGTAAGCATGATAAAAAGAATTTGCAACTCTAAGAGGTCAGTGACCACTTAGAACTGGCAACTTATATAAACATGTAGGTGCTGAAATTTAAAAATTGGGCATATGTTCCTGACATACCCAACTATTTTATGGAAGTTACATGGATTTTTAAATTGTATTTGGATTACCCAGAGAATTTCAAATGGGAACTTCAAAAATGAATATGCAAGTGACAGCAACCCTGGAAACAGATCCAGTGCGAGAGATACCTATTGCAATAAAACAGCGTTGATTATTTGATTGTTTTCCCACTACATGGTCTATGCACATTCCGAAACTATCATCAGTGATGGCTAAAGTAGCTAGATTCTTATCACTGGAAGATGACACCCTGGCCGATTGAAGTACATATTTTGTGGTGACTACAATGGCAAGGCAGAAAATTAGACATTGTACTAAAAAAGAACCTACTACATATTATCACACCTGGGAGCACGAAGCCATGAGCTCTGTTGTTGTGTTAACACCATCAACGCCCACCATAGGCACAACAGCAACACTCCTTTCCAAAAATAGAGAAAAGTTCAAGATTTAGTGGCAACAGACAAATTGGTGGCTGAGTAAAGTGGGAACGCCTTTTACTGCACAGCATAGGAAGAACTATTATTATGTTCAAAATTAATAAAGAGGAATAAATCAACTTGAGCTGGTGGTGAAGGGTAACTGCGGGAAACTGTTGTTTGAATCTGTATTTGACTCTAGAGAACAAATTATGCAAGGATGAAGAATCTTTTGTCACAAGCTGTTATCGCTGTCTAGCTGGCCAACTATTGGACCTCTGCTGCTTCAATGGATGTGGTAAATCCCAAAGGTATTCCATGAGTAAAAAAAAACTAAGGCAGTTATATTATTTAAATATAAGCTAAGAAATTGGAAATAAGAGTAACAGAGATTTATGGGTATGGGTACACTGTGGTTGACCCCCTATTGAACCTGCTGCTCGAATGGACCTGCTCAAATCACAAAGGTATTTCACCACGAAAACGTGGAGTAGTTCATTCTGAACTTTGCAAATAATTAGACAAACCTTTTGTACCGAAGGCAATTACAAATAATGGTATGTCCTATTCTTCAAAATAATATAACGAAGCAAAACAAAATTTATTAGTTGGTATACAAAACAAGATCTCAGTTATCCTGAACAGAAGAGGATATTTATGTAGAATGTTATCCACTATGACTCTGCCATGGGCTAATTTCTTTTCTTTCCCTATTGGTTTACTCTAGGACTCAACACACCTAAAAAATAAGAGACTGAAAGGAAACAGCCTCCATGTCACCACGGCCATTGAAAAGAACTGAAGAATCCTACTGTTGTTTCATCAGCACCAAATGCTGACTACTGCTTCTTCAGTATCATGATCTATGCTGTCAATTGGTATTATACAAGAATAAAGGTAACCGATAAATATCAAAGGAATTGAGAAGGGTACGTGAACAAATGAAATTTTGATTCCTGGCCATGCTGCAGCCCTTTTCATTCAAAATCATCATGTGCCATGTTTACAAATTTGTGAGGCACATCATAAAAAAAAGTCAGCTAAAAAATCTAGAAAACTAATCACCGAAATCAAACTGATAAGAACCAGTAAGCATACCCCCTCCTAGGCCTGTCCGAGCATGCAAGTAATTCTTAACTCTTGCTAGCAATAAGTGTCCTTGTCTGTTTACTGTATTACTTCGTTGCATCATCCACCTATGTTTACAGGTATTATTTGGAAATGGTAAGTAATTACGTAAATTGGCAAACCAGCAAGATAATTCCTAAAGAGTGATGAATAGAAATCAAGTTGCACTTCAGTAAACCTGGCAGCCTAGAACTCAGTCCAAGTATCCAAGTATGCAATACGTAACAAAAAGGTAAAGTAGGTGGCTAAAGCGTAGAGAAGATTTGTGGGAACTATGCCCTAACACTGTAATACAATGACTAAACTCTCTGATTTAAGCAAACTAATGTACAGATGACGAAACATGTTATGGAAACATTACCAATAAGGGCTATGCATGCATATATAACTCGAGATTAAGCCCTCTTCACGTGTACGTGTATATTGTTTCAGTTTAAATATAAATAACTTTTTCAAAATATGATATTTTACCCTGGTCGAGGGAATTTAGGAGGGAAAGGCAGAGCAACATTTTTAGCAAGACCAAATCTGTGGAATATTTCATAAATCACAAACAATATGTTACATGTATTTAGAGGAAAAGAAATTGTGAATCAGTAGAAAAATATAAGATACCTATACACAAATACTTAGCATGCATAAACAATGTGAGAAACGAGAAAGGACTTTACAAATGGGGTTTCCGCCCCAATATGTTCTTTTTAAATATGAACCAATTGAACAATTTGATGCGAGCATTTAGTAGTAAACAATGTCTATGGTACAGGAAGACTGATGGATAGGAAACTTTATATGAGAATGACATGGACAAATGTGTCGTCCTATAGAATAGAAAGATTAAATAGTAGCAACAAGCAGTGTTTGCACTGATATTTCATACATAGATATGACACATCAGTATCATTAGTATGATATCTGACTGAAGCATTTTTATAAGCTGTCAACTGATATCATCTACTGCTTCAGTCAGGTATGAAACCAATAGATATGACACATCAGTATCATCTACTGTGCCACTGCCGCATTGTAGGATTCATTCAGGAAAATATTTTCCATGCATGAACAACATGAGAAAGGAGAAGATAATTTCACAAATAGGCTTTTGACATAGCACGTTTTCTAAACTGAAGCAGTTCAACTGATATCAAAAACCTGTGTCAGAGGCTTTTAGAATTATGAATCCTGGTATTTAAACTTTTAGGGTACTCTAGTTTTAGAATCATGGTTCTCTTTGCCTTTGCATCAAGATATGGACATAACTCATAGGAACCTTATAACCAATAAACAACCTTTTCAACTGAATTTACTTTCATTCTATTCCATAGATTTCAGTGGACAACCAGTAGAAATAGATTTTTTGTTTCTAGGTAAACATCTAGATCACATAATGTGGAGAATAGCAACATTCATAGAACAAAGCCTGTAGGTATTCCCAACAGAATATTACCTCTTAAACTAACCTCTGAATTTCAGAATTTGTGAAAGCGCTCTAGTGCCAAACTCGAAGGCATTACCATTTGATCTCCCCAATTTTTAATAATGCCAATAAATATGGGCTGCAAGTAACTTCAAACAAGATGAATAAAGAGGCACACAAGAAACTACATGAAGAAAGCAATTGAAAGCGACATATTGCATTCACATTCAGCTGAAAACCAACTCAGAGATACATACTGCCGAAACACTCATTTTGAACACAAAGTTCCCTGATAGCAGCTGTGAAAGGAAGGTTTCCCACATTCATTCCATTGATCTGATATCACTGACGAGAGAAAGCAACCATACTGGAATACTCAAGGTAATCAAAAGGATGGACAGTTGCAATTCACAAGACCTGATTGTACTGCATTTGTTGCTGATAAGGGACCTACAAAGGGCTTTGTTCAAAAATTTAGGTTTTCAGACGAAACAATGCTCCTGTAAACATTGTAGCTGAGGGAGACTGTGAAGGCCTGAGCTGCTATTGAACATGCATTTCCCCTTATATCAACAGCCTGCAAGCGCGAGATGTACACATGTATATTTGTCAGAATCAAAAACGAGAAGAATTGATGTAACTCAAATTTATAACTCAAAAATCCACCCACAACTTACCTACTCTTTTTATCATAGATTCAACATCAGCCTCTGAAAACGTCTCGTCCAAAGGTAATGGCCTGGCCTCCAGAAGCTTCAATCTGTACAGTTCAGATACATTGATTCAGGGTGTGTTTAGATCCCAGTTGCAGTTGCAATTCTGCACTGTAGCACGTTCGTTTATATTTGATAACTTTTGTCCAATCATAGCCCAAATAGACTTAAAAGATTCGTCTCGTGATGTACATGCAAAAAGTACAAACATGCAAACATTTTATCTATATTTAATACTCCATGCATGTACCGCAACGTTGATGTGACTAGTTGCAATTGCAATTTGCAGTGGATCTAAACAGGGCCTCACTTATCCTCTGTACGGGTGGCGTCGCGCCACAGCCCAGGGCTCCATTGGTCACCGCCAGCGCCTCGCGCGTGACATGACGCGATGCTAGGGGGAGGAGGAGAAGAAGGGCGGCCGCACACGCCGCGCCCCCACTAATGCCACTCGTTGCATGCCGCCGCCGTCAAGATCCGCTGCTCCGGGATCGGCCGTGCTGGTGGTGCCGCCATTGGAGGGGATCCCGCGGGGATGGCCGTCGACGACGGCGCGGAGGGGCACCCCTGCGGGGATGGCCGGCGAGGCGAAACCCTAGCCCGCGGGTTTCATTGGGCAGACGAGATGGTCGCCGCAACCCTGCGCGCCGGCCATGTCGCGAGGAAGAGACGGGAGAGAGGACCGGCTATTTTTGAGAGATTTTGAGAGGGAGGAGAAGCAGAAGCTGGGTTTATATTTCTTTGGTCGGATTCGGACGAGAAGCTGGGCTAAGTAATGAGAAGCCGAATGGGGTAAAGAGAATCCCGAGAACCTACTTCCGGTAAAATCCGATCTATGCAATTTGGGCCATCAAATCGGAAATCAGACGGCCGACGGAATTTGGGACGACGTGGCGGTGGCTTCTTCCTGACAATCCACCGCAGCCTCTTGAGGTTAAATAAATAAATATGATTCATATAAGTAGGAAGTCATATTATTACAAAGGGAAATTTTGCTTAGAGATACTGAAAAAATATCTAATATGCTGCTGGACCCGTCAACTCAAAAAATATGTCCAATACAATTATGAAATCAGGGTTGTTTGCTCTAACATACTCACACTGTTCCTATTATTTTATTCATTTCTCATATCCCACTAGTACACAAAAGCTCTGGGCTGGCGGTTGGAAACGCATTTCTACAGGCGTTTCTCCCAACCGCCAGCGGGAAAGGCCAGTAGAAATCAGATTTCTACTGGCGGTTTCCTGTGAACCGCCTGTAGAAAAGGTATTTCTACAGGCGGTTCCTAAAGCGAACCACCAGTAGAAAACTGATTTCTACATGCGGTTCTCTTTAGGAACCGCCTATAGAAACACGTTTTCCACAGGCGGTTCACATAACTAACCGTCTGTATTTAGTTTTCCCGCCTTTTTTCAAAACAGGTTGTGCACTGTTTTTTAATATTATAATACGATATAATATTGAATATATTAGGTCCTATTATACAGTCATTATCAATACATATATATACAAACATATAATTATATGTACAAACATATTTAATATATACTTCTAAGTTTTTACATCACATGCGATATCGAGATATATATATATATATATATATATTATATATATATATATATATATATATATATATATATAAAAACACATACATCGATCAGTATTTTTACATTGTTCGTGCCCTAGCTAGTAATCTTCACGCTGAAGATTTAGACTGCCAATATTTGTTAGCGCTCTATACTTGGGCTGTGCTAAGGCGCCGGTAGGATCGTGATAGTTGCCGTCGAATGATATGATTTGTTTCAATATGAAATTGCACATGTCCTCGATGATGCCTAGCAAAGTTTGTTCTGACATGTTATTTGCCATTTCTATCTTACATCCCTGTCCCTGTATAAACATCAAATTTTTTAACTTGATTATTACACATTAATTTGAATTTTAATGACATATTATTGCTTGTGCATTAATTACCTCAGAGTTGTTGACGTATCGTCCGTTGACTCTCATGAACTCGCACACGTAATATCCACAGTGGACTGATCCAGATGGTTGCTTATGGCACTATATATAAAAGACAAATAATTAAGTTGCCAACTTCATATATTGTCATATATGTGTCATGTGTATAGCATATATAATAAGGTATACATACCGGGTAATCATAAATTATATTCATTGGAGGAATATTCTCCAACGACTTTTTCTTTCCCTTTCCCTTTTCTAGTTTGGACCACCGCCAAGCCCTATATATAACAACTCGAATTAATCATCATCAAATTAATTAATCTCTCAAGCTGATCACACATCGACAAAAGTATATATATGCATGCATACACGAAAACTTGGCTTACCGCTCTATGAGAACCAGGACAGTTGCATATTTTGAGGGCAAGTAGTTTGCGGAGTCAAAGACCACCACCCATCCATCCCTTGGATAAATATAAAAACAGATCCAGTGGTCCCTGCACGAATCAAATTTGTGAATCCATATTAATGATGTTGTAATATACACAATTAAGCTCACACACAGTATATATATTATACTTACCCAAAGTGGTACGGGCCATTATGACTTGTCTGTCCCTCCACTGCTTTCAGCGCGTTCCCAATATAAATGGAATATTTGGTTTCAAGGTCCTTACGCATCTCCACTATTTTTAAGGAAGCTTCTTCCTCACTCAAGCCCTTTAGTTTATCATGTTCCGTCCCGATCCTTAATGTATGCTGCTCCTCGCATAGTTTCATTGGAGAAAGATACCCAATCAACTTGCTTTCGTCTCTTTCCCCACGATTCTCCTGCTCATCATATTGCATTCTGCAAGAGGATCATTTTTTTAAATGTCAGAGATCCTCATCAAACTTGTTCACACAACACAACAAATTCATGATAACGACACACAAGCATATACTTACAATGCAAACAATGTGACGGTCTGTACGTCAAGTCTTTTGAGGTTCATCATCAACCAGATGTCCTCGAAGCTGAGATAGGCCATACCCTGGGTACAAAGAAAAGCCCTATATGGTATACTTACAGTTATCGAGTCGAGGCCAGTGTGAGAAGCTCTCATGTACCAGTCGTGCATCCTTTTTATGCCAGCTGGGATGCTTGTTAGTCACTTCCAACTGAGAAGAGGCTTGGTAAACACATATTCTTCTGGGACATCTTCATAATCCTTCTTCGTTGGCTTCCTGATCTGTATGACTTCCTCTTTTGCTGCCTTCTCGTGCTCAGCCAAGTCAACGACACGTGTCGTGCGAGACTTTCCAATTTCTTTCATAAACAGAGCCGTGCCAGCAAAATTCTTCTTCAGCTCATGTGGGGAAACCAATTTGGGTATCGGGAATTTTCTCTTCTTAGGCGGCGACGGAGCTGGCGGGGTCGTAAGCAACTGTTCGGATTCTTTGGCTGGTGGGGAAGAGTGAGGCCGCGGTGGTGGCGGGGTTTGTTGCTTAGGTGATGGTGGGTCAAGAAGACGAGGTGATGGTGGGTCAGGAAGACGAGGTGATGGTAGGTCAGGATGACGAGTTGATGATGGGTCAGGTTGTGATGACTCGGCATGTGTAGACTCCTGAGTTAGTGGCTGCTCCTGAGTCAACTGGACGTCTCGTCGAGGCCACAGGATGAAATTTTTGACAGCCTGACTGAGTTTCTCAATATCCTCTGGGCCTGGGATGTCTAGCATGTCGTCCTCATATCCTTGGACGACCGTTGAGACTTCTACCTTGCAGTAGTCATCTGGAATGTCGCTGTTATGGTACATGCGTCCTGGGATAGCAAAGCCACTGGCCACTTCCCTTGTACGATTATTATTGAAACCGTACCTTATGACTAGGGAGCAAGGTGTTGGCCCTGTGATGTCATCAACTGGATAGCGAACCTTGTTGGCCGTAGACGCGACACTGCTTTTAATCGGTGGACTCGCTAATTGTTGATCAGTTACTGGTACAATCTGCATCTGGGACGGAGCTTGAGTGGTCGTCATTTGTTGATTGGACACCACGCTCACCAATTGCTGCACCAAGTCAGGATCAGGGTTAGCTAGCATTGCAGACATCATCTCTTTGAAGTCCTTCTTGGCCTCTTGCTCAAAATAACTCTTCATCTCTTCCTTGTATCTATCACGTTTCTTGTACATGTCCTCCCACTCCTGACCAAATCCTTCTTTCCATCCCTTCCTGGATGAGATCTCTCGTACACGTCCAGGATGCTCGGGGTTACCCAGAGCAACAGTCAGGACGTCCTTCTCCCTTTGTGGCCTGAATGATCCTTCCTTTTCCTTAGCTGCCACCGCATAGATGTTCTTTACAGCTTCTTCCACCAATGGATCATGAAAGGACGCGCCTGTATCTGTTATTTCTCTAGGTTTTCGAGCACGAAGCCAATTCGCGCTCCTTTCGCCAATTTGCTCAGACAGCACAGGCAACCTTGCCGCCTTCCTTTCAGCCTCTTCTCTTCTCCATTTCTCTAGCTGACGGTCATATCCACCTGAGCCAAGGTGGTGCTGGCACACGTTCTTCTTTGCTTGTTCTGAAGCGGCTTGGCTCATAGCTAGAAATTCCGGCCGATTCTTCTGCTCTTAAAAAATAGCCCACTGACCTGCCGTGATCTTGTACTTCGTTGTCGGGTCCAACCCGAGCTTCAGGTATTTTACATTGAGCTCATACCTCCAGCCTCGGAACGAGATCGCAATCTGCTTCATGGCATATGCCCTATCGAGGTTTTCTGAACCCTGAGGAAAAAGAAACCTCGTGCAAAGCTTATTCCACATGGCCGTCTTTGTATCAGCTGGCACATCCTTCCAATTAGATATTGTGCAGTCCAGCATATCTCTAACTAAGAAACCAACTGCGTTCCGAAACTTAGCTGGCACTGGTTGAGGAGCTACAGGTTGTCCTTTGGCATTGACTTCTGTAACCCGATATGTTTTGTCCGGCCACTTGTTCGCTCCCCTGTCACCTCTTGCTCGATCACTCTGCTTCCTTTTCCTTGAACAAGTCTCGGTGGTCGTCTCGGTTGGTTCTGGTGCGGCGTCTTCGGGTGTCACTGTATCTTCTTCAGCAATTTGGCGGAATTGAGACATCACCTCCTATATCATAGATGTAAGGTGTAAAATAATAAACACATGAAATCATGCATGGTAAGTTAATCATGTGTAATGTAAACACATGAAATCATGGATGTGTTTACCTCGTCATTTGCCGGATCGTAATTTGGGTCACGCTGCATTTCACGGCGAGCCACCCTATCGATGCTAGGGCACGGATCGCTATGGGTGTGGTATCCTTCGTCTTCCGAAGTAGAGCCACTCTTGTCGTTGTGGGAGGGTCGTGCTTGTCCTTGGTCATCATTATGGGGCGACCCTTGTCCTTAGTTCGTTGGAGAACTCATGGCGATCTTTCTAACATATACAAAGGCAATAAATTACAATGCAAAAAGAAACAATCATTTATAATATGTATATGTATATGTATATGTACCCTAACTAAAAACCCTACCTAAAAAAACCTAACTAAAAAACCTAACTAAAAACCTAACTAAAAAAATCTAACTAAAAAACTAACTAAAAAACCTAACTCAAAGAACCTAATTAACTATAATTAACTAAAAACCCTAAATAAAAACCCTAACTCAAAAAACCTAACTAAAAAACCTAACTAAAAACCTAACTAAAACCTAACTAACTAATTACTAACCTAACTATAATTAACTAAAAACCCTAACTAAAAACCTAACTAAAAAAACTAACTAAAAAAACCTAACTAAACCTAACTAATCTAACTAATTAACTAAACCTAATAACTAATCTAACTAATTAACTAAACCTAACTAATCTAACTAATTAACTAAACCTAACTAATCTAACTAATTAACTAAACCTAATAACTAATCTAACTAATAAAACTAAAAACTAATTTAAAAAAATAAAACCACAAACGAGCCCTAGCAGGCCGGTCCAATAGCAGCGGCCGGCCTGCTAAGGCCCACAGCCGCCGCGCCGCGCGCCACCACCGCCGCCACCGCGCGCGAGAGGGAGAGGGATGTAAGAGTGAGAAGCAGAGAGAGAGCGACCTACCAGGCCTCGGCGGCGGCGGGCGCGGCAAACAGCGGCGGCGCGCTCGGCGAAAAATTTCGGCAGTCTGACGGTGTACCAGAGAGAAGAAAGGCGCCTTCGTGACTTAGAAAATTTCAGGCTCCCACGTAGTGAATATAAATGGGAACCATTTGTGCAAGCGGTTTTCTTAAGGAACCACCTGCACAAGCTATTAGTGCAGGCGGTTGATATAGTAAACCGCCTGCACAAATCGTGTTAGTGCAGGCGGTTGACTTAGAGAACCGCCTGCACAAATGATTTCTCCAGGCGGTTCTCTAAGACAACCGCCTACAGAAATGATTTTTTATTTTTACAAGTAATCTTATTCTATTTTGCACATAATAATATAAATATGTTGCTATATGTTATTCTGGACTAGTTATGCTATATTTAAATCATGCAACAGTTAGTTTTGGGTTAACCAATTATTAATTATTCATATTTTGGGTTTGGTAGCTTCAAAAGTAGTGGTTATTTTTTTGTTTGTTTTGTAATTAGGTTATCTGCATTATATATAAATAATATGTATTATTTTATGTATTTTTTTATTGGTTTTGCAAACTTCTTAGGGTTAACCTATGGTTTACCTAGAGTTAATAAGCTAGGGTTTAGCTATGGTTAAGATAGGGTTTACGTAGGGTTAAGATAAGATAGCGTTGATTGACATATTATCACACATGATGGTAGGGAAGATAATATTTATGTTTAAATGGATTACAAGACTCATAAATAGTACAAGACGCATGATCCTAGCTAGCTAGCTATCCTGCTACTGTTCTTCCTTCTCCATCGTGGCGCACCCATGGCAATGCAGTTGATGGGATGCTTCGCTCAACATTCTTTATCTTGATTGGATGGTCTTTAAAGACACTTATTTCGTCGAATTGGTTAAAAGCCTCCAGACCAGTTACATCGTCAACTCCTATGGCTTGTTGTTTTTCAGGAAAAACAACATGTTTCGGCTTGTCGGTGCTTTTCTTATCATTCTTGGAAAGGACTTGTTCAGCATAGAAGACCTGTGCAGCACGGTTAGAAAAAATCCATGGGTCATCTTTGTAACCTACTTTACTTAGATCAAGAACTCTGAGCCCATAGTTATCCACTATGACATGTTTGTCTTCAACCTATTGGCATCGAAACACGGGGACCTGGAATGTACCATAATCTAGTTCCCATATGTCCTCAATGAAGCCAAAATAAGTAGTGATTTCACCAGTTCCATCATCTAAGGCCTCGCACCGAACACCACTGTTTTGTGACATACTCTTTTGGTCCTTGGATTTGGTACAAAACATGAAGCCACTAATGTCATAGGTTTGCCATGTCGTGACCTGGCGTGATGGTCCCGATGCCAACTTCTTGATGGTTTTTTCCTCAATTGTTTCCCCATTTGGAATGTTCTTCTCACTTACCCATGTGGTAAACCGCTGTTTGTGTTCTTTCATTACCCAATCATCAGTGCATCCAGGATTGTGTTTTCAAAGCTCATTAATGTGTTGCTCGATGAAAGGGTCAATTAATGATAGCTGTTGTAGGATGCTGTGGTGTGCCTCAAGGACTATTTTGTAATCTGAAGGGATGAATGATTTCCGTCCCATCCTCCCGCGTCCATGCAGCCTACCCTCATGTCGTGTGGGAGGCAAACCTATTGCAATCTGGTCTTTTAGTACATTATTGCAGAA
Organism: Eremochloa ophiuroides; assembly: GCA_038502445.1. Lineage (NCBI taxonomy): Eukaryota > Viridiplantae > Streptophyta > Magnoliopsida > Poales > Poaceae > Eremochloa > Eremochloa ophiuroides. The sequence continues at coordinate 35,813,943 of JAHLJS010000009.1, forward strand.
AGGACCTCCGGACTCTATGGCCTCTTCGGTCAAGTACCCCTCTATCATGGATGCCTCAGGACGAGCACGAGTTGAAACATAGCCATTCAATATTGACATGAAACGCTCATATGTCCACATTTCATGCAAATACATGGGGCCCAATGCTTCTATTTGTCCCACTAAGTGCACCATGAGGTGTACCATTATATCGAAAAAAGATGGGGGGAAACACATCTCAAGCTGTGACAATGTCTCCACTACGAATTCTTGTAGAGAAGGCAACTCATCGCGGTCAATTATGTTCCGTGAGATCTTATTGAAGAAGTAGCACAACCTTGTGATTGCCATCTTTAAGAACACTAGCTTTATAGCCCTGATGGCAAGAGGGAGGAAGGTAGTCAACATGACATGACAATCATGTGAGTTGTAGTTGGTGAGTGTAAGGTCTTTCATTGACACAATACTCCTTAAGTTGGAGCAGAATCTAGATGGAACTTTCAAATTCTTCCAGCACACACATATCGCATGCTGCTCATCTTTGTTGAGGTTGTAGCTTGCTGCTGGGAGGTGGTACTTCCCATTTTCAAGAGGAATAGGGTGAAGTTCCTTTTTTATGCCTAAGTTTACCATGTCTAGACGTGATTTCAGTCCTTCCTTCGTCTTGCTCTTCATGTCTAGCAAGATGCCAACTATGCTCTCAAACACATTCTTCTGAACGTGCATGCCATCGATCGCGTGTCGTACGTCCAACTCTTTCCAATATGGCAAATACTTGAAGAAACCTGACATCTTCTTAAATGTAGCCCCTGGAGTTGGCTTGACATCCTTTCTGGCCTTCCCTTCTTTTGTCTTCTTCCCGAAAGCGAACTTGATGTTTTTGACAATTTCAAAAACTCTTTGACCTTTGCTGTTACCTGATTGAGCAGTAGAAATGTTAGCTATATGGTTGGATATGTTCAACATTATCACCGACCAATGAGCAAAAGATTACCTGATGGAGCAGTAGAATGTAGTTCATCCATATTGTCGAAGTACTTATCCATCTTACGCAAGCGGAACTTGTGTCCTTTCGGTAAGAAACGTCTGTGCCTCATGTAAACTAGCTTGTTTGATTCATCTAGGTATACACAAGCTGTTTCATCTATGCATATTACACAACCAACCTTCCCCTTGAACTGCCCTGATAGCACGAATAGAGCAGGGTAGTCATTGATGGTAACAAATATAATTGCTTTCAGTGTGAATGTCTCTTTGCGGTACTCGTCCAACACTTTGACACATTCTTCCCATAATTTTTTTATGTCCTCCATTAAGGGCTCCAAAAAGATATCCATGTCAACTCCAGGTTGTGTAGGTCCAGAAATAAGAAGTGTTAGCAAAAGGTATTTTCGCTTCTGCATCAACCAAGGAGGAAGGTTGTATATGTTGAGGATCACCGGCCATGTGCTGTGCTTGCTGCTCCTCTCGGCAAATGGATTCATTCCATCCGTGCTCAGAGCGAACCTAATATTTCTTGGCTCATTAGTAAAATCTGGGTGATTTGCATTGAAATCTTGCCATTGCTTGCCATCAGCTGGATGTCTTAGCTTTCCATCGTCCTTGTGCTCCTCAGAAGCATGCCAACCCATAAGCTTGGCATCGTCAGGGTTTGTAAACAAACACCTCAATCGATCAACCACGGGAAGGTACCACATCACCAGAGCCGGAATCTTTTTCTGCGCATAGTAGTCTACTTCCCCTTTTTCTTTCTTTGTGGGTTTTGAACTCTGCTGGGTTTTCTTTTTCCTCTTACCTGCTGTAGACACAGTGGATACGTTCTCTTCCTCTCAATAGTCTTTGTACGTCTTGTACCTACTTACGCCACAATTTGGACAGCTCTCCAAGTCTTTATAATCATCACCTCGATAAAGGATGCAATGATTTCTACAGGCGTGGATCTTTTCGACACCCATAGTAAGCGGACTGATTAGCTTCTTTGCGTAGTAGGTATTAGCTGGCATGTTGTTCTCTTTTGGAAGCATGTCTGCTAGAATACTCAAGAACGCATCGAAACCAGCATCACAAAGACCATATCTAGCTTTGACCATCAACAACTTCATCACGGACCGCAGGGTCGTGAACTCTTTCGTACAACCCTTCGACTCATCGTAAAAAGTCTCTTCTGCTGCCTTCTTCATGGCCTTCATACCTTTCACGAAGAACATTGATGGATCAGTATGACGACGCAACATTGCGTCTAAGAGTTCTGCATCTTCCTCAGCATCTGGTAGGACATGATCAGTTCTGTCTTCTACATTTCCTCCAACGAAATCATGATCAGTAACATTTGGCACTACATGTTCACTCTGATTACTAGGCTGATGTGTCTCGCGTACAAATTTATCCAGGCCATCGGCGCCGATGTTCTCACGGTTTTCAGCTAAATAAGGTGCAGAACTACCCTCTCCATGCTTAGTCCAAATCAAATAGTCCTGCATAAATCCTCGACGGACCAGATGAGAAAGGATTGGCTCTGTGTCATCGAACACAATAATATTTTTGTAATCTGTGCATGGACACTATATGTGCTTTATGTCTGTTCTCCTAGCATGGCACTTAGCGGCATCAATGAACCTGTTGAGCTCAGGTAGGTATGATGGATCGACTCTTGGTAACTTATACATCCAGTATGGCCTCTCTATCATTACCTATAAATAACAAATTAAATGAAAAGAGAGACAATAATGGTGGAACCCGAGATCAAAAAATGGCTAAATAGAGTAAGAATGGTTCAAAAAGATGTGAGAGGTATAAACTAACCTTTTTTTAGAAATCTCCTTCCAAAAAATGAAGATGAAAACCTCTCCCCTTATAGAGGGTGAAATGCATGTAGACCTCCAAATCGCCTCCAATGAAAGTTGGCTGCGAGTTCTGCTTAGATCGGGGAGGAAGAATGGGTATTCACTATTATAATCTTCCATTAAATCATGTTAATCATACTACACATGCAAAGTCATACAAATATGGCTTAAATGCTTATATTAATGGAGGTGAACTAACCATGTTGAGAGAGGGGAGAAACTATTTAAACTAAGAAGCAATCATGATAGGGAGAGAGGGCAAACTTCATCTAACCGTGTTGAGCAACCTCATTTGAAAAAAAAAAGACAATAACCTAACTATTCCTCTCTCTAGCTCATGGTGAAATCCTAGATCCAAAATTTGGCTAAATGGAGCAAAGAATGGTTAAAACGAGGTTAGAAGTAAGTTATCTCCTTCAAACAAATGAAGATCAAAACCTCTTCCCTTATATTTGGTCAAGTCTGGACCACCAAAATCGCCAACTATGGAAGTTGGCTGCGAGTTACTGTTCGGCCCGGAGAGGAAGAAGGGGTATTTATAGCAGGCTTTCTACTTGCGGTTCCATTTTCTACATGCGGTTCACTTAAGGAAACTGCCAGTAGAAATATCCTATTTCTACTGGCGGTTGTAGAAATTGATTTTTACTGGCGGTTCACTTAACTGAACCGCAAGTAGAAATAGGATATTTTTACTGGCGGTTTCCTTAAGTGAACCGCCTGTGCAAACTGATTTGCACTAGCGGTTCTTATCTCTGGCCCCACCGTTTTTTTTTTGCTGGCGTCTGGTAACAGGAACCGCCTGTACAAATAAAACAGTGGCGTCGGTGTAGAGCTTTTGTGTACTAGTGTCCGTAAAGAGAGAAGTTAGAAGAAATGACTTTCTTACCCTCATCTTCAAGCTGACGGTTCTTACACATCGCGGTCGCCGGTGCAGTTCTAGGGCACCTGGAGCTCTGGTGGGTGCGAACCGTAGACGCCGCAACCACTAACTACATCGACCACTAGCCCACCATCCTCACGGGCGAGAACGCCAAACGCGTGGTTCCTGAGTTCGAGCGTGCCCAGGACTTTGTTGGACCCGTCGCTTACGTCCGCCTCGGCACCATCGATTTCTCGCTTCGTGCCTTCCAGTGCGGCGGCTACGGTTTTCCTCGACGACGCCCTCTGCCCAGGCTCTCCGTGATTGGTGGCCGCTATCACACCGTCAAGAGCAACGTGCACAGCTTCGGTGTCCTGCTGCTGGAACTGGACATGGTGAGCTGGACGGAGGGGAGCATGCACGCTGCAAGCTGGACATGGACGCATCATCTTGCAACACGAGCGTGCGATGCCGGACATGCCGACGACTACGGTGTGGATGCCCTCAGCTGATGCTGCACTACTGCAGGTGGTACTGTGCTACTGCACACGGAGCCCGCAGGTGCATGGCCATGGCGGCCCCGCTGGAGCTGGGTTGACGCAAGCGAGCTGGCCAAGCGTGGCAAGCCGGAGCTTGCAGGTGTTAATGGTGTCCACCAGCATATTAGATATTTTCGAGTTGACGATGTCCACTAACATATTAGATATTTTTATAGTTTCTTTATGCAAAATTTCTCTATTACAAAAGACATATGGTTCATATCATGATGTCCTCCATCAACATAGGTATATCTCTCTCGTACTAACCAAAGCATCAATTATCCTACTATGAATGGTATTCATGGTATCCTGATTCTCTCCACTTTCATATCCTTGTATTTGTGCTACTGCACATGGCGCTTCTCGTAGATACTCCTTATCTACATCATATGCATCAAACCTGGGGCTGGTTAAACAATTTCAACCAACACTTCAATTTAGTTTGTTTGGTGTAAGCAAACTTTACTTTCGGAAGTGACTACAATGGAAAAGAAAGGATTTTACTTTTGGTTTCTTTGGTTTGGGGTTAGGTTTTCACCATAGTTTGTAGCCATACCTAGGTTAATTAGGCGTAAGGACAACAGTTTGTTGGATTCGGATCAGATGGAGTCTTTAGGCACCTAAAACTGAAAAACGAATTCAAAACCCGAACCCACAACAAACACCTATTAGGTTGAAAATTCATCTCCAAAACCAAAACCCGTGGATCCCCAAAACCTGACGGATTATCCAAAACCAAAAACATTAAGCAAATCAGCAAGAACAGCAGTGCAAAACACGGTAAATTAGCAAAGCTGATGTACAGAATATGTAGAGCATGTACTAGCAAAACTAGCCATGTACAGAATACAAAATATATTTACAACATGTACAGATTAAAAAAATAAATAGACACATAGTGCATCCAGCAGCTAGTCATGTATATATATAGATTACAGAACATGAAGAGAACGACAATAATGCCGAGCGAGGACAAGTCAAGGAAGAATAAAATGTACAAAGAGCAGAGAATGTGGGACAAAGGATCACCTGTGAAATTTACTCATTTATATGATATGTAACTAGCTAGATATTCAAGCAAGGAATAGAAACGAGTTTGCTGGGAATATCACTACTTGCATTAATTTTGGATTCCTATTTAGGCCTCGTTTGTATTCTTAGAATTAAAATCCATTCTAATAATCATAATTTATGCACAAATCAATTAAACTAATATGGTTGTGCGGAATATATTTGTATGCTACCATTAGCCATTTGAGAGAGATACTTATGTGTTGTAATTTTATTAGGAGAGTGAGCCAAAGAATGTGAAATTACATAGTGTCAGTTTCAATTCTCATCTCTCACACTATGAATTTAAGATAGGCTCACATCTCAACTTTAGAAAATTGTGGAATATTAGATTCTAAGCTATTCGCTAAGTAGATTCTAATTTATCTAAAATAAAAGGACCCAAACGGCCTACTAAGAAAATTGTGGTTAGTTTCGTAATAGAAACACTACGCCATTTTTGCACATCACTACCGCTTCAAACCCCCCCTCCCCCTTTACTGTCGGTTTTTGAACCGGCAATACCAACTCGGCAGTGATGTGCACCCCTCATCACTATCGTGAAATGGCTCAAAAAATAGCAAAAATATTTTTTTAAAACACCAGGAAAGGCCGCACTAGCCAGTCACACGGTCGCGCGTCACAAGTCACGCGATTTTTCATGTGAAAAACGCGCGCTTCGCGTCCACCGACGCTCGAACTCACGACCTCCTGCTCCGCGCGTTCCTCCCCTAACCACTGCACCTGTAGGACACTTGTGTCCAATAAAGATATTCGTTTGCCTCATTCTATCTTTATCTGGTTTTTGAATTGAGTATTTAGAACCTAAACAAATTCAGATAAAAAAGTTGTCAACTACAAAGTTGCATAACTTTTCGAGATCAGCAACCCTTATGTTGGAAGTTTCTCCATCCGAGGTCGTTTACAAAATTTGAATTTCAAATATTATAAATTCAAATGTATTTTTCGCTGGCAAGATGATTTCAAATAAAAAAGTTATCAACTACAAAGTTTCGTAACTTTTCAAGATCTACAACTTTTATTTTGGTAGTTTCTCCATCCAAAGTCATTTGAAATCTTCGAATTTTTAAAAAAATTTGAAGAACATAATTTTTGTTTGATAGATGATTTCAAATGAAAAAGTTGTTAACCAAAGAGTCGTAAATCTCAAAGAGTACTATAACTTTTATATAAAGTCCATCTTCATCCGACACCATATGAGAAAGTTATGAATTTTTTCGTGCAGTCTATCAGTATCGGTTTTAGCTACGAACCGGCAGTAATGCCTATTTTCAGTGGCAGTTCGTGGCTAGAACCGGCAGTGATGTGAACCGACAGTGAAAATCCGAATATCACTGCCGGTTCATCTTATCACTGCCAGTTCGTGGGTAGAACCGGCAGTGATGTGTCGAGAAGTGTTATCACTGCTGGTTTCTAAAAATCCGACAGTGATGGGCCGACAATGATGTTCAAATCTGTAGCAGTGAAGGTCATCCAGTCCCGCTGTAAAAGCAAACAAAGTTTTAATCTGATCTCGACATTACGGACAGCTTGTTCCAGATAAGACAACCTTCGCGAGATGGTAAGGCTTTCTTGACTAAAATACTTCATTACTGCTTCTTACTCCTAATTAATTAGTAGGCTATAGCCCATCATGTTCCAGACAGAAAATGACAACGGGGGCAAAACAACAATTGTAACTTGGTCCAATGGATTAATTGTCTTCTTCTGCCATGTAAGCTATTACTCCCCATATTAGAAATGATGTAATTATTGGTTCAAAAATCGGTCTAAATCAATCAAGTTATATTATTTTTTATCAAGTTAATATAAAATAGTATCAACATTTATGACTCTAAATGAGTATACTATTAAATATATATTCCACAGTGCATTTAATAATATTATTTTTGTATGATAAATAATAATATTTTTTATAAATTTTATCGAATTTAAGATGGTTTCGCTTGACACTGCTATATTTGTATTTATTTTTTTTGACAAAGGGAGTCCCATCAAAGGAAAAGAACAAAAAGAAAAGGCTGAACCAGAACAAGGACGATTATGCTACAATGAGCGACAATAATTTTATAAATTAATTCAGATTGTTACTTAAAAAAAACAAATCGTCAAGGGTGTTAGGAATTTAGGCAATTTACAGGTCAATTTAATCCATAAATAAAAAAATAGCAGGTTGGTGATGACATATATGTACATGTGTATCCCCCTAACAAAAGTTACAACATCTAAAAATGACATACCGATCGAAACAGCAAGGACTGTAAAGATAGAAATGTATCCAGTAGAGATAGGCGGCTGATGGCGGTGTACAGGGGATGGTGTAGAGGTCGCCATGGCTATTGCAGCGAAGAATCGCGGTCTTGGTTTTCAAATCCTTAACAGAAAGCCAAAAGCGTCAAACTCAATAGAGCGGTTATTGTCGCAGGTAAGCTGTCGAACAGATAGCAAGTTATGAACGAGATTAGGAGTAGCAAGAACATTATTGAGTCGAAAAAGATGATCAGCTATAGACAAGGTAGAAGTGCCACGACTAAAAATTGCTATGGAAGAACCATTGCCGACGATAACGAAAGACGGCAAATGGGAAAGACGGCAGAGAAGGATAACGTCATTGGCGGATATGTGTGATGTAGCTCCGGAGTCAAGGACCCATGGATTGGTGCCTTGAATAGCCATCTGGATCAGGGCGACAAGGAGACCTGCCTGATCCCATCCTCCTGGTGCATGGTAGGTGACAGGCGCTGGTGCGGTCGACGAGACCTGCAGTGGCGTGAAGGCAGTGTGTGCTTGAGGAAGCGGTGCCAGAGGTGGGCGCCATTGCTGCTGTTGCTGTTGCTGGGGCCCTAGACCCATAGGTTGTAATAAACCCACGGGCTAGCTGGTTGGACACCGTGGCCGGGCTGGAAACCCGGGCACGCCCGCCCTAGGAGCCTTGGTCGAACTGCTACTACTACTTTGGCCACCGCCACCCCCTTGTTGCCCTTGCCCTTGCCCTTGCCACCATCACGTGGATGAGAAGATGAGGACGAGGACGATGAACGGCAAGCTGCAAATGTGCAGGCCCCTGTCGTTGAGGCAGCGAGGGAGGTGTTGGGGGTGGCCTTGGTCTCACTGGCGAGACGGAGTTCCTTCAAGCGAAGCATGTTGACAGCCGAGGTGAAGGATGGCAGCAGCATTGTGTTGGCGATGATGTCGGCGGTGTTGGTGAGGCGCTGATTGAGGTTGTTCAGGAGATTGAGCACCAGCTGACTGTCCTCGACAGCATGGCCAACGTCATGGAGGGTGTCAGCAGTCTACTTCAGTTGTGAAGCATAGGCCCCAATAGGAAGATCACCCTGAGTCGTAGAGGAAAACTCCTAATTCAAGATGATGGCGTGCGGCTCCTGGTTTGCCTGGAACGGATAACGGATGGCGGTGTAGAGGTTGTGAGCAGTCTGTTCTGGCGCCATGGCAAGATCAAGAATGCCATCAGAGACGAAGCCGTACATCCAGCTGTGCACACAAGCGTCCGGCTGAGTCCAAGTAGAATCAGTCGAACTGGCGGCGATGGTGCCATCGATGTGACCTTGAAGGCCAAACTTGCAGCACATGGCGGTGAAAAAGGCGCTCCACTTGCTGTAGTTCAGCAGCCGAAGGTCAAGCTCGATGGGAACATGAGTCTTGACATTGACAGAGGCGTACAAGGCAACGAAGACCGGGACGAGGGAGGCAGCATGCCGGAGTTGGAGCTAGGGCTGGAGGCCAACGTGGTGGATGATTTCGTCGTCTTGCCACAGGATCAGCAGGGAAGGGTGGGGTCGGCTGGAGGTCGGCGCGGACTGGTTTCGCGGCACGCAGGAGGTAGGGAAGCCTGGAGCGATGGATTAGGGCAGTGGAAGGCCCCATGTGGCGGCTGATAGCATGTAGAACGATAGGTTTAGGGAAACACCACGTGCCCTATTAGGGAGGGCGGTGACCTGTTATATATATAGCTGTTGGTATTTTAAACATCACTTCACGTTAAGTTGTCATCTCTAACATGATCCAAAAACCAAAGGTAAAATAATCTTCACTTGCCTCCTAAAAGTAATACTATAGAATATATCCGCAAGCGCACAGATAATTCTCCTATTGTAGCACTTCACCCGGTAAGTATTTCGAGTATCGTTGATTTGTTTTATGCCAAAAGGATAAAGGTGGCATTCTACTCATTAGGATAATCTACTATAATGATTGGAAAGATAAATGTACAGACCTATAATAACCCAACTATAGTGCTTTAGCGATAAATAAGTCAATGATAAATGGTAAATGATAACTGAGTAAATGAGGTAAATGGTATTCCAAAGATAGAATATAGAGACTCACTAATGTAGTAAGACAATCTCAATATTCGGCTAAAGTAAAGGAAATCTATGTAATTACTAAATACAAAGTCTACAGCCTACGCCACATTACACATCTTCATCTATAACATAATCAACTCAGAAAACATTATAAGGAGCATCATTTAATAAGGATATTAAGACACAAGGGTCACCTCCTTCGCGACTGCGCTCTGCTCATCCTACGTACGGGGGATGGACTACATAGAAACCAACGCAGCTGTCACCTAGGCGGACTACCACACGACCCGGCACGTCAGGGTGCCACCGTAGGTACACAATATATCTTGACACCACGTCTACATAATGCATACCACATAACTCACTCGAGTACTGAATTAGGCGCTTTATGATCATACGATAATAATCATCACCAATCACAACTATATCGAATACGCAAGTAGAATAAACTAAGAACTGAATAAGTAGCAATATATTAAAACAAAGCAAAGTCATAATGAGATACAAGATAATATTACCGATCTCTAGACGAGCGGATCTGCAATCCCGAGCATAGCGCCCAACTCTATTTGAACCTTGGTAGATGCATAAACTATGAACTTGAAGAACTAGAGCCTAATTTCTAATCTCTGGAAACCCTAACTTCTGTCTACTCTTGACGAATGAAGCAGGAGGAATGAATTGGTGCTCTGGGAGGGGGGTCTGCCCCTTTATTTATAGCCCGGTGGGATGAACGTGCGCCGTGAGATCAAACCGACTTGAACAAAGAGCCCAAATGACTCCAGAGAGGTGGTGGAAGAAGACTCCAGAAGGTGGGCCGAAACCCTAGCAGATGAAGTATGTGTTCTGGATCCTTCTAACTTGTTGATGAAGTATGTTTTCGTCGCGATTAAGTTTCGTGGTAATTATGCTCTTTAATCCTTCTTTTAAGCCTTTCTGGAATAATCCCTGAAAAATACACAATTCACCAAAACTCGTGAAATTTGTCAGTAATAACCCCTATGCATCTATTATTGATCTTCCCTTGGCATTAGTTGACGGTATAAAATTGGTACTTAACGACCATCAACAATACCCCCAAGCTAAGTCTTTGCTAGTCCCTTAGCAAAGTTGACTTGAAATAATTTATTTAGGGTTCCATAAAATGTATAACTCCCAACAAATACTTGAATATTTAAATAGAAATTCTTCTCCGGATTGAAATTCATTGATCTACCTTTCAAATTTATTCTTATTCTTTTCAATCGTGGGGCTTTTAAGCTAACTCTTGGGTAATTGAGAGACAGAATAATCAAGCAAGTACTGAGTCTTTCATCCTTTGTTTCAATCATTGCTCCAGATTTTTTTTAAGAACTAAGTATATAATTTTTATTTAGGAAATAATGAGAGCCTACTAATAAGATTGCAGAGGACTACTAAGGTATACATCATGATTGAATGTGTGATTGTGATTAAATTTTATTTTTGAGCTCCTATGCATTATTCTCTCTTTTCTGTCTTCTGAAGAGTATAGGTTATCTCCCAGCGGATACTTTTTTGTACATATTTTTTTCTCTCAGGCGGGTGTCTTTGCACCCATTGTTTTACTCTCTTCTTTTTTTTTGCACATACCCTTTTAATATGGCATCTTTTAGGCTCATACTTCTTTGGTATGGCATCTTTTAATTGTATAACCCATACTTTCTGTTAGACTTCTAAGAGAGAGACTGGTGCATAGGGTGAGAAACTTTTTGTGCATGTGAATTCAATCATGAATGCATAACAGAATAGTCTACTTAAATCATATTAGTAGAACAGATTATTATATTTGTTTTGATTTTGATTTTTGAAATCTCTGGAGCTTAGGTGTCACTTAGGATGAAATAAATAGCAATTCAAACCTTCTTATATCATATCCATCAATTACTTAGAAAAGATTATGCTACCCACTGATATCAAGTTTCAGAATAAATTTTCATTGTAGATAAACTTCATGGAATTCGTAAGAGAATTTAAATTTAAATACTAAGCAATTATAGAAAATTATATTTAAAAAATTTAAATATCTTTTTGATTTTTCTCTACCTTCAAGTTCTAATTATTCTAAAGACAAATTGAATGCGGAATTTAAAGCAAACTTAATTATACAATTTATTATTTTTTTAGATTTTTATTTTTTTTAAGCAAGTAGAAATTTAATGCAATAACTAAAGAAAGCAGTAAATAAATTTTTATTTGGTTGTCTTGTTGTTTTTAGCAATATTGAAATTGACAGAATTAAAGACTGAATTAAATACTAAAATAAAAAGCATATATAAAGGTGAGAGGTACTCACCTAGCGGGGATCTCCCCCAAGCTGGATGTTGCTCAGTAATGAAATGGAAGTGGCGGCGGGTATCCCATCTGATGTATCAAATACTCTAATCCGCTCTGCGTCTGCTGCTGTCCCTGATATATCTGATTCAGTCGTTGGTCCGTGCTGTGCTGCCATTGTTCATGCTGGTAGAACCTGTTGTCGACCTGCTGCTGCCACTGCTCGTGCTGTTGCAGTGTGTCGCTTATTGCGTTCTGCCCCTATTCAATGTTAGTGAGACGCATAGACAAAGCTGGAAAATCATTAGCGGTAGTAGAAAAGTGCTGCTCAGGTGGGCGATAGTAGTCATCTTCTGGTGGTGCATGAAACGGATACGGTCCACCAGCGGTGAAATCCGTGTTCCGCGTGTAGAAAAAGATGCTCGTCCTCTCTGAAAATCAGTTGCTCCCCAACCCTTTGCTGCTGCTGCCGATGAAGATTATCCTTACTGAAATGTGGACTGTTCCTCCCATCCTGTATGTGCAGTCCATTACTGGCGCAGCTCCTGCGTCGATACCTGTTCACCAAAATTGACATAGTGGGAATAAGCTGCCCCAGATGGTGCTGGGTCAACTCCAGTGAAATTAGCTCTCGACGCCCTGCTGATGCGCGCGGACGGACACCTGCCAATATTAGCTCTAACAGCTGGAAAAATAAAATTCTGGACAGAATAAATTCCTAACTCCCTGTCTGGCAGTTCGTACTCATTGTCATAATTTTTATAAATCATAACTATTTGATTATTTCGGCGTTTGAGCATGTGAGCACGTAAGAAAAAATCATAAGCAATAATTCTGCGGGTATCAGAAATATAAATAAGTGAAGCATTTGATAATAAACCTAACCCTGCAGCTAAACGAGTAATCCAGGAAGTAAAAGAAATACTGCACTTTCTTAAGGATGGGACAGTTCTCTAATAATTTAACATCATTTTTACAGGTGACGCTTTCCTCTTTTTAATCATGATATATAACAAATGTAGCTCATCCTGTTTAATAGTATTTAACTCCTCTCTAGGAAAGAATATAAAAGCTAGCCATTTAAGTATAAATCTCAGTGTGGGATGATGAACTTCTTCAGTAGTATATTTTTGTTTTCTTTCAGGTTTCTTTGCAGTGATACTCTCCCAAAAATCATTTTTATCAAAGTCTTGGAGAGTTTTAGAAATATTGACCACACAATGATTATTAAATGCTAATGCTAAACTAAGAGTTTTTCATGAGAGGGTGAAAGGTTTATTAAACATTTTAAAATTAATCTTATCATCATCAAAGTCTAGAGTGCTAATAAATTCTATAGTGAGTAACTTGCTACCCTGCTCATTAATTTGCCATATATTTTTCCATCCAACATTTCTAAAAATAAGCTCAACTCGGAATCCATTCCGGTTTTATGGAGCAAAGTGGCATAAAAAATTAGAGTATGTGTAAATTCCTTGTTTTTAACCACATTTAAAATTTCTCTCTGAGGTCTAGTTGATAATGAAATTTGAGTTATGCTTATGAGTTCATACCTCTCTTCCGGTTGGGAAGAGGATGACGGGTTGTCATACGTGAAGGGTGATGGTGGATCGATATTCATGTCGGAGCCGACGAACGATGGCACTTGTGATGACGATTGGCTTTTTGTTGTGCGGCGTGAGAGGGCTCTTCCAAGTGATCGAATGACACCTTTCATTCTATTGCTCATCTTGCCTGTAAAATGAAGAACACGAAGAACACGACAAGAACAAACAAGAACACAAGAACAAAATAATGAACAAGCAAGAACAGGAGGAGAGAAGGAATTAAAGTGGTGATCTCTCTTTTAGGTCTTCTTGCTAATCTTTTTCTCTACCCTTTTTCTTGCTTAAACTTGAATCAAATGATAGGATTATGGAAGTTTGAAGTCACGAGCTGCAAAACTACTTAGCTATGTGCTCTCTGGAGTGTGTGTGAGTGAATGAATGAGTGAGAGAGAGGAGAGGCAGAGAAGTGGAGGAGGGGCGCCGGCCGGCATGGCCTTGGAGCCGGTCGGCCCCACCTTGTGCCATTTGTCTCTCAACTTTTGAAAAATATCGACACCACCTAGATGCTCTTCCAAATGCATGTGAGTTGGTTCCTTTCTCTGATGAATGCATGAGTGGAGAGTAGTGCATGAATGATAGAGCTTGTATGGTAGTGAAAAGTAATAGTTGGTGATAAGGCTTGAGATGACTTGATGTGATGTATGTGGGTCCCACATGTTTCCCGTATTTATACCGTATAATGACACAAGAATGAAAAACTAAATTACTTTTATGAATCTATAAAAAATTAGAATTCTAATGATGGTCTTTTTATAATTTTCTGCCACCACAGCAAATTTCACTGATGGGGGTTTAACACTCCATTAGTAATAATCACATGGGGCTTAAGCTTTAATCATGCTATGCAATTTATGAGAAAGTAAATATGCAAATTTTAATGCAAAAATCAAATTACCGATAACTACCGAGTTACCTCCTGGCGATGGTTCGGGGTTTTTGAGTCCGCCGATCCAGACTTCTCCAGTTGAATTATTCTTCATGATTCATCTCTGGTGTCGGAGATGTTGTTGCATCTTGTTCTTCATGACACTTCAATGTTTGGCATTGCTCCAGTCTTGGCTTGAATGCGAATCGCTCTTCTTGACCATTGATGGTGAATGTGATCTCTGCAGCTCCGACGTTGATGGTTGCATTTGCAGTGTTTAAGAATGGTCGCCCGAGGATGAGGGGTATCTTCCTCTCTTCCTGCATGTCAAGTACTACAGAATCTACAGGAATGAAAAAGTTGCGGATTTTTACCGGAATATTTTCTGCGATTCCTGCGGGATAGCGAACCGATTGGTCAGCTAATTGCAAACACATCGTGGTTGGTGTGAGCGTAGAATAGTTGAGTTTGTCGAAGACGGTCTTGGGCATGATGCTGACACTTACTCCAAGATCACATAAAGCATTCTCGAACATCTGGTCTCCTATTGAACAATCAATAGTGGGACACCCTGCATCATTCTTCTTAGTAGGAAAAGAACTCAGAATTGCCTCACTACACTCCTCCGTTAGCTTGACAACTTCAGTAGAAGGTAGTGGTCCTTTGTTGTTGAGGATGGTTCGAAGATACTTTGCGTATGTAGGTACATGCATGGCATCTAACAACGGAATATTGACATATAACTTCTGAATTACCTCTACAAACTTACCAAATTGATCATCTATTTTAGCTCTTCTTCTTCTGCGTGGAAACGGTAGGAGGGTTGTGTCATGAAAATCTTGAATTAATTCTTGATCTTGTGGTTCAACTGGTGATGAAGGTGGTATAACTTCTTCTTCTCTGTTGTCCTTCTCAATCTCTTCTTCTACCAGCACTAATTGTGATGGTCTACGAGCTCCTTTTGAGTAAGGTGGATCACGTGTAGACTTACCTCCTCTAATAGGTATTCCTTTTATTTGCTCATGGTTAGTGGTAAACAAAGTAGAAGATAATTGTAAAATTTGTAATTCTATCTTTTTATTAAATAATATTTGCTCTTTAACAGTGGAAGAGAAATTATCCAATTTAGAATTAATTCCTTCTAAAACTTTATCATTAAAAGCAAGTTTCTTATAAATACTTTCATTAATTCTAGCTTGTTCTAATATTAATTCTCTCAAGGGTGGTTGTTTATGATTTGAAAAATTAGAATTGCCTTGGTACTTACCTTGACTGGTTGACCGAGGTTGATTCCATCCTTGTTTCTGAGAAGTAAACTTGATGACTGTACTAATATCTTCTGGGGGATTTGCAAACTCAATTTCTAAATATCCTTCATATTGATTCTGGGAATTGAATGCATCTTGAATAGCTTGACGATCTCTTTTATGATTGGCTCTTTGCTCTAACCAGTTCAACAGTACATCCATCTTGGTTGATAGTGCACACACTTCCTCTGAAATTTCTTCACTTTTATGGCATGTTTGAGTGTTATTTGTCCAATTCTGATTTTCTGCTATCTTTGCCATAATATCTTCAGCTCTTCCAGGGGTGAGTGACATAAATGATCCTTCAGCAGTGGCATCTAGTTGCTCACGTGACCTTTGAGTTAGTCCATGATAGAATGTTTGCATGAGTAACCACTTTTCCATTCCCTGATGGGGACAATCTGATATGTAATCTTGAAAACGTTACCAGGCTTCTGAAATAGATTCACCTTTCTGCTGACAAAATTCTGAAATCTTTACTCGTAGAGCATTGGTTTTGCTTACTGGGAAAAACTTTTCTAAGAAAGCTTTTAAACATTCTACCCATGTCTTGACTCGATCTTTATTCTGATAAAACCACTGCTTCGCCTTTTCCTCCAATGAGAATGAAAACAAACGAAGTAGCACGACGTCTTGAGGAATGCCTTTGATGTGGATGGTGTTGCCAATCTCCAGGAAATTCTGCAGATGGACACTTGCATCTTCATCCTTCTTTCCACTAAATGTGATAGCTTGCACCATTTTGATGAGGCTTGGCTTGATCTCATAATCTTGATTTCCAATATTGAAAGTTGGCCCAACGCGAATATTCTCAGTGCTTGGGGCAGAGAATTCACGTAGAGTCTTCTCAGCCATGGCTTCACAAAATAATGTAAGACCCTTCTTCCTATGGTTGTTTCTGATTAATAAGAGTTAAAATACACAACCAATCCTGCACTTACCCTATATAAGATATTTAAATATAAACAAAACACGGGTAAGTCTGCTAAAACAAAAGGTTATGGTTATCTCTAAGTATTTATGTTTATAGTTATTTTTATGTTTTTCTTATAATATTATCTATGAAAAACTCTCCTATATGAAATTCTAGAATAAATAACCTGGTGAATAAAATCA
Organism: Eremochloa ophiuroides; assembly: GCA_038502445.1. NCBI lineage: Eukaryota > Viridiplantae > Streptophyta > Magnoliopsida > Poales > Poaceae > Eremochloa > Eremochloa ophiuroides. The sequence continues at coordinate 35,830,746 of JAHLJS010000009.1, forward strand.
ACGAACTCAATAAATTATCCTAATGAATACAATTGCCATCCCCGGCAACGGCGCCAGAAATGCTTGTTGGTATTTTTAACATCACTTCACATTAAGTTGTCATCCCTAACATGATGCCAAAAACTAAAGGTAAAATAATCTTCACTTGCCTCCTAAAAATAATACTATAGAATATATCTGCAAGCACACAGATAATTCTCCTATTTTAGCACTTCACCAGGTAAGTATTCCAAGTATCGTTGATTTGTTTTATGCCAAAAGGATAAAGGTGGCATTCTACTCATTAGGATAATCTACTATAATAATTGGAAAGATAAATGTGCAGACCTATGATAACCCATAACTCTAGTGCTTTAGCGATAAATAAGTCAATGATAAATGGTAAATGATAATTGAGTAAATGAGGTAAATGGTATTCCAGAGAGAATATAGATACTCACTAAGCTATACATATCTCTAATAGTGTAGAAGGATAGGTTTAGGGAAACACCACACGCCCTATTATGGGGTGACCTGTTATATATATATAGCCAAGTGTCTAGATGTACAAATATGGTTTACAATACGGTACAATACAAGTTAGCCATACATACCTCTAATACTCTTATGTCATCACTAACAAAAATTTCTTCGGGTTTCATTTTTCTATTCTCATCCTCCGCAGAGCAAATGGTAGGGATCTCTGTTGCCATTCTGGTGGTGCTGTTTGCTGTTCAGCGTTTTGGCACAGACAAAGTTGGCTATTCATTTGCATCCATTATTCTGTTGTGGTTCATGTTCATTGGAGGCATTGGAATTTACAACTTAATAAAATACGACATCGGGGTTCTGAGAGCTTTCTATCCAAAATATATCGTAGACTACTTCAGAACGAATGGAAAGGATGCATGGATCTCCCTTGGTGGCATCCTTTTGTGCTTTACAGGTGAGCTTCAAAGTATGTAAGCATATCACAGAATCAATTCCCTAACAGGCTAACACCCTAACCCTCAATGGCACAAAACAGGCACAGAAGCTATGTTTGCTGATCTAGGCCATTTCAACGTAAGGTCAATTCAGGTACGTGTATGTTCTTTCTAAGACTAATATTAGAAATGGCTCCAGAGGAAGTCACGTTAAGTTTTCATTTGCATCTTGGACATCCTTAAAAGTAGTGACCAATAAAAAGTGCAGGAATCAATGTTAATCTTTTACATCTTATTTTGTTGTGATTAACATAAGATGACAGAAATCGTGTTCTTTTACAGATCAGTTTCAGCTTTATTTTGTTCCCATCAGTGTCATTAGCTTATATTGGTCAAGCGGCGTTCCTCCGTAAACACCCAGAATATGTTCTTGACACTTTCTATAAATCAATTCCAGGTAAATTATTCAAGATGATGCAGTGGCTCTATTCGATGTTTTGTTTGAATCAAACACAACTGTATCTTGTTTGCAGGACCAATGTTCTGGCCAACCTTCATAATTGTTGTCTCTGCTGCGATAATTGCAAGCCAGGCTATGATATCCGGCACATTTGCAATCATTCAACAGTCACAAACATTGGGCTGCTTTCCAAGGGTCAAAGTACTCCACACCTCAAAACTTTATGAGGGGCAGGTGTACATTCCAGAGATAAACTTTGCTCTTGGGTTGCTTTGTGTGATAGTAACATTTGGTTTCAAGACAACGACTAATATTGGCAACGCATATGGTAAGACAAACGTGAATCCTATACTACTCTCCTTTGTGAAACATGACACCAAGTTAATTCTGTGCAGGAATTTGTGTTACTTCTGTGATGGTCATTACAACTAGTCTGCTTGTAATTGTGATGCTTCTCATATGGAGGGTGAGCATTTGGCTGATAATACCCTTCTGTCTGGTATTTGGATCCGTGGGGCTTGTCTATCTTTCTTCAGTTCTATACAAATTCAAACAAGGGGGTTACCTACCTATTGTGACTGCAGCAGTTATGCTGAAGATCATGGGTGTTTGGCATTATGTCCATGTAAAGAAATACTGGTACGAGCTTGAGCACATAGTTACAAATAAAGATATGCAAGAACTCATTCAAGCACATGACGTAAAAAGAACTCCTGGGGTAGGCTTCCTCTATACAGAATTAGTGCAGGGTGTCCCACCAATTTTCCCCCACTTCATTGAGAAAATACCCTTTGTTCATTCGATCCTAGTGTTTGTTTCCATTAAACACTTGCCGGTCCCTCATGTTGAGGTGTCAGAATGATTCCGCTTCAGGATAGTTGAGTCCATAACCTCCCGGATGTTTCGGTGTGTAGCACGATATGGTTACAATGATACCATAGAAGGGGCTAAAGAATTTGCTGCTTCCCTTGTTGAAGGACTTCAATCATTTATTGAAGAAGGGAATTTTATCACAAGCGAGCAAATTCAGGAAACTGAGGTTGAAGCAACCTCCATCACAGATTGTAACACAAGAACACGTAAAGCCAGTAGCTCCACAGTGTACATTGAAGAGGCACTGAGGAAAAGTGAAACTACAGATCTCACCCAACCTCCCATAAGCAGCAACTCAGCGCACTCATCTGGAAGGACTAGCGAAGACCATTCCCACACAACTGCAGAAGAAAAACAATTTATTCAGAGGGAGCTGCAGAAAGGAGTGGTCTATATTCTTGGAGAAACTGAAATCAGGGCAGGACCAAATTCATCCTTTTTCAAGAAGATTGTTGTCAACTACATGTACTCATTCTTGAGGAAGAACTTCAGGCAAGGCGAGAAGGCTTTTGCAATCCCTAGGCAGCAGGTGCTCAAAGTGGGTATGGTATATGAAATTTAAGCATCTTGAAGAGACTACTGCAGAGGAAGCTGCATTGGTGCAACATTACAGGTTTGTGTTTGGTTTTCTTTCTGTTAACACCAAATTTTGGGCTGGGAGCCGATAGCCGATGCCAGAAGCCGATAGCCGATTCCGAAGGAAGGAGAATAGCCGATTGAATGGTGAATCGGTTATCGGGCGAAGGTGACAGAAGGCGTGCAGCGTCGGTATTGATGACGTCATCTAGAGTCTGCACCACCGAGATGCGATCACGATCGGAGTCCGTTATGAAAGGGAAGTTGGGACTCCAAGTTACCTTAGATATAGGATAGTTTGTTGGTTTCCTTATCTATTAATGAGTTGTAATTCGATTAGGACTCTAGCTACGCTCAGGGTATAAATATAAGCCCTCAGCCATCGTAAAATATATAACAACATCAATACAACACAACTTTCGGCTCCGGCCAAACAAACCCTAGAGTCAGTCGAGTCCGGCGAGTTACTTCATCCAGACTGGGTGTCATCCGGTGGACGCAGGCTTGCTTGTAAGTATCGTCAACCCCCTGTTAAACTATGTCTTTTTAGCGTCATCCGGTGGACGTGGAAGCATGGCGGACCAGGGTCCTTGCTAAGCTCTGTTTCTTTGGCGTCATCCGGTGGACGCGGGAAGCATAGTGAGTCAAGGATGATTCACGCTGGTTTACCCGATCAATCTGTGTTAATCGTCATCCGGTGGGCGAGATGCAGATTAGGACGGTTTTCACGCGCGGATTAGTTATCGATTCGTGTTTGTTTGCTTGATTAATCTATTAGTTAACGTCATCCGGTGGACAGGCTATAGATTAAGACAGTTTGCATGCATGGATTAGTTATCGGCTCTAGTTAAATTTGGCAGTTTAGCTAGATTCATTAAGTTACCGATGTTGCTTATATTTATTGTTTATTATTTAAAGCAATCATCAATTTGCCCGTCTTGATCCATATGCGTCGGCTTATATCTAATAGATCCATATGTTCAACGAATTATGTTTGCCATACGTTTCATATTGAATGCTTTGCACTCGCCGATTGTATTTTGGATCTAGATTAGATACGGGTCGCACTCAAGTAATAAAATAAACATTGTCTAGATTCAAAGGTTAACGGATTTAAGTTGCAACTTCATCATGACTGCCTCGATCCGCTCGATCTCCACTGTTGCAAGATTGCGATTTAGATCCATTAGCCGGAGAGTTGAAACATCGTTTGCTTTATAAGCTTGTATGTTGCTCGTATACACTGAATCGGCTAAAGTAGCCGATTTCATCCTATTTTACATTGAGACATCTTATGATCATGTTAGCTTGCTGTGGCTACATCTTTTATAGTATACTTCTGTCTAATGCAAGTATATGTCATTGAATTCATGTCTGAATCGGTTAACTTGAATTATAATGCATGTTTCGCTACAATCGGTTCATAACATGACGGAATCGGCTTTCTAGTCGATCTCCCATTAAATCGGCTCTTCGAGCCATACATTTGGAACTACCTGGACATACCGGTTAGTTCCGCCCTGTGATTACTGATTACTATCTTTTTCCTTGTCAATTGCAGGTCAAATTGACTGGCACGCTTGGGTGTTACTGACACTCTCAGACCGGGTCCGAAGCTAGCTGGATCTGCGAGAGCTTCACTGCCTCAAGGATCGTTTCCAGGCTTCGCTGGTGTGTTGGGCTTAGGGAACCATTTTTTGTGCCAACACTTTCTTAGGCACATATTGCACTTCCCTAGCAGTCAGTGTCCCCGGGAACATGATTTATGTGTGTGTTGATAAACTTGTGATTTTATAAACAATGTGTTATTGTGTTACATGAAGTCTTGTACCGCGTGTTCGGCAATACACCTACACCCAAGGGTAGGCCTGTTTTTTATTTTTCGCACGAACGTGTTGCTTGCTTCATATGGTACACTTGCCTATATGTAGTGAACAGATTGGATGCAATCCTTGAGTATTTTCGTCCATCATTTGCTCATGTTATGCCAATCGTTCTATGCACTTTAAGTGATGTAGTAAGGTTTAAATAAGCATTTTTTATAAAAAAAAACTTGGTGTCTTGGAACAACGGTATTTTCTCACGTCTGAAAGGGGAAAATATTGCTAAAATTCAGGTGCCTGAAATTTAGTTTTCTTTCAAGCAACGGTAATTGCATATACTTTATACTAACATTGCAGGTTTGGTTCTTTACAATTTCTATACGTGCAATCTGCAATTTTTGGTATCTATAATAAAAACTCGTTAGACAAATCTACAAACTTGACAAAATTTAATTTACGATAGAACAAATACAATTAAGAATTTACAATTATTTCTATAGGAAGACAATGATAAAAATTTAATATGCCATGATATAAAGACAAACTAACAAATCATAAAAGTAACAATATACTTATACTAGTTGGTAATATAAAGTGTTGACTGAAATTATCTAAAATTTCAGCCACCTGAAATATATAGGAAGGTTTGGAACCTTAAGCAGCAGTATTCCTGTGTCCATAACAAAAAAACTTTTTACTCCTGAAAATTAAACATTGGACCTTAAGCAGCAGTATTGTGTCCATAAAAAAAAAAAAAAAAAAAAAAAAAAAAAAAAAAAAAAAAACCCTCCCACATAGGCCTAAGCACTTTTGCTCAAACCCCAAGACATTAGACATATCAACAATTTCTTTGTCTAGGTGATATGCCCCACTGAATCGCCGGCCATCAGTATAAACCAAGTCACATAAATGGCAAAGACGGGAGATAAACAAACTAATAGTCACATGATAAACCAAATCGATTAAGAATCGTAGCAGGGAGAACGTACCGTAGAATGGCCGATGCAGCACTCACGAGCGGCCACAACGCGAGGCATGCGTCCCCAACTCCCCATTGATGCGCCTCTCCTCCTTCTCGGACATATCGTCGAACGATTTCCGAACACGACCAGCCAGGGGACAAACGCTCTATGAAATGAATCACTTGTCAAGAGAGGATTAGACGGGCGGACAGGAAGACACTGATGCCAAGTAATGAATGCACCCAGAGAGGACTAGAGGGAAATAAATGTGTAAACCTGATCGGTGTTTGGGGCCTCTGAAGACTGAAGTCTGCTCTCTGTCTCCTACCCAGAGATTATTGTCAGAAACACGATCGTAGCAACTAGATTTTAATTAGGATATTTAGTTTATGAGCTATAATTTTTTAATTTAAAAAATATGAGATAATTGATGATGTCAGTAATTTTAGATTTTTTTTTTGTCTTAGATCAACTTTATCACTGGCAGCAGACCTACAGCGATAGCCTGTATGCATTGGTTGAAGTAGAATCATGCGTGGACCGCAGCAGTAGAGTGGTTGGCCGGGATGGCCTCGGGCAGACGTCTAGACTTAGTTGTACTCCTTCCGGTCCAAAATAGATATCATTTTTACTTTCTCATAAGTCAAACACTTTAAACTTTAACCAACTATATATATAATAGTAATATTTATAATAAATAATTAATATTATTAAATAGATTATTAAATATAGTTTCATAATACACTAATTTAGAGATATAATGTTGCACATATTTTCTACAAACTTATTTAAAATTAAAAAAATTTAACTGCCACGCATTCCATAGCGACTTATATGGAACGGAACATAGAGACTTACTCCCTCCGTCCCTTTTTTGTGTCGTTTGCGCTTTAAAAAACAACTTCATTCACATATATATTAAAAAAATATTAATATTTATATTATATAATTAGTATTATTGAAAAGATCTTTGAATCTAGTTTCTTAATAAATTTATTATGAGATACAAATATTACACGTATTTCTATAAATCGAGCTAAACTTGTGACACGCACACCAACGACGACAAATAATTAGGAATAGAGGGAGTATATGGGATGGAGGGAGTATTCGGCTCGTCGGCACTGGTTTCCCCTCTCTCTCTCACATTCCGCCGTGCGCCAAACAGTAACTTGGACAAATTTAGAACCGAAAAGGTGGGTGCCTAGAAGGCAGGGTACTAAGGCCCCGTTTACATGCATTTTGTTTTGCAAATTTGACTGAATGTAACAGAACCGTCTAAATCACATGGCTCACAGGCACCTTTCATTGTCACTAACGATCTCTGACAGCCGGGCCCGTTTCCCAGATGACCTAGGAGGATCTGCCGGGTTACATCAGCACCCGTTTCTCCGACAGGATCCCATTGCGAAGCCATTACAGGATTACAACATTTCATAATAAAATACATCAGAGTAAAAGTGCGGAAGATTTAAATAGTACTTAGATTACAAACCGGTTGTTCAAATAGAATTCAAATGCAGTTATTACAGGCCATAGTTCAAATAGTAGCAGTAGCAGTAGAACAACAACATAACGTAATAAGATAGATAATAACACGAACCCTACCCACAGGTTCACTTCACTCAGTGATGGAGTACTATTCAAACCACCCATTTAATATTTTTATTAAATTCTCCATACAACAGAGAGCACTCACATTAATTTTCATAATTTTTGCTTCACTGGTTTAATCCCTACAAAAATAACAAAATAGAGTACTATTCACATGATTTAAAATAGAGAAGCACTACTTAATCACCTGGAAAAAGGAAAAAGGAAACCAGCCCGAGGCGGCCCAGTTAAGCCAGGTCGGCCCAGCGCGGCCCGCTCGCCTGCCCGCCCTCTCTACTCTCACCCAGGGACGCTGATCAGCGGGCCCCTGCTGTTAGCTCCCTCTTCCTTCTCTCGCCGCGCCCCTGCTCGCGCGCGCATGCGGCGGTTCGCCGCGGTACTCGCCGGCGGCGACCTCAGCGACGAAACCAACCACGGCTACATGACCTCTATCACCTAGCGGACCACCTAGCGCCCTTATCCCCTAACCCCTAGCGCCTCCGACGAGCACAACTCGTCCATGGCGGACTCGACGGCACGGTGACCCGGCTCCGACCGGTGTAATACGGTAATGTCACGGAAAAAGGTTTGTGGAGACTCAGGAGCTCACCAGGGTCCTAGACCGGTAGTCGGTTGGGGCTGGAACGGCTCGGAGCGACGAGCGTGACGGCGGAGGCGGTTGCGGTTCGGTGCTCCGGCGGCGAGACCCTGCGTTCCGAAGACCCTAGAGCACCACTTGAAGAACCAGCGCGCGCATGAGCATACATCAAAGCTATAGAGTACAAAACACGAGCTCAAGCGGAGCGAGACTCACCACTCTAGGCTAGTCACGTTGAGATTGCTCGCGGCGGTGCTCCCGAGCGGCCGCGGCAACGACGGCGAGGGCTCCGGCACGAACGGACCACCACAGCGCACTCTGAGTGCGTCAGGCGGTGCGCAAGTGAGCTGGCTACCTAGCTGTGGGATGGAGAGTGTGGAGTTGGTCAGAGCACGGTGGATTTCGCCGGAAGCCAAGGCAACCTCGTCGGCGGACGACGGGAGAGAAATGACAACGGTGAGCACTCGTCGACCTTAATAGGACGGGGAAACGGTGGGATAAGATCGAGAGCGACCCGGGGCAACCGAGCGACTCTCCACGCGGCGGTGCCCCGGCCCCGGCTGACTGGACGGCTACTGGCGCGCGGTGCGGCACGCGCGTACGGCGGCGCTGCCGGAACAGGGGACCTCCGCCCTAACACTGTAGCTACAAGTGTAGGTCAAAAGCTATTTGAGCCCATATCTCCTAGATTTGGAATGGCAACCAGAAAAACTTCAAAAATAAAGTTTGTAGAGATTTTTGTGAAGAACATCTTTGCTTTTTGAACCATATTCAAATTCGGCCAAATTTTGAAATTACAGAAAGGGGGTAAAAGTTGAATTTAAATTTGATTTGCAATTCACTGAAATTCTCTAAATTTTTACATATAAGTTGAAAATCTGTAAACATGCAAGTTGTTCAACTTACTGAGCCCTACAACTTCTATTAGGGGTGTTTTGTTAGATTCTTGATAGTTTTTAAATTGATGTTTCAAATTTGAATTTCAAGTCACTGTTTTGAGTTTAATTCAAATTTCCAGTAACTTCAAAATCTCCAAACATAAAAGTTGTTCCATTTTAAAAGATCTACGACTTTCATTAAGACACTTTTATCAGATTCCTTATAGATTTTGAATTAGGTTTTGGGATCAAATTAGGGTTTAAATTGATTTCTCTTTTTGATTTGGATTTTGATTTCCAATCAAGGGTTTAATTATACCATCATTCACAAACACATTCAAGTCACTCTAGAAACCCTAAGCGCATTCACATGCAAGCAGTTGAATTAAATATGACGACATGGCAGATTAATTAACTATAATACCAGAGGTATTACAGCCTTCCCCACTAAAAGAAATCTCGTCCCGAGATTTGATATACAATTAAGACTTGAAACAAAGTAATGGAAAAGAAAATGTAACAATTAACCTAATTCAACCTTGATTACTAAACGAGTAGGAGAGTTTATACATTATACAACTCGGAACCTTACATCTATAGAGTAGTGAAAAATTCGGGAAAATTTTCTGAAAGGTAGTCCTCTGATTCCCAGGTAGCTTCATCTTCGGAGTGCTGACTCCGTTGGATCTTGTGCCACCTAGCTGTAGTTCTTCGGGTAACTCGATCATTTCGATCCAAGACCCGAATTGGATACTCGGAACATGTCAGATCCGGTTCGAGTTCCACTCCTTCAACATCAACAACTTGATCGAGCATTGGAAGGCACTTTTTCAATTGCAACACGTGGAACACATTGTGTACTTCAGAGAGGTGCTTCGGCAATTGCAACTTGTAAGCCACTTTTCCCACACGTTCTATAATTAGAAACGGTCCAATATATCTCGGAGCTAACATGCCTTTGACTCCGAATCGGTTGACCCCTTTCATTGGTGATACCTTCAGGTAGACGTAGTCTCCAACCTTGAATGCTAATGGTCGACGCCTTTGGTTAGCATAACTTTTTTGACGTGATTGTGCCACTTTCAAATTCTCCTGTATCAGTCGGACCTTCTCTTCGGCTTCATTAACCAAGTCAACTCCATAGAACCATCTTTCTCCTAATTCGGACCAATTCAACGGAGTACGACACCTACGACCGTAGACTGCTTCAAACGGAGCCATCTTGATACTTTCTTGATAGCTGTTGTTGTATGAGAACTCTGCCAAAGCTAAACACTCGTCCCACGTGTTGGTGTAATTGAGTGCACAAGCCCTCAACATGTCCTCAAGTACTTGGTTGACCCTTTCAGTCTATCCATCAATCTGCGGATGATATGCTGTGCTATGCAAAAGTTTTGTCCCTAACGACTTGTGAAATGCCTTCCGAAAATTGGAGACAAATTGGGTACCTCGGTCAGAGACAATAGTCTTCAGCACTCCATGTAGCTTCATCTGGTTTTCAATATACAGCTTTGCGTAAGTCGGTGCCCAGTAATCCTTCTTGACTGGTAGGAAATGAGCTTGCTTCGTGAGACGGCCCACAATAACCCAGATTGAATCAAGACCTCTAGCTGTCCTGGGTAAACCCATGATAAAATCCATGCTGATATCCTCCCACTTCCACGCAGGAACCGGTAATGGTTGTAGCTCTCCCCCAGGCTTCATATGCACAGCTGTCACTTTTTGACAGGTATCACACCGGGCAACATACCGAGCAATTTCTATCTTCATCTTAGTCCACCAGAATTTCTGTCTCAAGTCCTGATACATCTTATTGCTTCCTGGATGAATGGAGAATCTTGTTAAATGTGCTTCATCAAGGATCTTTTGACGCAACTCAGGTATCTTTGGAACTACCAGACGATCCTTGAACCATATGACACCTTCATCATCAATCCTGAAGCAATCTGCCTTGCCGGCTTGTACTTTCTCCTTAATGTGCTTGATCTCTTTGCTTCCCTTTTGAGCAGCAATAATCTCATCTCGGATAGGTATTTCAATGCTGATGTTGGCTAGACTGCCCTGTGGAACTATTTCAATGCCTAACTTTTCCAGCTCATAACACAAGGAAAGGTCTCGGGGCTTCACTGTCAGACAATTGCAGTGAACCTTGCGACTAAGTGCATCGGCGACCACATTCGCCTTGCCAGGGTGATAATGTACTTCAATATCATAATCCTTGATCAACTCGAGCCATCTTATTTGTCTCATGTTCAACTCTTCTTGGGTAAAGATGTACTTCAAGCTCTTGTGATTCGGACTACAGCTGCCAACTCCAAGTCATGGGTGGGATAATTTTCTTCATGACGCTTGAGCTATCGCGAAGCATAGGCAATAACTCGACCCTCTTGCATCAGGACACAACCAAGACCAGTGCCAGATGCATCACAGTACACATCAAATGGCTTTTCAATGTCGGGCTGATCTAAGACTGGTGCTATGGTCAACAATCTCTTCAAGGTCTGAAAAGCTTTCTCACATTCCGGTGACCAGACGAACTTGACCTGATTCTTCAACAACCCGGTAATAGGCTTGGCTATTCTAGAAAAATCCGGAATAAAACGATGGTAATACCCCGCCATTCCCATAAAACTGCGGACTTGATGTACCGTGGTTGGTGGCTTCCAATTCAAGATTTCCTCCACCTTACTCGAGTCAACAGACACACCTTCTGCGGACAGAATATGCCCGAGAAACGGAACTCGGTCCAACCAAAACTCACACTTACTGAACTTGTCATAAAGCTGATGTTCCCTCAAGCGGGACAGGACAATACGGAGATGGTTGGCATGTTCTTCAGGGGTTTTGGAGTAGACAAGGATGTCGTCAATGAACACGACCACGAATTTGTCGAGCTCCGGCATCAAGACGGAGTTCATTAGGTACATGAAATACGCAGGTGCATTGGTTAGGCCAAAGGACATGACTAGGTACTCATATAGGCCGTGTCTGGTGGTGAAGGCTGTTTTTGGAATGTCTTCGGAATGAATTTTTATTTGGTGGTAGCCAGACCTAAGGTCAATTTTTTAAAACACTTTGGATCCAGCTAGTTGGTCAAAGAGTAGGTCAATACGAGGTTGAAAGGATCGAGGATGCCCAAGAGGGGGGTGAATTGGGCAACTAATAATTTTTCGCAAATCAATTCAACCTATCACAGTTGCCCAATATCACCCACTTGTGCTTGTGTTAAGTTCTAATCCTAAAACAAGTTATGCAATCTAGAGCCGGATCCTATCACAAGTATACTACTCTAGGAAAGTAAAGCACACAAGAGAGTACGGGAATGTAAATGAGTAAGAGAGTGCAAGCCGAGTTTTTTCCGAGGTATCGGAGAGTCGGCACTCCCCACTAGTCCTCGTTGGAGCACCCGCGCAAGGGTGTAGCTCCCCCTTGATCCTCGCAAGGACCAAGTGCTCTCTACGGGCTGATCCTTTGCCTCTCCGGTGCGGTGGATCGCACACAACCGCTCACAAGCTTGACTTGGGCCGCCCACAAACTCTCCAAGCGGTCACCAAGTCTCCGATCGCCACCAAACCGTCTAGGTGATGCCGATCACCAAGAGTAACAAGCCTAGACTCTCACTTGACCAAGAACAAGGCTAAAGAGGGTGATGGATGCACACAAGTCACTCTTGATCACACTCTAGGGGAGAAGCTCACAATCAATGGAGTTCACTCAATCCTCCCTAGGGCTCTTGCTCTCTCTCAAAGTCACAAAGGTTCCTTCAGCTGTTAGAAATGGCAAGAGAGATAGAATGGAGGCAATGGTGGAGTATAAATACTCACCTTCTCCAAAACTAGCCGTTTCTTAATTTCTTGCGTACCGTCGGACTCTGCAGACGGCACACCGTCGGACCATTCACCACGGTCTGACTCTCTCAGTCGTACTATGCACAGAACTGTGTCAGAGGGGCGTCAGACCAAACCCAATGGTCCGACGATCCACCATCCGACGCTCTCAAGCGACAAGCACAGTGACCTGCAACGGCTATAACACGGAGCAATGGTCTGACGCTTACCGTCGGACGAGGTCCAACGCCCTTTACTTTTCTCTAGACCTCTTTGGAAGCGTCGGACGCTAAGAAACCTTAGTCGACGCACGCTCTGACAACGGTCCGACGCTCGCTGAGAAACCCCAAGGCACCGTCAGACGCTGGCTGATGGTCCGATGCCCATCCAGCCAAGGTCCGACGCTCCCTGGAGTGCTGAGAAGCACCCAGGGGCTGCCACGTGTCGTCGGACGCTAGCCATTGGTCCGACGACCATACTAGCTAGAGTCCGATGCCCTCTTTTTTATCAAAACTTCGCCGAATCGAAAACTTTTCAAAACGAAGTTTGATCCTCTCTCTCTCTCAAGAGTCTCCCTAGGCTATCTAGAGCTATGTTGGACAAGTGTGCATCACATCTATACTCTCTAACCTTGCCCTAAGTCAAGCTACCCATCCAAACCCCTCTTAATAGTACGGTCAAAGTGAAAAACAAAACCTAAGACTACTCCAAGTGTCTCTCAACACCAAACAACACTTGGCACTAGCCTATCACCGTCTTGTCTTCCATCCTTTGAAAACCGAATCGATTTCCATCGTTAGGGGCTTGAACCTACATGTTATTATGACCTAACCTCTAGGTTATCCTGCAAAACACACGTTAGTCATAATAACCTCTTTGTTGTCATTAATAACCAAAACCACTAGGGCCTAGATGCTTCAATCTCTCCCTTTTTGGTGATTGATGACAACAACCTCAAATAGATTTAGAAAGAGTGAGGTTTTTAAAGGCTTGATTATGTAAGCATGAGAAAGTAAGAGCAAAGGGGTTAGGCATGCTTATACAAATCAAGACCACAAGGTACACATAAGATATGAAATAAGCACAAGTACCAAAGATTATGCTCAAGATCGGAGTGAAGTGCGGAAGCAAAGACAATGAGCATAACAAAGACAAACCAAGTGACATGATATATATAACATAAGGCTCAAACACATGTCACGAGTCAAACAAGTCTCAAGCACACATAAATACAATTGCATGAAAGGTAAACATGATGCGTGAGTATGTCACAAACAAAAATCATATAAGAGCCAAAACCCTGTCACAACGCTCCCCTAAATCTATGCTCTCTCTCCCCCTTTGGCATCAAGCACCAACGACCTAAGACTCAGGAGGAGGAGGAGAAGCTGCAGCGTCGCGGTCAGAGGAGTGAGGAAGAAGCTCAAACTGAGTAGGGTCACCCTCGGACTCTGAGCTCTGAACTATTTGACCCTCTATTGGTGCACGTGAAGGAGAAGCGGTCTGGGTCGGCTCAATTGTCTCTATACCAGGATCAGCCTGTGTGTCTGGAGCTGCAGAAACTGTCTATGTAGGTGCCTGCTCCTCTGGAACTGTCTGAGCGGACTCCGAAAGAGTCTGCTCCTCGATACTAGGCTGCTGACCCTGTGTCTCAACTGTCACTACTACCGTCTCAGTGTCTGTAGTAGTCAGAAGTGGCTCTAAAGAAGCAACGGAGGACGGTAGGGTCTCGGTCGTGTCGGTAGCAGGTGGAGCTGTGGTGGAAGGCACCAGCTGTCGGCAAGCCGGTGATCTCACTGAAAGTCGCACCAAGGCTCCTGGTCACTGAGGGGCCACCCACGTCTGGTATGAAGCCTGTGCGGATAGGCGAGAACCCCTGAGCGAACCCTGGAGAGGCAAGCCACTGCTGAGTCTGCTGACTGGGAGTGACAAACTGACTCCGAAAGGAAGCGGTGCCCTGATTCTAAAGTCCTCCGGACTGTAAAGCTGGAGTCACATGGGCTGCTGTGGCTGCTGGTCCAACCTGCTGTACGTGGTGGCCAGGTACGGGCGTGCTCCGGTGTGCCTCATGATGTGCTCCATGAATTCAAAGGTCTGTAGCTGCATCTGCTGACTCTGGAGCTACATCTGGAGCATCTGCTGCTGAAACTGGTCCTAACGAAGCTGCACCTGAGCAAGTGCTGCAGCCTGCTCCCGTGGCAAACCGGGCCTGCTCCTCTGCCTGTCGCTGTTGTGTCTGCTGAAGACTCTGAAGTATCGCGAGCAACGCAGGGTCGGTCTATGGAACTGGAGGAGCTGAGCTGGAACAACCAGCCTCCGAGTCGTGAGCTCGTCGGCGAGAAGGGATAGGCCGGTAGTCTAAGTCTGAGCTGGACGAGGAAGTGTCGACGGGGTCGTCGTCAACTAGAAGCTGCTCAAGCTCGCTATGGGCGACGTGCCTCATAGCCTCGTCCTGCTGCTGCACCTCGGCCATATCGGCCCCTGAAGTCTATCGGCACTGGACGCTGTGCAGTGCTCGACTACCTCTCCTGTCATCTATCAACGAGGTCATCCTGTAAACGGGGAACTCAGTCTCTGTCTGGCGCAGCTCACGAGAGATACCTATCCAAATCCTGTGCAACCTCTGCTCAAGGATGTGAGAGATCCAGTGAGTGTAGGGGAGCTGTCGCCGAGACCTGATGCCCTCTGCTATAGTATCCTCCATCTCGCTGATGATCAGATCCACTATGTCAAACTCTGACAGCTGGACCAGGGCACTAAGGAGCCAAAGCTGAAGATGTGTAAGTCCCTCCTTGTACCCCTCCTGCGGTAGAAGACTGCGCCTCATCACGTCGTTCAAGAGACGAACGATGGGACGAAGCTCAGAAGGCGTCCTGCGGGAGCCGTCTCCGAACGGTGGTCGAAAACAAGCTGCTATATGAGCTATACCTGGTGCAAATCCTCCGTGTGCCCTTCTCGGCGGGTCTGTCGTGGTATAGCAAACACTGTGCAACCTGGTAGCTGACTCTGGCACTCCTAGCAGCTCTCGCAGAGCCTTCACGTAGAGCCGGTATGGCTCTCCGCCGAAGGTGTACTGAAAGTACTCGTGGTCGGGGTCGATCCAAAGAGAAGCGTAGAACTCTCGGACCCACGACTCGATGTACCTACCAGAGCGTCCAAGTAACACTGCTAGTCCAGGCAGGTAAGTCAAATAGGGCATGATCTCCTCACCCGCTGCCTAGACTATGTCCTCTAGGGGACACATCCTATGCTGTCTCAACCCAACACCTGAAGCCATGAGAGCGGTAAAAAAGTCCTCGTGATGTGTGGTGTACCAGCCCTCAGAAGCTCGTGGGTCTCTCTGGTCCGAAAACCAACTCTGGAGCGAAGTCAACTGAAGCTCCCTGAACGGGCTGCAGAGATGTTCTGCAAGTCCAAGTGCACCTCGGGCGCAAGCTCCGACTGAGGCTCGGTGGGAGCAGGCGCCCTGGGGACTCAGTCATTGCGCCTCTGACCAGCGGGCCGGGGTGGAACCGAAGGTCGAGTGCGGCCCGAGGGACGTAGAGGTAGAGCCTGGGCCTGCTCCCCCAGAGTGGCCGCCTCCTGCTGCTCAAGATATCCCTACACTAACTCGGGCTGTCTCTGCTGTCCCTCTGTCTGAGCCTATGGCTGCTCCTCAGTGTGCTCATTTGACTCGTCTCTCCCGGACAGACTGACTGAGATGCCTCCAATATGTATCCCTGCTCCTCTCTCAGCCCGGTTAGCTGCCTCTGCGACTCTAATAGCCTGCCTCTGCTCGGCTGTCAGCCTCTGCTTCCTCTTCTTGCTGGTCTCAACAAGAGGAGCCTTCCCCTTGTCCAGAGGTGGACGAAGAGGAGGCCTCTCGTCCCCACCTGTGCCTCCCTGACTGCGGCTCGCTTGCTTGCAACGAAACATACTGCCACACTGATCACAGACCCTCTGAAACTGCCAGCTGACACTCAGAGGCTTGGCCTCATTCCGTATCCGCGGGCTTGGCCTCAGATTCACTGACGCTGACCACTGCCAATCACTGCCTCTGACCACAAACAGCTGCAATAGATAGAGATAGAAGGAATATATAAGCATATAATAGCTAGAGATAAGGTAACCCTATGAGAAGCAAGCATATGAGATAAGAGAAGAAGTAGCATGAGCATCAACCTGAAGGAAGAGAGGACCAGAGAAGGGGGTAAGTTCACTGTCAACCGGGGGCACCACAAGCAAGAGGAGGTGACACTGCACGAACACAGGGCACAAGTCAAGACAAGGGCAAAGACAATGGTATGCAATGACTAGATGAAACTAGGGTGGAGGTGGCAAGGGGAGTACCACGGGGTGATGATCACCTCCACAAACCCTAGAAGGTCAAGAACAGGGGTTAATCTGCACAAGTACTGAGAGGACACGACGAAAAACCTAGTTAGGGCATTTCATCGAATAGCTTGAGCGCACTAGAAGGATGAAGTGCTAGGGCAGAGGCTCACCAACACAGGGACACGAGACTCATGGAAGAGGGTGGATGCAGGTCCCTTCTTGAGCTCTCCGGCGGTGAAGGATTTCCCTGTGGTGGAAGATGATACGGCGGCGGCGGGTAGCAGCCACGACGAGCGGCCGCACGCGGGACAGAGGGCGCGCGTGCAGGGGCGAGGGCGTGCACGCGCAGGAAAGAGAAGAGACGCGAGCAGAGCGGTGGCCGACAGCGAGAGCACCGGCGGGAAGGCGGCGGAGCTGCGGCGGAATGGAGGTTAGGGTTAGGACGGGTACGGTCGGCGGAGCGGCGGTCGGCGGAGAAAATGGAAAGAAGAAGAACCGACCAGTAGGACCCACGCGACAGAGAAAAAGAACAGAACACATCTCGCACTTCAACCAACCGTCGGACGATAACTGTAGCACACGTCGGACCAATGTAACTCACGGTCCGACGCTTCCAGTAAGCTTCAGAATGCGTTCAGGACCGTCGGACTTGGTCCGACGCTTTCCGTCGGAGGAAGCCAAATGGTCCGACGCCGTGAACGCGGCGCCCCACGGCGTGAACACGTTCCACGAATGGTCTGACGCTCCAGTGCACATGTCCAGGGACCGTCGGATTGTGGCGATTAGTCCGACGCTGGGAAAACCAGCGTCCGATGCCACGGTCCGACGCCCAAAAACTTGATTTTCTTCAACCTTTCTTCGCGCCGATTTTTTCCAACTAAGTTCCAACCCCAATAAGAGTCAAATAAACACCAGTTGGAACTAGTATGAGATGACCTCTCTCAAACCCTGAATTTTTCAAATATTTTGCCTTAGGCATATGTGAATTTTACGAAGATAGGCAATGAAATCCAAGAACGAAACGGAGAAACAACAATCATGCATGTGCAATGCAAAGTCGCGTAAAGTAAACTAGTTGCTTGTCAAGTTTGTCCTCGGGTAAGCTTCTTCACACGCTTTTGGGCGGTTATCTTAACCGAGTTAGACAAGCCCTACGTGCAATTCAAAGTTAGACATGTTTTATATTACAATGCAATGCACAAGACAACACAAGATCATCTTTTAGTTATGAAGTTGCTTAGATTAAGGCAATTAAGTTCATTCCTTAGAGTACAAAAGCGTGCCTCATCCAATGGTTTAGTGAAAATGTCCGCCAAGTTATCATCCGTTCTCACTCCCTCAAAGGAAATGTCACCCTTGGCAACGTGATCTCTAAGGAAGTGATGACGGATGTCAATGTGCTTTGTGCGGGAGTATTGAACCAGGTTGTTTGCAAGTTTTACCGCACTCTCGTTGTCACACAACAAAGGCACCCTTTTTAAGTTAATTCCATAATCAAGTAGGGTTTGTTTCATGTAAAGAATTTGTGCACAACAAGCACCCGCGGCAATGTATTCCGCTTCGGTTGTTGACAAGGCAACACTATTTTGTTTCTTGGAGGACCAAGAAACTAGTGATCTTCCAAGCAAATGGCACCCTCCGGATGTGCTTTTCCAGTCAATCTTTCAACCGGCATAATCCGAATCGGAATAGCCAACAAGAGTAAAGTTAGCTCTTTTGTGATACCAAAGGCCAATGCTTGGGGTGTGCTTTAGGTACCTAAGGATTCTTTTCACCGCAACTAAGTGAGGTTCCTTAGGGTTAGCTTGAAAACGCGCACACATACACACACTAAACATGATGTCGGGCCTAGATGCGCTCAAGTACAACAAACTACCGATCATAGAACGATAGAGAGTTTGGTCAACCGATTTACCTCCCTCATCAAGGTCGAGGTGTCCATTGGTAGGCATGGGGGTCCTAATGGGCTTGCATTCTTCCATCTTGAAGCGCTTGAGGAGGTCCTTCGTGTACTTCTCTTGCGACACGAACGTCCCCTCCCTCAATTGCTTGACTTGGAAGCCGAGGAAGAATGTGAGCTCACCGATCATGGACAACTCGAACTCCTTGGACATCATATCACCAAATTCCTTGCAAAAATCTTCATTAGTCGAACCAAAGATAATATCATCAACATATACTTGACAAATGAAGATATGCCCTTTGTGCTTCTTGGTGAATAGTGTAGTATCCACTAAGCCGATTTTGAAGCCCTTGTTGAGGAGGAATTCGCGGAGGCGTTCATACCAAGCCCGTGGGGCTTGCTTTAATCCATATAGCGCTTTGGACAACCTATAAATATAGTTTGGATATCTAGGGTCTTCAAAACCCGGTGGTTGTGAAACATAGACAAGTTCATTTATGAAGCCATTTAAAAAAGCACTTTTCACATCCATTTGAAAGAGTTTTAGATTGTGATTAGATGCATATGCAAGTAGGATACGGATGGCTTCAAGTCTTGCAACCGGGGCAAAAGTCTCCCCAAAATCCAAGCCTTCAACTTGGGAGAACCCTTTTGCCACGAGCCTTGCCTTGTTTCTCACAATGTTGCCCTTGTTATCTTGCTTGTTGCGGAACACCCACTTGGTTCCTATGACTCTTGCTCCTTTTGGCTTCTCTTCAAGTGTCCAAACTTGATTGCGGGTGAAATTGTTGAGTTCTTCATGCATGGCATTCACCCAATCCGGATCTTGAAGAGCTTCTTCTATGCTAGTAGGCTCAATGCAAGAGACAAAAGAGTGATGTTCAATGAATTGAGCATGCCTTTGTGAGCGAGCCATTACCTCCTTGAAGGACTCCTTATTATGAGATCTTGAGGATGAGCTTGTAGGAGTGGAGTAGATCTTCTATCAACCACTTGAAGAGGAGGTTGTGGAGCATCAACATCTTGTGCTTGTGCCTCAATATCTTCTTGTGTGATGTGGGTGTCTTCATGTGGATCCACCCCATCTTTATCTTCATCATCTTGAGGCACATTTGATGAATATGGTTGATTGATCACTTGCACATCATAACCATCATCTTCATCATCTTTAGGCTTGATGTCTCCGGTTGGCATGTTCTTCATGGCCTTTCTCAAAGGTTCATCACCTACATCATCAAGATTTTCATGCTCTCCTTGAGAGCCGTTAGATTCATCGAATTCCACATCATATGTTTCTTCAACAAGGCTGGTGGCATTGTTGAATACTCTATATGCTTTGGACTTCAATGAGTAACCAACAAGAAAACCAATATCACAACGTCTTTGGAACTTCCCTAGGTGTTGCCGCTTTTTGTAGATGTAGCATTTGCAACCAAACACCTGGAAGTAGGAGACGTCCGGTTTCTTGCCAATGAGTAGCTCATAGGGGGTCTTCTTTAGTAACTGGTGAGGGAATAGGTGGTTGGATGCATAGCATGCGGTGTTGATTGCCTCCGCCCAAAACCTCTCCGGTGTGTTGTACTCATCAAGCATAGTCCTTGCAAGGGTGATCAATGTCCGGTTCTTTCTTTTAACTACACCATTTTGTTGAGGGGTATAGATGGATGAGACTTCATGCTTGATCCCAACTTCATCACAATATACTTCAATGTTTGTGTTATCAAACTCTTTCCCATTGTCACTTCTAATCTTCTTGATCTTTACTTCAAATTCATTTTGTGCTCTCTTGCCAAACTTCTTGAAAGATGCGGCAACTTCGGTCTTATCATGAAGAAAGAACACCCAAGTATATCTTGAAAAGTCATCAACAATCACTAAGCAATAGAACTTCCCACCAATACTTTCATAAGTTGTTGGCCCAAATAAATCCATGTCAAGTAGTTCTAATGGTCTTGAAGTTGACATAAATGCCTTGGATGGATGTGTATTTGCCACTTGCTTCCCGGCTTGGCAAGCACTACACAATTTGTCCTTCTCAAATACAACATCTTTCAATCCTCTCACCATCTCCTTTTTTAATAGCTTCTAGATTGTGCTCATCCCAACATGTGCAAGCCTTCTATGCCAAAGCCACCCAAGAGATTGTTTGATGAATAGACAAGTCTTCAAATTTGCATCTTCCGAGTTGAAGTCCACTAGATAGAGGTGATTGTACCGAGAACCCTTGAATATCACTTCATTGTCATCTTTCTTGGAAACAACCACTTCTTCACTTGTAAATAGGCATTAGAAGCCAAGATCACACAATTGACCAACGGATAGCAAGTTGAAGCTCAAAGAAGCAACTAGAAGCACATTTGATATGGAATGATCATTAGATATAGCCACTTTGCCAAGCCCTTGCACTTTGCTCTTGGAATTATCACCAAATGTTATCTTCCCTTGGTCTTCTACATTCTCTTCAAGAGGGGTGAACATACGAGCATCACCGGTCATATGTTGAGTGCATCCACTATCAATTACCCAATGAGAGCCACCGGTCTTGTAGTTCACCTACACACAACAAATCAAGTTTGATGTTTAGGAACCCATACTTGAGAAGGGCTCCAGACTTTCTCAACCAAAGCTTTTGCCACCCACAATTGCCTAGGCCTATTCTTGTTAGGAGGACTTAAGAACATGACTTTCACTTTGCTCTTTGAATCTTTTCTAAGCATGTAGTGAGCATCAAAAGCAAAAGGCCTAGCATGCTTGGGCAAAGGTTGTGGTGGTGGTGTCTTGCACTCATGAGCAAAGTGACCTTTTTGTCCACATTTAAAGCATATCTTAGGCTTGGGCTTGGACTTGTTCTTTGCTTTGTTGAGACGATTTTGAGCTCTAATGTTTTGCACCTTCTCACCCATGTAGCCAATCCCACTTCTATCAAACTTCATCACGGTGTTCATGAGGAGACCACTTTGGAGATATTGACCTCTTGTGAATTTTTGCAAGCCCACGGTGAGATGACTCTTTTCTTGCTTCAACTTCTTGTTTTCTTCCAATAAGCTTGCAAGGTGGCACTTCTCATTCTTGAGGATCTTGTTTTCTTCTCTAAGCACTTCAACATCATCATCTTGTTGCACCGTTTCAATGACAATGGTGTTGGTGGTTGATTGCTTCTCAAGCTCTTTCTTTAAGTTCTCATTCTCAATGTTGAGCTTCAAATAGTCATCATGCTAATCGGACACCACCACTTCCTTGCCTTTGCTACTAGCACCTTGCTCAATGATCTCATCAATCAAGTCATCACATGATGTAGCTATGTCACACTCAACAAAAAGGTTAGGAGCATCATGTGTTTCATTGGAAAGCAAGTCATAAGCCATAACAAGGTTGTCATGATTCACTTTCACTTGAGTGTAGTCCTCTTTTAGCTTGTTGTAACTAGTGGTGAGCTCAATGTGTATCCTCTCAAGTTTATCATGTTTTTCTTTAAGCTCTTTTATGTTGGCTTTGAGCTCCTTGAGCTTGGATGGCACATTTTGATTTTCAACTTTAAGCTCATCACTAGCTTTAGTGAATTGTTCATTTTGAGCCAAGAGATTGCCATTCTCAAGTTTTAGGTTTTCATTCTTTCTTATTAGCTTTCTTATAACTTTGGTGTAGTCATTAAGCAAGCTAGCAAGTTCATCATAGGTGGGTGAGTCATATTCGTTGTCACTATCACTACTCTCATCATCACTTTGTACCTTCTTGTCCTTAGCCATAAGGCAAAGGTGCGTTGGCGATGACGGCGGTGATGGCGGTGGAGGAAGTGAAGTCCCAATCACAAGAGCGGCCACCTTCTCTTTTTCATCATCACTTTCTTCACCGGAGGAGCCACTAGAAGATTCAATGTCGGTAAGCCAATCACCAACAATGTAAGCCTTGCCATTCTTCTTGCTTTTGTGAAATTACTTCTTCTTGAACTCTTTCTTCTTGAATGGCTTGGCCTTCTTCTTCTCATCTTCACCTTCATCACTTGAATCTTGCCTTCTGCCCTTGTTCTTGTTCTTGAACTTGTCTTTCTTGGGCTTTGGGCATTGATGAGCAAGATGCCCAAGCTCTCCACAATTGTAGCAATCCATCTCGGAGATGGGCTTTCTCTTGCTACTAGTGAAGAACTTCTTCTTGTTGGAATCAAACTTGATTCCCTTGTTGTTGAGCTTCTTGAGCATCTTGGTGGTCCTCCTCACCATGAGGGCGATCTCCACATCATCATCATCATCATCACTTGTGGAGTCAAGAAAAGAGTACTTTGCTAGAGCTTTGCCTTTCTTGTCGGCCTTGAGAGCCAAGTCTTTCTTCTCTTCCTTCTTTGATGATGAACCATCTTGAGGGGTGATCTTTATATACATTTCATGAGC
This sequence comes from Eremochloa ophiuroides, assembly GCA_038502445.1. Taxonomy (NCBI): domain Eukaryota; kingdom Viridiplantae; phylum Streptophyta; class Magnoliopsida; order Poales; family Poaceae; genus Eremochloa; species Eremochloa ophiuroides. The sequence continues at coordinate 35,853,843 of JAHLJS010000009.1, forward strand.
ATTGATCTTCCCCAATATTTGAGTGGGTGTTGCACTTGAGAGATCCGTTTGATGTAGCATGGTCACAATGTGACCATACTTGTCGATTGGAAGAGCATTGAGGATCCTCCTTGCAACCTCGGCCGATGAGATTTGTGTGAGCCCAATGCCATTGACTTCCTCTACAATGATATTCAATCGAGAATACATGTTATTAGCACTTTCATTTAGAAGCATTTTGAAGGAATTGAGCTTATCAATGATAAGGTAATATCGTTCCTCACGCTCATTCTTAGTTTCCTCATGGAGCGCACAAAGATCCGACCATAGTGCATTGGCGTTCTTGTGGTTCCTTACACGGTTGAACACCTCTTTGTTAAGGCCTCTAAAGATGATGTTTTGAGCCTTAGCATTCTATTTCTCGTGTTCTTCCTCAACGGGTGTGAGGGTAGCGCCGGCTTTGGGAGTGGGGTACCCTTGTGTGGCGGCTTTGTGAACACCAAGGTCCACCACCTCAAGGTATGCTTTCATACGAATTTTTCAATAAGGAAAATCGTTACCGTCAAAGACGGGAGGGGGACCATCGTGACCCTCGGACATCCTTTCTCTTGGCGGTTAAGCCAAATTAATGAGCAACAAAGCTCCGATACCAATTGAAAGGATCGAGGATGCCCAAGAGGGGGGTGAATTGGGCAACTAATAATTTTTCGCAAATCAATTCAACCTATCACAGTTGCCCAATATCACCCACTTGTGCTTGTGTTAAGTTCTAATCCTAAAACAAGTTATGCATCCTAGAGCCAGATCCCATCATAAGTATATTACTCTAGGAAAGTAAAGCACACAAGAGAGTACAAGAATGTAAATGAGTAAGAGAGTGCAAGCCGAGTTTTTCTCGAGGTATCGGAGAGTCGGCAATCCCCACTAGTCCTCGTTGGAGCACCCGCGCAAGGGTGTAGCTCCCCCTTGATCCTCGCAAGGACCAAGTGCTCTCTACGGGCTGATCCTTTGCCTCTCCGGTGCGGTGGATCGCACACAACCACTCACAAGCTTGACTTGGGCCGCCCACAAACTCTCCAAGCGGTCACCAAGCCTCCGATCGCCACCAAACCGTCTAGGTGATGCCGATCACCAAGAGTAACAAGCCTAGACTCTCACTTGACCAAGAACAAGGCTAAAGAGGGTGATGGATGCACACAAGTCACTCTTGATCACACTCTAGGGGAGAAGCTCACAATCAATGGAGTTCACTCAATCCTCCCTAGGGCTCTTGCTCTCTCTCAAAGTCACAAAGGTTCCTTCAGCTGTTAGAAGTGGCAAGAGAGATAGAATGGAGGCAATGGTGGAGTATAAATACTCACCTTCTCCAAAACTAGCCGTTTCTCAATTTCCTGCGTACCGTCGGACTCTGCAGACGGCACACCGTCGGACCATTCACCACGGTCCTACTCTCTCAGTCGTACTGTGCACAGAACTATGTCAGAGGGGCGTCGGACCAAACCCAATGGTCCGACGATCCACCGTACGACGCTCTCAAGCGACAAGCACAGTGACCTGCAACGGCTATAACACGGAGCAATGGTCCGACGCTTACAGTCGGAGCAAGTCCGACGCCCTTTACTTTTCTCTAGACCTTTCTAAAAGCGTCGGACGCTAAGAAACCTTAGTCCGACGCTCGCTCTCACAACGGTCCGACGCTCGCTGAGAAACCCCAAGGCACCGTTGGACACTGGCTGATGGTCCAACGCCCATCCAGTCAGGGTCCGACGCTCCTTGGAGTGCTGAGAAGCACCCAGGGGCTGCCACGTGTCGTCGGATGCTAGCCATTGGTCCGACGACCATACTAGCTAGAGTCCGACGCCCTTTTTTTGATCAAAACTTCGCCGAATCGAAAACTTTCCAAAACGAAGTTTTATCTCCTCTCTCTCTCTCTCTCAAGAGTCTCCCTGGGCTGTCTAGAGCTATGTTGGACAAGTGTGCATCACATCTACACTCTCTAACCCTGCCCTAAGTCAAGCTACCCATCCAAACCCCTCTTAATAGTACGGTCAAAGTGAAAAACAAAACCTAAGACTACTCCAAGCGTCTCTCAACACCAAACGACACTTGGCACTAGCCTATCACCGTCTTGTCTTCCATCCTTTGAAAACCGAATCAATTTCCATCGATAGGGGCTTGAACCTACATGTTATTATGAGCTAACCTCTAGGTTATCCTGCAAAACACACGTTAGTCATAATAACCTCTTTGTTGTCATTAATCACCGAAACCACTAGAGCCTAGATGCTTCAGAGGTAAATGATATTTGTTTTTGATGGTAACCTCATTGAGTGGACGGTAGTCGACACAGAGTCAGAGGGATTTGTCTTTCTTTTTCACAAAGATAGCAGGGCAACCCCATGGCGATGAGCTAGGCCTAATGAAACCCTTATCCAGTAGATCTTGCAACTGAACTTTTAGCTCTGCCAGTTCTTTGGGAGGCATCCTATAGGCTCTATGGGATATAGGTGTTGTTCTAGGCTTCAACTCAATAGCAAACTCCACATCACGATCAGGTGGCAATCCAGGCAAATCATCAGGGAACACGTCCGGAAATTCACAGACCATTGGGATATCCTGCACTTCTTTGACTGCGGTTGCACATAATCTACCAACTGCTATTTGGGGAATTGAAAGTTGGATGAGGAGTTGGGTTGAACTATTAGGCAAATTTACCCTGATGGTTCGATTCAGCACGTCAATGAGAGCCTTGTGCTAATACATCCAATTCATGCTTAATATCACATCTATGTCCTGATCTTTGAGTACTATCATGGTGGTAGAGAATATATGCCCACCCAGTTCTATAGGTACTTGTTGCACTACCTCCTTAGTATTTATACGCCCCCCGGGCGAATGTATTAGGAAATTTTCCTTTATTTCCGCAATTGGTATCTCATGCTTGACGACAAAAGTGCGATTGATGAATGAATGAGATGCACTAGAATCGAAAAGCATAATTACAGGGTGACTTGCGACAGGGAACCTACCCATCATGACGGGTTCACCTTTAGGAATCTGATCAACCTGGGTGTAGTAGACGTGGCCTGCCTTCTTGACCACCTTTCCCTTCTGAGCATGCTACTGATGACCACGCTGCTGATTCTACTGCTGCTGATGGCCATGACCCTTCTGAGCATTTTGGTTGTACTGCTTGGGAAACAGGCAGTCACGGGCCCAGTGGCCCATCTTGCCACAATTGTAGCACGGGTGATTATAGTTAACTTGCGGGATGGTGACACGAACACCAAGGGCATTCAGCTGGGTGGTGTTTTACTGGTTGGAGGTGTGGGAGGTAACAGCAGTACGAACAACAACCTGCTGCTGCGGGTAGGGTGGACGAGAGTGATGGGTAGGGTGGTAAATGAGTTTCTGATGCTTCTGGCCGCCAGATGACCCCGCTTTCTTTTTCTTCTTCTCCTCTTGGTGTTTACGGTCACTCTCTTCATAGGCAATGGCTATGTTAACAGCTTCATGGTAGGTGCAGTGGAGGTTGTTGGACAAGCTTCGCTGAATCTTGTAATTCAGACCCCTGATGAAGCAGTCTTTTCTTCTCTGGTCAGTGTTAGTGTGCTCAGGAGCGTATTGCGCCAAATGATTGAACTGCCCAACATACTACATGACGATAGAATCTTTCTGCTGCAGGGCCAGAAACTAATCAAGCTTCATCTTCATAACACCAGCTGGAATGTAGTGGGCACGAAAAGCTTCACGAAATTCTGCCCAGGTCATTTGGTGTCCATCAGGCTGAGCTGCCAAAAGATTTGCATACCAAGCGCTGGCAGGACCTCGCAGTTACTGTGCTGTGAACAGAGGCTTTTGTGTCTCCGTGCAGTGAATCAGACTGAACTTTTGCTCCATGGTACAAAGCCAATCATCAGCTTCCAATGGCTCATCGGCCTTGGTGAACACAGGTGGACGGGTATCTGTGAAATCCACATATGTTGTCTCATCATCGTCGCGGCGACCACGACGCCCTCCACAGTTGTCCCTGTTTTGCGCCATTACATTGGCGGCATTGGATAAGGCTGCAATAGCATCGACCAAAGTCGGTGGAATAGGCGGTGGGTCGGGAGCGTTTCCATCCTCGGAGGTACCAGTTGAACGGGTATGGACAGGCATCTGTTTAATTGCAAACCGAATTTAGAACTAACATTACTTAACGAAACATAGTAGCGGTTTAAACTTAAACATTACAAGACTTAAACGATACTTAAAAGAACACAACTAAGACTTAACAAAATTCTCAAACCCAAACTAAGGTTCTTGGCACTTAACATTACAACACAAAGGGTAAAGATAGGCTGACACTCCTAGTCCTAAGACTAGTCTAGTCGTCGTCGATGACGATCACCTCCTCCTCGTCATCATCCTCCATGATCACATCCTCCATGGGATCATCTGCCCCTCAAAGCCATCCTCGGTTGCCTCCTCATCATACTCCTCCTCCTCAGGCCCCACAACCACGCCATCCTCAGGATCTTCCTCACGAGGAACAAGGATAGGGTTGAGCTCATTGTTGAGCCTATGGACCTCCTCATGCAGAGCATCGTTGTAACCCTCGAGGTGCTCCGCATAGTTCTCATACCAATGGGCCCTTGCACGGGCCACATCCTCAAGCTCCAAGGACTCATCTCTCTCCTGAGTCAGAAGGGCATTCTCCTGGCGCAGCTCGTTGTTCAGTCTCATGTCCCTGTAGTGGTTAACATGAGCCACTCTGAAGTCCTCCTGCATGAGCTTCACCTCCCTCTTAAGCTCCTTAATCTCCACTTTCAGCTCCTTGCGACTGCGGTGGGGACGGCGGCTACCGAAAGCCTCCTCTCCGTCACGTGGCGCCAGCTGGTGGCGCGGCACTCCCCTGGGACCTGTCATCTTACGAGTAGTGAGCTTGTAGCGTGCCAGCTGGAAGGTAAGTATGGATTAGCAAAGATATAACAGGCTAGCAAAAATAGGTTTGGTAAATCCTAACCCATATACCCAACTTTTAAGGAGGAAGTATTAACATAATGACTTAACATGATGCATGAATCGTACTTACGAATTTTAAATCAATGCAAGATAATAAATGCATAAATAAATTTAACATAGGGCTAGTAATAAAGTTGTTCCACATGTTACCATAACTCTTTTACGGAATAAGATAAGAATAAGCAATTTGGACCAAAATAGCAATTTAGATTTTTATGATCCAAAATATTTTGAAGTTTTGCAAAGTAATACCGTAATGATTTAGCAATGGAATGCTCTGATACCAGCTGTAACAGAACCATCTAAATCACATGCCCCACAGGCACCTGTCATTGTCAATAATGACCTCTGACAGCCGGGCCCGTGTCCCAGATGACCTAGGAGGATCTGCCAGGTTACATCAGCACCCGTTTCTCCGATAGAATCCCATTGCGAAGCCATTACATGATTACAACATTTCATAATAAAATACATCAGAGTAAAAGTGCGGAAGATTTAAATAGTACTTAGATTACAAACCGGTCGTTCAAATAGAATTCAAATGCAGTTATTACAGACCATAGTTCAAATAGTAGCAGTAGCAGTAGAACAACAACATAACATAATAAGATAGATAATAACACGAACCCTGCCCATAGGTTCACTTCACTCTTCCTCGCTATCCTGGATGATGGTCACACAGCAAGGGGCAAGGCAGACCTCCTATTGCTGACTACCTGCAACGGGGTTAACAAACCCTGAGTACTGGGGTACTCTGCAAGACTTACCCGACTAAGAAAAAGGAATGAGACTCAGGAATGCAGGCTGATGGAAAGTCAAGGTAAGGCTTTAGCAAGAGTCAAAGTGTCTTGCGGAAAAAGCATTACTAATCCTGTTTTCCAGATTTTACTCAACATTATTAATAATTAATATCGATAGTTCACAATTCTTCTTTCACATATATCCTTCATGTCCAATTATTTATTCATTCTCAAAATATCCTACTTCCGAATCACTTTTCGATGTAGGTGTGAGGATCAAGTCTCCATAACCGAGGAGCAACGACGATTCGAATCGATTAGTACCCAGCTGGCGATCCCTAACCACACTGCATATGTAGCACCTAAGGTTGCATATACCAACCCCGTCTACCACGGCTTTTCTACCCCTAAACCGGTCCTGCACCACCCGAGAGCACAGTACTCCTCTCGTCTCCAGCCACGACGGCTACGAGGGTACACGCTACTCTCGCCATCTCTCCACTCCCAGTGCGTGGTTGTCGGTTCAAGCAATAGAGCTACCGGAGATAGGGCTTCCCGGAGTATGTGGCTAGTTGCAAAGTCTCGATCACAGCAGGCCGACAACGAACGGTCCCTAATACTTTCCGTTGGATACCATGCATTGGGACTCTAACCCAAATACCCTGGTAACCACCCGATTTTCACATCCCTTTTCCGTTGGCGATGATAAGTTGGGACTCTAACCCAAACATATGACCACCACCCGAAAAACCCGTCCCCACTGATGACAATGGACTGGCCAAGTACACTGCCAACAATGACGACAATACCCTTCCCTTTCAATGATTCATTCTTTGCATATTATCATAGTTCGAAATAGCATTTTATGCAAATCTAAATCAATTAAGCAGGGCTAAGCATTTTTCAATGCTTACTTAAATCAGGTTCTCAAGGTATAATTAGTGGTCAAGGAAAAGTAATGCATCAATAGGTTATCACTCAACTCCTATTAACCTAATGCAATAGATTAACTTAAGTGATAAAACATTTTTAAATACAAGGAGGGGCAAATGCACCGGGGCTTGTCTTGGATTACGTAGAGTGTCGGGTCCAGATCAGTACCACAAATATCAAAGCCCTGAATCTCCTCGAGAACCACCTCCGCAGCAGGAACCTCGGCTTTGACTTCTTCGTTGCCCGTCACTACACGTATGCAATGATGTATGCTTAACAGGATGTGACATGCAATATTCGATAATAAATACACAGGACTAGAGCACAACCCTACTTCATAAGCTAGCCATGATGACTCTCATATAAAACGTTATAGGTCATAAGGGTGTTTGACCTAGAATCACAATCAATCTAAAATTCACACCAACCCTAAATGATTAAGGTTTTCTTTATTTTATTAAGCAATTAATCAAGCATTTAATTAATAGATAATTAAACTATTTCTATTTGATGCCAAACTTTACCAACAGTTAGCTCTTGACCTAAAACAGTACCAAATAAGTTTTTATGATTTTTGGATCAACAAGGAATTAATTAAAATTCATCAAAGTTGCACTTTTTAATTAATTTACTGATTTTTGATTCCTACAAAAAGTACTCAAACCACCCATTTAATATTTTATTAAATTCTCCATACAACAGAGAGCACTCACATTTATTTTCATAATTTTTGTATCACTGGTTTAATCCCTACAAAAATAACAAAACAAAGTACTATTCACATGATTTAAAATAGAGAAGCACTACTTAATCACCTGGAAAAAGGAAAAAGGAAACCGGCCCGAGGCGGCCCAGTTAAGGCAGGTTGGCCCAGCGTGGCCCGCTCGCCTGCCCGCCCTCTCTACTCTCACCCAGGGACGCTGACCAGCGGGCCCCCGCTGTCAGCTCCCTCTTGCTCCTCTCGCCGCGCCCCTGCTCGCGCGTGCACGCGGCGGTTCGCCGCGGTACTCGCTGGCGGCCTCAGCGACGAAACCAACCGCGGCTCACGACCTCTATCACCTAGCGGACCACCTAGCGCCCTTATCCCCTAACCCCTAGCGCCTTCAACGAGCACAACTCGTCCATGGCGGACTCAACGGCACGGTGACCCGTCTCCGGCCGATGTAATATGGTAAAGTCATGGAAAAAGGTTTGTGGAGACTCAGGAGCTCACCAGGGTCGTAGACCGATAGTCGGTTGGGGCTGGAACGGCTCGGAGCGACGAACGTGACGGCGGCGGTGGTTGCGGTTCGGTGCTCCGGCAGCGAGACCCTGCGTTCCGACGACCCTAGAGCACCACTTGAAAAACCAGCGCGCGCATGAGCATACATCAAAGCTATAGAGTACAAAATACGAGCTCAAGCAGAGCGAGACTCACCACTATAGGCTAGTCGCGTTGAGATTGCCCGCGGCGGCGCTCCCGAGCGGCCGCGGCAACGACGACGAGGGCTCCGGCACGAACGGACCACCACAGCGCACTCTGAGTGCGTCAGGTGGTGCGCAAGTGAGCTGGCTACCTAGTTGTGGGATGGAGAGTGTGGAGTTGGTCAGAGCACGGTGGATTTCGCCGGAAGCCGAGGCGACCTCGTCGGCGGACAGCGGGAGAGAAATGACGACGGTAAGCACTCGTCGACCTTAATAGGACGGGGAAATGGTGGGATAAGATCGAGAGCGACCCGGGGCCCCCGAGCGACTCTCCACACGATGGTGCCCCGGCCCCGGCTAACCGGACAGCGACCGGCGCGCGGTGCGGCACGCGCGTACGGCGGCGCTGCCGGAACAGGGGACCCCCCTAGCACTGTAGCTACAAGTGTAGGTCAAAAGCTATTTGAGCCCATATCTCTAGATTTCGACTGGCAACCAGAAAAACTTCAAAAATAAAGTTTGTAGAGATTTTTGTGAAGAACATCTTTGATTTTTGAACCATATTCAAATTCGGCCAAATTTTGAAATTACAGGAAAGGGGGTAAAAGTTGAATTTGAATTTAATTTGCAATTCACTGAAATCCTTCAAATTTTTACATATAAGTTGAAAATCTGTAAACATGAAACTTGTTCAACTTACTGAGCCCTACAACTTCTATTAAGTGTGTTTTGTCAGATTCTTGATAGTTTTTAAATTGATGTTTCAAATTTGAATTTCAAGTCACTGTTTTGAGTTTAATTCAAATTTTCAGTGCATAACTTCAAAATCTACAAAAACAAAAGTTGTTCCATTTTAAAAGATCTACAACTTTCATTAAGACACTTTCATCAGATTCCTTATAGATTTTGAATTAGGTTTTGCGATCAAATTAGGGTTTAAATTGATTTCTCTTTTTGATTTAGTTTTTGATTTCCAATAAAGGGTTTAATTATACCATCATTCACAAACATATTCAAGTCACTCTAAAACCATAAGCACATTCGCATGCAAGTAGTTGAATTAAATATGATGACATGGCAGATTAATTAACTATAATACCAAAGGTATTACACTGAAGAATCTTTTGCAATAAGTGTCTATTCATTGCCTAAGTAGGCTTAAAAAATTCGTCTCGTGATTTACATGCAAACTGTGCACACATGTAAAAATTTCATCTACGTTTAATGCTCAATGCATGTACCGCAACATTCGATGTGATGGAATCTTAAAATTTTGAAGTGTAACTAAACAGGGCATAAGGACACCTACAACGCCTCTTCATACCCGTCTATACGAGGGAATATTTTGCAAGAAACCCCCTCGCGAGGCTGGACGGTCATCTCGTGAGACGACGAGAGCGGCTCGTGCTCCAATGCCTGAAGCGACGGAAGACATTGCGGGCCTACTTGGTTCATTACTAAAATTTACCAAATCTTTGACAATTTTTTTTTAAGTTTTAGCTTGTCAAATCTATGACATAACAAATTTTGAACACCAACCAAACAGGCTCTCCAGGGGTTGGTCGGTGAGACGCGGATCCGTTGTGGCGCGTGAGAAGGATCCATCTTGGCGTGAAATTGCCCTCTCCTTCCAAAGTATATGCTGCTTCCTCATTTTTTTAGATAATGGATAAAAATATCCGGCCTCTACATCCAGGGATGTACACAGCCAATTATTACAAAGTTTTGCTTAACAAAAGAGAAAGCCAAGGTCTTATAAATCGATCCGGACGCTAATTCAAACAATATAAATGTTTCCATCCTTTATTGGATATCTCTAGAGCAATTACTTCTAACTTCTTGCTCATCGTGGAGAAAGCGTCCTTGGCTGTCCCATCACGCTGCAACTGAGCCCACGAGCGTAACCAATATGCTCCTCTGAAAATTACCTGCATAATAGAGTTATATTTCATTTGATTAAAGATAACATCATTGCGGCATCTCCAGATAGCCCAGCACATTGCAGCCACCCCCACCCAAATCAAATTTCTAATCCTTTTATGTTGATTAGTTAGCCAACTACCAAACATGTGGTTGATTGATCTAGGTGGGGTTAGATTAGTAGCAAAGAAAATAATCCTCCAAATCATTTTGGTAAGGGGGCAATCTAGGAATAAATGTTGGATGTTTTCATTCCCATTACAGCAGATACATTTCTGACTCCCTTTCTAATTTTTCTTAGCAAGGTTGTCTTTAGTTAATACGACACCCTTTTGTAAGAACCAAAGAAAGATTTTGATTTTTAGAGGAATTTTTATCTTCCAAATCTTCCTATGCCGAAAAGGTGGGCGTGTATCTATAAGATGTTGATACATGGAACGGACTGAGAATAACCCAGATTTGGTTAAGGACCATTTAAAGTGATCTGTTCCTGCCACCAATTCGACATTGGAGATTCGTGCTACTAAACTAAGCCACTCTGAAAGTTTATTATCCACCAGAGCCCTTCTAAAGGAGATGTTTAGTGGGTTGGTAGTCATCACTTTTGACACCGTTGCATGGGGATCCCGCACTATGTTAAAAAGGGATGGATACCTCCCTTTCAGAGGCTTATCACCTACCCATACATCTTCCCAAAACCTAGTGTTAGTTCCATCTTTGATATCGAAGGAACCTATAGCTAGAACCTCATCTTTGATTTGCATGAGGCCTCTCCAAAAATGAGAGTCGTTGGGTTTGGCTGTTACTTGCGTAAGGCATTTGGAGTTTAGGTATTTATTCCGTAGCATAGACTGCCACATGCCTTCTGTGTTTAATAAATTGACCAACCATTTGGCTAGAAGGCATTTATTTTGCAATTGCAAATTAAGGATACCTAGCCCTCCTTGGTTCTTAGGGCGACAAATGATGTCCCATTTGGCAAGTCGGTATCTGTGTTTATCAAAGGAACCTTGCCAGAAGAACCTTGATCTATAATGATCCAGCTTTTTTATTACTCCTTTGGGGATTTCAAAGAAGGACATCATAAACATGGGTAGGCTGCTTAAAACTGAGTTCAGCAGAACTAGTCTTCCCCCATAAGACAGGTATTTTGCTTTCCAGCAAGAAAGTTTCTGATTAAATCGGTCTTCTATCTTGCTCCATTCAGAATTAAGGAGTTTTCTGTGATGCATAGGGATACCTAGATATCTGAAAGGGTATTGCCCGGCGTTACAACCAAAGAGGCTGGTGTAGAAATTTTCCATCTCTTTAGCCGCACCAAAGCAGAAGACTTCGCTCTTGTGAAAATTGATCTTTAGTCCAGATAGCTGTTCAAAAGCGCAAAGCAGCAATTTCAGATTTTGTGCTTGCTCTGGATCGTGATCAATGAAGATAATGGTGTCATCTGCATATTGCAGAATGGATAAACCATCATCTATAAGGTGGGGGACAACACCTCTTATTTGACCATCGGCTTTTGCTCTGTTAATAAGAAGAGCTAGCATATCCGCAACGATGTTAAATAAGATAGGTGACATAGGGTCTCCCTGCCTGAGACCCCGTTTGGTTTGAAAGTAGGGCCCCACGTCATCATTGACTTTAATGCCCACGCTCCCTCCGGTGACCATTGATTCAATCCAGCGGCACCATTTGGGGGAGAAACCTTTCATACGTAGCGTTTGCTGTAGGAAAGACCACTTCACCTTATCGTATGCCTTTTCAAAGTCAATTTTGAAAATGACACCGTCCCTTTTTTTGGTGTGAAGTTCATGGATGGTCTCGTGTAAGATAACGACCCCTTCCATAATGTTACGGCCTGGCATAAAAGCCGTTTGTGTTGGTCTCACCACAGTTTTAGCTACCAAATTAAGCCTATTTGTGCCCACTTTGGTGAATATTTTGAAACTCACATTAAGAACACAAATCGGTCTAAATTGCTGAATTCTAGTGGCGTTATTCACCTTAGGGATTAAGGTAATAATACCAAAATTCAGGCTAAAGAGGTCAAGGGCCTCCTTATGAAGTTCTTTAAATAAGGTTAGAAGATCACCTTTGATAACTTCCCAAAAGACCTGATAGAATTCCGCTGGAAAACCATCCGGTCCCGGAGCTTTATTATGCTCCATTTGGAAGACCGCTTCCTTCACTTCTGATTCAGTGAACGGACTTATGAGGATATCATTTTCCTCCGGCGATACCTGTGGGATATCCAGGTTTTGATCTTCCGCCAGGGAGATATCGAGATGTTCTGGTTGGCCAAATAAATCTTTATAATAAGTCGTGATATGACTTTTGAGGTTCTCATCACCTACCACAACACCTTGATCATTTTCAAGTTTGTAGATGTGTTGTTTGCGGTGTTTTCCATTGGCAATCAGATGAAAGAACCGGGTGTTAGCATCCCCTTCCAATAGGGTTTTAACCTTGGCTCTCTCATACCACTTTAATTCCTCTTCTCTCAAGAGATTAACTAAACGTTCTTTAAGATAGTGTTTCAAATTAATCTCTTGATCCGATAAAGGAGTGGTTTCAGCTCTCTTGTCAAGATCATTTAAGAGAGCTAGCAGGGTCTTTTTTTCTTTTCGATATGACCCTGCAATGTGTTTTGCCCAACCCCTTAGATATTGTCGGAGTCTGCGGATCTTAAACTGCCAACGTTCAAGGGGATGAGACACCTGTATTAAGCACCAGGGGAGTATGATCTGAGATGTTTCTATCCCTGGGTTGTACTGTTGTTAATGGGTACATGATCTCCCATTCAGTACTAACGAGAACTCTGTCTAACTTTTCAAAGGTGGGGTCATCACCTGGGCCTGCCCAAGTATATTGGCGGCCGGCCATTGAAATCTCCTTGAGATCCAGAGATTCAATGATTGCATTGAAAAGATTTGGCCATTTAGGATCGAAGTCTCCAGAGCTCTTATCTTCTGGACTTCGCATTATGCTGCTTCCTCATACCTCTTCACCTCTTGTGGATCCAAAATATCGAGTGAGTCGATGGTGGCGGTGACGACCGCAGAGCCCAAGGTAGCGGCGGCGGACCAAGGGCGCAGCGTCGACGAGGAAGGCCAGGTCCTCGACGTCGGCAAGGAAGACCAGTTTGGGCCTGGATCCAGTCCTGACGCTGCTTCAGTTGGTGGCGGCGCTTCTGCGATGCTCCAAGGATGAAGCAGCCGTTCGCAAGGAAATGGCCGGCGATGGTGGAGCTGCAATCATCGTCAGGAAGCAATCATCGTAGCGTCATCCATCCTCCTCGAGGCCGCCGCCTCCACCACCTCCGGCTTCGTGGGATTTGGATGGCGTCATTTTTGTTCCATGTATTATTTTTTTTGCAGTAGGGTTTTTTTTCTTCTGCAACTGCATCAATTTTCAGTGCTTCAGTTCATGTTGCAGTCATATTAGTTTTTCAGTTTTCAGGTGCAGTTCAGTTCTTGATGATAGAATTTCCTTTGTAACTACGAGCTAGCTGCTGCTAGCCGCAGCATTAGTTTTTTCAGATACATGGAAAACATTGTCACTACTGTTCATTCAAGGAATAAAAGAGGAAGCTCCTGTCCTGTGGTACACTATAATATAAATAGAACATAATATTTCCGCTATTAAAGCTCGGCCAACATATAGTAAACTCAAGAAAGATCTAACCGAACACATATGGTAACACTATAGAAACAAATGAAATTAGACAAAAGACATTGCATTTATTTGTAATATAATTATTATATTGATAGTTTTAAAAAATATTGTAATCATGTTGTTCTTATATATTCTTGATACATTTTATATCAAATAGCCACATAGTGATATATAAAAATTTATTTATAATAAATCTTACTTACATGCAAAACATTAAACAGGTTAGAGACAAACCCTCTATTTATGGATTGTATGACCTATCTTTATACTTACCTCATACCTATACCTAGAATCGGGACGGCTAGAGACATACCTCTATCTGTGGGTCCTAAATGCGGGTAACTAGCCGAGAGGTGGTGCATGCGCGTTCAATAGGTTTGTTTTGGTTTTTTTATTTAAAATAAAACATTCCCCATTTTTTATTTGTTTCGTTCATTCTCCCCACACGTGTCTCATTCGAGAGGTCTAGTCGGCTAGTCGCCATTCGCCAAACGCTCCGCTCCACTGTTCCGGCCACCGAGCAAGGCAATCGGCACCACCCCCCTTCCCTGTGTCTCCCATAGTTCGCGGGCGCTCGGCCGAGCCTCCGAACCCAGCTCCGCGCGTCGCGGCGCGGCCACGGGACCTGCTGTTAATTAGTACGGAACCCACATGTCCGCCTCTTGCTTTCCTCTCTCGCTCTCCCTCCGCCTCCGTCGGCCCCTACCGCCGAGACGACGCGTACTGCCTTCCCCTCATGCCGCCCCCCGGCATTTGCTGCTGGTGGTATTCGGCTCCTGGACCTTTGGCGACCCCGGATTTCTGAACAGGGTTTGTGTTCCTCTTCTCCTCCTTCTTTACCGGTTAATTCAGTTGCTGCCCAGGTGAGGATTTGAGATGCTTAGGCTAGTTATTTTATCACCCCGATTTCGGGCAACAACGAAAAAATTGGCTGGTTGCTGCGATTGTCTTCAGTTTCACTGATTTCAAGGACACCATGTGAAACCAGCAGTTTTTCTTTGGAGCAGTTTTTTCAAAGGACCTTTGAATCATGGAGCTCCTAAAGTTTACCAAAGAAGAGTGAAGTTAACACTTTTATAAGGGAAAACCTATGTTGGAGGAACCCAAACGATTCGAGCAGAGCAAGGAACAAATGACAGACACAGTCCACCTCTTGTCATCCTTGCCCCACTGACCCAGCAGCTTCGACCTCATGTGCTCCATCGCCAAGCTCCACTGATCCATTTACATTGCCAAGTTCCGTCACTCCATCAGTGTAGCAGCCCCGCTCCACCCCAGCCACTCTTATCACAAATGCCAGCCGTGCATCCAAACATGGATTGCAAATCAAAAGTAGCAGCAACCACGTTGAATCTTTTGAATCACCATCCTGCATCCAAAACCACCGCAACATGACCGCATGCCTAGCTTAACTAGGCCTGGAGCAATCAACATCATAGTTGAACTCAAAGGTTGGAAGCGAAGCTGTCTGCCACCAAAGCAGCAGAAATAACCACCTATGCAACGTGTCATCATTAAATAAATAAATAAACTCCTATGCAACAGCTTCAAGAAGGGCATGGCATCTTTGATGCCACCCTCACCTGTTTGAGGATTTTCACCTGAAGAAACAAACTTTGGGGAGGGATCATCTGACGGTAGATTGAGTAGTATAGCTTGGGATGTCAGATAACGTATGACGTAACAAGGCTGCCTAAGAAATGGAGACAGAGTCTGTGTTCTGACAAGTTTTTTTTTTTTTTTTTTTTTTTTTTTTTTTTTTTTTGTGCGAGTTACTTTGTACTACATGCAGTTCTTTGTAAAAATGATCTTAAGTTTACTGTATTTATCATTTGATTATTGAAGCATTTCAATTGAAATCATGTATGCAGATATTTTCGTACATTCCAATAGCTCCCTAATTACCCCCGAGGTGTCATATGTATCAAGAGAGCACAGATGTCTCTAGAAGTCGAGAGGCCACCAGGAATAGAGACGACCAAACAGCTCAGGCGACAGGATTCGCTTTATGGTGATGCAGAAAAGGTCTCCAGCTTCAAGCACCATGGCTCTGAGGTCTGCTTCCCAGACAACTTGGTTACAGTGTTGCCAAGATGCACTATCACTGAAAGAAAAATTTTACTACAATTAAACCTTATGATGACACAGGGAGGCTGGTCGCGGTTGCTGCATCTTGCATTTCAGAGCGTTGGTATCATCTATGGGGACGTTGGGACATCACCACTATATGCAATATCCAGCACCTTCCCTGATGGCATCAAGAACCATGACGACCTCCTTGGCGTCCTCTCCCTCATCCTCTACACCCTCATCCTGATACCGATGGTCAAGTATGTCTTCATTGTGCTTTATGCAGACGACAATGGAGATGGTAAGTTGCTAAATCAGGAAATTTCAACCTGTCAACCTGATATAGTCACCATATGCCTGCTGTTTATTGGGTACTTCACATTTAATAGCAACATACTGGTATTCTAGGTGGCACGTTTGCTCTATACTCACTTATATCGCGGCACGCCAAGGTAAGGCTGATACCAAACCAGCAGGCAGAGGATGCTATGGTGTCAAATTATGGCATAGAAGCGCCCAGTTCACAACTGAAGAGGGCACAGTGGCTGAAACAGAAGCTTGAGTCTAGCAAGGCAGCAAAGATTGGCCTCTTTACCATTACAATCCTTGGCACATCAATGGTGATGGGGGATGGAACCTTGACACCAGCAATTTCTGGTAACAAAAACAATATATGGAAAAGTCATAGACATTCATATTCAGTATGCAAAATCCTGATGTGTTTCTTGTTCTTCTAGTGCTCTCTGCAGTGAGTGGGATAAGAGAGAAGGTGCCAAGCTTAACTGAAAGTATGCGAAAAAAGAACTTCTACAAACATTGATCAGTTGGTACGCTTTGTTCGACATGTAAATTGTTGCTATAATTTTTTGTGCAGCGCAGGTAGTCTGGATTTCAGTGCCAATTTTGTTTGCGCTCTTCTCAGTCCAGCGCTATGGTACAGACAAGGTCGGGTATTCCTTTGCTCCGATCATCACAGTGTGGTTTTTCCTTATTGCTGGCATTGGAATGTATAACCTCATTGTGCATGAGATTGGTGTTCTCCGAGCCTTCAATCCAATGTACATAGTAGATTACTTCAGAAGAAATGGGAAGGAAGGATGGGTTTCACTGGGTGGTGTTATCTTGTGTGTCACAGGTAAACTTTTATCAAGAAGTGCAATTGCAATGGTAGTCTATAGCCTACAATCTCAATGAGCTGTCATATACTGTAGGCACAGAAGGAATGTATGCAGACCTAAGCCATTTCAATATCAAGGCCATTCAGGTAACGAGGACATTCACACCCATGCTCTTTGTTTCACCATGTTGATTCTCCCAACTCTACATCCAATTTTACAGGAAGCAATTTCCAAGTTTGCAGAAGAGAAATAGCTTACAATATTTGCTGTGTTTTCACCTACAGATCAGCTTTAGCACTGTCTTGTTTCCCTCGGTGGCACTATGTTACATCGGGCAGACAGCTTATCTGAGAAAATTCCCAGAGAGTGTCGCAGACACTTTCTTTAGATCAATCCCAGGTATAATGAATTAGACGTACAGTTTCGTTTTATAGAAATGAGAACACATAATGAGCAAGATAAACTCTATGTTTTAATGCAGAGCTAATGTTCTGGCCAACCTTCATTATTGCCATTCTTTCGGCTATCATTGCAAGCCAAGCTATGCTGTCAGGCGCATTCGCCATCCTCTCCAAGGCTTTATCCCTTGGCTGTTTCCCCAGTGTTCAAGTGATTCATACCTCGAAGAGCTATGAGGGCCAGGTTTACATTCCTGAAGTGAACTTTTTGATGGGATTAGCAAGCATCATAGTCACGGTCACCTTCAGAACCACCACTGAAATTGGCAATGCTTATGGTAAGCAACTAGAAGATCAGAATTTTGTTTTTGAGATCCAGAACAGATAGTAATCACATTTATGTCATTGGATTTTGGGATGTGCAGGGATTTGTGTTGTGAGTGTGTTCTCAATCACCACCCACTTGACGACTATTGTGATGTTACTCGTATGGAGGAAAAAGTTTATCTTCATCTTGCTTTTCTATGTGGTGTTCAGCTCCATAGAGCTGATTTACCTCTCATCCATACTGACGAAATTCATCCAAGGTGGGTACCTGCCATTCTGCTTCTCACTTGTCCTCATGGCATTAATGATAACATGGCACTACGTCCACGTCATGAAGTACTGGTATGAGCTGGACCATATCGTGCCAGCCGATGAAGTGACAGCACTTCTTGAGAAGCATGAAGTGCGGCGGATCCCCGGGGTGGGCCTCCTTTACTCGGACCTGGTTCAAGGTATCCCCCCTGTATTTCCACGTCTGGTGCAGAGGATACCCTCTGTGCACTCGGTCTTCCTGTTCATGTCGATCAAGCACCTGCCTATCCCACATGTGGCTCCTGTGGAGCGGTTCCTCTTCCGACAGGTTGGCCCAAGGGAGCACCGAATGTTCCGGTGTGTGGCAAGGTATGGGTACAGTGACATGCTAGAAGAGTCAGTGTTGTTCAAAGGGTTCCTCATGGAGAGGCTAAAAATGTTCATCCAGGAAGAGGCTGTGTTTGAGACGAACTCTACAGCTGGAGATACCCAGACAAGTCCCAATGAGGTGATCGATCCCAAGGTGTGCGGCCATGATGAGAATATCAGCTCTGATTTGGCCCTTTGGGTCGAAAAGGAAAAGCAATTCATTGACACGGAGATGGAGCGAGGGGTGGTCTACCTTATGGGGGAAGCCAATGTCATAGCAGGACCAAAATCATCTGCCGCAAAGAAGATTGTGGTAGACTATGTCTATACATTCTTGAGAAAGAACTTGACAGAGGGGGAGAAGGTGCTCTCCATTCCAAAAGACCAACTACTCAAAGTAGGGATAACATACGAGATATAGGAATTAAGGGATTATGCTGGGTAGGTGAGCCTATCTAAGTCATTCTTGTTCATATTCTGACCTGAATAAGATGGTGAAGTGCAATTAGTGATTAGCGGCCATCCAAGCAATGATTTTTACAGCAAGGTTTTCTTTTAGTTTTGTAGGCACGATGTTGTTAGTGTTAAAAGTATATCACGACTAGGATAGAGTTAGTTTATACCATCCTGTGTACCAACTTGGGCCGAAGTCATGTAAACTTTATATATAGCAAGAGATTCAATTTAATTTTTTCAATTTCACTCAATTCTATTCCTTCTACATGGTCTCATGAAATCGACCTCCGCAGGGGTAATAATGTCCTTGTTTAGGCGGTAGATCCTACTGATTTGTCGCATTCGCTAGGGCAACAGCCTTCACGAGTTAAGTTCTAATATTTGGGTATTATTGTCTAATGCTAAAGATTAAGTCGACAAATATTCTGGAGGCAAAGGATCACACTGATGTGCACACAAACCCACCATGGGCTGTTAGCTGCATGAGACCTTTTTTTCCACACGAGGAAACCCATTTCCATTACTATAGCATGAGACAGGCTAGAGTTCTAACTCAGAGCTGCTCTAGCAACCAGCAAGTTAGCTGCATGAGACCTAGTAGCACCTTGGATTGGAAAATCCCGCTATTTCCTATTAGGACAGAAACGAAAGATTTAACATGGTTCCTGATGATCAGCAACAGCAAGGCGCCAGCAGCAGAGGCAGGGCAGGTGAGGCAGGGGAGATCCTTGGTCTCAGGGGAAGAAGAGAGGGGACGGGAGGGGGAGGCGGCCACCAGCGCTGGGGATGCATCCAGCGGCGGCAGCGGGTGGTGGGGAGCAGCCGCCAGGCGGGGCGCCTAACAGTCGGGAGAGAAGTTCTGTTGTACAGCAAGGTATGGTGTGGCAAAACTTGCTCTACTGACTCCCAATTGCATCTAGGAAATCTCACTGCTCTAGCCAGTGAAATCTTGTATTTGGATTGAAGCCAGGCGGGGCGCCTAACAGTCGGGAGAGAAGTTCTATTGTACAGCAAGGTATGGTGTGGCAAAACTTGCTCTACTGACTCCCAATTGCATCTAGGAAATCTCACTGCTCTAGCCAGTGAAATCTTGTATTTGGATTGAACATGAGGAGAAAACAAATGTGTTGCAGGTAATGTGTCTTGATAAACAGTGAGTCAATATTTCTTCATCTTACAAACACATTTACCTCTCAAATGAGATAAGAACAAAGTTTATCCTTATCTGCTTCCATAAAATGAATGCCTCCCAATAATGTTGGGAAAAGTAGTACTCTAAGCATAACATTTTGAGCACAAGAGCAAACCAACCTTCAAAAACATCTTCACTTCTCTTCCATACCATGATTACGTCACTGGCATAAAAGAAACATCATTCATTGATGTCCATCAAATAAAGTGAAGATAAGAAGCGGTATAATGAACTGTGAGTGTAAGCATGGTATAAAACACTACTACATTGAATAGAGTAAAGTTGAAGATGATATAGAAACAAACCTGGTCAGGGTTTATTTATCATAGGCTCTTCAGCCATTCCCGGAAATGTGCTTGCATTTTATCTCGGCTTGTAGCGTTGCCAACATTAACAGTAGGAATTACCTTTTGAGGTCTCAGAAACTACCAATGCAAATATTGACCTATAGTTAGAATCGGCTAAGATGACAACAATGTAATATCAGGTACGGGGATTTACCATCACAAAATCCCTAAGCTCAGTGAAACTTGAATGCTCGCTATAAGGCACACCTACAAGCATAGGAAATCAGCATGAAACAACTCATAATTGAATGAAATCTGTATGGTAATTTGATATTGGGAATGTTTATCAAGAACACGTGATACATACTGGACAGTATTAAGGCTAACATGGAGACATCATTTTGCATTAAGACTCTCAGTTTGAAACCACATGTACTTCTAAAACAAATTGAGCTTAAAATCTTTAAATAATCAAAGAATCAAAGGAACCTCTAATGTAGGATGCACCTCACTTGACTTATGCTGCAACTGCAATTGTCAATCTCTGAACGGTATGGAAGATCATATATTTCATATCGGTAAAAATATCCATTATGGAGATAGCACTTAGCAAAAAAAAAGTTTTGGATCTTCTCGTATGTAAATCAACCATTTGAATTCAGGAAATCAATAAACTCAGTTTGCATTTGACAAAGAATAATTCCAGACTGTGTATACTAAACGAATTCCTCGTTTGGAATAGTTTGGGTTCTTATTGAGTATTGACCTTTCATTAGCAATAAATGAGGAAAACCATTATCAGCATAACCAACAAATCCTACCATAGATTGTTACATTGCCGTTAGAGCTTGGTTTTATTAGGTCAAGATGCTTTCCAGTTGCCTCAGAGAAAGTCCAACCTGATAAAACAATAGAGATAATCTTGAGAGCCCTGTGAATCCATATTCCATATGTACAAAAATCTTATTTCCCAAACTCCGTTAACCTGTAGGTCGAAAAGCCAGCACAGCTAGAAATTTTCCATTAAGAGTCTCCAAGTACTTCTTCAAGTTCTGGCAAATGCTACTTTTTAGTTAGAGAGGTTCACCTGCTGAGTTCGTATAATTCATCTCAGATTCATTTCCAAACCTCATGATTTACAGATCCAAGGGGCAGAACATGAATTGGTGAACTTTGGTTGCATGAACATATCCTTTTGGATAAGTCTGGCCAGCCAAATGAGTAAAGAATCCGCCTTCTCGATGCATCAGTGAATATAGGGGCCTTTCATGAGTATATAGTAAACAGAGAATAAGAAGGTATGCATGTTGCAAAATTGATAATGAAGTTCAACTGTAAAGTACCTCTAAAGCTTGGGAAATTGCTAGATACACATTCTCTTTCCCAATGCTATATGCCCCAACAACAATGAGGGTTTTTGGTTGCTTCTTTAGATATCTTTGAGCTGTTCTCACAACAAAATCAATAACGTCCTCCTGGGGTGGGAACCTACAGTTTACCAAGTTCAGCAAAGTACTGATGAAAGAGAAAATGCCTAAACTTGAGGATCGTACGCCTACTTGTACTTGGGATTGCAATAAGTTGTGTCCAGGTAAACCAAATTTACCCGGCCTCTCTGGAGAAGTGGATGCAATTGCATAGATTTTGATGCTCTAAAATCCCCAGTGTGGAGATAGGTCTTCCCATCACTTAGTCGGAAGTGGATTAGAGCTGCACCAGGGCAATGGTTGGCCTCCAACAAGGTAACTGTCACTCCCTCTATGACATACTCGGTATCAAGCTCCAAAGGACAAATATAGCTGCAGTCATTGATTTGAATACATGTTGCCAGGGCACAAGAAATCATCATGAAACAATTCACAGAGGGAAATGGAAGGGAGCCTTACTCGGTGTTTACTGACAGGCACATCTTCACTAGGCGTGCCGTGAGTGCAGAACAATAGATGGGGCCATGACACCATTTCTTGCTCAATCCAGCATAATGGTCATGATGGAAGTGGCTAAGGAAATATGCTGAGCATCCCTCAACTTGTCCATACCGAAATGCATCCACCGTGAATGGTGTGCCTAGGTTCATTACATTTGCAGATGCATGAGCAAGACTGGCAAACTAAAAATTTGACTGAGCAATTCAATGTATGCAGTAGCTCGACAGGCATACCATATATTATCAATTTAGTGAAAAAATACCTAAACCATATAACAAACTAATTTGTGACTAATTTCGTATCCAAACATGAACCGCAGTAGCCTTTACCGGGAATCTTCTTGTAGAAGGGGCACGCGAGGGGCTTCTTGGCCAGCACCCCCGCTTCCTCGGTGCCTCCTCGCCTCCGCTTCCTTCCCAACCAAGAACCGGAAAGGGAGGGGGAAGGGGAGGAATCCGCAGCCCCGAGCCCCTCCCTCCGCGGCCTCTCGATTCCCCACGCCTGGAAGAGGCTCCTCTGCACAAGCGATGAATCCCCAGCCTCACACCCCTCCCGCCGCGGCCTCTCGATACCCCACGCCTGGAAGAGGCTGCTCTGCACGAGTGAGCCGCTTCCCCTCTCCTTCTCCTTCTCCTTCACACCGGGTGCCCCTTCGGGCGGCCGCCGCGGCGGAGGGGCGCGTAGAGAGGACCAGTCGGTCCCGCTGCGGTAGAAGTCCGCCGCGAATCCGCTGCTATATGCGGCGGGGGAGGAGGGTAGGGCAGGGAATCCGTTGTCGTCGAGGTCGGCGTGGGAGGGCAGGGACCAGTCGCCGTCGCCTTCGGCGGTGGCCATCGGAAGCGGGTTCGAAATGGCGGCGGGAACACGGAGGGACGAGGGAGACGGGACGAAACGGTGTCGGGACGTTGGGGAGCCTACAGAAGAAGGTTGGCAAATGTGAAGCATTTGAAGGGGCTGCGTTGATCATAAACCGTTCGATCAGTTCGACACTTTGACCGTGACTTGGATCGGACGGCATGTGTTTCAAGTTTCATCTTGTAACTAGAGATGCTGATGCTGTATCGAGACTTCCGTGTACTTTTTTTTTTTTGTCAAAATGGTTATATTAAATTTCGACTTTACTACGGCACGCATGTGTTTTCGCGCGGTCGATCAGTTTGACACTTTTACCACGACTCGGATCGGACAACATGTGTTAGTACTAGAGATGCTGATATTGTATTTAGAATTTCGTATAGAGACTTTATTTTATCAAATAGTTATATGGATATTGACTTTACTAAGTCCGCATGTACTTTAGGATTACATACACCTTTTCTTTTTTTCCCACCTATTCTCTTTTACACTTCTCAGCCACCTTCTAACTCCACCCAGATCCGATGACGTCTATGTCGCCTCGCTCATCACCCTCGACCACAGCCAATCCTAACCTCAGTCGTGATTTGGTGTGAGCGCCCCTGCATCCACCACCTCCTAGACTTTGGCAACACGCCACCACGCTAATCCTAAGTTTCTTGCTCTTCTATAGTGGATGTTCCGCCGCTAGTACTGCGCAATCGACCTCTTCCACCCCATCAGTCTAGCAACCTCCTTGATACCCCTTCTAAGCGCGAAGAGCATAGAAGCACTCGAACTCTAATGCCACCACCTGCTTCATCTCCAGTGACGACGGCGGCGGCACGTGAGTTCATCTGTACTTTTTTTTTTGTCTCTCTAATGTGTCCATGCTAAAGACTTTTCGCGCTCGTGCGTGGAAACAAGCATTTAGGATGAAAATGTATACAGAAGACCCTAAAGAAATGTTGTGTTGGCTCTTTTGGGTTTTGGTTTCGTTGGTGCGCTCCATATTTGCTTGCCACTCATTAAAGATATGTAAGGAAATTTACTATAGGTAATAAATAATCTTCTAGAGTTATCTTAAGTTAATCTTTTTACTTTGACTAACCTTTTTTTTAAAAAAAAGGTAGTAAAAATATCTTGACACCAAATGAGTACATTATTATTAAATAGTTTATGGTGTCTAATGATACTTGTTTTGAGTGATAAACTTTGGGTTTTTCTATAAAATCCTTTAGATTTAAATTTTGACTTAATACAACTCTAAGAATTAAGGGAGACAAGGTGGCAATGTTCCCTCGCTGTTGAGCCCGGCCACGTTAGCAGAATTATTACCGTCCTTTGGATCTGCTGTTTCACGGTGAGATTTGTTTCCAGGAACTGTGACTTCTTGTCTTACTGGAGTTAATTCGGTCACCTGCTTCTTCTCTACTACTCCCACTCCGGTCACTGTTGGCTCCATCTGGAGGCTTCGATGCTGCCGCCTCCGTCCACGCCCTGCTCATCTTGTGCCGTCCGCGGCGGCCGGCGTAGCTCGGGCGGCTCTCCTCCCTCTCCCTCGCCTCGTCGGGCTCGCCCCCCCAGTCCGCTTCCTCCATCTGTAGCGGCCGGCGCAGCACGGGCGGCTCTCCTCCCCTCTCCCTTGCCTCGTCGGGCTCGCCCTCCCCCCCAGTCTGCTTCCTCCGACTGCGCCATTCGTCCTCTGGTTTACAGGGGGACGATTCGCCGGGGGGGATCCGTTCCTGGGTCCCGAGGAGGGAGTGGGGGCCGCCGTCGGAAGGGCGACGCCGGCCTCGGAGGCACGGGTTTGAGGCGGCGCGGTTGTTGGCCCGTGGATCTGTGCTGCCTGGTCAGCGGTGGCCGTCATGGCGGCCCCCCCTCCCCCTGCTGGCGGCGCGGCGACGTCTTTCTCCCTCTGTGTTCGCTCGTCTCTCTCGGCGTCTCCGTCAGGTGACGATGGCGGCCGTCGTCGCGGCGCCTCCCGTAGGCGGCGTGACACCGGTTTCTTCCCTCTGCGTTCCCCGGGACCGTGAGTTTCGGCCGCCTCAACTCTTCCTCTCCATCTCTTTCTCGCTTTTTCTCCCTCTGTGCCAGCGTGACGGTGCCGCCGTGGCTGCGATGCCACCGGAACTCCGCGGTGGTTGGGCCTCTCGGCGCAGCGGCGACTGTGGTTGGCCCTCCCCTCCCTGGATCCAAACCCTATATCGAATCATGGGGGCTGTGTGGTCCATTCTCCAGAGCGGCCGTCGATTCGTATGCCCATCCGTATGGTGCCGCCTCGCCGCCGTTACACATCCGCAGCGGATGGGGCTAGGAACCGTGCGGAGCCACCTGCGCGGCTTCGAGTTGGGTTTGGCCTGCTGTGCTGCCCTCTCTCTCTCTCTCTCTCTCTCTCTCTCTCTCTCTCTCTCTCTCTCTCTCTCTCTTCTCTCCTCTCCTAAATTGATGAGGCTGCGGATGGCCATGGCGCTGCAGGTGGTCATCAGCTCCTGCTGCTCTCTTGTTTTTAGATGCGAGGATCATGTGGGAATGATGAGATTCTAGACTGAGACAATGGATCAATGCGTGGATCAGTTGTTTCGTTCTTCATGTTATCTGCTGACTTGTTGAGGTCTTGGGATATGCAATGCTGAACTTTTTAAGACCGAGACAATGGAATTGTGCATGGTGATTAGTTATTTCATTCTTCCATGATCTTGATATTTGCATTACTTCTCTGATGAGAATAGATCCATTGTCAATGATGTCTATGCTTCACAGATCACATAATTTGTTGGTTGTTATATTACTGAGCACGCCCCATTGTCGATGATGTTTTTACTCTATGCATATTCATAGTCTGGGTGGCTACAATGGGTGATACTCTTCTTTTTTTTCCCCTTCTGTGTTTTGCTCCTGTTCTCCTGCTCCATCAGCTTATACGTTTAGGGTGATCCCAAATGTCCAGCTTATGTGTTTTGGTCTTGTTCTCTTTATTTTCTACTACAGTTCATATTCCTTTTCTCTGAATTCTGTGATGTATCATGCATGATACTAATTGATGCTCGGTGCAAATGATGAAAATATTTTTTTGTTCTTACCCTAGATCTATTGTTCTTACCCATTTCTCTTACAATCTGAATGATTACTGCTATTATTTTTGGCGTTATGTAGGTGTCACCTGCTTGGTTCAACTGGATATTGAGACCAGGCAATTACTGTGCCATACATCTGAGCTCGTGACCATGTCAATTATTTCTTAGTGTGCATCCATAATGATTTCTGGTCTGTTGTTTAACTTCATCTTGGTCACCTGCAATGATGAGTATATTTTTGTCGTGTTACATTCTAATATGAGGGAATGGGTTGTTGCCATGTTACATTCTATTTTTCGCATCTCTTTGTACCCGTTCCATGATAATTAAGGCAATGGTCGATTTATCCATTTTTGTTTTTTTTCTAGATCTTTGTGCCTATTCTATTTTTGGTGGTTTGGAGCCACCAAACAGAGGTCGTGTTTACTGATTATTCAGTCAAATGACTGAGGATGGAATTAGCTCTTGATTATGAAATGCCACCTTCTGATGCCATTGCCTATTGCCTGTGATGATTTCCTCCGTTCTCTACTTTGATCAATGGATTTGGTTTTCTTGTCATGCGCGCTTATGATCATTGTCTGTAATACAATAGTCACGTAACTGTGCAATCTGAGCTTGTGTTTACAGCCAGTGAAGTGATAGATATATTTTTGTTGATTCTAGGTTTGTGATCATTGTCTGTGATCATCGCTTCTGGTGCCAAATTATGCACTCTTGCTTCTGAGCACATGCCCCGTTCCCAATGATTACATTGTCGAACATTTTGCTTGCATGGAACGCTTTTGGTTCTATGTTTTCTTTGACTTTTGAGAACAATCATGTGCACTACCATTTGTCCTGCCTCGAGCCTGTGATGAAAATTCCATATCCATTGCACAATGATATGATTTCATGTTCGTTTGCTTGTGAGCTACTTGGCATGGCTGCCACTTATATCATGCACTTTATGAGGGTAAATCAATTGTCAGCATGCCTTCAAGCTCCAAATCGATGGACAAATGATGATTGCTATGCTTTTGAAGCCTCCAAAAATCCTATCTATTGTAACAGAACCGCCTAAATCATATGGCCCACAGGCACCTGTCATTGTCACTAATGATCTCTGACAGCCGGGCCCGTGTCCCAAATGATCTAGAAGGCCCTGCCGGGTTACATCAGCACCCGTTTCTCTGACAGGATCCCATTGCGAAGCCATTACAGAATTACAATATTTCATAATAAAATACATCAGAGTAAAAGTGCGGAAGATTAAATAGTACTTAGATTACAAACCGGTTGTACAAATAGAATTCAAGTGCAGTTATTACAGACCATAGTTAAAATAGTAGCAGTAGCAGTAGAACAACAACATAACATAATAAGATAGATGGTAACACGAACCCTGTCCATGGGTTCAACTTCACTCTTCCTTACTATCCTGGATGATGGTCACACAGTAAGGGGCAAGAAAGACCTCCGGCTGCTGACTACCTACAACGGGGTTAACAAACCCTGAGTACGGGGGTACTCCGCAAGACTTACCTGACTAAGAAAAAGGAATGAGACTCAGGAATGCAGGCTGAGGGAAGTCAAGGTAAGGCTTTAATAAGAGTCAAAGTATTTTGCAGAAAAAACATTACTAATTCTGCTTTCAGTATTTTACTCAACATTATTAATAATCAATATCAATAGTTCGCATTTCTTTCACATATATCCTTCAAATCCAATTAGTTGTTCATTCTCAAAAACATTCTAGTTCCGAACCACTCTTCGCTGAATGGTCGGAGGATCAAGTCTCCATAACCGAGGAGCAACAACGATTCGAATCGATTAGTACCCAGCTGGGGATCCCTAACCACACTGCATATGTAGCACCTAAGCTTGCATATACCAATCCCGTCTACCACGGCTTTTCTATCCCTGAACCAATCCTGCGCCACCCGAGAGCACAGTACTCTTCTCCTATCCAGGCACGCCGGCCACGAGGGTACACGCTACTCTCGCCATCTCTCCACTCTCAGTGCGTGGTTGTCGGTTCAAGCAATAGAGCGACCGGAGATAGGTCTTCCCAGAGTATGTGGCTAGTTGCAAAGTCTCGATCCAACAGGCCTACAACGAATGGTCCCTACTTTCTTTTTTTGGCGGCGACAGTGCATTGGGACTCTAACCCAAGTACAAATATCCCATCGGATTTTTAAATTCCTTTTCCGTCGGTGACAATATGTTGGGACTCTAACCCAAGCTACGATCACCGAGCAGGAAATCCTTTCCCGTCGACGACAGCGTACTGATCAGGTACACAACCGCCAAACGAGAATAATACCAATACCCTTTTCATGATTTAATCAATAATATATATCACATAGCTCAAAATAGCATTTTGTGCAAATCTATATTGTATACGCAGGGCTAAGGATTTTCAAATATTTAACAAAATGGGTTTACGGATATTTCAGTGGTCAAGGATGGTAATGCATCAATTTGGTTATCAATCAACTCCGATCAACTTAATGCAGTAGATTAACTCAAGTTATAAAATTTGTAAATCACAAGGAAAGGCTGAATGTCCCAAGGCTTGCCTTGAATTGCGTAGAGAGTCGGGTCGGGATCGGTGCCACAGATATCAAAGCCTGGCACAAACTCAGGAGCAGTCTCCTCAGCAGTCGCTTCACTTTTCACCTCCGGATTCTCGGTCACTACACGCATGCAATGATGTATGCTTAGCATGATGCAACATGAAATGACATGCAATATTCGATAATAAATACACATGACTAGAGCACAACCTACCTCATAAACTAGCCACGATAACTCTAATACATGATGTTTTAGGTCATAAGGGTGATTGACTTAGAATCACAATCAATTCAAAAATCACACCAACCCCTAGTGATCCATATTTTAACTCAATTCATTACCCGATTAATCAAGCATTAAATAATAAGGTGATTAGACACTTTCCATTTGAGCCCAAACTTTTCCAATAGGTAGTATTCAGTCCAAAATAGTACCAAAATAAATTTCATGATTTTTGGCGCAACACAGATTTAACTAAAATTCATCAAAGTTCCATTTATGAATTAAAACACTGATTTTTACTTCCGGCAGAAACTGTCCAAACACCATATTTATATTTTTATAAAATGCTCCACACTGCATAGAGTCTACACAATTTATTTCATAATTTTTGGCACAGTAAATTTATTCTACCCAAAAGATGAAATAGCAACACTATTCATTAACAATATAAATGGAAAAGCTATAGAATTCATTTGGAAAACGGAAAATACCCAATCGGCCCGAAGTGGCCCAGCATCGCAGGCCGGCCTAGAGCGGCCCACGCGCCCGCCCGTGCTCTCTCCCTCTCACAGCGCCACTGACGGGTGGTCCCCACCCGTCAGTCACCTCCCGTTCCCACTCGCGACGCGCCCCGCGCGCGCACGCCTCGCGGCGGCTCGCCGCCGGCAGCTTCTCTGGCGAGGGGAAAGCCTCCGATGGATGGCCTCGACCCTAGCGCTACACCATAGAGACCTAGAGTGGCCAGCGCAAGACGGTGCCAAGCTTGACGCCACCCATGGCTGCTCGGTCACGGCGGCGCAACGTGTTCCCGCCGTGACAGGCCGATAACATTACCAAAAATAAGACCCAGAGAGCTAGGAGCTCACCCCGAAGACGATACGTACGACGGCTTAGGCAGAGAGAGACCGAGGACGACCCGCTGGTGAAGACCGTGCACGCGGCGGCTCGCCACCGGCGACGTCGAGAGCGTTCCGACAAACCTAAGGCAGTAGAGTTCAAACCATCGCAAGTATGAGGATCTACACACATTCAGAGCACAAAACGCGAACCAGGACAGACTAGAGCTCACCAGAGCGAGCTAGCGCCGATGGAGTTGGCTGCGGCAGCGCTCCCGACCGAGACCGAGAACGACGGCGGCGTTCCGGGACTGACAGAGCACCAAAGCTCACCCAGGTGAAGGCAATCGGTTCGCAATGGAGTTAGGAGGCTTACAACGTGACCAATTTCACTGTGGAGGACTGAAAGGTCCTAAATGGCTAGAGGGGGGTGAATAACCTATAAAAATCTACAAACAACACTTAACAAGCAGATTAGTCACAATAGCAAGCTTTGCAAAGCAATAGCTCTAAACTACACTATGCAAGCCACCTAGACAAGTATACTACACTATGATCACTAGTTCACACTCAAAGGCTATGTCACTACTATACACTACCCCTAAGTGAGCAACTAACTAACAAATTACACAAGAGAGTAAGTACACAAAAGTAAAGAGTAAAGGTGATTTCATTACCCCCGGTGTAGAGAAGAGATTAAGTCCAATATAACCAATCTATCAAATACAAGAGAAATCCTCGGTAGAGAGATGACACAAGATTTTTACCGAGGTTCACTTGCTTGCAGGCAAGCTAGTCCTCGTTGTAGCGATACACCCACTTGGAGGTTCACGCGCTAATTGACATCACACGCCAAACCCTTCTCAAGGGTGCCGCACAACCAACACAAGACGGGGATCCGCCAAGATACGAGCAATCTACTAAAGATGCCTTTCGCGATCTCCCGCGGGGATAGGCTCAAGAACCCCTCACAATACCTTGATCGGAGGTGAAGACAATCACCAACTCCCCTCAACGATCCTCGCAGCTCCAAGCCGTCTAGGAGTCGGCAAACTCCAAGAGTAATGAGAGAAACCGTTGCGAATCACCGCTACCAAGTGCCTCTAAATGATTTCTATCAATGCAATGCACTTGATGCTCTCTAAACTCACCAAATGATGATCACAATCAAGTAGGATGAGTGAGAGTGGAGTGGGAAGGCTCACAAGTATACTATGATGTTCAGGAGTGCCAAGAGATACTCCCCAAACCAGGCAAGTGACTATTTATAAGCCACACACAAAGAAATAGCCATTTAGACTTTTCTACGTACCGTCGGACTGCCCGACGGCCAGACCGTTGGACTAATCTGCACGGTCCGGCGCCCCGGATGAATGCCACGTGTCACTAGCCGTTTGAAGTCGAACGTTGGATCACAACGGCTAACTTCCCGCGCTAAACGAACCGTCGGACGGACGAGCGTCGGACGAAACCATACGGTCCGACGCCCTCAGCTGACCACCGTCGGACTCAGCCAGACGGAGCCGTCGGACTAACTAACGCGGCCGTCCGACGCTTCCAGAGAGCTCCCTGAGCGCTGAAAACCGTCGGACGTTGGTCCGACGCTCACTGTCGGACTAACGCCGAGAGTCCGACGCTCACCTGCTCTCCACGTGTCACCTCCTCGTCGCTCTGTACCGTCGGACGCTTCGGCTAATGGTCCGACGCTCAGAAACTGAGCGTCCGACGCTCTCAGCAGTGTTAGCTGTCGGACCGAGGCTAATGGTTCGACGCTCTGTGACTCTACGGTCCGACGCTCTATTTTCTTAGGATTTTCACTCAAACCTTTCACCCTTTGTTCCCATGTGCTAACACCAAGTGTTCTATACCTTGTGCACGTGTGTTAGCCTTTTCAAAAGAGTTTTCCAAGGGTTTGTTAGTGTCACTAGCATCTATATGCAATGCAATGATCATGAACACCTAGTGGCACTTGATAACCGTATTTCATCAACGATTTCGCCCCTCTTGATAGTACGGCTATCTAACCTAAATGTGATCACTCCCTCTATGGAGTCTTAATCACCAAAAGCAAAAGAGCTCCTATGGATTATACCTTAGCCTTGAGCTCCTAGCTTTTTTACCATCTCTTGATGAAGCTTGTGGACTCCTTTTGATGATGGACTTATACCATTTTCATGGACGCCATTATTGCCCTTCATTTGTGGCCTCCACCGACCCGGTCCTTTGCTCCATCTTGCCATTTGCTAATCAATTCTCATGAAACACTTAGAGCAATCATTAGCAAACTAGGTTTCATCAATTACCCAAAACCAAACATGGGCTTTCAGTCTCCCCCTTTTTGGTAATTGATGGCAACCTTCACAAAGATATGAAATGAAAACCAAGTTTGCACTTTGGTAGTATTAGCTCCCCCTACATATGTGATTCCTTATGTTTGGTTCAATTTTTTACATATGCATGAATTTGAAGGTTTGGGTGAGCTACTACTATCAAATGATGCTAAGATATATAGAATGGACCTTTGAAGCGTGATACCATCAGGAGTTGCGGAAATATACCATCCTTAGCACCATTGTTTACTAGTCATGCATCACAAACTCAAAATACCTCGTGAGATCAACATATAAGTAAAAAAGGTACTTTGAATGACATGTAAATCCTATGCATGCTAGTTTGTCAAATCACCATTAAAATCCTTTTTCTAAGCATTTCACCAATTCAAAAAAGTATAGGAATTGAAGTTTTGACAATGCAACAATTCATATGTTAATGCATACACAAATGCAACAACTTATTCATGAGCTTGCTCCCCCTACTTGTGTGCTTTCAGATTTTTAATTGACCCATTTCCTTTCCTTTCTTATCTTTGTGACTTTCTTCTCCCCCTTTGTCAACAATCACCAAAAAATGGTGCAAATTATGGGAGTATCAAGTCAATAAATGGGGTTTAGTTCATGTTCACATTGGTTCAATCTAGATCACTTGCCTAGAATATGTAACTAAGTTTGAGTCAAGGACAAGCTTCTTCACACCTCACTAGTAGGGTTATCTTGACCATGTTAAGTTACACATCATGAGCTCATGTTCTAGCTTCAATACTAGGTTTGCAAGCCCATCAATATGTCATATGCTACCACTTGATCATACAAGCATAAAGAACAAAAGTGGTACCATATATACATGAAAGCATTTGATTTTTCATGAATGAGCCTATAAGATGCATTTCATGTCTACATAAACTAGACAAATCCTTATCAAAGTATGAATGCCATGTCAACCAATTTTACCTTGCTTTAATCGAAGAAGAGGCATGTCATATAATGTGGAATGCTTTTCACTTCATTTGGAGTAATCTAGTATGTTTAGCTCATTTCTCAACTTGCAAAATATTGACTCATCAAGTGGCTTGGTAAAGATATCCGCTAATTGATCTTCGGTGCCAACACTTCTAATTGCAATGTCCCCTTTGATTTGGTGATCTCTAATGAAGTGATGCCTTATGTCAATGTGCTTTGTTCTTGAATGCTGCACGGGGTTGTTGGTTAGCTTGATAGCACTCTCATTGTCACATAGCAAAGGCACTTTCTTATATTTCAATCCAAAATCACTCAAGGTTGCCTTCATCCAAAGCAATTGTGCACAACAACTTCCGGCACTAATGTACTCCGCTTCGGCCGTTGAGAAAGCAACACTATTTTGTTTCTTTGAAGACCATGATACAAGTGACCTTCCAAGCAATTGACAAGTTCCACTAGTGCTCTTTCTATCCACCTTGCAACCGGCATAGTCGGAGTCCGAATATCCAATAAGCTCAAAGTTGGACCCCTTAGGATACCACAACCCAACATCTTGTGTGCCCTTCAAATACCTCAATATTCTCTTTGCGGCTTTCAAATGACTTTCTCTTGGTGAGGCTTGAAATCGTGTACACATGCACACACTAAACATGACATCCGGTCGAGATGCGGTCACATAAAGGAGACTTCCAATCATTGATCTGTATAGCTTTTGATCCACCATTTTGCCACTATCATCCAAGTCCAAATGCCCATTAGTTGCCATAGGAGTATTCATGGGCTTTGCATGTTCCAATCCGAATTTCTTCACCATGTCCCTTATGTACTTGCCTTGACTTACAAATGTACCATTCTTCATTTGCTTAACTTGAAGACCAAGGAAGTAGCTAAGCTCACCAATCATGGACATTTCAAACTCACTTGCCATCATATTTCCAAATTCTTCACAAAAATCTTGATTTGTTGATCCAAAGATGATATCATCCACGTATATTTGTAACACAAACAAATCTTTGCCAAGCTTCTTAGTGAAGAGAGTTGTATCAACCTTTCCCATTTTGAACCCTTTAGAGAGCAAGAAATCTCTCAATCTCTCATACCATGCTCTAGGTGCTTGCTTCAAACCATACAATGCCTTTCTTAGCTTGTACACATGGTTGGGCTTCTTCACATCTTCAAATCCGGGAGGTTGTTCCACATAAACCAACTCATTGATGTACCCATTGAGAAATGCACTCTTCACATCCATTTGATATAACTTGATGTTGTGGGCACAAGCATAGGCTAATAAAATCCTAATGGCCTCCAATCTAGCAACCGGTGCATAGGTTTCTCCAAAATCAAGACCTTCTACTTGAGTGTAACCTTGTGCAACCAATCTAACCTTGTTCCTTATTACTATGCCATCTTGATCTTGCTTGTTTTTAAAGACCCATTTTGTTCCTATCACATTGTGTTTCTTTGGTCTTTCCACTAGCTCCCAAACTTGATTTCTTGTGAAATTGTTGAGCTCTTCATGCATGGCATTGACCCAATCAACATCTTTCAATGCTTCCTCAATTTTGGTTGGCTCTATGGTTGACACAAATGAGAAATGCTCACAAATTTGAGCTAGTCTTGCTCTAGTTTGAACTTCACTTTGAATACCACCAATGATTTGATCCAAAGGATGATCCCTTGCAATAGAGACCGGTTGGAGAATAGGAACTTGATCATTGGATTGAGATGAACTAGCTTGTTGATCTTGCACTTGAGATTGATCTTGTGAGTCACTTGCACTTGCTTCATTTTCAACTTGCATACTAGTATGAATTGCACCATCATCTTCATCATCATTGACTTGCCTTGGCCTAATATCACCAATATCCATATCTTTCATTGCATTTGCCAAGTCATTGCCTCTCACGTCACTAAGATTTTTAACTTCATCTTGAGAGCCTTGGGTTTCATCAAATTCAACATCATGTACCTCCTCAAGAGTACCACTAGCCAAATTCCAAACTCTATATGCCTTGCTTGTGGTTGAATAGCCAAGTAAGAAACCTTCATCACATTTCTTTTCAAACTTACTCAATCTTGTGCCTTTCTTGAGAATGTAGCATTTGCAACCAAAAACTCAAAAATATGCAATGTTGGGCTTTCTACCATTCAATAGCTCATAAGGAGTCTTTGCAAGCATACCATGGCAATATAAGCGGTTGATGTAGTAGCAAGCGGTGTTGATTGCTTCGGCCCAAAAGGAATGACTAACATTGTATTCACTTAGTA
Source organism: Eremochloa ophiuroides (assembly GCA_038502445.1). Taxonomy (NCBI): domain Eukaryota; kingdom Viridiplantae; phylum Streptophyta; class Magnoliopsida; order Poales; family Poaceae; genus Eremochloa; species Eremochloa ophiuroides. The sequence goes on from JAHLJS010000009.1 coordinate 35,888,987, forward strand.
TTGATCTTGCCATATCTATCAAGGTTCTATTCTTTCTTTCAACAGTGCCATTTGATTGTGGTGTATACTTGGGTGAGAATTGATGTCCAATGCCATACTCATCACACAATTCATCAATCTTGGTGTTCTTGAATTCACTACCATTGTCACTTCTAACTTTCTTGATGGTTGTTTCAAACTCATTTTGGCTTCTCTTGACAAAAGACTTGAATATATCATACACTTCACTCTTGTCAACTAGAAAGAATACCCATGTATATCTAGTATAGTCATCCACAATCACAAATCCATACTTGCTCCCACCAATGCTAGTATATGTGGTTGGTCCAAACAAGTCCATATGCAAGAGCTCAAAAGCTTTACTAGTACTCATCATGCTCTTCCTAGGATGTGTATTTCCAACTTGTTTGCTGGCTTGACATGAACTACAAAGCTTATCTTTCTCAAAAGTGACATCTTTCAAACCTCTAACTAGATCATGCTTCACTAGTTTGTTCAATTATTTCATTCCAACATGACCAAGCCTTCTATGCCATAACCAACCCAAACTTGACTTAGTGATCAAACAAGTTGACAATTGAGTTTCACTAGCATTGAAATCCACAAGATATAGGTTGTCATATCTAAACCCTTTGAATATCAAATTTGACCCATCAACATTAACAATTTCAACATCATCAACCCTAAATATGCACTTGAAACCGAGATCACAAAGTTGTGCAACCGAGAGTAAATTGAAGTTCAAGCTTTCAACTAGCAACACATTTGAGATGGACATATCATTGGAGATAGCAATTTTACCAAGTCCTCTCACTTTCCCTTTCTTGTTGTCACCAAATGTGATTGCATCATAGCCATTATTTGCACTTGTGTTGAGAGAGCCAAACATACTAGAATCACCCGTCATATGTTGAGTGCATCCACTATCAAGCACCCAATGCCTCCCTCTGGCTTTGTAATTGACCTAAAAAAGAGATCAATTCCTTTTAGGTACCCAAATTTGCTTGGGTCCTTGAAGTTTAGTGACTAAGCTCTTTGGTACCCAAATGGTCTTCTTCTTTGGACCCAACATGGATGTACCAAAAAACTTAGCCTTCACACCGTTTGAGCCCTTTGTGAGAATGTAGCAAGAATCAAACTTGATTGAGGATACATATGCATTGGATTTCTTGCTTTTGCAATCTTGCTCTATATGACTAACTTGCTTGCATTTTGTGCAATACCGGCCATTTCTCTTCACAAAACAAGTCTTGTGAGGAGCAAAGGCGGTCTTGCCTTTCTTGGGGGTATAGCCCAATCCCTCTTTGTGGAGAGATGCCCTTTGGCTACCTAAGCACATAAGCAAGCGGTCCTCACCACCATAAGCCTTAGCTAAGGAGTGATTGAGCTTTTTAACCTCCTCCTTTAGGTTCTTGTTCTCAACTACTAGTGAAGGGTCACTAGTGGGTGAGGTAGTGGTGGAAGTGCTACAAGAAGGGTTAGTAGTAGTAACAATAATAGGTTCACAAGAAATATCACATGTTACACCTATGTTGCAAGTTTTAGTTTCTTTCTTTTGCACTTGTTGTTGCAAGTCTTCATTTTCCTCAACTAGAGAGGAATGAGCTTCATCAAGCTTAGTGTGAGCCTTTTGGAGCTTCTTATGGTCTTCCTTTAGACTCTCATAAGATGCTCTAAGCTCCTCTAGTTCTTGCTCAATGGATTGTTTATCCTTGCGCAAGCCCTTACATTCCTTTCTAAGTTTATCAAAATGAATACGTGCATCATCAAGCATTTCAATTAATTCTTCTTTTGTTAGGTCATCATCACTATCATCATCACTAGATTCGCTATCGGATGATACCTTAGAGCCCTTGGCCATGAAGCATGAAGGAGTATCGAAGATGGAAGGTTTGTCATGAATGGCAATGCTTGCATGTGCCTTCCTCTTGCTCTTCTTGTCATCATCACTCTCTTCATCACTTGAAGAGGCATCACTATCCCATGTCACCACATGAGAATAGTTCTTCTTTTCTTGTATGAGGATTCCTTCTTCTCTTTCTTCTCCTTCTTCTCATGCTTGTTCTTCTTTTTGCCCTTGTGATCATCTTCACTTGAGTGTGGGTAATCGGCTACCAAGTGATCTTTGCTTCCACAATTGAAGCATCTTCTTGGCCCATCAAACTTTCTTGCATTCTTCTTCCTTCTTGCCCGGTAGCCCTTTTTCTTCATGAACTTGCCAAATCTTCTCACTAGAAGGGCCATCTCCTCATCACTCTCACTTGTTCTTGATGGATCTTCACTTGATTCACAATGACTTGCAATCTATGGAACATCTCCGGCACGGTTTCATTATCCTTCATCTTGAAGCTTGCAAACTTGTCCTTCAAGATGTATGCTTTGGCGGCCTTTACACCATTGGTGCCCTCATATGATTTCTCAAGCTTCTTCCAAGCTTCATGAGCACTCTCAATGTTCTTGATTTGCTCAAACACTTTTTCATCTACGGCCTCATGAATAGCACAAACCGCAATGTCATTGAGTTGAAGCAATCTTTCTTCGGCGGTTGTGGGATTGGCCGCATTGGCAATCTCAATATTAGTTTCCACAACCTTCCAAACCTCTCTATTGATTGACTTGATGTGTGAGGTCATCTTGCTCTTCCAATATGCATAATTTGTGCCATCAAATTGGGGTGGCTTCTTGGTGTTGTTGATGTGAATGTTGAGTTGAGCCATTTTTACACCGTAGGTTGTTAAGCCTCAAATCAACGGTGCCTCAGCTCCGATACCACTTGAAAGGTCCTAAATGGCTAGAGGGGGGTGAATAGCCTATAAAAATCTACAAACAACACTTAACAAGCCGATTAGTCACAATAGCAAGCTTTGCAAAGCATTAGCTCTAAACTACACTATGCAAGCCACCTAGACAAGTATACTACACTATGATCACTAGTTCACACTCAAAGGCTATGTCACTACTATACACTACCCCTAAGTGAGAAACTAACTAACAAATTACACAAGAGAGTAAGTACACAAAAGTAAAGAGTAAAGGTGATTTCAATACCCCCGGTGTAGAGAAGAGATGAAGTGTAATATAACCAATCGATCAAATACAAGAGAAATCCTCGGTAGAGAGATGACACAAGATTTTTACCAAGGTTCACTTGCTTGCCGGCAAGCTAGTCCTCGTTGTAGCGATACACCCACTTGGAGGTTCACGCGCTAATTGGCATCACACGCCAAACCCTTCTCAAGGGTGCCGTACAACCAACACAAGACAGGGATCCGCCAAGCTATGAGCAATCTACTAAAGATGCCTTTCGCGATCTCCCGCGGGGATAGGCTCAAGAACCCCTCACAATACCTTGATCGGAGGCGGAGACAATCACCAACTCCCCTCAACGATCCTCGCAGCTCCAAGCCGTCTAGGAGTCGGCAAACTCCAAGAGTAATGAGAGAAACCGCTGCGAATCACCGCTACCAAGTGCCTCTAGATGATTTCTATCAATGCAATGCACTTGATGCTCTCCAAACTCATCAAATGATGATCACAATCAAGTAGGATGAGTGAGAGTGGAGTGGGAAGGCTCACAAGTATACTATGATGTTCAGGAGTGCCAAGAGATACTCCCCAAATCAGCCAAGTGACTATTTATAAGCCACACACAAAGAAATAGCCGTTTAGACTTTTCTGCGTACCGTCGGACTGTCCGACGGCCAGACCGTCGGACTAATCTGCACGGTCCGACGCCCCGGATGAACGCCACGTGTCACTAGCCGTTTGAAGTCGAACGTTGGATCACAACGGCTAACTTCCCGCGCTAAACGAACCGTCGGACGGACGAGCGTCGGACTAAACCATACGGTCCGATGCCCTCAGCTGACCACTGTCGGACTTAGCCAGACGAAGCCGTCGGACTAACGAACGCGGCTGTCCCACGCTTCCAGAGAGCTCCCCGAGCGCTGAAAACCGTCAGACGTTGGTCCGACGCTCACCGTCGGACTAACGCCGAGAGTCCGACGCTCACCTGCTCTCCACGTGTCACCTCCTCGTCGCTCTGTACCGTCGGACGCTTCGGCTAATGGTCCGACGCACAGAAATTGAGCGTCCGACGCTCTCGGCAGTGTTAGCCGTCGGACCGAGGCTAATGGTCCGACGCTCTGTGACTCTACGGTCCGACGCTCTATTTTCTTAGGATTTTCACTCAAACCTTTCACCCTTTGTTCCCATGTGCTAACACCAAGTGTTCTACACCTTGTGCACGTATGTTAGCCTTTTCAAAAGAGTTTTCTAAGGGTTTGTTAGTGTCACTAGCATCTATATGCAATGCAATGATCATGGACACCTAGTGGCACTTGATAACCGTATTTCATCAACGATTTCGCCCGTCTTGATAGTACGGCTATCTAACCTAAATGTGATCACTCCCTCTTTGGAGTCTTGATCACCAAAAGCAAAAGAGCTCCTATGAATTATACCTTAGCCTTGAGCTCCTAGCTTTTTCACCATCTCTTGATGAAGTTTGTGGACTCCTTTTGATTATGGACTTATACCATTTTCATGGACGCCGTCATTGCCCTTCATTTGTGGCCTCCACCGACCCGGTCCTTTGCTCCATCTTGCCATTTGCTAATCAATTCTCATGAAACACTTAGAGCAATCATTAGCAAATTAGGTTTCATCAATTACCCAAAACCAAACATGGGCTTTCAAGGAGCAACGATGGCGAATTCGATCGGAGACCGAAGGGTGTTCGCCGGCGACTAAGGGGAGAAAAGGAACGGGACGGAGTGCTCGTCGCCTTTTATGGACAGTGAAGGAGGGGATAAGGGCGAGGCTCGGTCCGGGGCCCCCGAGCGACCCAAGCACGGCGGCGACAGCGCCTGCCCTGGCCGGACGGCGGCAGCGCGCTGCACGCGCACGTGCAGCCAGCGTGCCCGACCCTATAGGGGTCCAGATCACTGTAGCACAGTCCTAGGTCAAACCCTACTATTCCAAATTATAGCCTATCCATTTAGATTCAGGGGAAACTCCAAAAATGAAAATTATGTAAAATTGTCTGATGAACATTTTTACTTTTGAAATCAAGTTCAAATCCTGCTCCAATTTGAAATCATTCAAAAGGGGGTAAAACCCAAGTTTGAATTTTAAATGCAATCCAGTTCAATTCTCCAAACTTTGCTATATAAGTTGAAAATCTGTAAAAATAAAAGTTGTTCTAATTATCGAGGTCTATAACTTTCATTAAGGATGTTTTGTCAGATTCTTGATAATTTTTGAATTGATGTTTCAAATTTGAATTTCAAGTGACTGTTTTGAGTTTAATTCAAATTTTCACTACATAACTTCAAAATCCCCAAAAATAAAAGTTGTTTTATTTTAAAAGATCTACAACTTTTATTAAGACACTTCTATCAGATTCTTCATAGTTTTTGAATTAGGTTTTTGGTCCTATTTAGGGCTCAAATTCAATTCCCTTTTAATTTTTATTTTTTATTTCAACCCTAGGGTTAATTGCACAATCATCACCAATCAAATCAAACCACTCTATGAGCCCTAAGCACAATCAGATGCATGACAGTAATTTAAACATGATGACATGGCAGTTTAATTTAATTGTAATACCAGAGGTATTACATCTATCGTCCTCTTCCCTTCTGGATGTCCATCTCTCGGGTTGCTTCCTTGCCTTCTGTAGGGTTCCTCTAGGGTCCCCAAATTTATCGCTTTTCTTCTCTCACATCCCTGTTGTAGTGGCTTTCATGGACAACAATGCCTTCCTTTTGTATTATACGGTTTGACCTTCGATACCTGCTGCTGTGTTGTTCGTCTTCTCCGTCTATTTTTTTGGCATCGATTAGCTGCTCCTACTTCACAGATAAGTGTCTCATCTCGAACCCCAACACCCTTCATGCTTCTTTTGCTTTGTTAATTTTTTTCTTCGAACTAAAAGCCTTATGCTCTGATATGTGTATATGTAGACCGATTATTGTTCTATCACAGTTTGCCTATGACCGACTATAACATAGTCATTGTGGTAGAATCAAGTTAGTAGTTATAGTTTTTGCATTTAGTAATCCATATTTTTTTTAAGGATTCCATGCTTCTGTGCATTTGGTTAGTTAGTACTACAGCCTCTGTTGCAACAAATATGGGGTTATTCATGGAAACTTATGTCAATTATATAACACACAAACAGGTCCGTGGTGAGGCACCTCCTGCAGGTGTTCCGGCTCGTGTGACGAGGTAGCATGCCGGCGGCAGCGCGGGCGGGTCGTGCCGGTGGCCGCTGGCGCGGGTGCCCCTCGCTTTCCCCTCGACGCGGCTTCCTCCCACAGGTAACGCGTGTATACGTTCCACCTGTGGAACGAAGCCCTAACTGCCTCTGCGTCGTTCCACCGCTGCTTCCCATTCCTCTCCCTCGTCCTCCTCGCTCCTGACGGGCCAGTGTTCTTGGCCGGCGCCACGCGCTATGCGCGGGCTCCTTCGTCCGCCACGTACGGGGCGTCTGCAAATATGTGTATCACACCATTTCTCTTATCATGGTTACTTCTGATTATCCTTAGCCTACTCCTGTAACCTGCTAGGCACAACTCCAGTTCCTTAGTTTTCGACCTAGACAAATGAAAACTGCAAACATATTAAACCAGTATAGATGTCTGCTTCCATGCACTGTCCATTATTTTCTACTCACATGTTTTGGATGCCCTGTATGGTAATTACTCACGTATTGTTTTTTGCACGACTTCAACAGCACCATTTCATCTTCTAAAGCTGCCTGGATGCACAAAAGCACACCGCAATGTATCTGCTTCTGCCTTAGGCACAGATAATACTGCCGATGCAAGTCAAATTTACAAAGTTCATCTCCTGTTTGTTTCCTCGACTATGCAAATATCCAATGCATAGATGAAGGATTTAATTTTTTCAAAAAAGGTCTTTTCATTGTTCATCTAATTCCATGACTTGAGACCAGCGGAAAAAATACATCCATACCTGTGCAAACAGTATTTAATTGTTTTCTTCTTTTAACCTGTAGGACCCCTTTTTCCAGAAAAGAAGTTGTTGGAAGCTTCCTTTGAAAGATGATTGGTTCTGAATGTATTACATGAATATTTCTATCTGTTTCTACTTAAAATCTCACAAGTTTTAAAGCAAATTTGACTGACGATCTTCCAATCAATACTGTGGCTCATTTTCTAGGCCGTCCTTAATAGCCATTATGGATGTTTCGTGTCCTTGATCTTGTTTTCCATTGAAGAATGAGAGGTTACTCTGCTCATTTTTTTCTGGTGATGCAAGTTCATATCTATTTCTAGAGACTGGATGTGGTTCTCTGATTCAATGGGCAGCCTAAAGTCATTATACATGTTTGATATGTGTGTTGTTTACATAATCAAAACCAATGATTAATCACTTCTTTGTTATTTCATTTTTCTGGTACAAAACAATGTTCGGGAGTTGGTCAATTCTGTTTTTTTTAAAAAAATTTGAATACTGTTTTTACATTACCACTTCATATAAAGAAGGTGCTAATGCTTTTATACAGAACTTGGAATCTCATAAGCCATTGCAACGTCTTTGAATGTCTGGATAGATGTATGTGTGCGCACGCGCACAGGTAAAACTGTATGCGTGTACCAGACCTTCGGAGTCCATTATGACCTTTTTCTATATGCATGTCTATAGTCTCTCCACATGAAAAGTATATACAAATCAGTCTGGAAGGGATGCATACACAAATCAGTCTGCATGGGATGCATAGATTTGCTGGATTAGTTTTTAAAATTTGTTGCTGAAGAGTACTTACAGCTTCTGTTCAGTGCTGCGGCTCAAATTGTTGACAGTTTGGACCTCTTACTACGAAAATAGAACAACAAAGTTGTTATTGGATTGAAAGTATTGCCTAACTATAATGTTATACACCCGCCACCCGCCCCCCCCCCCCCCCCCCCCCCCCCCCCCCACACACACACACACACACACACAATGCAGGCAACGGGGTGAACGTAATGTATGCTGATGATCTCCAGCTTTCCTGAACTAACGAAATCTGCCTCAGCAGCGTATTAGCATTTGTTGGCAGCAGCTAATTGGTGTGGGCTGGTGTGGCTGTGCATTCTGTGTGAAACAAAGTTATGTGGTCAACTAACTCCTAAAACCATCGCAGCAGACTAAAATTGCTCCTTATGTAATTTGTAGCTCTGTTCCTTCTACAGGACTACAACTATTCTGTAATTGTATTAATATTTTGGCTTCATGTTGATTCAGCGTATCCTTTCTACTAGGTCAATGTAGTGTTTTGGTTCAGCGGGAGCACACAATTGGAGAATCCTTGGAATGATGCAGGGGCATATGCCTTTTACCTAGACAAATATGCACAAGAATTTGAAAGAGGGACATGCTCCTGCCAGGTGAATCATAACTCTCTACCTTGCAGAAGTTTTGTCATGCTTCGATTATCATCGTTCTATCCATGAGTATTCATAGATTTGGATTAATCTTGATGGGAAATAAACTCTTGTTTTCAGAGGGTTAGCATCCTAACGGACGCACTTTTGCTTTAGCTTAAAGAATCTAGCATTTATTTAACACAACCTGTTCAGATGACATTCAAGAATCCATTGATTGCTTTTTGTATCCATGTGCTCTTTCAGCTTCGCGTCTCACACATTTAGACTCATGTTCATTTTGTAGGCTCATGCTGCATTAGGACACTGTTCAGTTGTTATGTTCTATTCAGCCAGACCATGCGGTCCAACATGTACCCAAGCAAAAGGAGCTGCCCTTTCATACCGCTATTTTAATGTAATATATCAACCAGCCATTTAAAGACCAATACTTTATCAATGTCTCCATCCGCATACTGAGTGCTTTATATAAACACATGTTATGTTGCTTCTAAATATGTACATATAAGTGTATAAATCTATCTTTGCCAAAATTTGCTAACATAGGCGCACGAGGGCGCGTCCTGTTTACTTGTGATTTATACATAGACACAGAGAATAGTCAAACATCAACATGAGCATTTTGAGTCCTTTGATAGTTGTCGACTCATGCATGACTTATCATGGATCACTACCAGAGCGCAAACTTTTAATTCACATTGGTTTTGGACTTTAGTCCCGATATTTTTTTTTGTGTTCGGGACTAAAAGCAGCATTAGTCCCGGTTCTAGATACAAACCGGGACTAAAGTCCCCTGCCCAATGGCTACTGACATGTGCTTGCAGAAGGAGACTTTTAGACTCGGGCCGGGTTACCAACTGGGACTAAAAGTCCATTTTTAGTCCCAGTTGGTGCCTCCAACCGAGACTAAAAGTCCAATCCTGATTGAGGTTACCGTCCGGGACTAAAAACTGAATTTTAGTCTCGGTTGGTAACCTAAACCAGGACTAAAAGTCCTTGCGTATATATTCCCCTTCTTCCTCCTCAAGCCTGAGCATTTCAAACTCTCTTTTCTTTCTCCCTCTTCTTGCTGCTCTGCTGTTTTCTCCTGCCCTCACAAGCTTTGTTTCACTTCTACATCAATTCTTCGATTCTATAGGTTACTAACTTCATCCTCACACATTCATCACTACCATATCTCATTTGATTTTATAGTTTTTTATAGTGCATTTCTTGATTTGTGGCTATTTAAGCTTAAATTCACTTGATAATTTGCATTCTTGGATGGAGGAAGCTTATAGTGTGCGTTTAGTTCGCGAAAAGTGGGGTGAAAAGTTACTGTAGCACATGTAGAATCTTCTCCAATAAGTGTTCAATCATGACCTAAGTAGACTCAAACGGTTCGTCTCGAGAAAAATAGGTAAACTGTGCAAATATGCAATAGCTGATACTACATTTAATGCTTCATGCATGCGTCCAAAGATTCGATGTGACGGAGAATCCGAAAATCTTTTTGGAACTAAACAGGGCCATAGTAGTTTTTTGTGACTAAAGCTTATAGTAGTTCATTTTAATTAGTATGCACCTTTTATTATTTTGCGTATCATATTTCATGGTTTCGAGAAATAGAGAACTTTCCATCATCACCTCAATGGTTGAGCTTCATGATAATCACCTTCTTCATCTCTTAGCTTCACACCATGGTTTGAACTACCTATGCTTAGTCATCCACATAGGCAAATAGGTTAGTCCATTGGTGTCATCAATTATCAAAACCAAACTTGCGCTTTCAGTGACTAAGTTTATATAATTTGGTAATTATTTTCACTAAAATGTGAATATCTATGCCGTGAAGACTGCTGTCGTGGATATTGAAGATTGTTGTCATGGATATTTAAGATTGCTGCCGAGGAGACCGAATGAAAATGAGCCTTCTTCTTAGTTACTTGATGATCCTGAGTGTACTACTGGATGATGTTACTATGAAGCTAGTGTATCTGTTAGAGCAACTCCAGCAGGCCCCTTATCTGAGCTCCAATAGCTAAATATGGGGGGCTTAGAGAAAAAAGAGCTCCAGTAAAGCCCCTACTACAGTCCCAAAATTTAGGTGTGCACCAAAATCATCCCCTGGACACCAATTCCTGGGGGCTCATCGCTCACCCCCTATCCGTCTGTTGTTCGTTTTTCTCCCCCTCGCTCGCAAGGAATGACGCGACGCTCGCTCCCCTCCTCCATCGCACGAGCGCTGCTCCGCCACGAGGGCCGTGTTGACGGTGGATATACCATGAAAATCCACATTCAAACACCGTCAACAGGCCTCGGATTCAAGGGAGAATAAACATATCATGAACATATTTTATCAATAACTAGTTCCACTTGTACTCTTAAGCTTGTGAATACAGGGAAGATAAAACAGAGCAGAAATGAACACTTGGAGCCCAATATCATGGTTCGGCCGAACCACATATTTGGGAACCAAGTCACCACACTTCAACAAATAACACAAGGGACCATATGGAAGAGAATGGAGCTTGAGGTGGGGCCATGCATGGTTCGGCCGAACCATGGATGGGGCCCACCTGGCTCTGATGACATGGCACGATCCTCGTGACACTCCACCCAGCTCACTTCATCCATCAGATCAACATGTGTTTCCATTCAACAGTGGATAAGCAAAGCACAAGGATCAAGGGGCAATTCAATGAGACAAACATGAAGTAAACGTGGAGCCACACTCCATGACAGGTGGGGACACCTTCTAGAAGCCCTTGGCTGGGCCCATCTGCCATAGGGGGGTCGGCCCAACCCCCCTGGTGCCTAGCCAGGTCGGTTGGCCTCCACCACCTTCCTGTATGATCTCCACGTGCTGGTTTGCTCACGGCCGTCCATCTTAAGGCGGTTCCAAGGCGGTTTATCCAAGGGTGGAGAGGCATGGAGCATACGGATCATTGACGTGGCGCCCCTCAACTCTCCCCTATAAATAGAGGCTGTCATCACCCTCTTCAACACACCCAAGATACACAAGAGCCACAAGAGACATGAGAAGCTTCACTCTTTAGTAGTAGTAGTATTAGTCTAGTGTGGGAGTTAGAGTCGAGTCGAGCTACGCTCGGAGTCTCCGGAGTCGTCTGCTGGAGAGTCTGGTATAGGTCTTGTACCTTTCCTTCTATAAGACTTTACCTTTATCAATATATTATCTTTACTTTACTTTACTTTACTAAGTCTCTACTTGGTGCATTACTATTCTTTATAGTATTATTGTGTATTGTCTTAACTTATAGTTGAGTTATATTAGATAGTGATCCTGTAACCAGCTCACGTGTGTAGTTCATCGCATGTCATAGGGTGCTTTAGTTGTTGGTACGCAACTAGAGTAGTAAGGCTTAGTGTAAGTGTGGTTCTTAGACTAGATCTTGCCTTTGAATGTCGCTTGTCGTACGGATTGTTTGTGGGTGCTAGCAGGTGGTGACAGCCCTGTCTAGTCTTAGTATCCCTCCACGTGTTTTATGCAGGTTCTTAAAAGGTAGGCTCCCATAAGAGAGTAGGCGCTTCGGGTAGAGGTTATATCCTCTACTGTTTCGCACTACCCCCTACACACCGGAAGTAAGGTAGCTATCCTAGTATAATTCATCCATTTGATAAGATAGTTCACAAGAGTAAAGTAAGTGTCATACGAGTCTTATACTCACTCGTTGTCCTCCCACCTAACTTTACTCTGCTAGTTATCTTTAGTTATCCAAAAATCTTGTCGTGTCTTGGTGTCATTACCCTTTTCTCTATACATCAATTTACCCCCTATCACTAGTTGATGCTAAGTTGCTATAGATTTAAGGATCTCTCTCTTTTTATTAATTATTCCTAGCCACCGCTTTTCCTTGGGATAAAATAAATAACGATACCTTAGAATACTCCCGGGTGAAGTGCTACAGCGGTATATTCTGTGCGCTTGCGGAATTATCCAATAGACATAAGAAATACCCCCAGACACTTCTGGCGCCGTTATCAGAGATAGCCTAACACCCTGTCTCTGGTGGTTGCGCTAAGAAGTGTCAACAAGCATTTCTGGCGCTGTTGCCAGGGAAAGCATCAGTCTAGGAATATTAATAAAAATTGAATTCAGAGTTTACTATCAATTTAGTTATCGATTAGTGTTAAGGGTTTACCCCTGTCTGTGTTTCTCGTTATCGTGAAGCTAGACAGTGCATGAGTGGTTTCCAATTGCCGTCAAATTTCATCGAAGATCCTGAGCAATTGTTGAGGAGAACTAGACGCCGTCAAGTTCCACCTCAAAGGTTCATCTCAAACCTGAACCCGTTCGAGGAAAGAGGCTCCGCACTATCAACCAAGGAAGCTATGGCCCAAAAGACTATCTCTGAGTTCTCTGCACCGTCGGCTGACAACATTGCCACCGGTCCGCAGCTCAACTTGGGGGATGCTACCTTTGAGCTTAAGCTAGTGCTTATCAACATGGTGCAAGCCAATCCATTCTGTGGGAAGCCGCATGAAGATGCCAATGCCCATCTCTAGCATTTCCTGGAGGTGTGTGATACCTTCACTATCAAGAATGTCTCGGCTGACGCCATCCGTCTTCGCCTGTTCCCATTCTCACTGCTTGGGAAGGCGAAACAATGGTTTTATGCTAACAAGAATGAAGCTACCACCTAGGAGAAGTGCGCCAATGCATTTCTCAAGAAATTCTTCCCAATGGGCAAAACCAGCGCTCTTCGTGGAAAGATCTCAAGCTTCCAACAACAAGCTGACGAGACGATTCCCGAAGCATGGAAATGTCTCCAGGAGTACATTCGCGCTTTTCCTCATCATGGAATTGAAGAATGGCTCCTAATCCAAGGTTTCTATCATGGGTTGACTGGATTAGCCCGTAGTCACCTTGATGCTGCCGCTGGAGGAGCATTCCTGCAACACAATGTCAAGGATGCCAAAGACCTCATTGAAAAGATGGTTATCAACCAAGGATGGAATGAGGAGCGTCTCCAGCCCAAGAAAAGGGGTATGCACACCGTTCATGAGGTGGACATGCTCTAAGCAAAAATGGACCTCTTGATGAAAAAGATTGAGGAAGGTTCCAAAAAGGAACAAGAGGCCATTCGAACCAATGCCACCGCACGAGAAATCGAAACTGATCCATGTTGCGAGGTATGTGGTGGAGAAGATCACTCGGGCAACAATTGTCCCGAGACGAAGGAGGAAGTGAGCTTCATCAACAACAACAATGTGTATTGACCCCAGCAACAAGGAGGATGGAACTCACGCCCCTTCTACCAAGGTAATGGTTATAGCAATAATTTTAATAATTCTTATGATAACCAACCTTCTCTTAAAGATCTTGTCTTAGGCCAATCTAAAATCAATGATAGTATAAACAAGAAAATAATGGCTAATGATAAGATTCTTGAAAATCTTAGTGAGAAAATGGATAGCTTTAACACTGCCATGAAAAATCAATTGAGCTTTAATAAAATGTTAGAAACCCAATTAGCTCAAATAGCAGCTGTCCCATCCTTTGAACAAGGTAGGATCTCAGGGAAACCTGAGGAACCAATTGAGGGTGTCAAGTTAATTTCCATGAGGTTTGGTAAGCCTCCGGTTAGGCAAAACCCGGGTTGTCTTCTTGACCCTGCCATTCATGGCCAAGAAGAGTGACCCCGGCCACCCTACCATCACCGGCGAAATTGGGCCGCACACCTTCAACAACGCCTTCTGCGACCTTGGATCTGGAGTGAACATCATGTGCAAGGTAATGTATGAGAATTTGTTAGGGGACCTTTGTACCCCACTTTTGTCAAATTACAGATGGCCGATCAATCCATTCGGTTCCTCGAGGGATTGGCAAGGGACATCCTCATCAAAGTTCAAAACAAATACATCCCCGCCGACTTCATCATTCTTGACATGGGGGCCGATGACGAAGTCCCGGTCATCCTGGGAAGGCCGTTCCTCAACACCGTGAATGCCATCATCTACATGGGATCCGGCTAAGTCCACTTCTAACTCCCAGGTAAGAGAACTAAATGTCCTTTCAATGATTATAAATCGATGCAACAGGCAAAAAAGAACCTTTGGGAGAACAAGCCACAATATGCACCCCGCCGAAAGAATTAACCGCCAAAGGCCAAAAAGGCCGAACTGGTAAGTAAAACGGAGGTGGTAAATATGGCTGACTCTGCTGAATCACAAGCATCAACCAAGAAGGAATGGCGGAAGAAAGAGGTGCGACCATCACGGTCTCCATCTCCCGGACCGATCGAAGCACCCGGAGAATGAACCCGAAACGGAGAGGTCCTGCTCTACGGACCTAAAACATGAAGCCCTTGCTGGTAAGGTAAATTAGTATTTATCTCATATTTAATTCCTATATTTCAATTTTTGTTTTCTTTATTGCATTTCATATTTAAATTTTACAATAATTTATTTCGACAAAATAAAAAATACTTAGATGAATAAAACTTGAAAAAGAACCTTTCTGCTCACACCTGAGGTGGTAGGACCACATAGGTGGGGTCGGCCGACCCCACCATGGGGCCCACCCACCTATGGTGGTGTTGGCCTGGTATAATGATTCACCTCCTGAATTTTGAACACCATCTCCTTCTGAATTTGGCCGACCACCTTTGGTCATGACCATTTTCACTTGCTCTAAGGAGAATCCAACATCCACTACCATTCAATTCTGAAAAAGTGGACACTTTGGCATGCATTAGTGTTCTCATGGTCCATGGGAATCACTTTAAACATGTCCCACTTTTGTCATACACCTTTTACTTTCACAAAACACTAGGCAAGGGAATCTCTGAAAATTTTAAAACTTTTGGTCCACCACTAGTCTCTACTTTTCTGGACACACTGTTTAAAGCCGAAAAGGGGACCAAACATGGTTCGGCCGACCCATGATTAAAGTCTTGTCTGCAGAGTTGTGTTTGAATTCAAATAGAGTTCCTGTCCAAAGGTAAAAGCAACTCTGAACCTGTCATAAGGGGTTTGGCCTACCCATAAATAAAGAGCTGACAGCAAGGTTGAATTTAAATTCAAATAGGTTCCCTATCCAAAGGTGAAAGCAGAGCTGAGCAGGTCAGGGGTGGGTCAGTCGAACTGGCCTCTGTGGCCTAGCCACCAGCCTTCTCCCCTTATAAATACCCCTGCATTGTGTGCTCATCTCCACACCCAAATCAGCTGAATTCTTCCGAGCACACAATCTCTCTTTTTCTCTCTAGTTGAGCAAGTTCTTTCTCAAGTTTAGTAGTAGTTAGCCACTCAAAACAAAAACCCAAAAATATTGTAGTAGTAGAAGCTTGTGTTACTCTTATCCTTGCTCTTTTCTTGTTTGTGGAGTACTCCTACCCACAAGAACGGTTTTGTGGAGGTGATCATACCCCACAAGGACTACTAACATTGAGATAGCTAACGCTAACGGTAACGTTAATCCCTGTTGTTGTAGTGTGTTCTTGTGTTATCTCGTTTCTGCAGGATGAAGAATTTCTCCTCCGCATTCAAGAAGGCCAAGAGTGTCGTAGGGAGTTCCTCCCGATGACCCCGCCATGATGAAGATGAAGGAAGAGAAGCTCCACCAAGACGAAGCTTTGGAATGCCTTCCGAGAGGACGTTCGACTCCGAGAGTGGCCTCATGTTGAACCAAGAAGAGTACCAAAGGTACCTCTCCATCCGACACCGCGGTTATGAACGTACCGGCATCATCGACTCTGTCCTTTTGGACAACACAGGTATGACCGCAGAATTTAACACTATTTTCAATAGAATTGGGTGGGGAAGCTTTTGGGAAGTGCAAGAACTTGGAATTAAAAAACTCAACATTAAATTCCTATGCTCTTTACAAGCCGTTGATAATAATGTCTACTTTCGTATGTTCAACCAAGAGTATAATTTAACTTAGAGAGTTTTTAGTATGGCACTTGGCTTTGATAACAATTGTCATCTAGATCTAGTAAATGCCACACGGAAATTTGATAAAGCTGAATTCTGGAAAGCTATAACTGGATCCAATGATTGTTCTGAGCATAAAACTGATAAAATCCATAATCCTACTTTGCGCTTGATCCGTTATTGGATGGCCATAACTCTTTTTCATGGCTTTAATGTGCAAATTATTGTTAATGATGAACTAAGACTGCTCTATGCCATGACCAAGAAAATAAAAGTTTCACCTGCTAAAATTTTAGTCTGTTTTTGGCTTGGTATTTTCCATAGAAGCGAGCCCATATTCTTTACTTCTTTTATCACTCGCATTGCTGAAACAATGGACTTGCTAGATGGAAAACACTACTTCGAATATATTGCTTCTCCTAGAGATATTGTAACCGAAGATTTCTTCATAAGTGCTCAAGTCCTAAAAAGAGATGGAAATGGTGATCTTAAAATGATTTATCCCAGTCATGCAGCCGAAATCTCTCTCCCATGTGAGAGGAGTCGGATGTATGCGCTGCATACACTAACCATAAATTGGGACCGAGAGGCAAGAAGCCAAAAATGTTGCAGGAACAAGAAGGGTGACAAGGAGCATGTCACAAGCCGCTCAATTTGAGTAAGGTGGCACATCACGAGCTGCAGGGAGATACGAAGAAGAAGGCGATGAGGCAAGTTCCATGGACATTTTAGGGTCCACGGAACGGCCTCAACAGCACACTCCAAGAGCGCGCACTCCCTATCCGTCCACACGGGCGAGGAGTCGTCGAAGCCAAGGATCGGAAATGGATCAACTCATCAACGACATGGGCGCAATGGAAGTTGAGCAAGATGCAACTCTGAGTATGACACAACAAAATGCCCAACTATTGCAAGCTATCCAAGACGAAGAAGCACAACGCTAGGCGGGATGGTTCCAATACTACCCGCCACCACAATGAGCAAAAATACAAGTTTGGGGGAGATCCTCTCCCCCACCAAGGTAAGTATTCTATCCTAGCTATTTACATTATATTAATTTATTGCATTTAAAAAATGCATAAAATAAAAATACCAAAAATATTTTTCTTATTCCCATATGTCTCATGAATGTTATATTACTTATGGAAATGATGAATAGTTGCTCTGTTAATATTTCTTCAATGCCTGGTCTACAACTTATTACTTCTTTGAGTATGGATCACTTGGCTTATTTAACTCATCATGAACCTGAAAACTTTATGGATGCTAAGTGCTAGAACTAAGTCTAAGATTGTTGTGAGATATGATATAGTGAAATAGGAGCTGGTATAATATTGTTCTAAGCATGCATGATTACTGGAGATTCATTTCTTAATCAATCAAAACCTAATTGTTCCTCAATGGTGATAAATTCCTACCATAGCTATATTTGCTACACATGTCTAAAACCTTCCGCATAAGCTATTTGCTTTGTATTGAGTGTTGTCAAGTCTTGTTGATCCTTATTGAGAGACTTATCATGCTCCCAAGATCAAGATCACGTACACACCATATATACATGCTGCTTCTACACTAAAAGTACGTAACCACATGCCTTTCATTTTCACCAAATAAATGCTCCATGTGTTAAAGTCATAGTAAATCTCTCTTAGTTATTAAGGTAGAAGAGACAAAAAGGCTATGCAAAATAAAAAGAAAAAGAAAGAAAAATGGACACAAGAGAGTCCATAGAAAAGAAAAGAAAAATTTATGAGCAAGTTTAGGCTCATGAATAAAGAAAGGAAAAATGATAGTCATGTCTCGAAAAATTTATTAGAGAGAGATACAATTTCAAATAGAGGAGTATTATAGTTCATATTTTCCACACACTTGCACATCTTGATCTAAGGCCATGACACTTCTCTCTTTGGATCCAAGCTTTGGCTCTACAATATATACAAAGTAAGTATGCTCTACTCTTTCATTCCTACCTTAAGCTCCACATAAGCCATTTTTAGAAGTAGGATGATGAAGAGAAGGCAACATTTACTTTGTGTCTTGGTAAGGAATCATAAACCATTTGAGCAACATGAGAGAACCATATGAGGAACATTAAGTTTTCTTTTGCAAAACATTGCTAAAACCTCCAGTATGAAACTTGCAAAGAATGAGAAAAATAGTGCTCAAGTTAAACTGTTCTGTCTCTCAACCACCTAAGGTAAAGGAAAGGTCATTAGCCCCATAAAGGACTAAAGTAAAATGGGTGAATTTTTATAGCCAATTTTTCCATTCAAAAGAGAAGTATTCTGTTGTGCACTTGGTACTAAGGAAATATGAACATTGTAGCAATTGCTGATCCACTGAGGCTAAGTATAATTATTTGCTCGGGACGAGCAAAGGTTAAGCTTGGGGGATCTTGTTGACGGTGGATATACCATGAAAATCCACATTCAAACACCGTCAATAGGCCTCGGATTCAAGGGAGAATAAATATATCATGAGCATATTTTATCAATAACTAGTTTCACTTGTACTCTTAAACTTGTGAATGCAGGAAAGATGAAACAAAGCAGAAATGAACACTTGGAGCCCAATATCATGGTTTGGCCGAACCACATATTTTGGGAACCAAGTCACCACACTTCAACAAATGACACAAGGGACCACATGGAAGAGAATGGAGCTTGAGATGGGGCCATGCATGGTTCAGCCGAACCATGGATGGGTCCCACCTGGCTCTGATGGCATGGCACGATCCTCGTGACACTCCACCCAGCTCATTTCATCCATCAGATCAATATGTGTTTCCATTCAACGGTGGAGAAGCAAAGCACAAGGATCAAGGGGTAAATCAGTGAGACAAACATGAAGTAAACGTGGAGCCACACTCCATGACAGGTAGGGAACCTTCTAGAAGCCTCTGGCTGGGCCAACCTGCCATAGGAGGGTCAGCCGAACCCTCCTGGTGCCCAGCTAGGTCGGTTGGCCTCCACCGCCTTCCTGCATGATCTCCGCGTGCTGGTTTGGTCACGGCCGTCCATCTTAAGGCGGTTTATCCAAGGGTGGAGAGGCATGGAGCACACGGATCGCTGATGTGGCGCCCCTCAACTCTCCCCTATAAATAGAGGCTGCCATCACCATCTTCAACACACCCAAGATACACAAGAGCCATAAGAGACAAGAAAATCTCCACTCTTTAGTAGTAGTAGTATTAGTCTAGTGTGGGAGTTAGAGTCGAGTCGAGCTACGCTCGGAGTCTCCGGAGTCGTCTGCTGGAGAGTCTGGTATAGGTCTTGTACCTTTCCTTCTGTAAGACTTTACCTTTATCAATATATTATCTTTACTTTACTTTACTTTACTAAGTCTCTACTTGGTGCATTACTATTCTTTATAGTATTGTTGTGTATTGTCTTAACTTATAGTTGAGTTATATTAGATAGTGATCCTGTAACCAGCTCACGTGTGTAGTTCATCGCCTGTCATAGGGTGCTTTAGTTGTTGGTACGCAACTAGAGTAGTAAGACTTAGTGTAAGCGTGGTTCTTAGACTAGATCTTGCCTTTGAATACCGTTTGTCGCACGGATTGTTTGTGGGTGCTAGCAGGTGGTGACAACCCTGTCTAGTCTTAGTATCCCTATACGTGTTTTAGGCAAGTTCTTAAAAGGTAGGCTCCCATAAGAGAGTAGGCGCTTCGAGTAGAGGTTATATCCTCTACTGTTTCACACTACCCCCTACACACCGGAAGTAAGGTAGCTGTCCTAGTATAATTCATCCATTTGATAAGATAGTTCACAAGAGTAAAGTAAGTGTCATAGGAGTCTTATACTCACTCGTTGTCCTCCCACCTAGTTTTACTCTACTAATTATCTTTAGTTATCCTAAAATCTTGTCGTGTCTTGGTGTCATTACCCTTTCCTCTATACATTGATTTACCCCCTATCACTAGTTGATGCTAAGTTGCTATAGACTGAAGGATCTCTCTCTTTTTATTAATTATTCCTACCAATCGCTTTCCGTTGGGATAAAATAAATAACGATATCTTGGAATACTCCCAGGTGAAGTGCTACAGCGGTATATTCTATGCGCTTGCAGAATTATCCAATAGACATAAGAAATACCCCCAGGCACTTCTGACGCCGTTATCAAAGATAGCCTAACACCCTGTCTCTGGTGGTTGCACTAAGAAGTGTCAACAGGCCACTTCTGCGCACTGCCCTAGCACGCCGCCTCCCCTCCGGTGGCCCAAGGCCCTCCTCTACTCTCTCTCTCTCTCTCTCTCTCTCTCTCTCTCTCTCTCTTCATCGGGACTAGGGCCGCCTGCAGCAGCATGGTAGGGGCAAGGTAGGGTTGGAGGCGGCTGAGGAGTTATCGGAGAGGGCGCAACCGGCAGCGGGAAGCGCGGGTCCAGCACGCCCTCGAGGATCACGGTGAGATTGCGGCGGGGCTCGTGTGGAGAGGGGAGCACGCCCGACAGCTCCCTTCGCTGCCGACGGGAGCGTGCTCCGTCTGTCCGCCGCAGGCAGTGTCCGCCTCCACCCGATCGAAGGGGTCTGCCTCCCTCTGCCATGTCATCCTGCTCGCATGAAAAAGGAAGAAGCAAGGAGGAAGAAGAAACTGAGGGTGATAGGTGGGCCCCATTTGTCATTGTGTAGAAAAATAAATTTGGGGGTTTAAATTTGGGTGCTGCTATTGGAGGAGAAGAAGAAAATTGGGCCAACAAAAATAGGGGAGAGCACCCATATCTAAAGTAGGGCCTCCAATTTAGGGGCTATTGCTGGTGATGCTCTTACCGTAGTTCCTGCTGCTAGTTTCAGATAACTTGTGAACATTTGCTTTGCATGTGAACTTTCTCTTACTTGTGCCGTGTTGCCTCTGAATGATTCCAGACTGAATGCACATACCGTTTCAATCATATTTGATTTTTGAGGAAGAAGATATGTGTGATATTTGATTTGTCAAATATCTTATATTACATTATTATATTTAATGTATCATTTTGTAGGATTTGTTTATTAGCAATACAATAGTATATAGAATGGTATTCATAATTGATCATGGCTACATGCAATCATTAAATAACTTAATGGCCACCAAATAGGCAGCCTCTGTTTGTGAACTGTATGAGGTGTTTGTTAAGGTGTCTGTGTTGTTAATTCCAAGAACTTGCAGACAAACCCTGTCTGTGGGTACATGCCCTAAAGGACTTTCATTTTTATTTAATAATGCCACAAATCAGCAAAAACTGCTGAGTTGACAAGGTATTGATGAGGAGAGAAAGAAAGAGACTTGCACAAGTATCCAGGCAATCAACAGCTACAATTTGTGCATCTCCAGCAAGTTATACACATCATAGACATGTTTGGGTTCAAGTGGGGTAAAAAAATAACAAGAAAAATGCACGGAAGAGAAATTGAGCCAGGCAAGCCACCAGCCAACTGGTTTAGCTGGTTTTGCCCCTAGAATCGGCTTAGCTGGTCCCAAAAGCGGCTAAGCGAGGTCTTTCCTACAAACGGGTAGGGAGTCCGTACCTAGTTCCGCTGGATTTCGACACGGTTTAGTTTCCAAATCAGGTTTTGACATGTTTTTGATGTAAAAAACTTGTGGGACGTGTTTTAGAGTTTTTCCAATTGGGATAAGACCATCGTCTCTCTCTATATATATACACATATATTAATCGATTGAGATCTCATCTATCCCATCGTCAAAAAACAAACAACTCCTTTTACCGCTTTTACTCATTCCTCAATTCCATATGTTGTTTGTCACGTCTCCTGGCAAGATATAGTGGCGTTCTAGTCAACTGTGCTGGTCTTAGAACAACCTCCACGTGCTCCTCTCCGATGGGTCTTTCCGGGAAATGTTCAGGAGTCTATCCGACCAACAACTAGCTCTACATTGACCCTATCAGTCTTATCGATCGTTGTTGATTACGTTGCGTTCTTACCACGTTAGGAGTGCTAACCCCTGCTGATATGTTGATTCCAAACCACTTCGGTAAGGATAGAAATATGAAAACCGATCTTATTCGTCCGAATTATATATTCTGTATTCGTATCCATTTTGAAATGGAAGCCAAAATGGATGTATATGTATTTGTTTTCCGGTGTTTTTCTCTATCCAATTTCATATCCGTATTCGACAATATCTGCCAGCATCCGTATCCACAACCTATTTAAAAGTTTTCTCTTCATAACTGAACAATTATTTGATTTTATTATTCCTAATAATACTTGGAACCTATTTAATAGTATATATATAAATAACTTTAGTACTAATTTAAATTATTAATGATACGTAAAGATTAAATTAATATTAGCACCTCTTCTAATATATTTGTTCTTTTAAATTATTTCAATACTTTAGTTTATATATTTATTGATATAAATTATTTTATATAAATGCATAATTTCACAATAAATATTTATATAAATATAATATTGATTGATTGATTGATTGATATATTTAATTATTAAATATTTATTGATAACTATACAATTTTTTGAGCTATCCTTGTATCTGTTATATGCACAAATACTTTATCTTTTCTTGTGTGATAATTATGTGATTTGAATACTAATTATAAAGTAAAATGACTATTTATTTTATACCATTTTTATTTTAATTTATTCACTTGATCTATTATTTTATTCAATATTATCTATTATAATTTATACTTCGCTATTAGAGATTATTACAAGTATACTTTTATTTAGTTCACTTTGGTTAATGATGTACT
Source organism: Eremochloa ophiuroides (assembly GCA_038502445.1). NCBI lineage: Eukaryota > Viridiplantae > Streptophyta > Magnoliopsida > Poales > Poaceae > Eremochloa > Eremochloa ophiuroides. The sequence continues at coordinate 35,911,974 of JAHLJS010000009.1, forward strand.
TAGTAGTAAAATTTTGTTCATGTATATTAAATTTCACAATATACATTTTTAAGTTGACTTGAGTAAATATCCGAATATAGAAATCCGAATCTAAGACATCTGTTTTGTATTCGTATTTGGAAATATTCGAATCTATATTCGTATCAAACTAAAATGTGGTAATAGGTGACATCATGCGTATCCGATCCATTTCTGTGCTTACTCTCTTTGGTGTCAACGGTAACTAAAGAGCAAAGCAACGTTGATTTCAATAAATCTATCTGCCTGTGCTTTATGACCTTCCTTCCAAACAAAGTGGTGCAAACACAAGGTTGATATATGCCCTTATGTTTCGGGTTTGTGATGAGTGATTGTCAATGGGTGTTATGCGACATGTCTCTTGGTTTGTGATACGCAAGTATAGAGCACGGAGGCGGTGGTCGACGGTGATGGTGAAGATCAAGCGAGTTCATGTCGATAGACTGGGAGCGGTGAAAGACGAATGTCGAAGCTTGGACCGAGGGACCGGAGAAGCCGGGTGACTAGCCGTGGTAGCTGACACCTGGGGACATCGACGAGCGGAAGAGCACATGTGGTGGATCATGGGCTGGCACGATCGAGGACTGGCCAGACAAGATCTAGAACGATTTGTTGGTTTGAGCCTCAAAACCTTTGGGGGATAGTTTTTGGGTTTGGGTCTCAAAACTCGAGCGAAGCTTCCGAAGAAGTACGGTGGCACGTGGCAGAATCTTGGAGGTTGCGTCGAGGCGACGACAAGTCCAGGCAGAAAGCAGGGCCATCAGATCAGATCAGTAGAGAGGGTTGTTCCAGAATACCCTGCCGTTAGCTGGTTCACCTGGTAGCTTAGTCAGTAAGCAAGGGGTAAAGTTGAAAAAATAATAAGTCTCCATAAATAGGAGTAGACAACCACTTCCCTTCCCATCACTTCATTTAGGGCTTTTAGTTATCTCCCTATCTCTCTTGCGCATGAGGTGATTCATAGATGCCAAACATTGGAACTCATCTATGTACTCATTTATTCTAGGAAGTGAGGCCGTACTCGTTTATTCTAGGAAGTGAGGCCGTAACCTCATAGATGTCCTCTGGGATTTGGGAAGAAATTCGAGCACTGTGAGTTTTGTTTGAGTTCTTCGTGTTCTTCGGTTTCCCCTTTTGTTCCCGGTGATCAATCTCCTTCCTTGGTTCTTCTTTCCGGAAACCTTTTGACCCGTGAGGTGCTATGATTCCTAAGAAAGCTTTCTACCAGTGAGTTTGATCCAATTCGTGACTGAGCACTTAGATCGGATGATTTTGCTTTTCAGGCAGAAAGAACCTGAGTTCTTCGTGAGATTTGTTTGGCTTGGATTAATCATAGGCGATGATCTCCTAGAGATAGCCTCCCAAACTCCTTGTCATACTCTGGTAAAAATTTGGTGGAGTTTAGAGTTGATTTGGTTGAGGTTTGAGCTTGAAATTTAATTTCGCTGAATCTGCTCGCTAATACCAGACATGTCCGAGGTGCATGTCAGACATGTCCAGTAGGTCAAACCTTCGAGTGTGGAGCTGAAATTTTGTAGAGATCTTCCCTAGCATGTCTAGTTTGTCAGGTTAAAATTTCATAATTTTTGGACACCATGTTATGGGGATTTTGGTTTTTCTCCTAAAGTTAGTCTGTGTTGTCCAGCATATCAGACAAGTCCGATAGGCACATCGGACATGTCTGGTTTGCAATGACTGCACTCATTTTAGTGAGTGTTCTGTGCCCATGAATATAGACATGTTCGGTGCAGTTTCGGACAAGTTCGGTAGGAGGACCTGAGACTGTTTCTTTCACTGTTTGTGCATTTGAGCTCTGTTTGCGCGGTCTTTTGCATTGGTGTGCTAGCAAGTTGTGGGTTGTTCGTAGGCATCTTATTAGTCACTTGTTGGCTCTGGTGTTTAGTGTTAGTCCCTTGCCTCTCTTCCATAGTGGTTGAGGGATTTGAGTTGGTTTGCTCGGCCACTATTTCGGTTCTCCGGTCTGCTTGGCCGTGTGTCTAAGGATACCGCTATCTCTCTCGGTCATCACAGAAGATACATGTGTTTGACTTTTGGGATTGAACTTGAGACAGTGGCTAAAAATTTTGAAAGAAATTTTAGGCTCCCATTCAACCCCCTCTGGGTCACCTATCTAGTCCTTCAAAGTGGACTCAGTCATTAAATTATATAGACCAGTTCACTACTTAAATCAAATAAGAACGAGTTAACAACACATACAAAGCATACGTACATGGCGCATCTAATAATTAGCATGAGTAGATATGAGCGGAAACACAGCTGTTGCTCTGATACAACTGTAGTTGTAACAAGCAAACTTATTACTATATTGTACATCTCCTTCACACCGGCAACAGCAAACAAGGTCGCTGTAGAAAAAGAAGCAAGCACATAACAAACAACAACGCGGAATGCAATACGTACACACACTGGAATCTGGTTCAACTGCGACTGCTGGATTGGCCGTCCTGCTGGTAGGCCGGTCCATGATCCAGCGAGACAAACCATATCTTATTATTTGGGCTGAAAATACCATGGGTACTGACGAAAGAATGAACTGCATGGTGGTTTACATACTGAACCAATCAAATCTAGGAAGACGCACACATGCTGGTGAAACTGAAGTCGCATGCGAGCATGGTGATAGAATAAGTGACAACAGCATCAACGGAAGCATGCAATCGGCGGCGAGGATGAACTGAGTGATGGTTTCTACGGAATGGACGGACAAAATAAATAGATCAATAAATCTAATAGATACTGGTAGATGATAATACTAGTAGTATGATAACTAATAATGGAAACTGAAATCTCATATGAGTTATGACTAACACTTGGGCATGGTACACTCATTCATTCATCTGAGGTAGCTCTCGATGACGACCCGCTGGCGGCGTGAAGAGAACTCCGGGGAAAGCCTGGGCTCATAGCTGTCGCGGTGCCGGGGTGCGTCGCCGTCCTGGTCCCAGCGTAGCTTGGCCCACCACGCCCGCTCGCCGCTCACCTTCACGGCCTTCTCTGGTTGTTGGGGGAGGCGCGGAAGGCGGCGCAAGCTCCAGCAGCCACGGACATGGAGGTCCTCCCAGGCAGGTGCGATCAGCATGGGGTTGCCGACGTGGAGATGCTTCAGCAGTGGCAGCTCCTGCAGACATATCCTTCGGAGACACGGGAGCTTAAAATCACCAGAAGAGCAACCATTGTCGTAGAAAATTGCCTTGAGGTTGTAGCAGAAGAGGATGTCCAGCGTCTCAAGTTTTGGTAGCTCACAGTCATGTGCCACGACGCCCTCCAACCTCGGGCAGTGCTCTAAGACGAGGTGCTTCAGCTCATAGAAAGAATAAGAATAATAACCCGATGGTCTGTAGTAAAAATGGGTTAGACGTCTGAGATGGGAGACAGATGCATTCTTCATATTGCGCCTCATGTTAAATGCCTCTGTATTAAAGACATGCACCATCTTATGGCACCATCGGAGCTTGCATTCCTCCAGCTCATCCAAATCATCACTCACATCAGTGAGACAGGAAACATGAGTATCATCCAACATGCTGATTGATTTGGTGACTCTCAGAAGAGACTTCAGACCATGGGGATATCGATCAGTAGCTGAGATCTCCACATGACGCTCGGTCACCCGAAAGGGAGGTACGTCATCCATTGACACCATAGAGACTCTATCTGTCAGTGTCAGATACCGGTGGTTTACATCCGCATATGCTGGTGGTGCCATCTGAACCTTGTTGATCATCACCATGTCCCCCTGTTCATCCTGCATCTTCCTAGTTGTGGCCTTGCATGATGTAACTCGAACATAATAAGTTTCCAAAGGTCCTCCGGCCTTTCCTAATTCCCAGGTGTCAGTACCGAAGCTATAAAACAATCTGGAATCACTTATGCACACCTGAGCAACCTGTGCATAACCTGAATGATTAATGATGGTTCTGACTGAACATTGATCCAACCAAAACACATCTGGGAGTCTCTGCAACTTATGCCAAGGAAATCGTCTCAGGGAAGGAACACCCAGGAGAAGCAGTTGTCTAAGCTTTGGCATATTAGGGATGTTGACTGGGAGCTCCTTGATAGCTGTAGCAGACAAATCAAGCTCCTCCAAAGCACCCACCTCCTGAATATCAACATACTCCAGCTTTCTACATCCATGAAAGGACAGTCGCCTCAACAATAAGTTCCTGTTCTCAATTAGCTTCACTGATTGGAGATTCTTCATTTCTTCAAACACTATCTCTGCAGGAAAAGATTTGATTTGAGTCCCTGTAAGCTCGAGTTTTTCTAGACTGGACAAGGAAGCAACGGAGGGTGGCAGTTCTTCAAGGTTGGAGCACTTGACAAGGAAGAGCCCTTGTAGATTAGGTATGCTATAGAAGAAGTCGCGATGGAACGTGTTTATATTTGAATATGAGAGGTCAAAGCAGAGCAGGTTGAGATTTTGCTGCTATTGGTTTCACCGAGATGAGTAGTTTCAGTGTTGGGGAAGCCGAATGGACTTGTGAGGTTATAGCAGCCCCTAATGGAAAGGTATTGGAGTTCTTGGAGGTAGCAGATTGAAGGAGGAAGTGATTTTAGTGGAGTGTAGGACAGATCAAGAACACGAAGACAGGGGAGCTTGGCAAAGAAATGATCGGACTGTAGCTTCATGAACAGCTTTGACTGCTGTGAGCAATGCTTTATAATGAGTGTAGTTGGGCCACTGGATCCCTGTCGTCTCAGCCACTCTCTGCTTAAACACCATCCTTGGTCACCCACATGTGAGATCCACTGTGTGTGCACCAACAAGTCAGTTTGATTATTATCCTCAAAAAGTTCATCCCATGTGAAGTGCTCTGCAATGAGGCTATGATACGCTAAGAGGTGTGCAGCACTCTTAGTGGCTTCATCACCTTGTTTTGCTGGAGGAGAAGGCAGCTGCAGCAACGAATACTCCTGGAAAGCTTCTATGATGGCATTCCCAACTTGATATTTGCCGCTGTACTTGTTGTGGTAGCCGTCACCAGCAGTATCTTGGATGCTTTGCTTCATGAAGTCAGGAAGGATGCCTTGTAAAGCCCAGTGGTGGATTAACTTATCCGAGTTAATGACGTCATCCGAGACATCAAACTGATCTGATGATGGATCAACTATGGAGCTGTGGAGAATGAGCAGCATGGTGGCGTAGTGAAAGCACCGGACAGCCACGTCATGCCAATACTCCTCATCTTCATGCTGGCCAACTGCACGTGAAACGTACTTGGCCGCTTGTTTTAGGGAGTATAGTGTAAGCATCAATATGTCATCTCCAGTAAAGGATTCAATGACACAGCCATAATTTGGCTTGCTCTTGTCATACACAAGTTGGGAGGTGGTGGACACGAGCCAGAAAGATGTTGCCCAATCAGGAGGAGGAAGCCATAAGCCCTCTGTCAAAGCACTAATCTGGATGGGATTGATGGGCTCGTCGAGGTTCTCAACCACCAGCATGTACCTTTTCGTTGACAGCTTATGGGTTATTTGAAAAACTATTGATCTTTGTGACATATTCATGAGTGATTCTGCGGGAACAGCCGCCGTCGTGTTGTAGGAATAGTACCGCACCTCGTCATTTTCCTCCTTGAGCCTGCTGTACTCTTGCTCTAGCTCTTGGTCGAGTAGGCGGAGCTGCTTCGCCACTTCGAGATGCAGCTTGTCATTAATGCCAAGTCCCGTTCTTGCTAGCTGTGCTGCTGCTCGCTTCATGTCCACCTCTATCACGTGCTCATAGGGGCCACGGGTCGAGTTTTCCCTCTCGAGTGATGCTCGATATAGCTCGTGTGAAACTTGCCGTGGGTCCGACCCCAACATTCCACATCACATATCGAAACCGACTGAGCCTACTTTCCAAGCCCCGATATTCCGGGCTGTTGAGATATCCATCCATCCTGGCGGCACAGATAAAAAAAGGTCGGTTAAGTGCTTCGTCGAACAATTTGCCCGCTCGATGTACGGTCTGACTAATTTACGTCATCCTCTCTTTTACGCTCAATTTTCTTTGTCATTCTCACATGGGGTCTTATATATAATTTATTTCTTGTTAATTAGCGAGAGATTTTCACTCCACGTGGAGTATGATTTTTTATACTCTGCGTACAGACAAGTAAATATAAAATTAACACCTGGGTTCAAGTCGATACTAGATGTTCTTATTCTTGAACATCAAAATCGCCCTTTTACGCATGTTAAGTACTTTTCATGAACAAATGTGTTTCACGATTGATGGCAATAATATTTACACGAATGTGGACACACGGAGTGAAAATGCTCCCATTGGTAGTTGCCATGGGAAAGATAAGAAGATTATTTCCCCAGTACGTGTTATTCCTTTTTTTTAAAAAAAAAAATCAGTACAGATGTAATGCACGAACACGGGTCACTATGAATGAATACATGCACATCCCATCCTAGTGAGCACCTCCGCGATACTACTGAACTAGACCAATAAATCTCAAGCCGCTTGCGACATCAACATATGCGCTTTGTTGTTGACGGACATGTCGTATACCATTAAAAAAATAATGTAATTATATTAAATCCTACAATAAATCTAGAAAAAAGTGCCCACATGTATAAAGTTGAGGACTTAAACTCGGATGAGTATAGGATTCACCATAAGTAATCTAACCACCTAGTCACTATAGAGATTATTCCTAACACGTACATCATCTAATAGAACTACTGAGCAATTGCATATTGATAGGAATATAAATTTTGGTGGGGAAAAAAAATCCCCTCCAACACCTTCGTATCTCCAAATATTTCTGCCATCTATTCCTTGTTTCTCGCTCACTAAAGATAGAGAGCAGAATTGTTCTCCAAAGTGCCGAACATGATACAGAGAAGTTACTAGAAAGTGGAGAGATATAGAACGATTTTTATTATAATGGCTCTTCGATCGAATGAAGATTAACTTAGGAAGTGGGTTTAAGAAAGAGTATCAAAGATACTCTCTTAAGTAATGAACTACAAGTTTTAAACCTTTTAATTAATAGTTCTCATACTTGATGATTTTGTAGCTTCTTTACTAGGATGTACAACATTTTGTATCAAGTTGGTGCCTACAATATATTAAATTCACACCCATACAAAACCCTATCTACGGAATCATGTCCTAATAACGTGAGAAAGGCATCGCATCCATCTTTTCACCTCCTAATCGCACTTCACACGCCTCTCACTTGTGTGCCGGTGCAGGAAATGCAAAGAGATCATGGCAAAAGACATGCCTATTTCCAGAACTTGGCCTAGCCAGTAGCCACCACATCCCCTTCACCTCTAGGCATCCAGCCAGGGCCTCCAATGAGCGAAGACACCATCCATTGTCCACACGTTTGCACCTCCGTGAGGAATAATCCAGGCTGGTCGGATCACTGAGCCGACGCAAGGGAATGGACGTCGCTGTGGAAGATGAAGGTCCTCTCAAAAATCCACATTTTTCTTTGAAAATTAGCAAAGCACTCACTACCGACCGAAGATGGACTTCACCACAGTGATATGAAGCAAGGCAGTGCCGGCTTGTTCTTTGGGATGGAAGACTCATGGAGACACTCTGCGCTAGAATGTACCATGGCGAGATGTACAATAGAGCTCCTAAGTGGAATTTCGGAGAATGATGGCAAATCTTTGTTGGGGATCATGATTGAGATCTTACCACAAGTGGATGTCATTAGAGTGGCAACCACGTTGTGTGCTATTTGGTATGTGTGACAGAAGGTGATTCATGAGAATGTTTATCAAAGTCCTCTATCGACGCATAATTTTGTGGATAAGCTTATGTCGGAATTAGGAGAGGAGGTGCATGTGCAGCGGCCAAAGGGTAGGGTGCGCGAACGGTGACTAACATGAATCATACCCCCCGCAATTTCCTTAAAATCAATGTTGATGCAGCATTGTCCAAGAATGTATCCATGGCATCAATGGCAGCGATTGCAAGAGATGAGGGCGGTCGTTTCATGGGCGCAGGCGTCGGTCCTTCGGGCATTGTTGATCCAGAGGTGATGGAGTCCATCGCATGTAGAGAAGGGATAGCTCTAACTTCGGACTTACAAGATGATAGTATTAGATTGGCTAGTGACTATCTGAACGTGGTGAAAGCATCCGATACAGTGGTATCGGGATCTATAGATAGGTTTTTCGGGAGATCAATTCAAAGAAGGCAGCTTTTAGTAGTGTCGAGTTTGTACATGAACATAGGGACTCAAACATCGATGCTCATAGAATAGCTCATAGCTCGATCCATGCTGAGGTAGGGCGACATGTGTGGTTTTTGAATCCACCTAATGGTATGTGTAATGTGTACAATCCTCCTATTTGAATAAAAAGGGTGGTGTTGCTAAAAAACCTACGACAATGCCCTGACACCATCACACTGAAGATACGCAGCTAAAACCATGTTAAATATCCCTCTTATACCTAGTTGATAGCTAGTGATGCTAGTTCGCACGTGACATGTTTTGACATCATACATACCCCATGCATTTGCGCACATCGCTTTCTCACCCATCACTCACTTACCCATTCTGGCGCCCCTTTCCCTGCCTAGCATAGCTCCCTCGTGGCCCATCTAGCAGACACAACAAGCTGACCAAGCATGTAGCTAGGGGCAATGCTTAGGCCCCCTATCACTCTTGTTCAAACTCCGTGACATCCATGACCTTCACGTCAAGTATGTATGTTGAGGACCCACTAGTAGATAACTTTTCAACTTTAAACCAAGCTCATTCTCTTGCCACACATTCCTCTTCCCCCCATCTTATGTCAATGAGCCACTTCTTGCTCTTGTGCCCTGGCCATCCTCATGTGCGGCTACATTTAAAGGCTAACCTTGCCACCTTGTGCTTACTCTCCACCACTACCACTGTAGGTCTTCCCCTCTCCCCTTAATTCCCTTTCTTATTCCTCGAATCTGCTCCACTATGCATGATGATGCCACTAAGGAGAAGGAGACAGGAAGGAAAGAGGAGATGCCTAGCTCCTATGTTTAAAAAGGAGCTCTGTTGATACCTCGACCACGACCCCTTCTTCCACAATGACAACGTTGGACCGCAATAAGGCACGACAACACCTTAACCTACATCACCCTCACGCTACACCGTGCCCCTTCAATAACGACCTTTATGGTGACCAAACCAAAAACCCCACCTTGCTTATGTATGGAATCATCTTTTCATACCTACTGCGGCCTCAAGCATTGCTCAACACCCACACCACCATGTGCAGCCACAAGCTACCAATGATCATGATGCACAATGGCCTTGGCGCCATACCAAGACTGTCCAAAGCAATGGTGCCTCGCAATGGCTCCTAGGGCATAGACCCACCATCCCAACCTCGCAACACAAGGTTAGCCAATGGCAAGCTCTCCATACATGCACAAATGCTAGCATAAAGGTCCAACCTTTTACGGATATAAAGGCCCAACTTTGCTCTAGATTTTTCCACTATCACCCTTAAAAAATAGGAGATGACTATAAAATTCATTTCTACAGTTGTTCAAGGAATGTGATACGCAAAGGTTCTTTTCACTAAGGGGACTAGAGTTTTCCCATGTTTCTAGGATGGGAATGGGCTTCTCAGGACAACAAAGTGGTGCTTAGCACATTGCCAGTGACACTAGTTGTAGATCTTATATGTGGGCAATATGTGGTATCAAAAAATGTTAGTAAAAAGACAAGAAATACCTTAATTTCTCTAGAAAATTGCATAAGTTATTACTAAAACATTTGACATAAGGAACCAACACATAATAATATTGATATAAATGACAATTTCATGTAGGTGGATAGTAAATTGAAATTTAGGTGATAAATAACTTTGTTAGATCTTAGCACTAAACAAGATTATCATTTTTGTCACAATTTTATCAAGATAAAATTTCCCCATGTGGTGTACCCATAATTTGCTTGTTTACGAGGAAAAACATTTTACTTTATTTATTTATGCAAGCTACCTTCATATGAAGGTGTGGATTCTAGTTTTTGAGCAATGTTGCAGCATGAGAACACAAGGGATTGTCCATTCGATGAGCATTGGAGGTCATAGCTTTGGATCTGTTTGCCATGAGTGGGCAAAGGACCAATAATATATAGACTTTGCTAGTTTCTTTCTTTTGATCGCGTACTCGTTTCCCTCATATTTGTTAGGGGAATGGGCCCAATCACTGCATAGCAACACAAATTTGAAGACTCAATGACTAATTACAGGATCAACCAAGAATTTTTGTGAAAATGGTTTGGTTAATCAGAAATTTTTCCTGGTCGTACCTGACGGATATATGGGCCATGGGTACCTACGCCGACCTTATATCCAGCACCATCCAGCTATCAGGAAGATGCCTGGGTGAATGAGGCCCATGTGGTGTGACCAATGTGGAGATCAAGGCTCACTGAGAATGTCTAGGACCAGCGTATCTGGAGGGTAACATAGGAATCAATCTACCGCATATTCCATGTAAAAAATTAGGAAACCGATATGTTAGTCGATTTCCCTCATTATAACCCTACCCGAGGGTAGGAGAAAGCCCTAATTTGGTTTTAGATAATTGATGAAACCTAATTGTAGTAACCTTTGCAATTAAGTATTGTGAATGAGTTAGGTTGATACACCCTGAGTGATGAGCAATTACGACATCTATGAAGATGGTGTAAGTCCAATCACAAGTATTGATCAAATGCTCATCATTTGGAAATGAAAGGTGCAAAGCAATGGCGCTAAAGGCCAAGGTATAAATAAATATGAGCTCTTTGTTTTGGTGATCAAGACACTATATAGAGTGTGATCATATTTAGGATAGATAGCCGCACTATGAAGTGGGGAGTAATTCTCATGTGAAATGCTGTTGTCAAAGTACCACTAGAAGTCCTAACTCTTGCATATGCATTAGAATCTAGTGAGCGAACATCTAATCCTTGAAAATGCTTTTATAAAATGCCAACTCAAGTGCCTAAGCGATGGACTATACAATGGAGTTGGCATATGGAAGCAAGGGTGGAAGAAAAGAATGCCTTGGTGCTGTTTTGCACTGATGGAACGTGTCTAGTGCTATGCCCTAGCACAGACATTTGATCCAGCAGCGACTGGATGCGGGAACAATGTCACCAGTGTGTCTAGTCAAGCAGCGTCTAATGGGTGGTGAACGATGACCGAATACTGGAGCGTCTGATGGACCCTGACCGGATGCGTCCGATGCCAAAAAAAAAACACTCTTTGGATGCTCTCTGGTCGCTCATGAAACGCACGAGCGGTGTGCGTACGATCAAGGAGCAGATGTGTCAGTGTGAAGACAAAGAGCACACGAATATAGCCGTTGAGCGGCAATGGTAACTTTCAAATAGTCGAGACATGTGGCCATCATAGAGCGACCGGACACGTCCGGTGCACCTTGCAGCATGTCTGGTGCACACACAAATAGTCCATTGAAAGGGTACAATAGCTTTACTCTTTGATTTGAGGGGCATATAATTTAAATAGTTGATGGCCAGCTCTAGGTCACCTTCTTGGACAATTTGATCATTAATACTCTCATGTGACCTAAGCCAAACCTCTCCCACTCCTTTTACTTGATTGATTCATCATTTGGTGAGATTGGGAGTGATCCAAGTGCATTGCATTAGCTAGTTCATCTAGTGACACCTGGTGATTGTGTTTCACTGTGGATTTCTCTGATTACTCATGGTGATCGCCATCACCTAGATGGCTTGGAGAAACGGAGATGGCGTGGCATGAGTTGGAACTTGTTCATGGCCGGTCTCGGTGGATTGTAAGGTTCTTGCACATTCCCCGATGGAGCACCGCAAGGTAGCACTAGCAAATCTCGTGTCATTGAGTTACCTTGCTTGTAGTAGGTTCTTATGGCACCCTTGTGTAGGGCTTGGCTTGTGTATGCCAATTAGCCACTGAACCACCAAGTGAAGGTCGACACAACGGGGACTAGCGTGCCAATAAGCTCGTGAACCTCAGGATAAATCATTGTCTCTGGTGTTGGCTTTATTTGTCTTCATTGGATTTTATTGTGCTCATCACCTTCGCGTGATTAATTGATTGGTATTCATCTCCCGGTGATTGGCATCATCTACTCTACTTGGAGGTGTAACAAGCACATCCCCTCTTGCATTTGATTTCTAGTTGTACTAGCTCTTTAGTTTAGGATTAGTCTTGAGAGCAAGTTTATTGCTTATGTTGATTGGGTTAGTGTACCTCTTTAGTTAGCCTTTGAGTGCACACTAACTTAGATTTGGTTGTTAGCTTGTTTAGGTGGCTTGTGCACAAAGTAGCTTAGAGCTAGAGCAAGTTGCTTATCGCCGTGTTATTTCCTAACCCGTTGTTCTAGTAAATTTGTAGAATTTATTAGGCTATTCAACTCCTCTAACCATGTAGAACCTTTCAGTAGGGTCCTAGCAATCAGATCTAATCTCATTGCCTTTCATCCCATCAACTAGGTATCTAGGACCAACAGCCCCAGTAACCGAGCATACGAATACAAGAAGAGCAGTAGTACAAGCACAATTGGACTAGGCATCGCTACGTGAATGATGAACTAGTATAAATCTTGTGTCTCGTGTGCTACCATCTAATTCCTAACATGAAGTAGTTGCTAGTGATTGCCGGAACTAAATCAATCGATGGTTAGTGCGCCAGGTATGGACCTTTCGCATATAGATTTGTTTTTTTGATTCTGATGGAAAACGTCTTCCACTTCGGTGACGAATCGGAAAAGACAACCTGGCGAGAAGATTTCCTTCAGCAATCTCGACTTCATCGCAGGTCAACTTGGGAACTTGTGCTTTCATGAGCCGAGGCAACTAAGCAGGAGGAGGAACAACTTCTCCCAGTCCGTGCGAAGCTGAATCCAAGAGGGAGATTATCCCTTACCCGGACCTCACCAACTCTACGCGAATGAGTGGGGGCCTTGGAACACATGCATCTTGGTGGGTTCTTCCGTTCACCACTATAGAATCGTTTTCTAGGGGAGGTTGGTAAGTATTTGTAGCCGGGGTTTTGTCAGCCGCTCCTAAGTAACCGTGGCTACAAATGCCCGATTTATAGGGGCTGTGGGTCAGCCGTCCCTACAAATCGATTTTAAGGGTGGCTGATGATTTGTAGGGACGGTTGAATATTGAGTCGCCCCTATAAATTATTTTCCGAAAACCACAAAAAATAAACAAAATAGGAAAAATAATTTTTAAATTTAGGGAGGACCCCTACCGATCAACCACATATGTCCACTCCACACTCCCAACAATTTTTTTCGCAATTCTTGCACACTTGGCATCGGCGGAGATTCAAAGCCGCGACCTCTTGCGCAATCGCACACGTAGCTTCTCTAACCACTCTACCCCAATATCACTTGCATCCATAGTGCATTTTCTTTCCCGTCGTATTATCACAAACTAAGTGTAAATTGATTATTTTAAGGCCTTAAATGAATTTAAATAAAAAAGTTACCAACTACAAAGTTTCACAAGTTTTCAAGATTGACAACTTTTTTGGTAGTTTTTCCATCTGAGGTCATTTACAAAATTTGAATTTTAAATTTAAAAACTTCAAACGTACTTTTGCTTAATAAGATGACTCCAAATCAAGATATTGTCAACTACAAAGTTTCATAAGGATCTATAACTTTCTTTTTGCTAGTTTCTTCGTCCGAGGTCATTTAAAAAATTTAAATTTCGAATTTAAAAACTTCAAATATACTTTTTCTTGATAAAATGATTTCAAAATAAAAAGTTATCAACTACAAAGTCTCATATCTTTTTGAGATATACAACTTTCATTTTGGCTATTAGTCCATCAGAGGTCATTTGAAAAATTCAAATTTCAAAATTTTCAATTTCAAATGTTGTTTTCCTTGAGAAGATGATTTCAAATCAAAGAGTTGCCAAATACAAAGTTTCAAAGTTGTATAACTACTCAAAATCTACAATTTTTATTTTTATCATTTTCCATCTGAGATCGTTTGAAAAATTCAAATTTAGTACTTAATTTCTAATATTCGATGTCTTTTTATAAGGATGCCTCAATATAGAGCCGCAGTGACTTCATTGGGCGATAACGGGAGTTAAGGCTAGGCCACGTCCCCACGGTCTCGAAGGGTCACGACCTTCGAGAAATAACACGTGCAGAACCGAGCTACCACTACTTAAAAAAACTTTACCGTAGCGGGCAAATTTGATTAACCGCAGCGGTTTTTCAAACCGCCATGAAACGAAGGTCACCGTAAATCATGCGATTTACCGTGGCGGTTGTCTGCCCGCCACCATAAATCACGAAAAAATAAAAAAAATGAAAAAGCCTAGATCCAGGCCTGTTTAGGGCTGGATCTGGGCCTGGCCACCGCTGTGCGCCGCCGCCGCACCATCAACGGTCATCCGCTTGCCGTGGAGCCTCACGCCGCCGTGGTGGTTACCGGGGAGCCCAGCCGCCCGCCGGATCCGGCCTCGGCCACCCCGAGCCGCCGCACGGCACGGCCTCGGCCGCCAGGAGTCGCCGCGAGCCGCCCCACGCCGGGAGTAGCTCCACGCATGGAGCTCCACGGCGCCTGACGCGCCGCCTCTGGCCCGCTCTGGAGGGCCGAGCCGTCGCCCGGCCTCGCCTGACGCCCGCTGCGCAGCCGCCCCAGGCCGGGGGCCGCACCGAGATCCGCGCCGCTGCCGGCCGCCGAGAGCCGCCACCGGACGCCGAGATCCACGCCGCCGTCCCACGCCAGGAGCTGCACCGCCACCCCCGCATAAGGGGAGAGGGAGCACCGCCGCCCTGCAGAGAGAGAGAGGGCGCGGGTTCGGGGAGAGAGGGCGCGGGTGGTGGTTGGGAGGGAGGGGCTGAGGGAAAGAGAGGATGCAACCAGAAACCCTAAGTGTTAGTTTTATATAAAGACAAATAGTGGGCCGGTATGGGTTAATGGGCTGGGCCTAATTTACGGAGGCAGTTATATTAGGATGACTACCTCGGTTAATTATTTACCGAGGCTGTTTTGTTACACTAAACCGCCTCGGTTAATATATATTAACCGTGGCGGTCCAGTTAGGTTGTTCGTCTTCGTAAATCTATTAACCGAGGCGGTTTTTTTAAACCGCCTTGGTTAATAATAAAGTAACCGCCGCGGTTAATGGCATTAACCGAGGCGGTTATCCTTCTTACCCGCCGCGGTTAAGTTTTCACAAACACCTGCTAAAAGATTTTTTTAGTAGTGTACCAAGACTAATGTCCCTACTTCACTGAGAAGGAACCCTATCATGTAATGTAACCATGAAGGTCGTGGAGTCCAGCAGCTCAAACCCGACAAAAACCGTCACAGAAGACAGTGCAGGCGAGTGACCTAAAACTTAGGTCTAAAACTCGGCCGGCTCATACCCCTTCGACCAGTGTAAGCGGTAACTTGTTACCGACCCGACGATCTGAGAGTCACAGGGTATTCAGGACAGTCACAAGTATGATCCTAAAACCACTGACACCTAGTGTCATGCAAATCTCCCGAGGACCCGAGCGATCTCGAAGTACCATATATTTGGAGGATGTGTGCCCCTGTGTGGGGAACCGGAAAACTGGTTGAACAAGAGTTGTAACCAAAGTACGAGCTCCTGGATTATGGAAAAAGAGTTTGTGGCATGCCCATGATGGTCAGGCTTTGTCCTATCACTCCATATCAATATGGAGCAGACGCTCAGTTGTTTTACCGATTATCAACTCGAAGAGTAACATACGCTACTTCCCACAGCTGCTACGCATTTGTTATTCATGCTCAGTTTTCTTGGCCCAAGGAACATTGTTATATTGGCCTTCGGGCTATGAGATTTTGCTTCAGAGGCTCAGTCAAATTGCTAGCGTCAAATCAAGGTCCCATCGAGTGACATAGCTCAAAAAGAGTGTGAAATGATTAGCTCAGTGGGAAAATGACCCGGCCTAGGTCAACCCGAGGTCATTACACTTCATATTCACAAAGAGCTTATATTACCTTTGTTTCATAGCTAATTCGGGGCGATCATACCTTCCCATTTTCTAGTGTGCAGGCACAACAGGTCAAGAGCAACACTAAAGGAAGGGAGTCTGTGGCGGTGCTTGTCCTGTGAACTTCAAAGTATTTGTTTCAGGTTCAATTTAACCGGTTCAAAATAATTGAATCGGTGGTTCAACTGGTTTTAAACGGTTGGACCGGTGAACCGATGGCCTTGCCAGTTCGATCTCCGGTCCAGTCCTAAGTGTGAATCCTTTCTTCAAATAGAACTAAAAGATGACGCGCGTCGATCAAAGCATGCACAAGGTTAAAAGCCTGACGAACCAAGTTTCTGGCCATACGGTGTCACCTCCTAAATAAAAGCTCTCGGTACCCGAGAAAGGGCCACCGCACCTGAACCCTCAACGCGACCTCGGAACTCGAGAATAAGTTGTTGATGCTCACAGTACCGAGAGTTACAGGGACAGGGGAACACAATACCAGAGGGTTGAGCTATCTTACTATCTCATCATTAAAATGTCTATCATGGATCCAACTCCATGCTTAAAATGTGGTAAGCAGAATATCTCTCTCTAACTAAGGGTCACATTATTTAATTTACCTTGTGATATGTCATTAAAAGATTTATGATACCTTAAATTTCAGAATACGGAGAGTAAATAGAGAGATCAAGCTAGCGTTCATAGAGTGCAAATAACTAAAACTCCTTGTAAATTTGGAGACAATATATAAATATTTTAAAGATAACATACCAGAAGTCGATACTTCGTAAACGACCACACCATTCATGCAATTTCTCAATGTCAACATAAACTGATGATGCCATGACTAATGTTTATTTAGTAGAGGACCAAAATTCTCGGTTAACACAACCTGTAGTAAAAAAAAATCGCAACAGCTTATTTACATGAAATGATAGCTAAAAGGGAAATAAAAATAATTAACATTTAGAAACAGCATCCTTTGCATGTATAATTTAGATTTTTTTTTGAGAATTAGTCCTAATTATTGAAAGGCTAAAATACATGGTTGGTCACTAAACATGTCTCGGGGTGTCATGCAGATCCCTAAACTCTTAAAATGCATTTTAGGTCTTCAAAATTGTCGTTTATGTCATCTAGGTCCACACTTTTGAAATGCTTTTTTTTGGGTCCCCAGACTATCAAGGCCTTTAAATTTGTGATATATATTGTGTCAATTGGGTCCAGTTAAATAGACTCGACTTACTACACATAATGATGCCATATGCCACGGTGGTTGGAACCACACCTTATTCTTAACCAGGGTAGGAACTTAATGGGGAAGCAACCATTCACCTACCTCTTCCACCTGAGGAGGACTTGTTTTGATCTTGATATGCCATCAATACTGATGATGTCGTGGCCTTTGTTATGAAGGATGTTGAAGGTATAGGCTGGGGATGGTGAGGTGATGACTATTTGATATGATGCTACATTAGATTTGAACACAAAAACAAAGGGAGAGCATGGGGGATTGAGGTAGAAGAGAGAGGGGGAGCATGTAGACATAGCACTAGAGACAAATAAGTGGGCTAGTTAGAGTTTGTTTAGAAAAGTTTGAGGAACTTAACATAAAATTTTGAGAGTTTCACTAGATGACATACCAAGACAAGTTTGAGTACGTGAAAAAATGCATTTTGAGAGTTCAGAGAACTTAATGACACCATGGGACAAATTTAAGGAGAGACGTGTTATGGTGGTTAGGAATACTTCCTAACGCTTCTCAACGCTTCCACTAAATAATAATTTTTATTAATTTTAATTATGAATGGGCAATACAGTAATTGTGCAGAGTAAAATCAACCCAACCCCTCTCTATCCCGCCGCACCCCCACCCCCTTCAATTTTATTCATGATATGCAGCTGTGCTTGATTTGCTAGCGATTAATTTAAGGCTAATCAGGACCGTGCTTGATTTCTTCTGCCGCAGCTGCCGGCACCGCTGCACACTCTGCTGCAGGTCCCGCTTGTCCCCCCTCCACGACATGAACGACAGGAGCAGCTGCTTGGTCTCAACCGCGGCGGAGGCGGGAAGGTGCAGCCCGCCGCACTCGTCGTGGTCGTCATCCGGAGCCGGCGGGATGTCAGTCACGTGGAGACAGCGGCGACCATAGCCGCCAGCGTCGACATGGACGACGGCACCCAATAATATACCCTACCTATACTCCTCAAAACATTATGAATTTATTATAATGTTACCGTTTTACCCTCGATTGAAAAAAAAATAATTTCAAGTATAACATTCTCCTCTCTTTTTTTTACGCTAATCCCCTCAATTTTAGAGGCGTTGGGAAGCGTTATGCTACTTACGGCCCCACATAGGCCCACCAGTCATACATACGTCCAATGCCTTCCGACGCTTCCTCCTCAATGCTTCTCAATGCTTTTGATCTTCTGAGCCATCAGATCGATCGCTGTGAGCCATCGAAATTCCTCTCGATCACTGTAAATTTTCTCATTTAAGGATTGCTCATGTATTTTACTCTTCTTCAAATCAATTTTAGTTTCTCTATTTATTATGCCTAGGCCAATAAAAAATGGAAGGAGGGCAGCCCCATCAATCAGTTTAAGGTAGACAGTATCAGGATTTTAACCTTGGTTTGCTTGGTGAGCGGGTTGGGATCCACTCCATGGCCTCTCATTCTATTAAGCTATTCTTATTTTTATTTTAGTTTTGACTTTTGCATCTACTTGAACTTATGTGTTTGGTTGTGTTCAATCACTCACAATTGGATTGTTCCAGTAACTTAATCATCGTCTTGTTACATGTGTCGCTTTGAACATCTATTGGTCTTATTGGTTTAATTTAACTCATTATGAGGCAAATATTAATGGGTAATATATTGTTGGGGCCCATAGGCCCTGTAGGAGCCCTCTTTATTCGCACAACCATGACCACATTGTGCGGCACAACCATGACCACACTAGAACACAACAGTACAACACCTCCAGCTTTCGGAGATGAAACTAAAAGGTACCTTCGGGGCATTTAAGATCAAGGGTTCTCAGGGCTGCATGATCCCCGTTATGCCTACAACGAAAGGAGATTCTGGAGGGTGAACGAAAGCAAGGAGGTGGCCACTATTAACTGTCTATATGGATTTGTGTTAAAAGGACTCAAATGCCCATATGACACTAGGAATATGCCAGGGGTCTAATTAACTCTAGGGTAGGAATCTTTTGGTCCGCCAACTGTAATATTCACACCATAAATAAATAGTGCCTCCCCTCAAATTAAAAACATAGTCAATCTAATTGGAAATCACACCACCTTATTCTTTACTCTCATATCATTTCTCGAGGAGCACTATCCAAGACTTTAGTGAAGGAAAACAAATATTTTTGATACTTATACAAAATATTATTGAAGCATAGAAGCACTTCTTTCTCGATAAAATAACATCCACTCCTCTTGCATGTTGAATAAAAAATTGTAAAATACTAGAGTATGTCTCTTCTTTTTTGCTATTGTGAAATCCACTGGATGTTCTTTTGAAGACAGTAATGCATATGACTATTTATAAGCATTCATATATACCCTTTTTTTAGGAAAATTCATAACTTCATACATATTTTTATCCTATATGCATATATAATACATGTGTGACTAGTGCATCTTAACTGGCACACATAAATGCGCCTCCTATTTCTTTAAAAAAACCTCCTTCTATCTCGTTAGATAATCAAGTAAAAAATAAATCAAGGGAACATTACAGAAACCTATATATGTCACTTTGATTTTGAGTTGCCCCATTATAAGCAACTATGTTGCAAAAACCCACTTGCTATTTCATCATGGTTTGATTTTTTTCTACTTCTACTCATGATGTAATAAACTCAAGTAGCATCACCCAACCATGCTACTTGAGTTCAACATCATGAGTAGAAGTAGGAAATATCAAACCATGATGAAATAGCAAGTAGGTTTTTTGCAACAAAGGCACTTATAATTGGAAAACTCGAGATCAAAGTGACATGTATAGGTTTATATGTAAAGTTACTGCGGATAGGTGGTGCATTGGAATTGGCTAATACAATTGCTTAGTCTAAAGATGCAAAAGACCATGATAAAACATGAAGTGATTATAATGATAGCTTAAATAATGGTGTTATACTAGCACACTAGAGACCGATTCTATGGACACTTGCTACCATACAACAGTATGCTACATACCCAAAAAAGCATTCAAAATGCTAAATTGTTCGAGGTTGACAATATTTGAGAGGTTTGAGTTTACTTGAAAGTAAAGTTAACCACATGTATGGTTAATGTTTATTACCGTTAAATTTTGCTTTTGGGTGGTCCCTATTGAGAAAGAAATATATTAACTGAACCCAACCACTGTATAAGTCCGTGTTACCTGATATGATATCCTGCAAACAAAAAAAGATGAGCATTCACCACCGTTATATTATGAAGAATCTTAAGAAGATTCTATTACTTGGTAAGAAATTAGGCAATGCTATGCAGATGTAAAGAGATGAATCCGATTGACTTGCTAGGCTCAGAAACTCAAGAAAAGGTATTTTATTTTTTTCGTTGTATCACTAGAAAAAAACAATCATTGTTCATATAAGGAGGAAGCATGGTGAGAATTTTGGATTTTAGAATAAAAATGTAAAAAAAGTATTAGATAGACATTCACATTGTGTATACGTGCATACTATTTTATCAATTTGAGTATGTTTAGATACTCAATTTAAGATACTATACGAAATTTTTTCAACAAAACCCATACATTTAAATATATTACTAAATTAAATACCACTGCAGTAGTATATTAAAAAGTATAATCATATACTATATGGATAACAAAAAAGTATAACCACAGACTATTCTAGATGGTTTAGTATCACCATATACTTCGTCTACATATATTTCTTCGGACCAACATTTCAAAGGCCAAGGCACTGAGGTGTGAGGTGAATATATACTAACTACAGTCTACACCAGTGGTCAATATTGTGAATCAAATTCTTAATTTTCTTCAAAAGGTTAGGAAACCTAACCTTGCAGGAAAAAATGCCCTTTGCCTCTACACAGCCAGACCTAAATATATCACTATGGTAGACTTTGTTGGATCTAACCTCTCTTCGCTACGAACTCATAGGTCCCAAGTTAGTAGCATGAAATGATTTGGTACCACATATTACTAAAAATCAGCTAGCCCAAAAAATATATGTTTCTCTTGTT
The DNA here is from genome assembly GCA_038502445.1 of Eremochloa ophiuroides. Taxonomy (NCBI): domain Eukaryota; kingdom Viridiplantae; phylum Streptophyta; class Magnoliopsida; order Poales; family Poaceae; genus Eremochloa; species Eremochloa ophiuroides. The sequence goes on from JAHLJS010000009.1 coordinate 35,933,179, forward strand.
CAGGTCATCTCTTCAACTATGCATTGGCTAAGCGCCTATTCTATCCATGAGAAGCCAGCTTTAAAGAATTTTTTGTTTGCAGCAACTTCGCAACAATTGATACAGCCAGTTAAGTATATTTTTTTTTCCTAGACACATAATTGGTGAACTTGTTTATGGATTGATAGCCACTAGAATACACGGTCCACTCTTTGCTTTTTGGCCGTGTGCGTCTTGTTAGTCCAAGGTCGGAATTCAGAAGTACTTTTAAGGCCTTCTATCATGTAAATGTAACCAGTGTTCAAAATTTTGAAATTTCATGATTTTCGGTAATTTTAGAGTGGCCAAAAGAAAATCCCAAAATTTTGCATTACACTAGTACATGTGCTATATAATTCTGCACTCATATTTTTAACTGTTTATGTTGTAAATTCTTCTACTCAATAGATGTGTAGGCATAAATCATGCTAATATTTTTTAAAAAATCTAAAGTTTTAGAAAAAAAAATATTCTTCATGTTTAAGGTCTAGAAAAATTGATAAAATTTTGGCCGAATTTTTTCAAATTCGGTAATTTCGGGGGTAGCCAAAAACGTTCTAATACCAAAATTTAAACCCTGGATGTAATGCTGAAAGCTTTCTTTACTAAGAAAAGGTTATTCATGACAGTATCATTTGAGATGGTAATGTACTCTCTCCAATCCAAATTATAAAACATTTAGGTTTTTCTAGATACATAGTTTTTGTTTTGCACTTAGATATACACTCTATGTCTAGAAAAACAAAATGTCTAATAATTTGGAACGAAGGAAGTTTGTGGCTTTGGAGAATAGTGTTGTATTTGAAATAAAAAAATATGTTTCACTTGTGCAGGTTATCTCTTCAATTATGCATTGGCTAAGCGCTTGGTTTATTCACAAGAAGCCGGCTTTAAAGATTTTTTTTGTTGTTGTGTTAGCCGAAGCCGGTTAAGTATATCTTTTCCTAGACACATGGATGGCAAACCAGTCCACGGATTGCTGATAGCCACTAGAATACATGGGTCTAATAGCTATTTGCTTTTTTGGCTCTGTGTTTCCTGTTAGTCGGAGGTTGGAACTCAGAAGTACTTTTAAAGCCTTGAATCATCATGTAGATGTAATGCTGAAACCTTTCTTTACTAAAAAAAGGCTATAATGACAATATCATTTGACTGTAATGTAGGAGTTCAATTCATAATATTAGCCATTGTGTATATTCACCTTAGTACTTTGACCTTTGAATGGTTGTTTATATTCCAAAAATTCCAGGGATGACTTTGTGTGATAAAACGTCATACAACTCCACCCAAAAAACAATTTAAAGCTGAAGGTTGCTATTTGCCAATATACGTTGTTTCTCCAGAAGCGCGCACACACTTCTCAATATGATCCTGGTAGAAGGTGAGCAGTGCACAGACACTATATTAGCAGCGTTAGATAATCATGAAACAAGAAGGAACGCTATCCCTTTTCAAAAAAAGAAGGAACGATATTATTACCCTTGTGCTAAAACTTGATGACGACGCTATGTGGATGACAATTCACAAGTGATCGTCAGATGACCTGTTGGGCTTTAGTTTGAATGAGCTGGTATAATTTTTGTTTGTTTGTTTGGCATTTCAATTTGTTACTAGAATCAATTAATTGCTGGACACGGAGGACGACATTATCAAACAAATGAGATTAAGAATGATACGGTAAGAATAGTGTTAGTTGTAGTATAAGAGAACGGCAAAAAACAAAGAATGTTTTTTTTTTCTAATTGATCACGAAGGGTAATAAAGGGTTGCAAACAGCATGAGCTGGAAGAAAGCTAATGGAAAACAACAAGACGTGAAAGAAATGGAATGATTCTTTCTTTATTCGGTCGTAAGAAAAATGATAGACAATGGAGACTGACGGTATGGAACCAACGGATTTTTTTTAAAAAAAATACCATATATGTGCTAATTAAAAATGCTATTGTAGATATGAAAGATCAAAACATATAGAAAGATAAATCATTTTTTTTGGTAGCGGTGGTGGTGGTGAGAGTTTTTTTTAGGAATCTAGAGGGGCGCAGCCCTTAGATCAAATTTATGAAAAAGAAACTGTTCGCACTCAAATTTCGCGTAGTCTGCAAAATAGGATAGGCCGGGTATCGAACCCGGCTAGGCCGGATTTTGGCCCTTGTGCCAGGCCCCGTCAGCAGGACACGTGTCGCCCCAGGAGACCCCGTGAAACCCGACTTGGCTGGGTTTGGACCCGGCTTGGCCGGGTTTGGTCAAGTCCGAGCCGATTAATAGATCTAATCGGTTTGTGGTAGTTTTTTAACGTGGGAAACTTGGAGACTTAGCTAAATACGTGTTTCCTACTGGGATAAGACCACCCCCCTCTATATATATGGAGGATCATGGCCGATTGAGATCTTAACCATCCAATCGTCAAAACACATCTACCAAGTAGATTCTCGCGGTGGTTCACCTCTATCCTGCTGTTCGGCTCGACACTTTGCGAGTTTAGTCGGCGTTCTAGGTGATCTCCGCAATCCCTAGGGCAACCTCTACGTGCATCTCTCCGACGGATCTTTCCGAGGTGTGTTCGGGAGTTTCCGGCGAAGGACGGGCGCTACATCGACCACCAAACGTCCTCTGCTGCTGAAGACGGTCGTCCCGACGACCAGAAGACCGGAACCCTACCTTCCTCGGCGAACCCGAGGAAACCGGCTCAGCTGACTATCAAAGTCGGCTAGGCCGGGTAGGCGGCTCGGCCGGGTTCTAAAACCAGCCAGGCCGGGTTTCGCGGGCGTGCTGCTCCGTGCTGTTTCATTTCGTGCGCGACCGTGCGATCTAGCACCTTGCTGTGTGTTGTCCCGTTTCGGCGTCAACACACTTTTTGGCGACTCTGCTGGGGAAGAAAGCTCAATCCCAGATCCAATCTACTAGCGGCATGGCGACCGACGACGGAAAGAAGACCGACAAGAACGTCAATGAAGACAACGTCGTCCGCCCAAGACTATCGACGAGCTTCCTGAGGAGCTCCGAAAAAAGCTGGAGGCCAAGCTTGCTGCCGATACCCAAGCCTTCCTAGATAGCTGTACTAAGGACCGACGCAACAAGGTCACCCAAGTCTCCGAGCCTAACTTCGGCGACTCGTCTTCTTCATCCGGCGGAGGAAGCGGGAAGACCGAAGCGGAGAGGGCTACGAAGGAGGAGGAAAAGCTCAAGGCTAAGGTAAATAATGATGAGAACCCCTCCACTACTACGCATGATGGTCTTGCATATTTAGTTGAAGATATGGGTAAGCAAATTAAAATTTCTATTGATGCATCTGAAGCTAAAATCGGCAAGCGCATATCTAAAATTGAGGAAAAGTTAGTTGGTTTTTCCGATCCTGATAATCAACCTGAATTTGGTATGCCTTTCGATTTTTATGATAATCAACCTGATTTTGCTATAGCTAGCCAACTTCAATCGGGTCCTTTGGCGCATGAAACCGATAGAACCGATCGCGGCATGGCTAGCTCTTCAGCTAGGCAGGTGAATCCGACTAGGCCATCGGTGGGTCGTAACACTGTTTTACCTAATCCCCCGCCGTCACCTAGTCAGATTCCAGTGGCTGATAATCCGGTCACCGATTCCTCTAAGACCGATGTAGACGCTATCGTAAATCGGTTTAAAACTGAGATGACTAAATCCATTGAGAGGAATCTGGGGATAACCATTAAGCCTATTCAGAGCTCATACCAAAAACCATATCCTTCCACCTATGATGTTTTGCGGGCACTAATTGGGTGGAAGATGCCCGATTTCCGAAAATTTAATGGTGATGATAGTAAAACCACTATGGAGCATATTGACATGTATCTGGCTTAGTTAGGAGAAGCTAGTGCTCATGATTACATGAAAATTAGATGTTTTCCTTTATCTTTATCTGGTACAGCATTTGCATGATTTTCTTCATTGTCACCATATTCAATTAGTACCTGGAATGATTTGGAGGAAAAATTTCATAACTATTTCTTTACTGGTGTTCAAGAAACTAAACTGTCGCATCTCACATCGGTTCGTCAAGGGCGTGATTCCGTACTTGATTATGCTAAATGTTTTAGGGACGTTAAGAACCAATGCTTTAATTTGAATATTTCTGATAGAGATTTGGCAGATTTATTTCTTAACGGTATGAACTCTAATATTAGAGAGAAATTGGAGCACTATGAATTCTATAGCATTAATCAATTATTGCAAAAGACTATTGCTGTAGAATCTCGTTTAGCAAATGAATCCAAGAAATCTTATCGGACCCATGTGTTGGAATGCTCTGACAATGAGGACGATGAGAATTTGGAGTGTAACTCTGCTGAATTTGTTTGGTCTCCAAATAAAAAAAAAATTTCTTGCCCATCTCTGAAACCGATTTCTAAAAATCGGCAGGATGAAATTAAATTTACTTTTGATGTTTCTAAATGTGATCGGATCTTTGATGAATTGCTTAGAACCGGTAACATTAGAATTACTCATACCATGCCGTTTAGTGAAGAATTGAAAAAACGAGCGTATTAAAAATTTCATAATTCTTCTAGTCATGCTACTAATGATTGCAACTATTTTCGTCAACAGATACAATCGGCCCTCAACGAAGGACGATTGAACTTAGTTGAGATGATGGTTAACAAAGTGCCTTTTCCGATGAATGTCATCGAGAAAGGGGAGCCCGCTATTTTGATTCGTCCAGAGCAAGCCGACACCACGCAAGGCAAGAACGTGATTATCGGCGAACCACGGGAGACACCGAAACAAGTTTTGGGGTGTCAAGTGGTGCTTGAGAAGGACGAAGACGGCAAGACGAAGCTGACAATCTCTGCAGGGTCGTCGCAATACTTATCTTGGCAGCGGCGCTAGGAGGCCACGGCGGCACAGCAGAGGCCGGCCAGGCCGGTTCCAGGAACCGGCCCAGCCGGGAACATGGCCCAGCCGGCTACCGAAGCCGGCCAGGCCGGTTCTGGCGCCAACCCGGTCAGGCCGAGTACAGTAGCCGGCTCGGCCAGTTTTGTCGGGGGTGGCGACTCTTCTTCCTCTGTTGCTCCCAGGGCCGCCAGCGCTGGTGGTGCCCAGGTGATTAGGATGTTCGTCCCAAAGCGTCCAGAAATTAGCACTTGGAAGACGAACGCAAGTTCAAACAAGGGGAAGGTCATTCCAAAGAAGCTTTGCACGTTTGACCGGCTCATGGAAAAGTACCGGCAAGAAAAGGCCGATTCCCAAAATCGGCCCATAAAAAAAAGAGAGACTACACCGCCAAAGCGAGAGGAGCAACCAAAGAAGATGACGGTGGCTCCGGCAGCGTCTCCGGCGCAAGAGGTTGCTTGCCCTCGCGTCTCTCATTGGGGTCCCCCACCTCCACCTCAGCCGCATTGGGGCCCTAATGGGGTGTTCGTGCCATATCCTTTCCTCATGCAGCAGCAGCCAATGAACGGAGCGTCTTCATCATCGGTGTTTAGCCGATTGGGCTACGATCAATCGGGCTACGGCGGCCAAGGGGCGTCGCTCCCGCCGCCGCCAGCGAGGTTGGTGATTGGTGATGGAAGAGAGAAGCCTCCATCGCGACAAGTCTATGTGCCTAAGAGGGTCGTGGAGTCTCCCATTGTTCCTATTGCTCCTACTGCACCGCCGCCGAAGGAGGCACCTTCGGCAACAATTCTTATCGGCTCTCAAGAGGTGTCTATCGTTGACAACGACGAGCCGATGAGGATTGAGGAGCCATCATCCACCGCTCCGGAGGTCACCACTAAGGTTGTGGAGAAGAAGACGATTGATCCAAAATATTTGCAACCGAAAGTGGTGCCCGCCGAGATTGACCAAGACGCAGCGGCGGAAGTTACAGCGAGCGCGCCAAACTCAGCAAAAGCGGGAGAAGTTGGAAAAAATGAGAGAGGAGATCTTCAATGCTGCACACCTAATTTTTCCGCAAACTCAGAAAGGAAGTGATCCGGCGTGCTTCACAAAATCTGCAGAGAAAGTTGCTGGGCAGAAAGATCTGCCAGAAGCGAAGTCTGCACAGGTCACAGAAACCGGCCAGGCCGGGTCAGAGCCGGCCCAGCCGGGTTTCCCAGGAACCGGCCAGGCCGGGTCAGAGCTAGCCAGGCCGGGTCTGCCTGAAGCCGGCCAGGCCGGGTCAAACCCGGCTAGGCCGGGTTTTGTGGCTTCGTCTCCCGCCGCCGCCGCCGACGCCGGTTCACTGGAATCGGTTGTCGCTGCTATTTCTTCTGTTGTTGCAGGTTCTGGTGACGCAGAAGATGAGGAGATGGTCGATTATGAGCCGACGCCACCGCGCGCCGAACTTAATGTCGTTTACCTGTCTTCCGATTACTATGTAATCGATGAAGATGAAGGTTCGCCGACGGCTCAGTTTTGCTTCGCCGCCGAGGATGCCGTCTTCAAGAAGCCGGAGGATTCCGTCAACCACCTTCGGCCGCTCCATATCAAGGGGCATATCAACGGCATGCCGGTTCATCATATATTGGTGGATAGCGGCGCGATTGTCAACCTAATGCCGCATTCGCTCTACAAGAAGCTCGGCGGCACGGAGGGGGAGCTAGTGAAGACCAACATGACGATCACCGGAGTTGGAGGCGGTGAGCCAATTCCAGCTTTGGGCGTAGCGACGATGGAGTTGACCGTCGGTAGCAAAACGTTGGCAACCGCGTTCTTTGTCGCTGAAGTATAAGGTAGCTATAATCTCATCCTTAGTCACGATTGGATTCATGCTAATCGTTGCGTTCCATCCAATTTGCACCAGACTTTAATTCAATGGGTGGGGGATCAAGTTGAGGTTATTCATGCTGATTCATCGGCCTCCATTACTACGGCCGATGCTCCTTCGCTCGGGGGGCACGATGGTATTGCTTGCTTATCTGGTCATGACTTGTCTGGCGTTGAGTTTATTAGCATCACTAAAGAAGGATTTGTGCCTGTGTCATTGAAGCCGATTGATAATCGGCTCAATATTATCGTGTAATTAATTTTTTGCAATGGATGCTAATGTTGAATGGTTGAAACATCGTGTGAATCAATATCGGGCTTCTATGACCGATGTCTGTGAAACAATTGATGATTTTGATGAGCTCAATAAGTTGGGCCAAGGTTTCATGTCGGCCGACCCATTGGAAGAAGTTGACATTGGAGATGGTTCTACACCAAGGCCGACGTTCATTAATAAAAATTTGAAAGCTGATTATAAAGCTGAATTTATCGCGCTTTTAAAAGAATATGTTGATTGTTTTGCATGGAGCTATAATGAGATGCCCGGATTGAGCCGAGAGCTTGTTGAGCATCGGTTTCCCATTAAGCCTGGCTTCCGGCCTCATAAGCAACGTCCTCGCTTCTTTCATGCTAAAATTTACGACCGCATTAAAGAAGAAATTAATCGGTTGTTGGAAACGGGATTTATTCGCCCATGCAGGTATGCAGAGTGGATCTCTAATATTGTGCCCGTTGAAAAGAAAGGATCGGGCAAGATTAGAGTTTGCATTGATTTAAGAGATTTGAATAGAGCCACTCCAAAAGATGAATATCCTATGCCTATTGCCGATATGCTTATTAATGATGCTTCAGGACATAAAATTCTTAGTTTTCTTGATGGTAACGCTGGTTACAATCAAATATTTATGGCCGAAGAGGACACGTCTAAAACGGCCTTTGTTTGTCCTGAGTTTGTTGGATTATTTGAGTGGATTGTCATGACATTTGGATTGAAAAATGCCGGTGCTACCTATCAACGTGCTATGAACTTAATCTTTCATGATTTAATTGGCGTGATCATGGAAGTATATATTGATGATATTGTGATCAAATCGGCTGTCAATAATTCTCACTTGGCCGATTTGCGTCTTGCTTTTAAGAGGATGCGCCGGTATGGTTTAAAGATGAATCCGCTTAAATGTGCTTCTGGTGTATCGGCGGGCAAGTTCTTGGGATTTATTATTCATGAGAAGGGTATAGAAGTTGATCCCAAGAGAATAGAGAGTATCAAGCAAGTTCAGGCGCCTGCATGTAAAAAAGACTTACAAAAGTTTCTAGGAAAGGTGAACTACTTGAGAAGATTTATTGCTAACTTGTCCGGAAAAGTTATTCTTTTCACCCCCATATTGAGATTGAAAGATGAGAGTGAGTTTGCTTGGGGGGCAAAGCAACAAGAGGCATTTGAGAAGATCAAGGAATACTTGTCGAAGCCACCGGTTCTTCGTGCTCCAAGGAGAGGAGTTCCTTTTAAATTATATATTGCTACCGAAGAAAAAATAATTGGTGCGATTTTGACTCAAGAGGATGATGGCAAGGAGTATGTTATTGTTTATATTGGTCGTCGTCTTCTTGATCCCGAGACAAGGTATGCCCATATTGAAAAATTATGCTTATCATTATACTTTGCTTGTACTAAGATGGGACATTACTTGTTAGCTAGTACATGCATTGTTGCTTGCCAGGCCGATGTAATTAAACATATGTTATATCAGCCAATCCTTACTGAAAGGATCGGTAAATGGGCATATGCATTGGTTGAATATGACTTGACTTTTGAGCCTTTGAGAGCCATGAAAGGTCAAGTTCTTGCTGATTTTATTGTTGAGCATGCAATTGATTTAGGAGATGAGATCAATTACATAACTTTTACTCCATGAAAACTTTATTTTGATGGATCGGTTTGCAAACAAGGCCAAGGTGTTGGTATTGTTATTATTTCACCACATGGTGCTGAGATGGATGTGTCAAACCGATTAAAAAATTATTGCACTAATAATCAAGCCGAATATTTAGCTCTTTATTGCGGCTTGGAGATGTTGAATTCCATGGGAGTAAAACATGTTGAGGCTCATAGTGATTCTTTATTAGTGGTACAACAAGTTTCTGGAGAATGCCAATGTTTAGGGGAATCACTTAATGCTCATCTTGATACTTGTCTTGATTTAATTGCATCTTTTGCCGAATTTAAAATTCGGCACGTACTGAGACATGAAAATTCAAGAGCCAACATGTTAGCTCAGCGAGCATCAGGCTTTGACATCGGTGGGCGCAAAGATTTAAAGCCGGTGCAAAGCATCTTTTCTGGTTTCTGTGCAGGTACGTGGAAACCGGCCCAGCTGGGTCTAGGAGTCGGCCAGGCCGGCTCTGGACCAAACCCGGTCAGGCCGGGTACAGAAGGCGGCCAGGCCTGTTCTGGCCAGGAACCGGCCAGGCCGGGTGTTGAAGCCGGCTCGGCCGGATATTGCGGCTTTGATCCAAATCGGCCAGAATTGTGCCAAGTTGATGGGCAGGCCGATTTGGAGGATTGGAGGACTCCCTTGTTAAATTTTTTCGAGATCCCGGCACTAAAGCCGATAAAAGTATTCGGCGGATTGCGTTTAATTTCACTTTGCATAATGATGAGCTTTATCGAAGGACCGCCGATGATTTGTTGCTCAAGTGTTTGGGATCTGATGAAGCTAAAGTGGCTATGGGGGAAGTCCATGAAGGTGTTTGTGGTACGCATCAATCGGCTCCTAAGATGAAATGGCTTTTGAGAAGGGCTGGTTTTTATTGGCCTACTATGATAGCCGATTGTTTTCGCTACTACAAAGGATGTGAGGAGTGCCAACGGTTTGGTAATATTCAGTTAGTGCCTGCTGCAATGCTTCATCCTATAATCAAACCGTGGCCTTTTCGTGGTTATGGACTAGACTTCATTGGCCAAATTCATCCCCCTTCTTCAAAGGGTCATTGCTTCGTGTTAGTGGCCACAGATTATTTTACTAAGTGGACCGAAGTGGTGCCTTTGAAGAATATGACACATAAGGAGGTGATTGAGTTTGTGACTGAGCATATTATTCATAGATTTGGCATTCCTCAGACTTTGTCTACGGACCAGGAGAAGTCTTTCATATCAAAAGAGGTACGAGAATTTGCCGAATCATATAAGGTTAAGTTGCTCAATTCATCTCCATACTATACTCAAGCCAATTGCCAGGCTGAGTCTAGTAACAAGACCTTGATTAAGCTTATCAAGAAAAAGATAGAGGACAATCCAAGAAGGTGGCACGAGGTATTATCAGAGGCTCTGTGGGCTCATCGTATATCTCGTCATGGTGCTACAAAGGTGACTGCTTTTGAGCTAGTATATGGACAAGAGACCGTATTACCCGTCGAGGTGAATTTAAATGCATATCGGCTCGCTAAGCAAGATGACTTGTCTGCCGTTATGTATCATGATTTAATGATAGACAATATTGATAAGGTGACAGATAAAAGGTTAATGGCTCTAAAGGAGATAGAGAAGGACAAAGCACGAGTTGCCAAAGCTTATAATAAGAAAGTGAAGATCAAGTCGTTCCAAATTGGAGAACTAGTATGGAAAACAATATTACCAATTGGGATCAAGAGCAATAAGTTCGGCAAGTGGTCGCCTAGTTGGGAAGGTCCTTACAAAGTGGTCAAGGTGATATTCGGTAATTCTTATATGCTAGAGACATTGCAAGGTGATCGTCTCCCAAGGGTAATTAACGGGAGGTATTTGAAAAAATACTTTTCAGGTGTTTGGCAAGAAGCCTAGGTGCTCTCCAAGCAATGGCCAGTACATGTATCGCCCTTAGAACAAACAATGACCGATGTATACATCGCCCTTAGTCACTAAACAGCCGTTGGGTTAAGTATCGTCGCTGTTTGGTTTTACTTGTGTTTTCAGGTCCATATGCAGTAATTCACCTGAAAACAGGGGGGCATATGTTCGCACTCAAATTTGGCGTAGTCTGCAAAATAGGCTAGGCCGGGTATCGAACCCGGCTATGCCGGCTTTTGGCCCTTGTGTCAGGCCCCATCAGCAGGACACGTGTCGCCCCAGGAGACCCCGTGAAACCCGGCTTGGCCGGGTTTGGTCGAGTCCGAGCCGATTAATAGATCTAATTGGTTTTTGGTAGTCTTTTAACGTGGGAAACTTGGAGACTTAGCTAAATACGTGTTTCCTACTGGGATAAGACCACCCCCCTCTATATATATGGAGGATCATGGCCGATTGAGATCTTAACCATCCAATCGTCAAAACACATCTACCAAGTAGATTCTCGCGGTGGTTCACCTCTATCCTGCTGTTCGGCTCGACTCTCCGCGAGTTTAGTCGGCGTTCTAGGTGATCTCCGCGATCCCTAGGGCAACCTCTACGTGCATCTCTCCGACGTATCTTTCCGAGGGGTGTTCGGGAGTTTCCGGCGAAGGACGGGCGCTACATCGACCACCAAACGTCCTCTGCTGCTGAAGACGGTCGTCCCGATGACCAGAAGACCGGAACCCTAGCTTCCTCGGCGAACCCGAGGAAACCGGCTCAGCTGACTATCAAAGTCAACCAGGCCGGGTAGGCGGCTCGGCCGGGTTCTGAAACCGGCCAGGCCGGGTTTCGCGGGCGTGCTACTCCGTACTGTTTCGTTTCGTACGCGACCGTGCGATCTACCACCTTACTATGTGTTGTCCCGTTTCGGCGTCAACAGAAACCAAATCCCATTAGATACAGAGAAGCAAAGACAAAAACAAAAAAACAGAATAACAGGCTACACAAGGGGATTAAAAGAAGCAGCTAGCAGGCGAGAAACAGGCTGGGTGGTGGTGGTGTTGGTGGTAGAATTTCTGGAGGATGGATAGATTTGCTTTTTCTAGTTAGACACTGGTCGTTAGGAACCTGAACGGAAGAGATTTAGCATGAGAATAAGAAGGGGCTGATATGGCAGCAAAACGGGTAGCTGGGAAGGGGGAAAGGCAACTGTCCGCTGCAGTGCTCTGTTATAAGCAGCGGAGGGGCAATATTCCATGTTTAGGACAACACGCAAAGCAGAAAGGATCTACCTCTCTAAAAGATATGGTGACTAAAGCTGAGAATAATGAAGGAACGCATCATACCATGTTTATAATCTAGCACGACGTAACTAGAATGGTGATACGAAGTGCAGTCTTTGTCATGCCCCAGAAACCATTCATCATCTCTTCTTTAAGTGTTTGTTTGGTAGATTTATATGGCGCGTTGTACATTTATTGTTTGGTTTACCACCCTCTCAAAATGTCGCCGACTTATTTAACAGTTGGTTTAAAATGGGTGATAATAAACATGATTCATTATTTGTTAACAGCAGCATCTGCGTTATGCTGGATAGTCTGGCTAACACGAAACGAAGTGGTTTTTAACAAGTGTTCACCGAAATCTTTTTTGCAGGTGCTTTTCAGAGGAACTTATTGGCTCCGCCAATGGGCAAAGCTGCAGCGGCGTGATGATTCTCGAGACCAGCTGATTCTAGTGGGAAAATACCTAGAGACAAAGGCGCTGTAATTTTTTAGTTCCAATGGATGACTTTCTTCTAGATTCATCGGCACTACTTAGTCGAGATTCTTTTCATTTCATATGTTTTCTGGACTGTCAGTAGAACGCTGTTTTTTATTTCTAAACTTTGTAATAAGGGGACTGATTCTACCTTCCAATAGATGAAACCGGATAGTTTTCTATCCATTATCTAAAAAAAACGGGTTCGCACTGCTGGTTGTGACACAATTATGGAAGGGGGCAGATAGGATTGAAAATCATCAAAATTTAGTAAGAATTTCAAAATTCTATGAAATTTTGACTATATTTAAAATATGAATAAATTTGATCCAAATAATATACATTTACTGAAGGATACCAGTCTGCAAAAGCTCGATTTCATTTTGAAGCTTTTTGGACCAAGTTAGAAGGGTTTCATGAGGTTGTGGTAGCTGCTTGGGCCTCGGAACAGGTCTCTCCTTGTCCTTTTGATACCTTGGCAAGAAAGTTCAGAGCAACAGTGAGGAGGTTGCAGAGTTGGAGTCAAAAGAAAGTGGGGCATGTTAATTCGCAGTTAGCTCTTGCTAGAGAGATTCTCCATCAACTGGAAATCGCTCAAGATGGTCGAGGCCTTTCCAGACTTGAACTTTGGTTGGTAAATAAACTCAAACCTCACTGTTTAGCTCTTTCCTCCCTATAGCGCACCATTGCAAGAAGTAGATGTCGCATCAATTGGCTCAGTGAGGGTGACGCCAATACTGCTCTATTTCATGCCCATGCTCGCCATAGGAAGAGGAAGAATTTCATTAGTAAGCTCACAAATGATGAGGGGGAGGTTTTCACCAAGCATGAAGAAAAGGAGCAAGTCATCTTCAATTTCTATAGCAATCTTTTGGGAAGAGGTATTGATAGGGAGGTGACAGTCAATCTGGCTGAACTAAGCATGCCTAATGTTGACCTTAGTGAATTGGAAATCCCCTTTTCAGAAGAGGAAATCTGGAAAACAATTAACTCTTTACCGTTGGATAAAGCCCCTGGACCTGATGGATTCATAGGAAAATTTTATAAGGCTTGCTGGCAGATTATAAAACCAGATATAATGGCTGCTGTTTCAGCAGTTTGGAGTAGGAAATTTTCAAATTTTGGGGTACTCAATTCAGCTTTTATCTCCCTCCTGCCAAAAAAAGTTGAGGCTATAAACATCAAAGAGTATAGGCCCATCAGTTTAGTGCACTCCTTTGCCAAGCTTATCACAAAAGCTCTTGCCAACAGGCTGACTGGTTATCTAAATCAGCTGATCTCCCCTAATCAGAGTGCATTCATCAAGGGTCGTTTCATTCTAGACAATTTCATGTTGATACACCACACAATAAAATTCCTACACCAACAGAGACAGGCCCGTATTCTTTTGAAACTGGACATCAGTAAGGCATTCGATTCTGTATCCTGGCCCTTTCTCCTAGAGGTTCTGAGTCGGTTGGGTTTTGGACCTGTTTGGCGTGATATTATTAGTGGGCTGTTGGCTACCTCCTCCACTCAAGTTCTTTTGAATGGTTCCCCTGGGGAAAGAATACAACATCAGCGCGGCCTGAGGCAAGGTGATCCACTCTCACCGATGCTCTTTATCTTGGTCATGGATGTGTTATGCTACTTGGTGAAGAAAGCTGCAGATGACAGCTTATTACAGCCTCTTGCTAGAAGGAACTTGGAGCATAGGATCTCCTTATATGCAAATGATGTGGTTTTATTCTTGAGACCTACATCCAGTGATATTGAGATAATTTTGGACATTCTGCAGCTTTTTGGAAATGCCTCTGGACTTACAACTAATCTACACAAAAGCAGTGTACACCCAATCAGGTGTAGTGAGGATGACAGAGTTCTGCTGCAGGAAGCCCTCCCTTGCCATCTCTCTGGTTTTCCTTGCAGATACTTGGGAGTTCCTCTTTCCCCTCTCAAATTAACTAAAGATCAGATTTTACCCATCATTGAGAAACTTGCCGACAGACTCCCAAGTTGGAAGGCTGACCTACTCACTAAAGCGGGAAGAATGATTTTGGTTCAGTATGTTCTCACTTCAATGATGATTTATATCTTCATGGCACTTGATCTACCCCCATGGGCTCTGAGAGCAATTGACAAGATAAGAAGGGGATTTCTCTGGAAAGGAAGAGGAGATGTTAGAGGAGGACATTGTCTCCTGGCATGGCCGAAAGTCGCTAGACCAAAGGAATTGGGAGGTCTCGGTATTTCCAACCTTCAAACCCTGAGTTGGGCTCTAAAGCTCAGATGGTTGTGGTTACAGGAAACTGAACCTAATAAGTCTTGGGCTTTTTTCCCTATTGAAGCTCATTCTCAGGTCCGTTCATTCTTTGGGATGGCAGTCCTCACAATAATTGGAAATAGAAAAAAAACACTCGTTTTTGGTCGGACAAATGATTGCTGGATCAAAGTTTACAGCAGGCCCTTCCACACTTGTTTTGCTCTATAGCAGTCAGAGCAAGGAAAAGAACAGTGTCTGAGGCGCTCACTGATGGAAAATGGATTTCAGACATAAAAGGTGCCTTGAATTTGCATGTTCTGATTGAATACCTGCAACTTTGGACTCTCCTTTCAAGTGTGACTTTGCAGCCGGAGATGGAAGACAAACACATTTGGAAATTCACAGATTCCAAATCATATTCAAATAAGTCAGCATATGAAGCCCTGTTCATTGGCGCCACTCTTTTTAGTCCTTGGAAGCTGATCTAGAAATCCCAGCAAATGCAAGTTTTTTATGTGGACAGTTGCTCACAATAGATGCTGGACAGCGGATAGGCTTGCACGCCGGGGTTTGGATCATCCACCAAGGTGCCCACTCTGTGATCAGGATGGGGAGAATATAGACCATCTTCTTCTCTCTTGTGTTTTTGCCCGACAGGTCTGGTTCAACATTCTACAGCCCCTTGGGCCGCAAGCTTTAGCTTCACAAATTGATGATCAATCCTTTGTAGAATGGTGGGAAGGGGCAAGTGGCAGGTTGTCAGGTCAAGAAAGGAAAGGTATCAACTCCATCATTATACTGGGAGCTTGGTTAATTTGGAAGCACCGTAACTACTGTGTTTTTTATGGCGGAAATCCCAGCCTGGTCTTGATTATCTCGGCTTTGAGGGAGGAAGCTCAGCGGTGGTCAGCTGCAGGGGCTCGTGGAATTGCGGAGATCCTTGCTTTGGCTCCATCTGCTTATCTCCCTTTAGGTGCTGAGGTCTAGTGTTTTCAGAGTTGTTTGTTTCCTGTTCTTTTGTTGCTTAGGATGGTTATAGATCCTTGACCACTGTAGCATTTTTGTATTTTTGGGGCTCTTCCCCTTTCTTTTCTTAATATATAGATGCGCAGCTCTCCTGCGCGTTCGAGAAAAAAAGGAGTGAAAATACACGAAAATCATGAAATTTCGGTCGAAATTCGAAACCCTGCATACCACTACTGGAAATCGGGATTTCCCTGAGTGACGAATTTTTTTATGGTTACTCTATAAACCATTAGGATTATTGATTTTTAATTTTTCTATCGATTTTTTATATTTCCCTGTTGGTAATTGCATCGTCATGGATAATCCTATTTCCAATAGTGCCACATAAGGACAGAGTGAAAACCGTGCCAAGGCAAAATAGCACGCGAGCCACTACTATAGCTTTGCTTTAAGGCAATTAACAACTATCATTTTTATGAACAACTGAACATGACTTAAAAATAAAAACAAGACCGCCAGTGTAAGAAGCAGCAGAATTTTTTTCTCTGAGATTTTTTACTACATCTTCTGATTGAAAGCCTTAATTGGAGGTTTTAAAGAAACGAACAAGAGTAATAAAAAACCAATCTTTTTATGGTCGTGGTAGGGGACTTGTAGCAGATGGTGAATTCCTTCTGAGTAAAATGCGTCATGGGTTCTTAAACTTTTGTCCACTTCTCATCTAGGTCTATGAGTTTTTTTTTCGCTCATCTGGGTTCATGAACTTTTCTCCACTTCTCATGTAGGTCTAGGTACTTTTTCTTCGCTCATCTGGGTCCATAAACTTTTTTCCACTTCTCATTTAGGTTCACAGCAGACCACATAGGACTCTGTTGTCTACATGGCCGCTGATGTGGCACCACGTGCTCTTTTTTTTAATTTCATAAACTGGCTGAAACCTTGAAAAATTATATAAAATCACAGAAAAATCATTAAAATAAAAATTTAGTTTTGTTAGACTTAATATGAATAGATCTATGCAATAGATATATAATATGATATGCTTTAATTTAAAGTTTTTGATGTACCTGTAAATCTATGTGCTCCTGTGTTTAATTCATAACTGCAACTCCTGTGCTCCTGAGCTTTAGATTTATCTTCACATCACATGCTTTGTTGCAATTAAAATTTGTTTTTATTGTAGTAATTAATTTACTAATTTTAGGTATGTAATATTTTTATACTAGCCATGTTTTGTTATCATCCATCACCATAAAAATCTCAACTTCAAATTAAATGTTTGGTACACCAACTATTTATTATGAATTAAACATAGAAACACATAAATGTATAACTATAATAAATTTTTTAAAATAAAGCGTGTCACATTTTAGTGCCACATCAACGGTCACGTAGGAAGCAGAGTCCTATGTGGCTTGCTATGGACCTACGTGAGAGGTGGGAAAAAGTTCGTGGATCCAAATGAGCGAAGAAAAAGTACCTGTATTTAGATGAGAAGTGGAGAAAAGTTCATGGACCCAGATGAGCGAAAAAAAGTTCATAGACCTATATGAGAAGTGGACAAAAGTTTAAAGACCCACAGCGCATTTTACTCATTCCTATTTTTTTCCAAGAACCTGGAAAAAACAAGGGTGGGAGCCAATCGAATAGCTGGGAAGGGGACTGCATTACTATTATGCTTAAAGAAGAAAAGGTAAAGGGGATAACTTGCAAGGTGCATCCCGTAAACCACACGGCATTACTATCATGCTCAAATAAGAGAAGGTAAAGGGGATAACATGCTCAAATAAGAGAAGGTAAAGGGGATAACTTGCAAGGTGCGTCCCGTAAACCACAAGATATCTCAGGATAGAGGCGGAGCCATGCGAAGGGCATTTTGACAGGCTTTAATCTAGCATTGCTTTGCTTCCTTTTAGACAATGTGCATTGTTTTGCTTTCTTTTAGACAATGTGCATTGCTTTGCTTCCTTTTAGACAATGAGCATTGCTTTGCTTGTCTGACAATTTATCTAAAGAAGTGAACATGAGTTAAGCAAGAACACTTTATTTAGCATGCTTTGATAGAACATTGGCTAATCAAGCCTTCTGTGATATAGAATCCTATTATGACTGAAAATTCTATCATATCCCCTTGCAAAAGGTCGTCTCTCAAAATGGTCAATCATTCAACAGTGGTTATCAGTAGAATGTTCGTGTAAAATCTACAGCCAGAGCTTGCCATGCCTAAGACTCGCCTGAAGTTCTAGTAAGAACTAAGAAGAGAATGCTCAAATGACCAATGTTACCGAAAGAGGAAACTACGCTCAAGTGAATAATGAGCATCCCATCTGTCGGACGACATCGTTTGCCTGTTAGTAGGCGCCGTTGTGGCTGCACCGGTCTCGCATTAGTAGAATGCCCAACCACATGAAGGATGCTTCCTTGCCACCGACAGTGCGGCGGCGCGTTCGCCTCGCCGTGTCTTCATTTTCAGACCTTGAGAATAGGCATGGGTTGTACGGGATAATGCTCTCCTCACTTCTGTTCTTCACTTCAAGTCCTCTGCTTATGCAGCGCACGCAGGCTATCGGACTCTTGTCATTCACAGGGCCAACAATGTTTACCTTGGAAGAGCAAGGGATAGTGATTGTACAGAAATAAATATTTGTTGATTGCTTTTATCCATTGTGTGCTAGATGTTACGCAATCTTGGTGGACACTAAACAATGAACTCAATCTTCTCTGTTCAGCCTTCAGAGCATCCCCAGGAGTTTACTATCTTAACTTGGCATCCATATAATTTTGACAAAACAAAAAAAAATAGTCTCCAACAGTTTGGCAAAACAACTTGCCATCAATAGCAATTGGGTCCCTCCGTGCACGCAAATATAAGCGCGCTTATACGCTTGGCATCCGGGGCTTTTCGTTGCTTAGCGGGGCTCTTCGTTCGCTAAGAAGGGTTCTTCGTTCTTTTAGTGGGGCTCTTCGTTCTCTTAGGGAGTCTCTTCGTTTCGTTAGTGTGGCTTTTTATTTTACTAAGTCAAAAATGTCAAACTCTTGGAGAGGGACTGCTTTTTTACTTGGCACATCATTTTGAGAGTTGGCAAATCACAAGATTTCCCAAGTAGAATTTGACAAACTCTTGGAGATGTGTGAATTCAGTTGTCGGTGTTAGGATTGGCGGGTGCTAACACCGGCTAGTAAACTTGTGATTTGTGGTCGAGGCTGCGGATGGTATGCAAGGGGGGACACAGGGAGTTATGCTGGTTCAGGAGAAATGATGCCTTACGTCCAGTGGAGAGTCGAGTCGTGTTGCCTTATACCGGGATGCTTGTAGTAGGGGTTACAAGTTTAGGCGAGAGAGGAAGAGGCTCCCAAGTCTCTTGTGCATGGGTGAGTTGTGAGTTTGTGTGTTCTATGGCAGTAGGGTGTTGGATTAACATAAAGGGTCTCCTTAAGGTTGGCCTCTGCCTTCCCTTTTATAGTCATAAGGGAGAGGCAGGGTTACATGTTCTTTGCTGTAGAAATAGTACTTGGAGTGGTAGTGGTCATGAAGATCGGCGCCTGTCGCCAGTTACGGCTCCAACTTGGTACCCTGGAAGCATGGTCATTGTCATTCGAGTGATCCTTCACTGTTTGAATGGTGAGTTCTAAGGTGGGGTACAGTGCTGGACGTGACTGCTGCGTGGTGCGGCGTCACGCATCGTACCTGGTCACTATTCATCCCGCATGGCATGGCGAGAGAGTGAATCGCCCCTCGGGCGTCAACCCTCGGGGCTCGGGGGGCCTCGCTCTGTCGGTAATGAGGTGCAGTAAAACGGTGGTAGTGTTCCTCCTCGGACGCGTTCCCTCTCGTGTGAGGTATTTACCGAGGGGTAGGTGGGCCCGGATGGAAGATTTGCCCAATCTCCAAGGTTGGCCACACAGTTGACGCCCCCCTGCCCCTGTGCAGTTCGTGTGTTAGGAGTATGGTCTGTCACAGTCGTAGCAGGGGAATCCCTCCGTAAGCGGGGCGTTTCACTGTATGCTGTCCTTGGGACGGTGTGGAGGTAGTGGGGCCGTTAGATCGGCTGTCAGAGGAGACTTGGTACGGCAGGCGTGCGCACGTGAGGCGCAGTCGTATTGAGGGGTCCACTCGATGGGACCGTGCTTGTAAAGCGGTCAGAGTGGTCCCTTGGAATGCAAGATTGCTCCTGCTGACGTTAGCAAGGCTCGGACGAATCGGAGAGTTGCGTCCGAGGGGGTTTGCGTATAGTGGGAGGCTCAGGCGAGTCAGAAGATAACGCTCGAGGTTGCTGCATACAGTGAAGGGCTCGGGCGAATCGCAAAACGGTGTCCGAGGGTATCGCCTTTTCGAGCCTTGTCATTAAGGCTCGGGCGAACCGGAGAATTTTTCCCGAGGGGTCTGTGCGCCCGAGGGGGCAATGCGCTGGTGCAGCGTTGATACAGGCCTTCACGAGTGTCACTATTATGGACCTCTGTTGGGCTTGTTTAGGCTAGGGTTTATTTAGGGAATGTGTTTTTAGGTTAAAGTTAGATACTCCGTACTTTTGGTACCCGACATCAGTTTTAGGCTCATTGCACCACTTATTTAGCACCTGACCAAGCATAGTATACTCTCGCTCTAGAACTTGCATGAGATTGCGAAGGTATTTCTTTTCCTACTCATTCCTTACTTGGACGTCTGGTTATAATCTGTTTCGGCAGTCCCTTCTTGCATCTATATTATATGCATTAAGAAACTCGTACGAGTGGCTGAGGACGACTACCCTGATTTGCGAGACGCAGTTTTCAATCTATTCATTCATTGACACACTAGTTCAACCAACGTGAGTGTATAAGTTTCAAAAAGAATAAACGTGAGTGCATACATTATGCCAACATTTCTGCTGACACAATGCCAACATTTTTGAATTATGTATTAAAAAAATGCCAATATTTTTGAATTATATATCCAAAAAAAATTCCCAATAACGGGACTGGAACGTTTGCTTACTCGTTTTGTTTGGTTGAGCAGGCGGTCAACCAAAATTGCCACTGGAACCCTTTACCGCCCCAAACCGAGCAGGAAACGATTTCTGAAGATCCATGATCAATCAATTCATAGTCTTCCCAAGTAGCTTCTAGGTTGGACCGTTGAATGAGCACTCGTGGCATCGCTGCATTTCACCTTTCACCACGCGACGAGGTTTCCCTTCCAGGCGTGGGGCCGTTGAGACACTGCTTGCTCTCTTCCTAACCTTCGCTTTGCGTAGCTTCAATGAAACTACAAAACAAACAGAAACCAATGTGCCGCTGTGATCGGATCACCCTGTAAAGTGAGCAACCAAACACCTAGTTTTAACGGTTAAGACCGGTGGTCCAACCAAACAGTGAGCCAGCTACTGCAAGCCAACAGAGTTCAGTTCAGCGAGCCTGCTGAGTGCTGACATCAAGAAACGTGAACTCATCCAGCTATTCACCCAACTGAACAGTTGCCAAAACATATTAAATATTCCTTTGATCTACCAGAAAAACAATCACCTCTATCTGATTGAACAAGATTATACCTGTCAGGCAAAGCACACAAATGACCAACAAGAACTAAATTCTACAGTTCGTGAAGGGTCCTGGTCTAACCATGTAAAAACAAATCAGCAGCAGGGGAAGCCGCAGAGGTGACATAAGTTCCTATTATACACTCAGAAATATTAAGAGTTCTCAAAATAAGCAGGCGCCAGAAGAGCCAAACACATCAAAAAGATGTCTCTACGTCTCCCTTCGGGTCCTCCGACGTGGGGCTGCTGTCTCCTCCTTTTCGTCCTCTTTCTCATCCTTGTCGCCACTACTTCCAGCACCGTCGGTCTCTGTAGCCTTGGGCTTCTTCGCCTCAGGTTTGACAGGTGCCTGGAACAAGCCAATGTAATCTATTGAGCATTCTGTTCAAGTTCAGAACCACATGGCAGTAATACATTGGTCAGGAATAACGTACCACTGGCTTCTTGCCGCCAAACAGGATCCTGAAGAGAACGGTAACAAACACGACAACAACGGAGACCAAAATGCCAATTGTGATATTGGGCTGCTTCTCTCCCTTCTCGATAACATCCTGTGTTCAATATATAGATAGAAAATGTTATTTTCTTGATAACACATAAATCCTGTCGTTTGACAGGAGGATAGCAAATATCTCCAAAACTCACAATGATCTTGGTCTTGTAGGGTGCCAAGAACGGAACATCAGCAATCTTGTACAGGATGTCAAAAACCTTCTTCTGCAGGGGCAAAACCAGTTAGGGATTACATGGAACAACGATGAATAATAAAGAAAGAAATAGAAGCTATGGCTGCAAAAGATCAGGAAAATAAAGCACCTGTAACTCAGAAAGACCATCTGCACCAGCAGCCTCCTCCTCAGACTTCTCCTTTTCCTTCTCAATAGCATACTTGGGCTTCCAGGTCTTCTCCAGAATGGAGGTGGCAACCTTCTCATCATCAGCAATCAATATATTGTCAAAAAGGATGCCATCCTGCATTGTCCAGATCTCAATCCCAATAGCAGCAATTGGATCAAAATCAGGCTTGTCAAGCTCAAAGTACTCAGGGTTGGGGATCTCCTGAGGCTTCCAGATTCCCTTGTAGTTGGGGTTGTCAATCATAGGTGCATGCCACTTGCCCTTGTAAGCAGGATTCTGCTTCATTGGCCTCTTCCACTCGCCACATCCAGGAGCCTCTTCACACCTGGGGTTGTCAATCTTTGGCGCCTCCCATTCACCATCCTCCTCATCGTCCCAGTCCTCTGGCTTGGCTGCCTCAGGATCATCAATCTCCTCAGGTTCATCATCCAACCATCCCTCAGGCTTGGTGGCTTCCTCATCCACAATTTCCATCGGGGCATCCTCATCCCAGTCATCAGGCTTCACAGCATCTGGATCAGGGATTTTAGCTCTCTCATCCCAGTCCTCCGGCTTCTTGTCATCAGGGTCAGGAATGGTCTTGGATGGGATAAGTGCTGGCTCAAAATCATCAGCAGAAAGGAAGTTTGCCTTCTTCTTTTCTTCCCCATCAATCAAAATTCTCACCTCGTTGTCTGGCTTCAAGATAGCCGTGTAGACATGAGAGAGCTTGTCATATGGGACAGAAGGCGGGAATTTGAGATGATGCTCAACGTACTTTCCAGTCTTAGGATTCTTGTGCTTAAGGATGAAATGAACCTTGTTGGTTGACCCACACTTATCTGGACCAAACATAATAGTGTATGGAGTCTCATTATCAAACTCTTTGGCATCCCATCCAGCATCCTGAGGGCGGATGTACTTAATGTAGGCACCTCCACATTCAAGGCCATTCTGAAGTCTGACTTCAAACTGCAGGACCACTGTCCCATCCTTCAAGGTAACTGGCTCATCAAGCTCCTTGATTATGGCGTATTTCCTTGCCTTCTCACTAACAAGGAGGCCATAGTCCTCATGACCATCACTCTTGGCATGCTTCCATACACCTACAAACCAGAGTAAATAGGCATTAAACTATGACAGACAAAGAAAACAAAAAAGAAATAACAGAAATTATGACTATTAACAACAATGTTAAAACAGTTGCGGGCAAATAGTAGTTAAAATAAGGGTTGCATATATGAATACTGTTTAAAGTGGCATTACAGGACCAAGATGCTACTCCCTCCATCCACAGATGCAAGAACTTATTGTTTCAGAAAATGTAATTTCGCAAATTTTGGCTAACAAATACTCAAATTATGACCGTGTTTAGTTTACAAAGGCTATAGGTTCATATTCAAATTATGACCAGTGACAACAATCTTCAAAGATAAATAGCATATTTGAAGGCACCTAGTAGAACTTAGGATTGCAAGCTTACTCCATATGAAGAAAGTTTAATGTGGCACAGGAATATAAGATACCACTAGCAAACTGAACATGCTGATAATTAAATTCTTTAGCTCATTAACTCATGCATATATACATAAAATTATCCAAAATCTCTCTCGTTGTCTCAAGATATATTCCAGTAAAAGTTACTCTCTCTCTCTCTCTCCAGTCATGAATAGTAACCTCCTCTCTCATGACCAGAGAAAGTGAGATTACTACTCATGACTGGAGTATTATACTCTCGATTATCAAAGCATTAGTACATTTTGGCAATTCCAGAAACATCACAACTGTTAATATCACATACGAGTATATAACCACAACAATGACCACGCACACAGAAACCAGTGACTTCAACGGTCCTCTATTCGTAACAGCCAGAACACTGTATCTTGTGTCGGCACATTCAAAAGGTTATAAGCTAGGAGACACATTCCTCGATTGCATAGTACGTTGGAACGTGTAGGCTAGCCACAACCACAACTCCGCATCTAGAGGGAGTGCTGCTAGCGATGCACATCCGATCGAACTACAGCACATACATGACTGACAGTAACATTCGTGGATCTCATGAGTAATAATAACTGCACAGTTATCAGTTATCACCCAATTTAAACACCGGCAACTACGATCTCAGACGAAGAAGCTCCCACAACCCCACTAAACCCACGGATCTAAACAGATCTAGCGAGACCATAACGAGCGCGAGAAATAGATGCGCGCGCATACCTTGGTAATCGTCCTTTTTGGAGACGACCCATCTCCCCTCGAAGTCCTCGTCGAACGGCTCGTACAGCAGCTGCAAACAACACCACCGATACCATCACAAATCTCGCCAACAAAATTGAGAGAGAGACAGGAAAAAAAAAAAACAAAATAGCCAAATCGCCACAGGCTCGCTTAGATTACCGGGTCGGAGGCGCGGATCTGAACGAGCAACGCCGAGACCAGGAGCAGCAGCAGCGCGCGCCCTCCCATCATCCTCCTCCTCTCTGTCCCGATCTCCTCGAGCCGGGGTGGGGGGGGGGGGGAGTTTCTCGAAACCTTCCAACTAGAGCGAAGCGTCCGGCCGCGAGAGGGAGCAGAGGGTGGGAGTATAAGAAGTGGGCGCTGTGGAGAGGCTGCACGGCTGAGATCGGGAGAGGGGGGGAAGCAACGGTGGAGATGGATCGATCTGAGTAGCAGGCCCGGCAGCTGCGAGGAAAAGGCCGTCGTGTGACTTGTTCCGGCCAATGGGAGAGTGCGGGACGTGGTGCCGACCAATCGCGGGCTGCCACGTCTGACTCGTGACGCTTCGGTCTTGTAGGACGCCATGTCAGCCGCCCCCACGAACACGCACAACGCCGCAACGGTGGTTTCCGGCCACGGTCAGCGCCAGCCGGTCGGCCAAAGTGGGGTATGGCATCTCCAGCCCGAAATACGGAGTATGTATAATTTCGAGTCTTTTTCATGTATATGTCATTATTTAAAGTGTAAAATTCCGTATCTACCATTAAAAAACATTATGCGAACAGTGGTGATATTGGTGTGAATTTTCTTTCACTACATGCCACCTCCATTTTATCTCTAGAGGTCTCAAATACTCCTAGGTGCATGAAGTCAACATGTTGCCCTCAAGCTACTAGTAGGACCTCTGTTTTTCATCTGTTTTGTCCGGTGCCACGTAAGTCAGAGTTCTGCTTCTCTTTCCTCTTGTGCCACTTTTTTATCCAAACTGTTATGGTTCTAAAATTAAATAAATATTTTTATCAACATTAATTTAATTGGTATTTTAAATTATTTGCAACACTAGTTTCAATAAAATAGTTTTTTTCTAGTTTTTTGGCATGAGATGCTGCAAATTTATTGATGTTAAGAGGAGGCCATTACCACCATTTGTTTTTTTTGCATTGCCAGTGTGTTTAAATTCACGGGTTATAAAAGTTTTGAGATGTCATCTCGGATGTCACTAGAGATGTCTTGTCTGGATGGAGGATCTAGACCATTGGTAGCGTCCGGACCTCCAGCAACTAGTTTCTATAACAGTATTGCCACAGTAGCCATTGTGAGAGTCCGGACGCGGAGAAATGGTCCAGAGCGGTCGAGAGTACGAGTCCGAAACTCGCGGTTTCTGCAGAGAGTGGTTCAAACGACCAGTTTTGGCAGTGGGGGTATTTATACTTCTCCAACTCGCCCAAATTAGCTCTCTTGCCCATTTGTTTACCTGAGAATATGCTTTGGCGTGAGAAAGAGAGTAAGAGCCTAGTGAGGTTGAGAGATTTGAAAATCCAATTGTGAGAACTTCACTAGAGCAAGATCAAGAGCAAAAAATGTGCATCCACCCCAACTCCTAGGCTAGTCATGGTTAAGTGAGAGTTCGTGCTTGTTACTCTTGGTGATCGGTATCACCAAGACGGTTTGGTGGCGATCGAGAGTTTTGTCATCATCGGTGCAGCTTGTGGATGACCCAACTCATCTTGTGAGCGGTTATAGGCGATTCACCATACCGGAGTGGTGACGAATCAGCCTGTAGAGAGCATTTAATCCTTGTGCGGATCAAGGGTGAGATATACCCTTGCGCGGATGCTCCAACGAGGACTAGTGGGAAGTACCGACTCTCCGATACTTCGAAAAAACATGATTGTTCCTCTCCTTTATTTACATCTGCAATTAACTTTGAGTACTTTATTTTCCTAGATTGTCATGCTAGAGTAGGATTGGAGCCTAGAGTGCAAAACTTTTTAGGACAAGAACATCACTTGTAGGCACTAGGAGAGAAATGGGCTAGCTCGGTAGGTTGGATTGTTTGCAAAAATTTGGAATTATCTGATGCACCTTCTTCTTAGGTATTGATCCTTTCACTATCAACAAGCAATAATTTTACGGCAGGAATGTAATTATGGCAACAACAGATAAAAACACTGATAAGGCTACCCTGTTTGCATTGGCAGTTTAGAGAAAAATTATCACAATTCATAAATAATCAAATTATGTTGCCTGCTTGCAAAAAAAAAAGAGACAAGTGTCATCCACTTTCAGTACAACCAGAAAATATATGGTAATATGTTATAATATTATCTAGGTAGCTCTGATTAACTTAAAGGAACGTGCTGCATACGTCATCAATGGAGGTCAAGGCACATTTCAAAGGGCAAAGTTGTTGAATTTGGTGCAAGCAACTTAACTATCTATGCCAAGATAAAGTTAACTGCTCCTTCCTTTGTATGGAAACAGAAAAAAAAAAACACGGTGAGTGTAAGTATCATCAAATTATATATACGGCTAACTCAATAGTAGATAAAATTAAATGTTATGCTCAGCAAAAGTAATCAATAGAAACAATACTAGATCTTATCAACAATAGCATAGAAGATCAGAGGCCATTTTTTGTTTTGCGAATTATACAGTACAGACACACATGCTCACAACGTACACACATTCACACCTGTAAACACACACATACAAATCCTACCTCTATGAGCATCTCAGAAAGACTGCGCCTGCACATCTCAAGATTGATGAAGTCACCGTAGGTGCCTCACTGTCGACAGGAACGTCGACTAACACTGAAAGTACAACATCGTTAAATCCTGCACTAAATCCAAAAAAAGTGCGACAATCAGGATTTGAACCCTGGTGGATAGTGTCCCACTAGATAGTCTTACCATTAGACCACAGGTCTAATCACAGATATGATGGCATTTAATATGTAGGTTCAAAATTCTGAAGCTTAAGTGGAAGAAAGCATACATGTATTGAGCTATATTCAACTTATTTTCAGCCACAGAACAGTATTTTTCTTTCATAACAATTCAGCCGTAGAATTCAGCCTAACTAAATTTCAGCTCAGCCGAACAGAGTAATCTTGACCGGTGGATTAGCCTATCTTTAAACCCCAACTATAGTAGCATATCTTTGAACCCCAACTGCCCTGTGATGGTGAGCCCAACACGCTTTGTCTCGTTTTGATACCAATCCTCTACACCAACACAATGCAAACAAATTCCATACGAATCTTGTGCATCAACACAATGCAAACAAAAATCCCATAAAATAACAGGTCAATCAAATACTCACAAAACAAATTCGAAACATTATAAATAATCAGTAGTTGGTGAATTTTCTAAATAATCAGACGTCGACAGAGTTGTATAGTCCGCTCTAGTGGCGGCCGTAGTCTGAGAAAGGAGGTAGGGCAAACTTGGACTATAACTTTTTGGCAAAACAACGACGACATGTATTCAACACAGAGGACATGCATATATGCCTAGTTACGCACTAAATATAGTGTGCTAACTTATGAAGACACAGAGTACTGCTTGCCCAATGCTAATCTCATTGTACTCAAGTTTCAAGTTGTGACAGAACCACCTAAATCATTGGGCCCACGTGCACCATCATCGTCCCTAAGGACCTCCGGTTACTGTGCACGAGTTCCCCGCAACCTAGGTAGCCTATCGGGTTTCCTCAGAAACCCTGTTTTACCCGAGGATCTCATTGTAAAGACCTTGCATGTATTACAACAGTTTACATAATTAATATGAATTAGAGTAGAGAGTGCGGAAATATTACATGACCATAGGTTTGCAAACATAAGTTACGTTATCCCAAACCAGCGTTTCATAGTGGAGTAGCCGTATACGACTAGACACCCTGCACAAGGGTTATATCACATACACGTCATCATCCATGCACGATGCGTCAATCGGCACAGTCCCAAGTAGAACTGTAAGCTCGACTCACCTGCAACAGAGGTTAACAAACCCTGACTACATGGGATAATCTGCAAGACTTACCTGTTTAAAGAAAATGGGAAGAAGACTCAGGAATGCAGGTTGAGGGCAGTTAAGGTAAGGCTTTAGTAAGAGTCAAAGTATTTTGCAGAAAAGTAATACTAATCTTGAATCCTACTTTCAATATTTTAACTCAATATCATTTTCATCCAGAACCATTGATCCCAATTATTTCACATTTATCCTTTAATTTCAATTAATTATTCATTCTCAAAAACATCCTAGTTCCGAACCACTCTTCGCTGAATGGTCGAAGGATCAAGTCTCCATAACCGAGGAGCAACGATGATTCGAATCGATTAGTACCCAGTTGGGGATTCCTATCCACACTGCATATGTAGCACTTAAACTTGTATATACCAACCCCGTCTACCAAGGCTTTTCCAAAACCTGAACCGGTCCTGCGCCACCCGAGAGCACAGTACTCCTCTAGTCTTTAGGCACGCCGGCCACGAGGGTACACGCTACTCTCGCCATCTCTCCACTCCCAGTGCGTGGTTGTCGGTTCAAGTAGTAGAGCCACCGGAGATAGGGCTTTCCGTAGTATGTGGCTAGTTGCAAAGTCTCGATCCAGCAGACCTACAACGAATAGTCCCTAATTTCTTTTCCATCGGAAACAATGCAAGGTGACCAAACGGTTTTCAAATCCCTTTTCCATCGATGACAATATGTTGGGACTCTAATCCAAGCTACGATCACCGAGCAGGAAATCCCTTCCCATCGATGACAATGTACTAGCCAAGTGCACAGCCACCGAACGAGAATATTACCACTTTCCCTTTTTCATGAATTAATCAATAATATATCACAATAGCTCAAAAATAGAATTTTGTGCAAAACTAAATTATTCAAGCAGGGCTAAGCATTTTTTAAATATTTTATTTTAAAATGGTTTTAGGGGTAGTATTTCAGTGGTCAAGGTTGGTAATACATCAATTGGGTTATCACTCAACTCCTATAAACTTAATGCAGTAGATTAACTCAAGTTATAAACATTTTGTAAATCACAAGGAAAGGACTGAATGCACTGGGGCTTGCCTGTTGTTTGAAGTAGATAGAACCCTGAAGTCAACCACCAAGAAAGATCCACGTCCACCGAGTGAAGACCTTACTCGGGACTTACTTCCGATAATAATTACCGCGCGTCCACTACACGAAATAATAATGCAAACTTAATACGATGATATGTATGCCATGATGCATGAGATGCATTAAATTAAGAATTACTTAGAAAGTAAACTTCATTTAGAAAGTTGAGTACAACTTTCCTTCATGATAAAGTTGCAAACCAACAAAACCAACTTATCGATTATCGACTTAGGGTTTTATTTTAATAGTTGTTGAAAGCCTCCTTAATAAATTTATACTACTACTAAACAAGTTAATAATGAACTCAAACAATTACTAAGGATGCCAAAGACCATTTATGCTTAATGATCTAGGGTCAACACACAATGCCAAAGTCACACAAAACCTGAAATGATTAGGGTTTCCTATTTATTCTATTAATCAATTAATCAAGTATCAAATAATTAATAAGTGAACTATTTCCATTTGAGCCCCGAACTTCTCCAACAGATAGATTTTAGTCTATAACAGTTCCAAAATAAATTTCATGATTTTTGGATTAGTGTAGAATTTATTAAAATTCATCAAGGTTGCTTTTATTAATTTAAGGATAGATTTTTAGCCACTGCAGAAAATGCTCAAATTGATTATTTAATATTTTTCTTAAATTCCACCCACTGCGTAGAGTATACACAATTATTTTCATAATTTTTCTCATAGCATAATTATTCCCACGAAAATAACAAACTGCAGCACTATTCTTATTCAAAGAAATTGAAAAATCTAGTTTAATTGAAAAGAAAATAGAAAAACATTATTGTGACCCGGGACGGCCCAGCAAATGGGTAGGCTAGCCCAGCACGGCCCAATGTGGCCTCCTTCTACCCCATTGCTCCACCTGAGCAGGGCAGGGCAGGGACGTGCGTGCGCGTGGCGGCGGCTCACCGCGGAGCCCTCCGGCGGCACCTCTCCGGCGAGGGTCAGGGTACTCCCGCACACCCCACGACACAGCGAGGGAAATGGTTGGTTCAAAATGGTTTCAGCTTGAGCTCTACTGCGGCCATGGCGGCTTGAGGCGCTTGGCTGAAAGCCCATGTTTGATTTTGGGTACTTCATGAAACTTAGTTTGCTAATGTTTGCTCAAAGTGTTTCATGAGATTAATTAGCAAACATCAAGATGAAGCAAAGAACTGTGTCGATGGAGGCCATAAGTGTAGTGCAATGACGGCGTCCATACAAATGGTGTAAGCCCATCAACAAGAGGAGGAAGCTCTAATGACGGCATACAAATGGTATAAGTCCATGATCGGTGAACCTAGCTACTTCTTTGGTCTTCAAGTGAAGCGAATGAAGAATGGTATATTTGTGAGTCAAGGCAAGTATATAAGGGACATGGTGAAGAAATTTGGATTGAAATTTGCAAAGCCAATGAGTACACCTATGGCAACTAATGGTTATTTGGACTTGGATGATAGTGGTAAAATGGTAGATCAAAAGCTATATAAATCAATGATTGTAAGTCTCCTTTATGTGATCGCATCTCGATCAGATGTCATGTTTAGTGTGTGCATGTGTGCAAGATTCCAAGCCTCACCAAGAGAAAGTCATTTGAAAGCCGCAAAGAGAATCTTGAGGTATTTGAAGGGCACACAAGATGTTGGGTTGTGGTATCTTAAAGGGTCCAACTTTGAGTTTATTGGATATTCGGACTCCGACTATGCCATTGTAAGGTTGATAGAAAGAGCACTAGTGGAACATGTCAATTGCTAGGAAGGTCACTTGTTTCATAGTCATCAAAGAAGCAAAATAGTGTTGCTCTCTCAACGGCTGAAGCGGAGTATATTAGTGCCGGAAGTTGTTGTGCACAACTCCTTTGGATGAAGGCCACTTTGAGTGACTTTGGATTGAAATACAAGAAAGTGCCTTTGGTATGTGACAATGAGAGTGCTATCAAGCTAACCAACAACCCCGTGCAACATTCAAGAACAAAGCACATTGACATAAGGCATCATTTCATTAGAGATCACCAAATCAAAGGGGACATTGCAATTGAAAGTGTTAGCATCGAATATCAATTAGCAGATATCTTTACTAAGCCACTTGATGAGTCAAGATTTTTCAAGTTGAGATGTGAGCTAAACATACTAGACTACTCCAACATGAAGTGAAAAGCATCCCACATATTATGATATGCCTCTCCTTCGACTAAAACAAGGTAAAATTGGTTGACATGGCATTCATACTTTGATAAGGACCTACTTAGTGCATATAGACATAAAATACATCTTATAGGCTCATTCATGAAAAATAAATGATTTTGATGTATGTATGGTACCACTATTGTTTTATGTGCTTGAATGACCTAGTGGTAGCATATGATATTGATGGGCTTGCAAGCATAGTGTTGAATCTAGAACATGTGCTCATGATGTGTAACTTAACATGGTCAAGATAACCCTACTAGTGAGGTGTGAAGAAGGTTGTCCTTGGATCGAACTTAGTTACATATTCTAGGCAAGTGATCTAGATTGAACCAAAGTGAAAAAGAACTAAAACCCCATTAATTGACTTGATCCTCTCATAATTTGCACCATTTTTTGTGATTTTTGACAAAGGGGAGAAGAAAGTCACAAAGATAAGAAAGGAAAGTGGTCAATTAAAATTTTGGAAACACACAAGTAGGGGGAGCAAGCTCATGAATAAGTTGTTGCACTTGTGTGTGCATTAACATATGATTTGTTGCATTGTCAAACTTCAATTCCTATACTTGCTTGATTGGTGTATTGCTTAGAAATAGGATTTGAATGATGTATTGACAAAACTAGCATGCATAGGACTTACTTGCCATACAAAATACCTCTCTTGCTTAAATGTTGATGTCATGAGGTATTTTGAGTTTGTGATATATGACTGTTGACGGTCGATAACGTCAACTTTTTTTAGAACTTTAGACACAAAAGGATACATGAAAACATACTAGTCTAGGGTTTTAACTGACAGTTTCCATGAGTTTTGCATGTTCTGTATTTTCCAGGGACTATTCCAGAAAAGCATAAAAGAGGGATTAAAGTGCGTAATTATCACGAAACTTAACCGCGAAGGAAACATCATCACGAGAACACTAGAAGCATCTGGAACACACCCGAGCAACCGAGGCCCGAACCCTGGCCAAGTAGGGCCGGCCGGCCCTAGGGTGGGGCCGAGCGCCCCCCTAGGGTTTCGCCGTCGCCTTTTGGAGTCTTCTTCCACCGCCTCTTAGGAGTCATCTCGGCCCTATGTTTGGGTCGGTTTGATTCTACGGCGCACGTTCATCCCACCGGGCTATAAATAGAGGGGCAGACCCCCCTGGAGGCATCAATCAATCATTCATCGAAGGCAACAAGTCTTCAAGCCATGAAGAGCCTACTAGTTCATCAAGAGCCTTCTAGTTCATAGTTCTAGCCTAGTTAGATTAGAGAGTAGAGGAGATCTAGTTCTTCGGCGGGATCTGGAGCCCCGACGATCGTCTGGAGCGCAGAGTTCGGTATAATTCTAGTTCTTTCTCTATTATTGTATTCTTCATTATGATTAGGGAAACATTATTCTTAATAGTTCATATGTTCTTGATTACATTAGTCTTTGTCTACTTTAATTATATGTCTAGTATAGTTGGTTTGATCTTATTGAATTCATGTAATTGCTCGTATAGCGTTTATCCAATCGATCGTTGGGTAGATGATGAACAATGTGTAGACGTGTTTTCTAGATATTTCGTTTATCTGCGAGTGCATCCTGATGTGCCGGGTCGTGTGGTAGTTCGCGTAGGTGACAGCTATGTTGATTCCTCTGTAGTCCACCCCCCGTATGTAGGCAAGTAGGTACGGTCGCGAAGTTGGAAGATGACTATGTTTCACACCTTTCCTAGATGATGCCCTTTGCATGTGATCATAATATAGGACTAATCTAATAATGATTGCTAGATGTAATTGCACTAGTTAGAGTTATTCATTGACGTAGTTATAGAATTACCTTAGATATTAATTCCTTAGTTTATCCATTGGCTAGCTATTACTATGACTAGAAAGTGCTCTGATGTTTATCTTTTTTAATGATGCTTGATCATACTTATCACCCTATTTATCTTTATTATCTTGTGACCTCTATCTGTTATGATTAGAGTATATGACATTGGTAATCTCACTTATTCATTGTATATGGTTGTTATCGATATAATAGATTGTAGTTTATCCTAAGTCCTTCCCAGTGGTATAAATATAAATCGACAACCTGGTAGAACTCCTAGGTAAAATGCTACAATGGTATAATTATCTGTCCGCTTGCAGAATTGTTCTTAGTTTATATTTATTTATATTTCTGCCTAGTCACATGGAATAATATGTAAAACCTTTATTTATTCTTAGCACATATAATTAGGATTGACAACCCAGTTCATGCTAAAGAATGTTGGTAATAGATAAGTGGCTAGTTGCTAATGATCAGTTAATTAAATACCATACATCTTCTAATCTCGTCTCTAGTGTTAAAAGTTATAAAGTTATATTGGCCGACGTTAGTAGATGTCAACAATGACTAGTGAACAATGGTGCTATGGATGGTATATTTCCGTAACTCCGGTGGTATCACGCCTCAAAGGTCCATTCTATATACCTTAGCATCATTTGGTAGTGGTAGCTCACCCAAAATTTCAAATCCATGCATATGTGAAAAATTGAACCAAACATAAGGAATCACATATGTAGGGGGAGCTAATACTACCAAAGTGCAAACTTGGATTTATTTCATATCTTTGTGAAGGTTGTCATCAATTACCAAAACTGGGAGATTGAAAGCCCATGTTTTGTTTTGGGTAATTGATGAAACCTAGTTTGCTAATGTTTGCTCTAAGTGTTTCATGAGATTAATTAGCAAACATCAAGATGAAGCAAAGGACTGGGTTGATGGAGACCATAAGTGTAGGACAATGACGGCATCCATGCAAATGGTGTAAGCCCATCAACAAGAGGAGGAAGCCCTAATGATGGCATCCATGCAAATGGTATAAGTCCATCATCAAAAGGTGTCCACAAGCTTCATCAAGAGATAAAAAGAAAGATGGAGAAAAGCTAGGAGCTCAAGACAAAGGTATAACCAATAGGAGTTCTTTTGCTTTTGGTGATCAAGACTCTATAGAGAGAGTGATCACATTTAGGATAGATAGCCGTATCAAGAGGGGAGAAATCGTTTATGAAATGCGGTTATCAAGTGCCAATAGGTGTTCATATTCATTGCATATGCATGTAGATGCTAGTGACACTAACAGAACCCGTGGAAAACTCTTTGAAAAACGCTAACACACATGCACTAAAGTGAGAGACACTTTGGAGTGTTAGCGAATTTGGAAACGGGGTGAAGTTTGAGTGGTAGAGAGGGGTTTGGGTCCTCTCTCCCTCCTGCCGAGCTTGCGAGACAGAATTCGGCGCTTTTTGGAGATTTCACAGTATAGAAAAGTGCACCGAAAACTTGTTGAAGTTGTCCGGTGGCTAACTCTTTGAAAAGGTGCAAAAACGTGTGCACCGGAGTAGCACCGGACGCGTACGGTGCGAACCCTATGCTCTCGGGTTGGTTCAGTGAAGTTTTCACCGGACGCGCGGATTTCCTCACCGGACGCGCTGTGGAGACAGACATAGCGTCCGGTGCTTTTGACCGAGTGAGTGGCAGTTGACCGTTGGAGTGGCGGACGCCGAGGAGTGTCCGGTGACCCATCACCGGACGCGTCCGATGCCATCTGGAGCTCCTGGATGCTCTCTGGATGGACACCAGACACGGGCGTCGGAGCGTTCGGTGTGACGGCTCCGAGTTCGGTGTGAGTGCGCGCAGCGGGCGAATTCAAACGGCTAATACACGTGTCGCTGGGCAATACGCCGGACGCCGCACCGGACGCGTCCGGTGTGAACTAACTGCGCGTCCAGTGCCCTCAAAAACAGTGAGGAACGGTTGAATTTTTGAGTGGGCGCTATAAGTAGTGGAGTGGCTGGCTTGTGCTCTCTCTTTTGGGCATTTTCATTGACATAGCAAGCTAGTGAGCCTCTCGACTCCTCTCTTACACCTTCTACTTGATTGAGTTCATCATTTGGTGAGATTGGAGAGCATCAAGTGCATTGCATGCTTGTGGTCATCTAGAGGCACTTGGTGAGTGGATTTCGCAGCGGATTCTCTTGTTACTCTTGGAGTTTGCCGACTCTTAGATGGCTTGGAGCTACGTGGATCGTTGAGGGGAGTTGGTGATTGTCTCCACCTCCGATCGGTGATTTGTGAGGGGTTCTTGAGCCTTCCCCGTGGGAGATCGTGAAAGGCTACTCTATGGATTGCTCGTAGCTTGGTGGATCCCCATCTTGTGTTGGTTGTGGCACCCTTGAGAAGGGTTTGGCGTGTGATACCAATTAGCGCGTGAACCTCTAAGTGGGTGTATCGCTACAACGAGGAGTAGCTTGCCGACAAGCAAGTGAACCTCGGTAAAAAAATCTTGTGTCAACTCTCTCTACCGAGGATTCATATTGTGATTGATTGATTGATATTCATCTTCTCATCACCTGCTGTATAAAGATCATCCTCTCTCTCCTTTACATTTGAGCACTTACTTTTGTTCTAGTGTACTTGTTGTAGTTGCTCACCTAGGAGTAGAGTAAAGTAGTGACTTAGCTTGTTGAGTGTGATTTAGAGACTATAGCCTAGAACGGTTAGGTGGCTTGCATTTTTGAGTAGGCTAGCGCAAAATTCGCTTTGCCGTTTAATTGTCTAACCTTTTGTTCTAGTGTTGTTTGTAGAAGATTTTATAGGCTACACACCTCCACTCTAGCTATTTAGGACCTTCCATTGGCCCCGACGGCGGGAGGTGTTCCGGCTGCCTCGGTCCAAACTAGACCCAACTAAAGGCTCCTACGCGTCGGAGAAGCTCACCGGAACCTGAGAGACCTCACGGTTGCACTGGAGATGGAGCAGAGGGAGCTGGCCTCGATGACTGCGTATGGAGCTTCATGAACTAGATGGCAAGCAGTTGTTGCAGCAGTTTCCTGCGAGAAAGAACTGAACCGGTTAGCGTACAAGCTTCATGGCTCCATGGCAAAACGGAAACATGATTCAGAAAAGACCGAGAAGCAGCAGTGTGACCGGACCACGGTAGGGGTTGCCGCGGCGGCGCTCTGGCCGGCAGCGATGAAGATGGTGGCGTTCCGTCGCCTTCGGAAGCCCACAGACGAACAAAAAGGCTCGAGAGGGGGCGCTAGAGTGTGACAAGGTCGGCGGCACAGCGAATTTGGTGGAGAAAAATCGTTGGCCACGAATTTTGGCGTCCGCCGAGAGCTTGCCGGCGGCGGCAGAGCGGAGGAAACGAAAAGAACGGTGAGCTCGTCGGTTTTTATAGGACTGTGGTGTGCTCAGAACGCAGCCGGGGCCCTCCACTGGCTTGACACGCCGGCACCCGGACCCGGCCGGCCTCGGGCAGCACCGACAGGCTGCGCGGCACGCGCGCCCTGCCCGCGACAGAGAGCCGGACCCCCCTCCTGCGAGTACTGTAGCTGTTTAGGGTCAAAAGCTATTTGGTGAAATTACTCCCTACTTTCTATAGTAGCTTGAAAAATTACCTTAATAAGAGTTGTAGAAAAGTTTGTGCTGAATAACTTTGGTTTTTGGACCCTTTTCAAATTTTGAATGGATTTTGAGTAATTAAAAATGGGGTAAAAGCTCAATTTGAAATTCATTTCAAATTCAATCAAATTCTCAAGATTTTTCTCAATAAGTTGAAAATCTACAAATATAAAAGTTGTTCTACTTGACAAGCCCTACAACTTTCTTAAAAGAGTTTTGTCAGATTCTGGATGATTTTTGAAATAGCATTTCAAATTTGAATTTCAAAGATGTAATTTGAGTTTTATTTGAATTTCCACTGCATAACTTCAAAATCCCCAAGAATAAACATTGTTCCATTTTAAAAGGGCTAAAAATTTTATTAAGGAACTATCACCAGATTCTTGTTAGTTTTGATTTTGTATTTCAAATTTAAACTTTAAAGCACAGATTAGGATTTTATTTGAAATTATCTTTAATAACTTCAGAATTGCCCAAAATAGAAGTTGCTCAACCTTTAAAGGTGTACAACTTTTATTTTAGGCCCAATATCTAATTCCTTTTAGTTTTTGAATTAGGGTTTGGGTACGATTTAGGGTTTCAAAAATGATTTACTTTTAATTTCCAATGGGATTTGAATAAATACACACAAGCACGCATTTATACAATAAATCACTCTAGATCATCTATGCACAATCACATGTAGAAATAAAACTTATTTTAGTGAATTCATAGTAAAAAGGTTTTTATGTGGGATGATTTACAGATGCACATGGTGACATGGTATGTTTTAGTCACAGTAACACCAGGGGTGTTACATCCTTCCCCCCTTAAATAAATCTCGTCTCGAGATTTAAGAAATGGCTAAAGCCTTAATTTTAGTAATGGAAAAGATAATGTGTCAAGTAGACATTTTTCAAACTTGACTATAGAGCAAGTAGGGGTTTACATTTTTTTAAAAATTTGAAAGGGATAGATTACATTTTAAAAAAAACAAAGGACTTAGGAAAACTTTCAGATAGGTAACTCTTTGATCCTCGGGTTGCTTCTCCTTCTGAATGCTGACTTCATTGCACGTTGTACCATTTTGTCGGGGCCCTTTGTGTAACACGATCTTTTCCGGTCTACGACTCATATTGAATATTTGGAGCGTGTTAGATCTGGTTCAATTCAACTCCTACCAAGTCAATAACTCGATCTGGCACTTGAAGACACTTCTCAAGGGGTGATATATGAAATACATACTGCGCAGTTGACAAGTTTTCAGACGCTTGAGTTGATAAACTACTAGCCCACACTTCTCTTCCTATCTGTTATAATGAGGATTCTTATTTGACCTAATCAGTTGTCCCTCAACACGAAAAGCCTTAAATTTTGCTCTTCAAAACAAACCTTTATGAGGAATATCTTTTAAGGGTGGGTTTCAAGGAGAGTGAGGACACATCAATTGCGAGTAATAATGGTTCAGGAGCACCGACTATGATACCAGTGCGTTCTCTGGTAAGATCTTATGTGGTTGCAGCCCACAGAAGATTCCAAGTTTTGACACAGCACCATAGTCACAGGTCGAGATACCATCATAGAACACAATTAAAGTAACCTTAGTAAAAAGAGAAAGTATATCGATTGTGGCTGTGATGAAAAGTGACCACTGACCTTGATATAAGATTATGCCCTTCAGAATCTCATGTGGTTGTGAGTTACAGGAGATTCCAGGTTGCTATATTGTATCGCAATCGTAGATCATGTCACACCATAGCTGGGTGGATTTGTTTCCACATAAAGTGCAAACAAAAGGAATTTTACTAGTTATGGAGCTATAGTATGTCACAACCCTAAACCTTGATACCTGTGCGTGCCTAGCAGAATCTCTATGTGGCCATGGCACGTGAGAGGCCCTAGGTTTCGATGCGACACCGTGGTCATAGGTCATGGCACCACTATAGGCACAACCATAACGACTTTGAAATAACATGTTGAATTTGAGTGAGTGGTACGTGTCGGATCAAGGCATACGATAAAAAGTCATGGTCTAGTGCTAGGTTTTCGCACTGAGTCTGTGGGTGAATTTAAGTGCATCCTAAAGTTTCCAAAGAAGTGAATTTTCAAATACATCTCAAGGCATTTTTAAATAACTAGAAATCCATAAAACAACAGGAAATCCTCAGCGGATCGCAGATACCATTTCCAAGTAATTGGATCTTAGGTACCATTTCCAAATCGGTTCCCGTTATTTTATCATGTGAGATTAAGATGATTGCAAGGACAAAGAAATTTGCGGGAATTCGGAGGGATCAGATGTGAATTCTCAAAGTGGATTTGAAGATAGTTATAAATAGCAAAAGAATTTTAGAAATTTAGGACGAATATAGATATGAATTTTGCAAAAGAGATTTGAAAGATGGTGAAAGCACATTAATTGAAGGCTAGGATCATGACCATTAACCCAGATAACAGCGAGCGTCCGGCAGTAACTCCCTATGGTCGCAAGCCATAAGAGACCCCAGATTTCGACGCTGCATCATGGTCATGGATCATGATATCCCATAGACTACAATTACAATACCTTTTAACCAACACCTATTAGTTGTCAATTTCAAGGAAATAGCATGTGTTGTGAAAGGAGAAAATCAAGGCTGACACAGACGTAGATTTAGATAGTCAAAGATTTATCGATTTTTGGTGTTGAGTTGACTACATCCAGAAGTTCCCCATGGACTGGAAACTTTTGGAGCGAAGGTTAATGGGAATTGGCAAAACCTAGTCTCTGACAAAATTTACCACCTTTTGAACACACCTGTGTAACGATCCCGATTGCCACGAAGGGAAATCCTCAGATACGAGGTATAATGTGACGGTCCGCAAGACCATTCCATCACTTTATCCGATAACATCTAGTACCACAAGTCATACACGAGTGCATAATACATAAATGGTTCAAATTTAATTATTACATCGCCGACACAGTGGAAATATCAGAGTTCTAGCAGCATGAAACAGCAGTAGGGAAGCGGAACGCCGAAGATCCTTCCACCATCTTGAGCGTCAGACAATACCCTAGTCCTCCTAGTCCTCGTCCTCGAAGTCATAGTCAGCCTCCGGTCCTGATTAACAACTTTCAGTACGGTTTGTACTGGCCACCGGCTACCACCATATGCTTGGCGTTGCTTTGTGGAGAGTGGATGCAAGATGCAAGGGAAGAGAAAAAGGCCTATATATCGCTGTAGTTTTTCCTAGGCAAGTTTAGTTAAGTAGTAACAATAGCAACAATAACATGTTTATTATCCAAAATCCAGTTTTAACCCATCTTCCACACATTCTCCCATTCCAACACTTCTCACCACACTCACACTCTCTAGGCAGCAAGGACGACTCCCTCTCGTCACATGCCTCAACGGCGACTGCCGGACCTGCCAAACCCAGGGGAAAGAAGAGAAGGGACTCATCTCACTAGTCGAGGGAAGCGTAGAGAGTAGGAATGTCCAATGACCGAGGACGCGGCTATACGTATAGATTATAACTCTGTAGAGTTTGTACACCTGAACCCACAAGATCACCATCATCGGCGATGGTCGTCGCCTAGGCCGATACTGGCCGCCGCCCATCCGGGGCAATGCCACTCTATCTCTCAGCCCTAGGTCACCCCGGAACGAATTCTGACACGCTGAGACTGTGAGACGATGTACCGGGCCCCCAGGGGTACATTGCTGTCTCGGGAGGGTGTGGACCGCAGCCCGTACCTCCCTACATTATCACCTAACATCCCAATAGCAGTGGCAGTGCTCTGGGGAGGTTGACCTCCCAGATCCCGCCCATTCATGAACGAGTGGTGTGTACGAAGGGTCCTACAACCTGTTTCTCTCAACATAACAGTTCCTAGGCGGTGACCGGACCGGACGTATTCCCTCTCTGGGGTTAAACCGCAGCTTACCCCGATGATACCCCCATCCTGAAGACTCGTCCCACAGAGAGTCTCCTCTTCGGGATCTCATCCTCAAACCCACAAAGGGTCTCATGCACCCACCACAGGTACCTCACATGGGGAATGACTAGGTCACACTCCCTTGGCATGACTTGCCTCCTAGGCTTGTCGTAGATCCTGTCCAGTCGACTCGACGCTCACTACTCACCCAAGACTCACGCCAAGATCTCCCCGATTAGTTATTAGGTTTTCGGCACTCCGTGTCTTAGTCACATTCCAAACAGATCATTCTTCATTTTTAGCAGTATTAAGTGAATAGTGGAGTAGTAACATTTATGCAGTAGTGGCAGTTAAGCGTGTCTATTCTATCAGCGGGTGAGCAGGGGATAGGTTGCGACAAGGTAAAGGCCAACAAGCAATTCTACTTAGCACAGGATAAAATGCCAGAATGTAAAGCGCTAGCAGCTATCATGTCATGCCTAATAGGATTCTATGGGGTTGGGTGGATGGTGGCACCTGCAACCAGGTCGTCTCTGAGCTCCTCGGTGTAGTCCGGGTCGTCCTCCTCAAGCTCCTAATCCTCTAGGGCTGAAAACGAGACGTATTCGTTGCATAAGCGACGGCTATAGATACTCACAAGGGTACAATAGAACTTCAAAAAGACCCAAATGCACTCATACATAAGCCTATGACCTAGAGCTCATTTTTAGAAAAATTTGGACATCTCATTTGCATTTTTCTGAGTTCGTATGAATATCCTATGAATTTTTGAAGTTTTAAAATATATTTTGAAAAAAAGAAAAGATACTAGGATATTCCTAGGGTGACACGTGGCAGTGTCTGATTGGTCAGCTATTGTGCGGTCAGTGACAGGTGGGCCAAGATGGGCCGGATATGGGTCGGTTTAGGGCCGGTCCGGCCTGGACTCGTGTCGGCTCTGGGGTGAGCCACGCGTCAGGCCCGGCCCGCGATGGGGCTCGGTTTACAGGCTCCAGCCCACGGTGGTCTAGCGCGTGCGGTACAGTGAACCAAAGGCACGGTCCGCGGTGGACGGAGCTCATCCACCCGCTCCCTCTCTTGGCTCACGGTGCACGCGGTGGACCGAGCTCATCCACCCGCTCCCTCTCTTGGCTCACGGTGCACGCGGTGGACCGAGCTCATCCACCCGCTCCCTCTCTTGGCTCACGGTGCACCAGGCGCACGGAGTACGTGCTCCCTCCTTCCTACACCTTTCGTCCTCTCTGCAGGGTGCGGCGGTGCTTGGCCGGCGGCGAGCTCGTCCCTCCGGGCCCTCTCGACGGTCCGAGATCCAGCCAGGGGTCTCGGTGGGTTCCTAGGGTTCTAGCGAACACTTCTAGGGCTAAAGGCCGGGTTCTTGGCCACCAATTTGGCCGGCGCAGTCTCGACGGTGGTGGTGTTTAGCACGGTGGCGGCGGCGTTGGTATTTTTAACATCACTTCGTATTAAGTTGTCATCCCTAACATGATGCCAAAAACCATTGGTAAAATAATCTACACTTGCCATCTAAAAATAATACTATAGAATATATCCGCAAGCGCACAGATAATTCTCCCATTGTAGCACTTCACCCGGTAAGTATTCCGAGTGTCGTTGATTTGTTTTATGCCAAAAGGATAAATAGGCATTCTACTCATTAGGATAATCTACTATAGTGATTGAAAAGTTTATAAATGTGTAGACCTACGATATCCAATAACTCTAATGCTTTAGCGGTAATAAGTCAATGATAATATGATAAATGATAACTAAGTAAATAAAGTAAATGGTATTCTAGAGACAGAATATAGAGACTCACTAATGTAGTAAAATAATCTCGAGATTCGGCTAAAGTAAAGGAAACCTATGTAATTACTAAATATAAAGTCTACAGCCTACGCTATATTACACATCTTCATTTATAGCAGAACCGACTCAGAAAACATCATAAGGACATCATCTAATGAGGATATTAAGACACAAGGATCACCTCCTTCGCGACCGCGCTCTGCTCGTCCTACGTACGGGGGTGGACTACAGAGGAACCAATGTAGCTGTCACCTACGCGGACTACCACACGACCCAGCACGTCAGGGTGCCTCTGTAGGTACTAATATATCTAGACACCATGTCTATATAATACATACCACCTAACTCACTTGAGTACTGAATTAGGTGCTTTACGATCATATAACAATAATCATCACCAATCACAACTATATCGAATATGCAACTAGAATAAACTAAGAACTGAATCAGTAGCAATATATTAAAATAGAGCAAAGTCATAAAGAGATACAAGATAAAATTACCGATCTCCAGACGAACAGATCTGGAATCCCGAGCGTGTCGCCCAACTCTACTTGAACCTTACTAGACGCCTAAACTAATGAACTTGAAGAACTAGAGCTCTACTTCTAATCTCTGGAAATCCTAACTTCTGTCTACTCTTGACAAATGAAGCAGGAGGAATGAATTGGTGCTCTGGGAGAGGGTCTGCCCCTTTATTTATAGCCTGGTGGGGTGAACGTGTGCTGTTGGATCAAACCGACTTAACATGGGCTGAGATGACTCATCGGAGGCGGTAGAAGAAAACTCCAGAAGACGGCGGCGAAACCTTGGAGGGACGCCGCCCGGTCCCCCTTGGGGCCGGCCGGCCCCACCACCTGCCAGGTGGGGCTCCAGTTGCTTCGGGTGCCTTCTACACTCTTCTATCTTGCGGATGACGTTTGTTTCCTTCACGATCAAGTTTCGTGGTAATTATGCACTTTAATCCTTCTTTTAAACTTTTCTGGATAATTCCTTGGAAAATAGACAATTCACCAAAACTCATGGAATCTGTCAGTAATAACCCCTATGTTGCTATTATTGCCCCTGTCTAAGTATTAGTTGACGGCATAAAATTGGTACTTAACGACCGTCAACAGGCGGCGAGGTGGTCGTGGAGTCCCGGGATTCTTCCAGGGCTGCGAGTGCTACGGTCCTTGCGACAGCTAGCGGTGTTGACCGCGGCGTCTCGATGATGACAGACGGCAGCGGTCTGCCTCAGCATGGAAACGAGGCCCAAAAGTCGTGCCTTTCGTCAATTAGCCATGCTCCGAGTCACGGGAAACACGTTCCCGACGGTCCAGGTGTGCCGACGACGCGGCTAGCGACGGTGCTCGCGGTGGAATGCCGACGAGCTCTCGGCTTCTACCTACAAGGCAAAAAGGTGGCGCTTT
This sequence comes from Eremochloa ophiuroides, assembly GCA_038502445.1. Taxonomy (NCBI): domain Eukaryota; kingdom Viridiplantae; phylum Streptophyta; class Magnoliopsida; order Poales; family Poaceae; genus Eremochloa; species Eremochloa ophiuroides. The sequence continues at coordinate 35,977,120 of JAHLJS010000009.1, forward strand.
GGTCGCGATTAGCCACACGGGTGACTTCGCGTAGCCAAGGTGAAGTTCGACGGCTCTTCCTCGTCAAACGAGGTAGTCGGAGGTGCTCGGAACGGCGTCTCGCCACGGCGGAACGTGATGGTGGCGTGCGTGCTCTCGCACGTGTGCTCGGTGAGGCATTCCTAAGCCGCAAGGGCTCAGCATCACCAGCTTGTGGTCGTCCTCAGTGTCCCAGTGTGCGTGCAGTGCCGTGGTAGGGAAAAGAGGCGCCTTTGCCTCTCCCAGGTTGGGAGAACGCGGTGGCAGCGGCGACGTGGTCGCGGTGGCGCACGGAAAGGAGACAGGAGGCTCACCATGGGGCTCGGGGAGGCTAGGATGGAGGTGCGGTGCAGTGGCTCCTCCTCCTGCTCCGGCAGCTCGTCGGCGATCCTAGACAGAGCGGACGGCGCTCCCTGGCCGCCGGGCTCGATCCTCCTCCCTCCTCTATGCCCTCCCTCTCAGTCTTGTGCGAAGCAGTGTGGCCACAGAGTGGCGGCGCAGTGGTTGGAGGGGGCGCTAGGGCTCGGGTTTGCCCCTTTTATAGGTGGTCACGGCCATGGCGCGGCGGTGAACGGCGGACAGCGCGTCTGGGGGTACGTGGAGGCCATCCGTCGTGCCTAGCTAGGGTTTTGAGGTGCGGGTGAGTGCGTGAGTAGTTGGGCTCCCCGAATTCGAATTCAAATCGGGGGCGGCGCATCGCGCTCCTCTGCACTGCGGGGAAGAGAAACAGGAGGTGGGGGTAAAGCTGACAGGTGGGCTCCACTCATTAGCTGACAGGTGGGGGAAGAGAAGGTGCACGCGTGTGAGCGAGCGGGCCGCCAGGCTAGGCCGTGCTGGGCCGTGTACGCACGGGGCGTCTATGCGGTATGTGCGGGTGCGAGTAAAAGGAGTGGGCCGGCGCGTCGCGGTTGGGCCGAATGGCCGAGCTGGGTTGCTACTGCCTCTCCTTTCCTCTTTCTAATTTTCCAAATCTATTTTCTATTTTTCCCACACAACCATATTGCCATAACATAAATATTGGGTATATTATAGTTGTGGGTACAATATACTATAGGAAAGGCCCACTCAAGTTTAGGGTCTAAGCCAAGGTTGGGTTGCCACTAAACATATTTATGAAAAGATATATATGTATATATATAGACTGGTGTTCCAATAAAGGTTTTAATTAATTAATCAGTACATAAAACCCAATAAGAAGCAACTCATAGTTGTTTAAGGATGCACATGCTGAATTATATACTAATGTTAAGCCTAAGATAGGGTTCTTCTACATGCCACTCACCAACATCACGTTTGTTTTCAAAAAGTTTTTGAAATTTGGGATTTTTGGTGTTTTGAAAAACCTGGGTTGTTACAGTCCTCCCCCTTCACAGAAGTCTCGTCCCGAGATTTAAGGTGTGACGTACCTTTGAAAGAGGTAAGGGTAGAGTACCCGTAACTCGGACTCCTTCTCCCAGGTAGCTTCCCGCTCTGTGTGGTTGCTCCACTGGACCTTGCACATAGGTATGGTTGTACGCCGGGTCTCCTTGTTAGCCCTGTCGAGTATCTGGACTAGGTGCTCCTTGTATTCCAGTGTGTCTTGCACGTCCAGTGCTTCTGCTGGTATTTGCTCTGTTGGTAGCCTCAGGCACTTGCGTAACTGCGACACATGGAACACAGGGTGTACCCCAGTCAACTCCTCGGGTAACTCAAGCTCATAGGCCCACTTGTCGAACCTTTGGCAAATTCGATATGGTCCTGTTGACGGTGGATATACCATACAATTCCACATTCAAACACCGTCAACAGGCCTTAGATTCAAGGGAATATAAATATATCATGAGCATATTTTATCAATAACTAGTTCCACACGTAGTCTTAAGCTTGTGATTGCAGGGAACACCAAAACAGTGCAAAAGTGAGCAGCTAGGGGCCAACTACATGGTTCGGCCGAACCATGTCATGTTGTCCCAGGCCACCACCTTTCAACACAGTGCATGCAACATCAAATGGAAGAGATCAGAGCCAAGGGTGGGCCCACCCATGGGTCGGCCGAACTGCCCATGGGGCCCACCTGGCTCTGGTGACGTGGCAGGATCCGTGTGACACTCCAACCAAGTCATTTCATCCATCGGATCAACTTGTGCTTTCATTCAACGCTGGAGATCAAAGACACACGGATTGAGGCATGAAACAAAGCAAACGAGACACAACAAAGACCAGGGGAGTCTCTATGATAGGTGGGGACCACGGTGGTAGGGCCCAACCCACCAGGGGTGGGTCGGCCGAACCACCATTGGTGGGCCCAGGCCACCTACACCATCACTGACTGGTGGGGACACCTGCTGGAAGCTCCTGGCTGGGCCCACCAGTCATAGGGGGGTTGGCCGAACCCCTCCTGGTGCCCAGCCAGGTCAGTTGGCCTCCACCGACTCCAAGCATGTTTCCTATGTGCTCAAATCACCAAAGCCGTCCATCTTGAGGCGGTTACAAGGCGGTGGATCCAAGGGTGGAGAGGCAAGGAGCACGCGGATCGCTGACGTGGCACCCCCTCATCCTCCACTATAAATAGAGGCTGCCCACTCCTCTTCAAGACACACCATACAACACAAGAAGCAAGTTAGAGTGAAGTTCTACTCTTTAGTAGTAGTATTAGTCTAGTGTGGGAGTTAGAGTCGAGTCTAGCTACGCTCGGAGTCTCCGGACTCGTCTACTGGAGAGTCTAGTATAGCTCTTGTACCTTTCCTTCTGTAAGACTTTACCTTTATCAATATATTATCTTTACTTTACTTCACTAAGTTCTTACTTAGTTTTTACTATTCTTTATAGTATTGTTGTGTCTTGTATTCTTCTATAGTTGTCTTATACTTAATAGTGATCTTGTCCCAACTCAACATGTGTTAGTTCATCGCCTATCATAGGGTGTTCTAATTGTTGGTACGCAGCTAGAATAGTGAGACTTAGTGTAAGCGTGGTGCTTAGACTAGATCTTGCCTTTGATTACCGCTTGTCGCACGGATTGTTTGTGGGTGCTAGCAGGTGGTGACAGCCCTGTCTAGTCTTAGTATCCCTTCACGTGTTTTAGGCAAGTTCTTAAAAGGTAGGCTCCCATAAGAGTGTAGGCGCTTCGGGTAGAGGTTTTGTCCTCTATTGTCTCGCACTACCCCCTGCACACCGGTAGTAAGGTAACTATCTTAGTATAAGTCATCTATTTGATAGGGTAAGTCACAAGAGTAAAGTAAGTGTCATAGGAGTCTTATCCTCACTCGTTGTCCTCTCACCTAGCCATACTCTACTAGTTATCTTAATACTTGTTGTGTGTTGGTGTCATTACCTTTTCCTCTACCTATCGATTTACCCCCTACCACTAGCTGGTACTAAGTTGGTATAGACTTAAGGATTTCTCTTTCTTTTTATTAATTATTCCTAGCAACGGCTTTCCTTTGGGATAAAATAAATAAGGATACCTTGGAATACTCCCGAGTGAAGTGCTACAACGGTATATTCTGTGCGCTTGCGGAATTATCCAATAGCCATAAGAAATACCCCTCAGGCACTTCTGGCGCCGTTTTCAGAGATGGCCTAACACCCTATCTCTGGTGGTTGCGCTAAGAAGTGTCAACAAGCATTTCTGACGCCGTTGCCGGGAAAAGCATCAGTCTAGGAATATTAATAAAAAAAATTGAATACGGAGTCTATTATCAACTTAGTTATTGATTAGTGTTAGGGGCTTACCCCTGTCTGTGTTTCTCGTTATCATGAAGCTAGGTAGTGCATGAACGGTTTCCAATTGCCGTCAAATTTCATTGAAGATCCTGAGCAATTATTGAGGAGAACTAGACATCGTCAAGTTTCACCTCAAAGGTTCATCTCAAACCTAAATCCGTTCGAGGAAAGAGGCTCCGCATTATCAATCAAGGAAGCTATGGCCCAAAAGACCATCTCTGAGTTCTCTGTGCCGTCCGCTGACAACATTGCCACCGTACCGCAGCTCAACTTTGGAGATGCTACCTTTGAGCTCAAGCCTGCACTCATCAACATGGTGCAAGCTAATCCATTATGTGGAAAGCCACATGAAAATGCCAATGCCCACCTCCAGCATTTTCTGGAGGTGTGTGGGACTTTCACTATCAAGAATGTCTCGGCTGACGCCATCCGTCTTCGCCTGTTCCCATTCTCACTGCTTGGGAAGGTGAAGCAATGGTTCTATGCCAACAAGAGTGAAGTCACCACCTAGGAGAAGTGTGCCAACGCTTTTCTCAAAAAGTTCTTCCCAATGGGAAAAATAAGCGCTCTCCGTGGCAAAATTTCAAGCTTCCACAACATGCGGACGAGACGAGTCCCGAAGCATGGGAACATCTCTAGGTGTACATTGGTGCCTGTCCTCATCATGGGATTGAAGAATGGCTCCTAATCCAAGGTTTCTACCATGGGCTAACTGGATTAGCCCGTAGTCACCTTGATGCTGCAGCCGAGGAGCATTCCTGCAACACAATGTCAAGGATGCTAAGGACCTCATTGAGAAAATAGTTATCAACCAAGGATGGAATGAGGAATGTCTCTAGCCCAAGAAAAGGGGTATGCACACCGTTCATGAGGTGGACATGTTCTCAGCAAAAATGGACCTCTTAATGAAAAAGATTGAAGAAGGTTCCAAGAAGGAACAAGAGGCCATTAGACCCATTGCCACCACACGAGCAATTGAAGCTGATCCATGGTGTGAGGTATGTGGTGGAGAAGATCATTCGGGCAACAACTATCCTGAGACGAAGGAGGAATTGAGCTTCATCAACAACAGCAACAACAATGGGTATCGACCCCAGCAACAAGGAGGATGGAACTCGCGCCCCTTCTACCAAGGAAATCAAGGTAATGGTTACAGCAATAATTTTAAGAATTCTTATGGTAACCAACCTTCTCTTAAAGATCTTGTCTTAGGCCAATCTAAAATTAATGATAGCATAAACAAGAAAATAATTGTTAATGATAAGATTTTTGAAAATCTTGTGAGAAAACGGATAGCTTTAACACTGCTATGAAAAATCAATTAAGTTTTAATAAAATGTTGGAAACCCAATTAACTCAAATAGCAGCCGCTGTCCCATCATTCGAACAAGGTAAGATCCTAGGGAAACCTGAGGAACCAATTGAGGGTATTAAGTTAATTTTCATGAGCTTTGGTAAGCCTCCGGTTAGGTAACACCCGGTTTGTCTTCTTGATCCGCCATTCATGGCCAAGAAGAGTGACCCCGGCCATCCTACCGTCACCTGTGAGATCGGGCCACACACCTTCAACAACGCCTTCTGCGACCTTGGATATGGAGTGAACATCATGTCCAAGGTAATGTACGAGAACTTGCTAGGGGGACCCTTGTACCCCACTTTTGTCAAATTGCAGATGACCGATCAATCCATCCGGATCCCCGAGGGATTGGCAAGGGACATCCTTGTCAAAGTTCAAGACGAATACATTCCTGCCGACTTCATCATTCTTGACATGGGGGCCGATGACGAAGTCCCCGTCATCCTGGGAAGGCCGTTCCTCAACACCGTGAATGCCATCATCTACGTGGGATCCGGCCAAGTCTACTTCCAACTCCCAGGTAAGAGAATTAAATGCCCTTTCAATAGTTATAAATCAATGCAACAGGAAAGGAAGAATCTGTGGAGAAACAAGCCACAATATGCACCCCACCGAAAGAATCAACCGCCAAGGTCCAAAAAGGCCGAGCAGGTAAGTAAGGCTGAAGTGATAAACAAGGCTGACTCTGCCGAATCACGAGCATCAACCAAGAAGGAATGGCAGAAGAAAGAGGTGCGATCTTCACGGTCCCCATCTCTGAGACCGATTGAAGCACTCGAAGAATGAACCCGAACTGGAGAGGTCCTGCTCAACGGACCTAAAACATGGAGCCCTCGCTGGTAAGGTAAATCAGTATTTATCCCATATTTAATTCTTGCCTTTCAACTTTGAATTTTCTTCATTGCATTTCATGTTTAATTTTGGCAATATTTTATTTCGACAAAATAAAATAAGTAGATGAATAAAACTTGAAAAAGATTATCTCTGCTCACACCTGAGGTGGTAAGACCACCTAGGTGGGGTCGGCCGACCCCACCATGGGGCCCACCCACCTCTGGTGGTGTTGGCCTGGTGTCCTGATCATGCTTCTAAAATTTGAACACTAGCTCCTTTTGAATTTTGGTCGACCATTCTTTTGACATGACCATTCTCATATGCTTCAAGGAGAATCCAACACCCACATCCATCCAAATTTTAAAAGTGGACACTTTGTCATGCATTAGTGTTCACATGGTCCATGGGAATCACTTTAAACATGTCCCCACTTTTGTCATACACCTTTTACCTTCACAAAACACTGGACAAGGGAATCTCTGAAAATTTCAAAACTTTTGGTCCACCACTAGTCTTTACTTTCCTGGACACACTGTTTAAAGCTGAAAGGGGACAAACCCTGGTTCAGCCGAACCATGTTTTGGCTCCTTTCAAGAAAGTGGAGTTTGAATTCAAATAGATTCCCTGTCCAAAGGTAAAAGCAACACTGAACCTGTCATAAATGGGTTCGGCTGACCCATCAATAAAGCCCTGTCGAAAAATTTGAATTTGAGATCACCTAGATTCCATGTCCAAAGGGGAAAACAACAAAGATCTCGCCATGGGGGGGTCGGCCGAACTGGGCCTAGTGGCCTGGCCACCCGCCCTTCTCCCCCTATAAATACCCTTCCAATGTGTGCTCAAATCCACATCCAAACCTACTGATTCCTACCGAGCACACAATCTCCCTTTTTCTCTACATTTGAGCAAGATCTTTCTCAAGTTCAGTTTAAGTTTAGCCACTCAAACCAAAAACCTAAAAATATTGTAGTAGTAGAAGCTTGTCTCACTCTCATCTTTGCTCTCAAAATCTTGTTTGTGGAGGTAGCCATACCCCGCAAGGACTACTAACAATGTGATAGCTAATGCTAACGCTAATCCATATTGTTGTAGTGTGTTCTTATGTTAGCTCATTGTTGCAGGATGAAGAAGTTCTCCTCCGCACTCAAGAAGGCCAAGAGTGTCGTAGGGAATTCCTCCCGATGACCCTGCCATGATGAAGATGAAGGATGAGAAGCCCCACCAAGAAGGAGCTTTGGAGTGCCTTCCGAGAGGACGTTCGACCCCGAGAGCGGTCTCATGCTAAATCAAGAAGAGTACCAAAGGTACACCTCCATCCGACACCGAGGGTATGAACATACTGGCATCATCGACCCTGTCCTTTTGGACAGCACAGGTATGACCGCGGAATTCAATACTATTTTCAATACAATCGGTTGGGGAAGTTTTTGGGAAGTGCAAGAACTTGGAATAGAAAAGCTCACCATTGAATTTCTATGCTCTTTACAAGCCACTGAAAATAATGTCTACTTTCGCATGTTTAACCAAGACTATAATTTAAAATGGAGAGTTTTTTAGCATGGCACTTGGTTTTGATAATGACTGTCATCTAGACCTTGTTAATGCAACAAGAAGATTTGATAAAGTTGAATTTTGGAAAGCTATAGCAGGATCTAATGATTGCTCTGACCCTAAAACCGATGAAATTCATAATCCTACTTTGCGCTTGATCCGTTATTGGATGGCTATAACTTTTCTTCCTGGCTCTAATGTGCAAGTTCTTTACAATGATGAATTAAGACTGCTCTATGCCGTGACAAAGATAATAGAAGTTTCACCTGCTAAGCTGTTAGTCCACTTTTGGCTTGGTATTTTCCATAGAAGCGAGCCCATATTCTTCACTTCTTTTATCACGCGCATTGCTGAAACAATGGACTTGCTAGATGGTAAACATTACTTTGAATACATTGCCTCTCCTAGAGATATTGTAACCGAAGATTTCTTCATAAGCACTCAAGTCCTAAAAAGAGATGAAAATGGTGATATAAAAATGATTTATCCCGGCCATACAGCCGAAATCTCTCTCCCTTGTGAGAGGCGTCGGTTGTATGCGCTGCGCACACTAACCATAAATTGGGACCGAGAGGCAAGAAGCCAAAATGTTGCAGGGACCAAGAAGGGTGATAAGGAGCATGTCACAAGCCGCTCAATTTGAGCAAGGCGGCACATCACGAGCTGTAGGGAGATATGAAGAAGAAGGCGATGAGGCAAGTTTCATGGACATTTCAAGGTCCACGGAACGGCCTCAACAGCACACTCCAAGAGTGCGCACTCCCCGTCTGTCCACACGGGCGAGGGGCCGTCGAAGCCAAGGATCAGAAATGAACCAACTTATCAATGACATGGGCGCAATGCAAGTTGAGCAAGATGCAACTTTGAATATGGCACAACAAAATACTCAACTACTGCAAGCTATCCAAGATGAAGAAGCACAACGCTGGGCGGGGTGGTTCCAATACTACCCGCCACCACAATGAGCAAAAGGACAAGCTTGGGGGAGATCCTCTCCCCCATCAAGGTAAGTATTCTATCCTAACTCTTTACATTATTTATTGCATATATAAAACAAATGCATAAGACAAAAATACCAAAAATATTTCTCCTATTCCCATGTGTCTCATGAATATTTATCTTCCTCATGGAAATGATGAATAGTTGCTCTGTTAATGTTTCTTTAATGTCTAGTTTACAACTTAGTATTTCTTTGAGTATGGATCACTTGGCTCATTTAAATCATCATGAACCTGAAAACTTTATGGATGCTAAGTGCTAGAACTAAGTCTAAGTTGTTGTGAGATATGATATAGTGAAACAAGAGCTACTATAATATTGTTCTAAGTATGCATGATTACTGGAGATTTATTTCTTAAACAAACAAAACCTTATTGTTCCTCAATGGTGATAAATTCCTACCACAGCCATATATGCTAAACATGTCTAAAACCTTCCACATAAGCTATTTGCTTTGTGTTGAGTGTTGTCAAGTCTTGTTGACCCTTATTGAGAGTCTTATCATGCTCTCAAGATCAAGATCACGTACACACCATATATACATGCCGCTTCTACACTCGAAGTACGCAACCACTTGCCTTCAATTTCCACCAAATAAATGCTCCATGTGTTAAAGTCATAGAAAATATCTCTTAGTCATTATGGTAGCAGAGACAAAAGGCTATGCAAAATGAAAATAAAAAGAAAGAAAGATGGATACAAGAAAGTCCATAGAAAAGAAAAGAAAAATATTTGAGCAAGTCTATGCTCATAAAGAAAGAAAAAATGATAGTCATGTCTCTAAAATTGGTTAGAGAGAGATACAATTCAAATACAGGAGCATTATATTCCATCATCATCCACACTTGCACATTTTGAATCTAAGGGCATGACACTTCTCTCTTTGGATCCAAGCTTTGACTCTACAACATATGGAAAGTAAGTATGCTATACTCTTTCATTCCTACCTTAAGCTCCACATAAGCCATTTTTCGAAGTAGGATGATAAAGAGAAGACAACATTTGCTTTATGCCTTGGTAAGGAATCATACACCATTAGAGCGACATGAGAGAACCATATGAGGAACATTAAGTTTTTTTTTTGCAAAATGTTGCTAAAACCTCTAGTATGAAACTTGCAAAGAATGAGAAAAGTAGTGCTCAAGTTAAACTGTTCTGTCTCCCAACCACCTAAGGCAAAGGGAAAGTCATTAGCCCCATAAAGGATTAAGGTAAAATGGGTGAATTTCTATAGCCAATTTTTCTATTCAAAAGAGAAGTATTTAGTTGTACACATGGTATTATTGAAATATGAACATAGTAGCAACTCATGATCCACCGAGGCTAAGTTTAACTATTTGCTCGGGACGAGCAAACGTTAAGCTTGGGGGATCTTGTTGACGGTGGATATACCATAAAATTTCATATTCAAACACCATCAACAGGCCTTGGATTCAAGGAAAGATAAACATATCATGAGCATATTTTATCAATAACGAGTTCCACTTGTACTCTTAGCTTGTGATTGCAGGGAACACCAAATCAGTGCAAAAGTGAGCAGCTAGGGGCTAACTACATGGTTCGGCCGAACCATGACATGTTGCCGCAGGCCACCAACTTTCAACACAATGCATACAACATCAAATGAAAGAGATCAGAGCCAAGGGTGGGCCCACCCATGGGTCGGCCGCTCTGCCCATGGGGCCCACCTGGCTCTGGTGACGTGGCAGGATCCGTGTGACACTCCAACCAAGTCATTTCATCCATCGGATGAACTTGTGCTTTCATTCAATGCTGGAGATCAAAGACACACGGATTGAGGCGTGAAACAAAGCAAACGAGACACAACAAAGACCAGGGGAGTCTCTATGACAGGTGGGGACCACGGTGGTGGGCCCAACCCACCAGGGGTGGGTCGGCCGAACCACCATTGGTGGGCCCAGGCCACCTACACCATCACTGACTGGTTGGGACACCTGCTGGAAGCTCCTGGCTGGGCCCACCAGTCATAGGGGGTTGGCCGAACCCCCCTGGTGCCCAGCCAGGTCGGTTGGCCTCCACCGACTCCAAGCATGTTTCCTATGTACTCAAATCACCAAAGCCGTCCATCTTGAGGCGGTTACAAGGCGGTGGATCCAAGAGTGGAGAGGCAAGGAGCACGCGGATCGCTGACGTGGCACCCCCTCATCTTCCACTATAAATAGAGGCTGCCCACTCCTCTTCAAGACACACCATACAACACAAGAAGCAAGCTAGAGTGAAGTTCTACTCTTTAGTAGTAGTATTAGTCTAGTGTGTAAGTTAGAGTCGAGTCGAGCTACGCTCGGAGTCTCCAGAGTCGTCTACTGGAGAGTCTTGTATAGCTCTTGTACCTTTCCTTCTGTAAGACTTTATCTTTATCAATATATTATCTTTACTTTACTTCACTAAGTTCTTACTTAGTCTTTACTATTCTTTATAGTATTGTTGTGTCTTGTCTTCTTCTGTACTTGTCTTATGCTTGATAGTGATCTTGTCCCAACTCAACGTGTGTTAGTTCATTGCCTGTCATAGGGTGTTCTAGTTGTTGGTACGCAGCTAGAATAGTGAGACGTAGTGTAAGCGTGGTGCTTAGACTAGATCTTGCCTTTGATTACCGCTTGTCGCACGGATTGTTTGTGGGTGCTAGCAGGTGGTGACAGCCCTGTCTAGTCTTAGTATCCCTCCACGTGTTTTAGGCAAGTTCTTAAAAGGTAGGCTCCCATAAAAGTGTAGGCGCTTCGGGTAGAGGTTTTGTCCTCTATTGTCTCGCACTACCCCCTGCACACCGGTAGTAGGGTAACTATCTTAGTATAAGTCATCTATTTGATAGGGTAAGTCACAAGAGGAAAGTAAGTGTCATAGGAGTCTTATACTCACTCGTTGTCCTCCCCACCTAGCTATACTCTACTAGTTATCTTTTAGTTATCTTGATACTTGTTGTGTGTTGGTGTCATTACCTTTTCCTCTACCTATCGATTTACCCGCTACCTCTAGCTGGTACTAAGTTGGTATAGACTTAAGGATCTCTCTTTCTTTTTATTAATTATTCCTAGCAACCGCTTTCCCTTGGGATAAAATAAATAACGATACCTTGGAATACTCCCGTGTGAAGTGCTACAGCGGTATATTCTGTGCGCTTGCGGAATTATCCAATAGACATAAGAAATACCCCTCAGGCACTTCTGGCACCGTTATCAGAGATAGCCTAACACCCTGTCTCTGGTGGTTGCGCTAAGAAGTGTCAACAGGTCTCACGTATCGAGGTGCCAGCTTTCCCTTGACATGGAATCTGACGGTACCACGAAGCGGAGATACCTTGAGGTATACATAGTTCCCAACTTCGAACTCGAGGTCCCTCCGGCGAGCATCAGCGTAGCTCTTTTGCCTGCTTTGTGCGATCCTCATGTTCTCCCGCACTTGTGCAACTCCCGCTTCAGCATCCTTGATTTTTGTAGGGCCAAAGAAGGATCTCTCCCCTGTTTCTGACCACATCAGGGGAGTTCTACAAGGTCTTCCGTACAGAGCCTCGAAGGGGGACATCTTGATACTTGCCTGGTAGCTGTTGTTGTATGAGAACTCAGCATGAGGTAAGCTCTTCTCCCAATCTGACCCGTACTTTAGGACGCACGCTCGAAGCATATCTTCCAGAATCTAATTCACCCTCTCAGTCTGACCATCTGTCTGGGGGTGATAAGCCGTGCTGTAGTCAAGTCTGGTGCCAATGGCCTTGTGTAAGCTCTTCCAGAAGTTGGACACGTATTGCGCGCCTCTGTCGGGCACGATGCTGATGTGGGCTCCATGAAGTCGGAGAATGTGCTTCACATGCAGATCAGCCAGCCTGTCAGTCCTGAAGTCTGTCCTGACAGGGATGAAGTGTGCGACCTTGGTGAGTCTGTCCACTATGACCCATATTGAATCATGGCCGTTTGTGGATCGAGGTAGCCCTGCGATAAAGTCCATGGATATACAATCCTATTTCCAGACGAGGACATCCAACGGGTTAAACAAACCGGCAGGCCTTTGATGCTCAGCCTTGACCTGGTTGCATATATTGCACTGTGCAACATGTTCTGTGATGTCCACCTTCATGTTCTGCCACCAGAACCTTCTCTTTAAGTCCTCCTACATCTTGCTGCTCCCAGGATGGATACAGTACGTGGTGTCATGCCCTTCTTTTAGGATTTCACTCCGTAGAGCCTCGTCGGTGGGTACATAGATGCGGTCCTTATACCAGTAGGTACCGGTGTCAACCTCTGAGAACTCAGGGCATTTGCCTTGCGCAATCATCTCCATGATCTCCCAGATTTCAAGACACTCTTGCTGGGCTTGCGAGATTCAGTCTTCGAGATCATACTGCACTCGCAGTTCATTCAGCTGCCCTCTATGTATTACCTCTAGGTGCAAACTATCAAGCTCTTGGCAGAGTGCGAGTGGAATGTCTTTGGTGAACACAACATGGCAGTAGCTTTTGCGGCTCAAAGCATCTGCGACTACATTTGCTTTCCCTGGGTGATAATGTATTTCCATGTTGTAGTCTTTTATTAGCTCTAGCCAATGTCGTTGCCTCATGTACAAATCTTCCTGAGTGAAGAAGTACTTCAGGCTCTTGTGATCGGTGTAAATCTCACATTTGTTCCCGATCAGATAATGCCTCCAAATTTTCAATGTGTGCACAACAGCCGTTAATTCCAAATCATGAGTGGGATAGCACTGTTCATGGTCCTTCAGCTGTCTAGAGGCATACGCAATCACTTTCTCGTTCTGCATGAGGACGCATCCAAGTCCTTGCCTCAAGGCATCACAATAGACGACAAAATCTTGCTGAATATCTGGTAGGGCCAGCACTGGTGTGGTGGTAAGCTTCTCCTTCAGAGTTTGAAAGCTCTCCTCGCATTCGGGCGTCCACTCAAATTCCTTGGCATTCTTCAGAAGGTTGGTCATAGGTTTGGCTATCTTGGAGAAGTTCTCGATGAATCGGCGATAGTAGCTGTCCAATCCCAAGAAACTCCGGACCTCGGTTACATTCCGGGGTTGTTCCCACTCCTTTACGGCTTCTATTTTAGCTGGATCCACAGCCACTCCTTCAGCAGTGAGTACGTGACCAAGGAAGGCGACTTCCTCCAGCCAGAACTCGCACTTACTGAATTTGGCGCATAGTTGGTGCTGCCTCAGTTTCTCTAGCACTACCCTCAAGTGTCGCTCATGCTCCTCTGCGATGGGTGAGTAGATAAGGATGTCGTCAATGAATACAACCACGAACTTGTCTAGCTCATCCATAAACACCTTGTTCATCATATTCATGAAGTAGGCAGGAGCATAAGTGAGTCCGAAGGACACGACTGTGAACTCATACTGCCCATACCGAGTGACGAAAGCTGTCTTTGGTATGTCCTCACTGCGAATCTTCATCCGATGGTACCCAGATCGGAGATCGATCTTGGAGAAGTACTTGGCATTCCTCAGTTGGTCAAGCAAGTTGTCTATCCTGGGAAGAGGGTACTTATTCTTGATAGTTACGGCATTCAAGTTCCGGTAATCAACACACATTCTCATGGTGCCATCCTTCTTCTTCACAAACAGGATAGGGGATCCCCAGGGGGAAGCACTGGGTCTGATGTATCTCTTGTCGGACAATTCCTTGAGCTGCTTCTTCAGCTCCTCCAGCTCATCAACTGACATGCGGTAGGGCCTCTTAGCAATGGGCCCCGTACCAGGCAACAGGTCAATCACGAACTCCACATCCCAGTCGGGTGGCATGCCCGGCAGCTCTTCGGGAAACACGTCTGGGTATTCACACACTACTGGCACATCTCCCACTGTCTTAGCCTCTAGGGCACAAAGCATCGAGACCACCTTATCCTCATTAGGTTCGCATCGAACCACGTGACCACTCGGGTGTGTGAACTCCACATACCGCGGGGAACATGAGATAATCCCCCGGTGTTGGGTCAGCCAATCCATACCCAGGATGACATCTAAACCATCAGAAGGCAAGAGGGTGAGGTCAGCTAGAAAGGTGTGTCCCTCAATGGTGATACTCACTCCCTGGCATATCTCGGTGCAACGGAGGTTGCCCAAGGGTGAACTAGTGATGACGGACTCCTGCCGTGTAGTCACAGGGTGAACTAGTGGATACATAAGAACATGTAGCACCTGAATCAAATAACATCGAAGCCTTGGCTCCATTTACCAAAAACATACCGTACACCACGTCGGGGGCATCTTGAGCTTCCTCCGCCGTTAGGTGGTTGAGGCGGTTGCGAGTAGTCCTAGGGGTACCCTTGTAGGCGGTACCCTGAGTCTGCCTGGCAGGAGTCTGCGCAGGTGCGGTTGCCTTCCTTTGGGGGCAGTCGTAGGACTTGTGTGAAGCAGGTGTAAGGGTCGCTGCCTGTTAGGGTGGACACAGCGGCCCTCCACGTGCCTGTGGTCGGTGTAGAGCGGCCTTGAGCGGGGCGGTGGTAGTTGGCGGTGTTGGTACTACCACCTCGGCTCAAAGCGGGGGTCACGCCCGGAGCTGCGCGGGTGCAAGAGTGCAAGGGCACATTCGCACGCGGCCTCTGTGAAGCCAGCACGCGAGAGGTGTTCTCGGACCGATGCTTCTTGTCACGGTTGAGAGCGTCAGCCTCCAGACGATCCCGCTCCATCTCCAGCGTCTTGTTCATCATCTCGCGGAGCATGTAGCATGAGTGCCCCGAGATAGCAATCCTGAAGCGTGTGTTCAGCCCCTTCTTGAAGAAGTACATCTTCTTCTTCTCTATGTCAGTCTCGCTGGGAGCATACCGCATCATCTTAGTGAAACGGTTAGCATACTCAGCAATCTTCTGGGAGCCCTGTGTGATGTTGCGGAACTCCTCCACCTTGGCGTCCATAACGCCCTTGGGTACGTGGTGGTCACGGAAAGCCTCAGCGAACTCCTCCCACGTAATGTGAGCTGGGTCAGGGTGGGAGTCGTTATAGCTGTCCCACCAAGCACGCGCGGCGCCAGTAATCTGGTGTGCGGCGATCCCCACACTCTCCTCATCCATGCAGGTGGTGAGGTCCAGCTTCTTCTCAATCTCACGCAGCTAGTCTTCTGCGGCGATGGGGTCACTGTCAGCACACTCGAAAGTGGGTGGCCTCAGCTTGAGGAATCCCTCTAGCTTCCTCTCGAAGTCGTTGGGTGCGGCGTTGCAATGAAGCAGCCCCTCGGTCAGGGTCTCCAGCAAGCGAGTCTGATGGTCCATCATGTCCACCATGTTGGGTGGCGGTGGTGGTGGTGGCTGCTCCACCATGGGTGGCTCTTCTCCCCCAGGTGGGTTGGCTCCACGAGGTTCCTCCTCCTCGAAGTGGATAGGAACAGGACCGAAGAGACCTCCGTGGCGACCTCCTCGGCCATGAGCAGGTGGTGCGGGTGAAGGGGAAAGGTTCAGTAGGCAGTTGGAACGGCAGCACGACATCTTGCTACGCGTGTCGTAAAGACAGGAGCGCAAGACAGGGTCAAAGGTTAACTCAAGTTTAAATAATAATTACAAAAATTAAAGGTAACATGCATAACAATCTATCTAACACTCAAACAAAGATGCATCAAGATCCATAAAATCCGATAAGGTCCAAACATTCATTACATCAATTATTACATCACGACACCTCCAAAGACTGCTTTGCGAGGTTCGCAGCATCGCTCTACACGCAGGTAGGCTCCAAAAGGGGACAATCTACTCTACTTCCTGAAGTGAGCCATGTCATGCTGCCACATAGGGCATCTCCCAATCCACAAGTGACCTACTCAACCTTGGACCTAAAGTGAGGTGGAATGCTCTCGGGGTCAGAGCCCTCAGGTGAGGGGTCGGCATGGTGCATCCTAGAGACGAAGTCCAGGGCCTCCACCAGCTCGTCTGTCTGGACAGGGTCAGGAAACCCCTTTGTCGAGCAGGCTGCCAAGTTGAGACGGGTGGCCTTCACAGAGAAAGTCTCCTTCCGAGGCTTCTTACGTGCCTCAGGTGGAAGAGCCTCCTGCACCTCCTCGATCTCCCGAACACGCTTGGCATCTGATCGAGCCCAAGCCTCCCGCACCCTGTCACACTTATCCTTCAGGTACTCCGTATACTTCATGTACTGGATCAAGTGCCCCTGGTTGTGAGTGGCGTTGCTCACCAACTTGATCACTTCCTCCTCCAGCATGTTGCTCTGGTTATTCATGAGAAGCTCATGGAAACTGAAACGCTTGGTCTTGTTGCAGTACTTCTTCAGGCTCTCCTTCTTGCGCTCCAGAGTGTCCTCAAGTTCTAGCACCCTGCTCTCCAGGTAGTCGTTGCGAAGCTCGTGGTCACGCACCTTGTCGTTGAGGGTAGAGATCTCCTCCTTCAGCATTCCCTCCTGACCCTGGTAGATCGATCGTTTGGCATCGAGGGTGCGCTGCAGTTGAGCTTTCTCACGCTCCTCCTTCAGGAAGGCTTCATCTGCCCGGAATAGCATGTCCCGGTAGCGGCGATTGGTGCTCTCTACCCCCAAGATGTACCGGTCCTGACTCAGGATGAACTCCGCACAGACTCGGAAGCAAGGGTCCCCCTATGAGTGAGCAGTCTGGTCCAACTCAACCAGCTGCTCACGGGTGCTCCTCGTGAAGTCAAGAGCATGGGGAAGCAGGCGGAAGGGACTCCTTGAGATGATCGTAGGCATCCCGCACCACACGGCGAAGTGCAGTACGCGAGACGGACTGGACGCAGCTATCGATGGAGTGCTCCAACTCCGTCTCCATGAACTCCCGCAGCTCTGGTACTGCCTCGCTTGCGGGTATTATTGACGGTCGTTAAATACCAATTTTATACCGTCAACTAATGCCTAGGGAAGATCAATAATAGAAGCATAGGGTTTATTACTGACAAATTCCACGAGTTTTGGTGAATTGTGTATTTTCCAGGGATTATTCTAGAAAGGCTTAAAAGAAGGATTAAAGTGCTTAATTACCACGAAACTTAACCGCCAAGGAAACATCATCACGAAGACCCTGGCAGAGTCCAGAACACATCCGAAGCGACCGGGGCCCGAACGCCACCAGGGTGGGGTCGGCCGGCACCCCCTAGGGTTTTGACCCACCTTCTGGAGTCTTCTTCCACCGCCTCTCTAGAGTCATCTGGGCCCTTTGTTCAAGTCGGTTTGATCCTACGGCGCATGTTTATCCCACCGGGCTATAAATAGAGGGGCAGCCCCCTCACCCAGGACACCAATTCATTCCTCCTGCTTCATTCGTCAAGAGTTGATAGAAGTTAGGGTTTCCAGAGATTAGAAATAGGGCTCTAGTTCTTCAAGTTCATAGTTTAGGCGTTTAGTAAGGTTCAAGTAGAGTTGGGCGCTACGCTCGGGATTCCAGATCTGTTCGTCTGGAGATCGGTAATCTTACCTTGTATCTCATTATGGCTTTGCTTTATTTTAATATATTGCTATTTATTCAGTTCTTAGTTTATTCTAGTTGCATATTCGATATAGTTGTTATTGGTGATGATTATTGTCATTTGATCATAAAGCGCCTAATTCAGTACTCGAGTGAGTTAGGTAGTATACATTATGTAGACGTGGTGTCCAGATATATTGTGTACCTACGGAGGCACCCTGATGTGCCAGGTCGTGTGGTAGTCCGCGTAGGTGAAAGCTGCGTTGGTTCCTCTGTAGTCAACCCCCCGTACGTAGGACGAGTAGAGCGCGGTCGCGAAGGAGGTGACCCTTATGTCTTAATATCCTCATTAGATGATGCTCCTTATGATGTTTTCTGAGTTGATTATGCTATAGATGAAGATGTGTAATGTGGCGTAGGTTGTAGACTTTGTATTTAGTAATTACATAGGTTTCCTTTACTTTAGCTGAATCTCGAGATTGTCTTACTACATTAGTGAGTCTCTATATTCTATCTCTGGAATACCATTTACCTCATTTACTCAGTTATCATTTACCATTAATCATTGACTTATTTATCGCTAAAGCACTAGAGTTATGGGTTATCATAGGTCTGCACATTTATCTTTCCAATCATTATAGTAGATTATCCTAATGAGTAGAATGCCTCTTTATCCTTTTGGCATAAAATAAATCAACGATACTCGGAGTACTTACCGGGTGAAGTGCTACAATGGGAGAATTATCTGTGCGCTTGCTGTTGACACTTCTTAGCGCAACCACCAAAGATAGGGTGTTAGGCTATCTCTGATAATGGCGCCAGAAGTGCCTGAGGGTATTTCTCATGTCTATTGGATAATTCCGCAAGCGCACAGAATATACCGCTGTAGCACTTCACCCGGGAGTATTCCAAGGTATCGTTATTTATTTTATCCCAAGGGAAAGCGGTTGCTAGGAATAATTAATAAAAAGAAAGAGAGATCCTTAAGTCTATACCAACTTAGTACCAGCTAGTGATAGGGGGGTAAATCAATAGGTAGTGGAAAAGGTAATGGCACCAACACACAACAAGTATTAAGATAACTAAAAGATAACTAGTAGAGTATAGCTAGGTGGGAGGACAACGAGTGAGTATAATACTCCTATGACACTTACTTTACTCTTGTGACTTACCCTATCAAATAGATGACTTATACTAAGATAGTTACCTTACTACCGGTGTGCAGGGGGTAGTGCGAGACAATAGAGGACAAAACCTTTACCCGAAGCGCCTTCACTCTTATGGGAGCCTACCTTTTAAGAACTTGCCTAAAACACGTGGAGGGATACTAAGACTAGACAGGGCTGTCACCACCTGCTAGCACCCACAAACAATCCATGCGACAAGCGGTAATCAAAGGCAAGATCTAGTCTAAGCATCACGCTTACACTAAGTCTCACTATTCTAGCTGCGTACCAACAACTAGAACACCCTATGACAGGCGATGAACTAACACACGTTGAGTTGGGACAAGATCACTATAAAATCAAGTATAAGACAACTATAGAATAAGACAAGACACAACAATACTATAACGAATAGTAAAGACTAAGTAAGAACTTAGTGAAGTAAAGTAAAGATAATATATATTAAAAAGGATAAAGTCTTACAGGAGGAAAGGTACAAGAGCTATACCAGACTCTCCAGTAGACGACTCCGGAGACTCCGAGCGTAGCTCGACTCGACTCTAACTCTCACACTAGACTAATACTACTACTAAAGAGTAGAACTTCACTCTAGCTTGCTTCTTGTGTTGTATGGTATGTCTTGAAGAGGAGTGGGCAGCCTCTATTTATAGAGGAGAGCAAGGGGGTGCCACGTCAGCGATCCGCGTGCTCCTTGCCTCTCCACCCTTGGATGAACCGGCCTCATTACCGCCATAAGATGGACGGTTCTGGGCAATTCATCATGTGGACAGCATGCATGAAGGCGGTGGAGGCCAACCGACCTGACTAGGCACCAGGGGGGTTCGGTCGACCCTCCTATGACTGGTGGGCCTAGCCAGGAGCTTCTAGAAGGAGTCCCCACCAGTCAGTGATGGTGTAGGTGGCTTGGGCCCACCACCGTAGTCCCCACCTGTCATAGAGACTCTCCTGGTCTTTGTTATGTCTCGTTTGCTTTGTTTCACGCCTCAATCCATGTGCCTTTGATCTCCACCGTTGAATGAAAGCACGAGTTGATCCAATGGATGAAATGACTTGGTTGGAGTGTCACACGGATCCTGCCACGTCACCAGAGCCAGGTGGGCCGCAGTTTGGCCGACCCATGGGTGGGCCCACCCTTGGCTCTGATCTCTTGCATTTGATGTTGTATGCACTGTGTTGAAAGTTGGTGGCCTGGGGCAACATATCATGGTTCGGCCGAACCATGTAGTTAGCCCCTAGCTGCTCACATTTGCACTGATTTGGTGTTCCTTGCAATCACGAGCTAAGAGTACAAGTGGAACTCGTTATTGATAAAATATGCTCATGATATGTTTATCTTCCCTTGAATCCGAGGCCTGTTGACGGTGTTTGAATATGGAATTTTATTGTATATCCACCATCAACACTTGCGGATATATTCTATAGTATTATTTTTAGGAGGCAAGTGACGATTATTTTACCTTTTGTTTTTGGCATCATGTTAGGAATGACAATTTAACGTGAAGTGATATTAAAAATACCAACAGGGACCTTGAGGAGAACAAACACGTGCCCCTGAAGTCCACCGTCAGGTGCGAGTTCCCCACGACAAATGTACTCGAGGCGCTCGGGTTGAGCTCCAAGCTCCACGAGCACCTAGTGGAGTACAAGAGCAAAGCCTCCGTGGTACAGCCCGTTGATGGACATCTCCAAGTACGGTGCCATCTGCATTAGAACAGACAGAAGGGTTAAGGGTTAGCAATAAGGAGAGCCATGCACAAGAAGGTGCATGGTCGGTAATATAACCAAAAAGACAAGTTGTGATCCTAATTCTAGTGTCCAAACCTACGGGTATTGTCCTAGGGTCAAGCATGGCTCCTGATACCATCTGTAATGATCAGGATTTCCACGAAGGGAAATCCTCAGATACGAGGTATAATGTGACAGTCCGCAAGATCATTCCATCACTTTATCTGATAACATCTGGTATCACAAGTCATACAAGAGTGCATAATACATAAATGGTTCAAATTTAATTATTACATCGCCGACATGGCGGAAATATCGGAGTTCTAGCAGCATGAAATAGCAGTAGGGAAGCGGAACGCTGAAGATCCTTCCACCATCTTGAGCGTTAGATGATACCCTAGTCCTCCTGGTCCTCGTCCTCGAAGTCGTAGTCGGCCTCCGGTCTGGATTAACAACTTTCAGTACGGTTTGTACTGGCCATCGGCTACCACCCTATGCTTTGCGTTGCTTTGTGGAGAGTGGATGCAAGATTCAAGGGAAGAGAAAAAGGCCTATATATGGCTGTAGTTTTTCCTAGGCAAGTTTAGTTAAGTAGTAACAATAGCAACAATAACATGTTTATTATCCAAAATCCAGTTTTAACCCAACTTCCACACATTCTCCCATTCCAACACTTCTCACCACACTCATACTCTCCAGACGGCAAGGACGACTCCCTCTCGTCACATGCCTCAACGGCGACTGCCAGACCTGCCAAACCCAGGGGAAAGAAGAGGAGGGACTCATCTCACTAGTCGAGGAAAGCATAGAGAGTAGGAATGCCCAATGACCGAGGACGCGGCTATACATATAGATTATAACTCTGTAGAGTTTGTACACCTGAACCCACAAGATCACCATCATCGGCGATGGCCGTCGCCTAGGTCGATACTAGGCTGCCGCCCATCCGGGGAAATGCCACTCTATCTCTCAGCCCTAGGTCACCCTCGGAACGAATTTCGACACGCTAAGACTGTGAGACGATGTACCGGGCCTCCAGGGGTACATCGCTGTCTCGGGAGGGTGTGGACCGCAGCCTGTACCTCCCTACACTATCACCTAACATCCCAATAGCAGTAGCAATGCTCCGGGGAGGTTGACCTCCCAGATCCCGCCCATTCAGGAACGAGTGGTGTGTACGAAGGGTCCTACAACCCGGTTCTCTCAACATAACAGTTCCTAGGCGGTGACCGGACAAGATGTCTTCCCTCTCTGGGGTTAAACCGCAGCTTACCCCGATGATACCCCTATCCCAAAGACTCGTCCCACAGAGAGTCTCCTCTTCGGGATCTCATCCTCAAACCCACCAAGGGTCTCATGCACCCACCACAGGTACCTGACATGGGGAATGCCTAGGTCACACTCCCCTGGCATGACTTGCCTCCCAGGCTTGGCATAGATCCTATCCAGTCGACTCGACCCTCACTACTCACCCAAGACTCATGCCAAGATCTCCCCGATTAGTTATCAGGTTTTCGGCACTCCGTGCCTTAGTCACATTCCAAACAGATCATTCTTCATTTTTAGCAGTATTAAGTGAATAGTGGAGTAGTAACATTTATGTAGTTGTGGCAGTTAAGCGTGTCTATCCTATCAGCGGGTGAGCAGGGGATAGGTTGCGACAATGTAAAGGCCAACAAGCAATTCTACTTAGCACAGGATAAAATGCCAGAAAGTAAAGCGCTAGCAGCTATCATGTCATGCCTAATAGGGTTCTACGGGGTTGGGTGGATGGTGGCACCTGCAACCAGGTCATCTCCGAGCTCCTCGGTGTTGTCCGGGTATCCTCCTCAAGCTCCTGATCCACCGGGGCTGAAAACGGGACGTATTCGTCACGTAAGCGATGCCTATAGATACTCACAAGGGTACAATAGAACTTCAAAAAGACCCAAATGCACTCATACATAAGCCTATGACCTAGAACTCATTTTTAGAAAAATTTGGACATCTCATTTGCATTTTTCTGAGTTCGTATGAATATTCTATGAATTTTTGAATTTTTAAAATATATTTTGAAAAAAAGAAAAGATACCAGAATATTCCTAGGGTGACACGTGGCAGTGTCTGATTGGTCGGCTCTTGTGCGGTCAGTGACAGGTGGGCCTGGTCAATGGTCAACGCTGGCCGGTCAACGGTCAATGCAGACTCGGCTCAGAGTGGGCCAAGATAGGCCGGATATGGGTCGGTTTGGGGCGGTCCGACCCGGACACGCGTCGGCTCTGGGGTGAGCCACGCGTCAGGCCTGGCCTGCGATGGGACTCGGTTTACAGGCTCCGCCCCACGGTGGTCTTGCGCGTGCGGTGCAGTGAACCAAAGGCACGGTCCGCGGTGGACCGAGCTCATCCACCCACTCCCTCTGTAGGCTCACGGTGCACCAGGCGCACGGAGTGCGTGCTCCCGCCTTCCTACACCTTCCCTCCTCTCTGCATGGCGCGACGGCGCTTGGCCGGCGGCGAGCTCGTCCCTTCGGGCCCTCTCGACGGTCCGAGATCTAGCCAGGGGTCTCGGCGGGTTCCTAGGGTTCCAGCGAACACTTCTAGGGCTAAAGGCCGGGTTCTTGGCCAGCAGTTTGGTCGGCACAGTCTTGACGGCGGTGGTGCTTAGCACGGTGGCAGCAGCGAGGCGGTCGTGGCGTCCCGGGATTCCTCCAGGGGTGCGAGTGCGTCTTCCTAAGCTCTGGTGATGCCGTGGGTGGCCTCGGAGAGGGCACTACGGTCCTTGCGACGGTTGGCGGTGTTGACCACGGCGTCCCAATGATGTGGCGGCGGTCCGCCTTGGCATGGAAACGAGGCCCAAAAGTCGTGCCTTTCCTCAATTTTCCATGCTCCGAGTCACGGGAAACCCGTTCCCGACGGTCTAGGTGTGCCGACGACGCGGCTAGCGACGGTGATCGCGGTGAAACGCCGGCGAGCTCTCGACTTCTACCCACAAGATAAAAAGGTGGCGCTTTGGTCGCGATTAGCCACACGGGTGACTTTGCGTAGCCGCGGTGAAGCTCGATGGCTCTTCCTTGTCAAACGAGGCAGCCGGAGGTGCTCGGAACGGCGTCTCGCCATGGCGGAACGTGCAGTGGCGTGCGCGCTCTCACGCGTGTGCTTGGTGAGGCGTTCCTGAGCCGCAAGGGCTCGGCATCGCCAGCTTGTGCTTGTCCTCGTGTCCCAATGTGCGTGCAGTGCCGTGGTGGGGAAAAGAGCGCCTTTGCCTCTCCCAGGTTGGGAGAACGCGGTGGCGGCGGCGACGTGGTCGCGGTGGCGCACGGAAAGGAGACGGGAGGCTCACCGTGGGGCTCGAGGAGGCTGGGATGGAGGTGCGGTGGCGAGTCATGGCCTTGTAGACGAGTAGCAGTGCCATGCAGAGCCGCAACAGTGAAGAAGACGCCTCGCGCTCCTCCTCCCACTCCGCTAGCTCGTTGGCGATCCCAGACAGAGCGGACGGCGCTCCCTGGCCTCCGGGCTCCTCCTCCCTCCTCTGTGCCCTCCCTCTCGGTCTTGTACGAAGCGGTGTGGCCACAGAGTGGCGGCGGAGTGATTGGAGGGGCCCTAGGGCTCGGGTTTGCCCCTTTTATAGGTGGTCGCGGCCATGGCGCGGCGGTGAACGACGGACAGCGCGTCTGGGGGTACGTGGAGGCCATCCATTGCACCTAGCTAGGGTTTTGAGGTGCGGGTGAGTGCATGAGTGGTTGGGCTCCCTGAATTCGAATTCAGATCGGGGGCGGCGCGTCGCGCGCCTCTGCACAGCGGGGAAGAGAAATAGGAGGTGGGGGTAAAGCTGACAGGTGGGCTCCACTCGTTAGCGGCTCTCGGCAAAAGACAAAGCGCTCGTGCGTGTGCGCGAGCAGACTGCCAGGCTGGGCCGTGCTGGGTCGTGTACGCGCGGGACGTCTGTGCGGTATGCGCGGGCGCGGGTAAAAGGAGTGGGCCGGCGCGTCGCGGTTGGGCCAAATGGCCGGGCTGGGTTGCTGCTGCCTCTCCTTTCCTCTTTCTAATTTTCCAAATCTATTTTCTATTTTTCCCACACAACCATATTGCCATAACATAAATATAGGGTATATTATAGTTGTGGGTACAATATACTATAGGAAAGGCTTACTCAAATTTAGGGTCTAAGCCAAGGTTGGGTTGCCACTAAACATATTTATGAAAAGATATATATATGTATATATATAGAGTGGTGTTCCAATAAAGGTTTTAATTAATTAATCAGTACATAAAACCCAATAAGAAGCAACTCATAGTTGTTTATGGATGCACATGCTGAATTATAAACTAATGTTAAGCCTAAGATAGGGTTCTTCTACATGCCACTCACCAACATCACGTTTGTTTTCAAAAGGTTTTTGAAAGTTGGGATTTTTGGTGTTTTGAAAAACCTGGGTTGTTACAACCTGCCACGCATAAACTTAAATAGGAAACCATTTTACAGATGACAAAGAATTATCCAAAGTTTACACATTAGTTCACATTGACTACTACCTTTGGTCGACATGCTACCATTACACCAATTTCCTACTGACCCAGGGTTTTATAGTACAAAAGAACCTTGACCTTAGGTTGGACCTGATCTAACACTGGGTCTAAGAAACCAGCTATCTTCATAAGCTAATCGACCTGACCGCTCATTACTTCAGACTCTGAGTCATTCGCTGCTTCCTCTAATTCTTCATCTGCATTCTCTGCTGAACCAGACTCTTCTTGATTGTTAGCTTCTGCAAACCCCATTTCTGGCAGTGGATCATTCAAGGCATGGAGCATTTGCACTTCTCGGTGCAGATCGGCGATATTCTGATGGGCTTCCTGAAGTTGTTGTTGATAGGTGTTATGCAGGCCCCAAAACATCGCATCCTGATGCTGCAAATATCCAACGGTCTCTCTAGGACCTTCTCTTGCCATTACGGCATAAGAATGAGCTTCTTCACGCTGCTGGATGAGAAGTCCTGTCTGAAGGTGAAGACTATCCATCAGACTCTCCAGTTCTTCTATACGGTGCTGGTCTGCTTGTCGCTGTGCTTCGAGTTCTTCTGTCTAGACTTCCAGACCAATCTTTTGTACATTACTGGTCTGAGCAGATTCTTGCCACTTCAGGGCTTTCTTATTGGCCTTCTTCTTCTTTAGTTCCGTACTCTTGAGTGCTTCATAGCATTCAGAGTAAAGTTCCTGCCACTCCTCGCGTCCTCGCTCACGGGTCGGATGCAAGTTAATGATGGCTAACATAGCTCGAGTAGTGGCGACCAAAATAGGATCCTATTTATCAGAACTTTCCTCCAGTTGCTTGGCTTGGTATTGAAGACCGTCCCAATTCCCTGTGCCTCTGATGAAAACATTCTCAGAGTAGAAACTCTGACTTCTTTCTGACACCTGAAGCAGATCTTTCTCAGAACTTCTAAAGTTGTAGCCTGAGCTCCTTCCTAGGGACTCATACCTTCAGCCTGCGCTTCCCAAGCTGGCCAAAATAGAGCAGTAGTACAAGCTGAGATCCGGAGGGACACTTCGTACCACGGCCGACCAAGGAGAATAGTACGGGACCAATGATACTTGGGTGGTTCTGAGTAGCCTACTTCCTGTAGTAACTGCCACAACACTGTGGGGGTTCCAAACATAGCTAGACACTCATCAATTCCAGTGGCAGGGTCTTACAGATTCATCTGCTTAGAAGAAGGGTAGGAATTTATCTTTAACAAAAATATATTTTGAAGTAAGTTTTCTTTTAGAAATTATATATATACTTCATATCGGGAGAATTATTAATAGTTGTAATGTCATGATGCATGAGTGTTCCAACGCGAATCAGAATACTCTGATATATATGCATTATACTAATTAAATTAATTACTAGAGTAACATGCACTAAATCTTTTTTTTAAACATAGGGCATACTTAAGGTGCTAATCCACTACTAAGCTCAACGCCTACTACAGATCTATAGAAATCGTCAAGTGAGATTCTATAGAATGAATAAGGAAAGTTCAGAAGTAATCCAGACCAAACTACCCAATCAATTTTATTTGATCCGAATCATTTTGAAGCTTTTGTAAAGTAATACTACAAGTATTTTACAATGAAATGCTCTGATACCTATCTGTGACATAACTGCCCAAATCACCGGGCCCATGTGCACCATCATCGTCCCTAAGGACCTCCGGTTAGTGTGCACGAGTTCCCCGTACCCTAGGTGGCCTGTCGGATTTCCTCGAAAATCCTGTTTTACCCGAGGATCTCATTGTAAAGACTTTGCATATATTACAACAGTTTACACAATTAATATGAATCAGAGTAGAGAGTGCGGAAGTATTACATGACCATAGGTTTGCAAACAAAAGTTACATTATCCCAAATCAGCATTTCGTAGTGGAGTAGCCGTATACGACTAGACACCCTGCCCAAGGGTTATATCACATACACGTCATCATCCATGCACGATGCGTCAACCGGCACGGTCCCCAGTATAACTGTAAGTTCGACTCACCTGCAACAGGGGTTAACAAACCCTGAGTACATGGGGTACTCTATAAAACTTACCCATCTAAAGAAAATGGGGAGAAGACTCAGGAATGTAGGCTGAGGGGAGTCAAGGTAAAGCTTTAGCAAGAGTCAAGGTATTTTGCAGAAAAGCAATACTAATCTTGAATCCTACTTTCAATATTTTAACTCAATATTATTTTCACCAAGAACCATTGATCTCAATTATTTCACATTTATCTTTCAATTCTAATTACTTATTCATTCTCAAAAACATCCTAGTTCCAAACCACTCTTCGCGGAATGGTCGAAGGATCAAGTCTCCATAACCGAGGAGCAACGACGATTCGAATCGATTAGTACCCAGCTGGGGATCCCTATCCACACTGCATATGTAGCACTTAAGTTTGCATATACCAACCCCATCTACCACGGCTTTTCCAAAACCTGAACCGGTCCTACGCCACCCGAGAGCACAGTACTCCTCTTGTCTCTAGGGACGCCAGCCATGAGGGTACATGCTACTCTCGCCATCTCTCCACTCCCATTGCGTAGTTGTCGGTTCAAGTAGTAGAGCCACCGGAGATAGGGCTTTCCGTAGTATGTGGCTAGTTGTAAAGTCTCGATCCAGCAGGCCTATAACGAATGGTCCCTAATTTCTTTTCCGTCGGAAACAATGCATTGGGACTCTAACCCAAGTACAAGGTGACCAAACGGTTTTCAAATCTCTTTTCCATCGGTGACAATGTGTTGGGACTCTAACCCAAGCCACGATCACCGAGCAGGAAATCCCTTCCCGTTGATGACAATGTACTGGCCAAGTGCATAGCCACCGAACGAGAATATTACCACTTCCCCTTTTTCATGAATTAATCAATAATATATCACAATAGCTCAAAAATAGCATTTTTGCAAAACTAAATTATTCAAGTAGGGCTAAGCATTTTTCAAATATTTTATTTTAAAATGGTTTTAGGGATAGTATTTCGGTGGTCAAGGTTGGTAATGCATCAATTGGGTTATCAATCAACTCCTATAAACTTAATGCAGTAGATTAACTCAAGTTATAAACATTTTGTAAATCACAAGGAAAGGGCTGAATGCACCGGGGCTTTCCTATTGCTTGAAGTAGATAGAACCCTGAAGTCAACCACCAAGAAAGATCCACATCCACCGAGTGAAGATCTTACTCGGGACTTGCTTCCGAAAATAATTACCACGCGTCCACTACACGAAATAATAATGCAAACTTAACATGATGATATGTATGCATGATACATGAGATGCATTAAATTGTGAATTACATAAAGTAAACTTCATTTAGAAAGTTGAGTACAACTTTACTTCACGATAAAGTTGCAAACCAACAAAACCAACTTATCGATTATCGACTTAGGTTTTATTTTAATAGTTGTTGAAAGCCTCCTTAATAAATTTATACTACTACTAAACAAGTTAACAATGAACTCAAACAATTACTAAGGATGGCAAAGACCATTTAGGCATAATGATCTAGGGTCAACACACAATGCCAAAGTCACACAAAACCTGAAATGATTAGGGTTTCCTATTTATTCTATTAAACAATTAATCAAGTATCAAATAATTAATAAGTGAACTATTTTTATTTGAGCCCCAAACTTCTCCAACAGATAGATTTTAGTCTATAACAGTTCGAAAATAAATTTCATGATTTTTGGATTATTGTAGAATTTATTAAAATTCATCAAAGTTGCTTTTAGTAATTTAAGGACAGATTTTTAACCACGGCAGAAAATGCTCAAATTGATTATTTAATATTTTTCTTAAATTCCACCCACTTCCTAGAGTATACACAATTATTTTCATAATTTTTCTCATAGCATAATTATTCCCACGAAAATAACAAACTGCAGCACTATTCTTATTCACAGAAATTGAAAAATCTAGTTTAATTGAAAAGAAAATTAAAAAACACTATTGTGGCCCGGGACGGGCCAGCAAATGGGCAGGCCGGCCCAGCACGGCCCAACGTGGCCTCCTTCTGCCCCACTGCTCCACCCGAGCAGGGCAGGGCAGGGATGTGCGTGCGCGCGGCGGCGGCTCGCCACGGAGCCCGCCGGCGGTGCCTCTCCAGCGAGGGCGAGGGTACTCCCGCACACCCCACGACACAGCAAACAAGTCTAGGGAAACAATTGGTTCAAAACGGTTTCAGCTTGAGCTCTACTGCAGCCATGGCGGCTTGAGGCGCTTGGCCCCGACGGCGGGAGGTGTTCCGGCCGCCTCGGCCCAAACTAGACCCAACTAAAGGCTCCTACACATCGGGGAAGCTCACCGGAACCTGAGAGACCTCACGGTTGCGCTGGAGATGGAGCAGAGGAAGCTGGCCTCGACGACGGCGCATGGAGCTTCGTGAACTGGTGGCAAGCAGTCGTTCCAGCAGTTTCCTGCAAGAAAGAACTGAACCGGTTGGCGTACAAGCTTCATGGCTTCATGGCGAAACGGAAATAGGATTTAGAAAGGACCGAGAAGTAGCAGTGTGACCGGACCACGGTAGGGGTTGCCGCGGCGGTACTCTGGCCGGCAGCGATGAAGATGGTGGCGTTCCGTCGGCTCCGGAAGCCCATAGACGAACAAAAAGGCTCGAGAGGGGGCGCTAGAGTGTGGCAAAGTCGGTGGTACAGCGAATTTGGTGGAGACAAATCGTCGGCCATGAATTTTGGCGTCCGCCGAGAGCTTGCCGGTGGCGGCAGAGCGGAGGAAACGAAAAGAACGGCGAGCTCGTCGGTTTTTATAGGACTATGGTGTGCTCAAAACGCGGCCGGGGCCCCCCACAGGCTCGACACGCCGGCACCCGGACCCAGCCAGCCCTGGGCAGCACCGGCGGGCGGCGCAGCACCCGCGCCCTGCCCGCGACAGAGAGCCGTACCCCCCCTCCTGCGAGTACTGTAGCAGTTTTAGGGTCAAAAGCTATTTGTGAAATTATTCCCTACTTTCTATAGTAACTTGAAAAATTACCTTAATAAGAGTTGTAGAAAAGTTTGTGCTAAATAACTTTGGTTTTTGGACCCTTTTCAAATTTTGAATGGATTTTGAGTAATTAAAAAGGGGGTAAAAGCTCAATTTGAAATGCATTTCAAATTCAATCAAATTCTCAAGATTTTTCTCAATAAGTTGAAAATCTACAAATATAAAAGTTGTTCTACTTGACAAGCCCTACAACTTTCATTAAAATAGTTTTGTTAGATTCTGGATGATTTTTGAAATAGCATTTTAAATTTGAATTTCAATGCAGTAATTTGAGTTTTATTTGAATTTCCACTACATAACTTCAAAATCCCCAAGAATAAAAGTTGTTCCATTTTAAAAGGGCTAAAACTTTTATTAAGGAACTATCACTAGATTCTTGCTAGTTTTTGAAATTGTATTTCAAATTTAAACTTTAAAGCATAGATTAGGATTTTATTTGAAATTATCTTTAAGAACTTCAAAATTGCCCAAAATAGAAGTTGCTCAACCTTTAAAGGTGTACAACTTTTATTTTAGGCCCAACATCTAATTCCTTTTAGTTTTTGAATTAGGGTTTGGGTCTGATTTAGGGTTTCAAAAATGATTTGCTTTTAATTTCCAATGGGATTTGAATAAATACACACAAACACGCATTTATACAATAAATCACTCTGGATCACCATGCACAATCACATGTAGAAATAAAACTTATTTTAGTGAATGCATAGTAAAAAAGTTTTTATGTGGGATAATTTGCAGATACACATGATGACATGGCAGGTTTTAGTCACAGTAACACCAGGAGTGTTACACAAGTGCTCATATATGTACAAGAAAAACTTTGAAAATGCATTTTCATCACCCTAATGTTGTTCCAAGTGTGCCACTTAGGTTCACTAGTATATTACCCGTGCTAACGCAATGGTAACATGTAGAAAAATAAATCATAAAACTAAACAAGAATCAAACCTTTTTATAAAAGGGCATTACCTTTACTTTTAAAAAAACATATAAAGAGTTTTACAACTTGGGAAACCAGTTAACGCTCAAAGCTTAACAGCAACCCATATGTATATCGACCAGAAAACACAACCAATGCGCGCCCAGAAAGAAAATTAACACTTAAGACTAAGGATAGACTTCTATTTCAGGAAGATAATATCTGAGCACTACTCTGGAACATTTTCTTTCTTCCTAACCCAATCCTCCACGCTCGACACTCTTCTTCATCAGGTCTTGATATTTTTCTTTTAGCAAGTCGCTCCATAGATACATAAATTTGATAGCTTCATAAATCACCATAGCTGGATTGCCATCTTTGTTCCTATTTTTCTAAATCGTCCAAGCCAAACCTGCATAGAAAAAATATGACTATGTTTTAAGGAACCCCTAGCCTCCGTGGCAACCTTTTGGAGAAAATTTCATGAATGAATTGATATAGGAAATTGTGACCAAGCAAACATGTCTAGATACAACATCAAATAAATTGTGTCATCACACATTCAAAGAAAATATGATTAACCGTCCAGGTTTATTACATAGACAACAACGGTAGCTACAATGCCGGCCTTTTCTCTCAAGTGCAATAGGACTGTTACACATAAACTCTAATTTTCAAAGGCACTTTACTTTTCCAAATCTTGTTACCAGCGTGGTCTTGAACTCCCTGCTGAATTAAGGCATAATAAAGGGACTTCATTGAAAACACATTAGACATTTTGAACCCAATTCACCTTACCCTTCCTGATGGGTTCAATCTTACTGGATCCAAAAGAGTTTGTAAAGATTCCCATTGAAAGATCACCCTATAAACTTCTTCTAAAAGAAATACTCCATTCATCCCAGATTTCATTCACCCACAGGTTTTGGTCAGAATAGATGTCAAACAGATAATTAAACTGATTTTTCTGAAAAAAGAACATGGATGTACCTGTTTCAGAAACACATACAAAAAAAAAAAGAAATACAAAAAAATAGGCATTGCATAACGCGGGCTGTCTCTTCCCCTGAAATGTGAGGCAATAAACTAACATCCTAATAAGCATGTATATGGGATTCTTTTATTCCTACGTATGTGGAGTTCCCTAGAATTTCTTGTAATCAGTAAATAGAATATGGATTACATGCCCCAAAGTTTCAGAAAACACACAATGTTTGAATAATTATGTATGCCAGAAATTAAAGGATCCGATTTTTTGAAAAAAATTTGAAGGATCCGACATCTTTTAGTTTTGTCAAGCAACCAAATGAAATCGACTATTAATTATCATTATACATTAGACAACAGATAACTTGCAGTTTTAAGTTGTGCAAAATCGATTAATAGAACAGGACAACTGGGACTATTAATGTGATGCTTGAAAGTCTTTTAGCAACTGTCCATTCTATATGACAATTGGATATATTTCCTTGGAAATGGCATCAATTCCAATTTATTTATGAGCCCTCCAATCCATCTTGTGTAGTTCTGTCCTACTCATATCCCTAGGTAGCAATCTAAAATGTAGTAATTCTGTAACTACTCATACATCTCGTACGTGCATCTCTGTCCTTATACAGCAGTATAAACTATCAATATTCTACACATAAGGTAGGACAAAGCCTTGTTTCTTTCTATACATGACAGAGTCCTGTTTTTCTTTGGTTCAATATAACACACAATCAGAAGCTAACTAATACTGGTCTTTACATGGTTCCAAAAGGAGGGGAAGTTGATCAATATACGAAATGGTATACAGCTACTCATACTTGCAATAAAATATATAAGCACATAATGCGAACTAATCTAAAAAAAAGAATTAGAACAAAGTCCCTCCATCTGAGCAAAATAATGATGGCATGGCAGGAAAAAAAAAAGCAAGTGTACTAAATAAGCATATGGAAGAAAAAACATACTGAATGCTACTGCTTCTGGAAGTTAAGCATATATATCCACATGAGAGCATATCACTGAGTACATGAGTAGTATTAATGTATTATTACTGAAAAAAATTATGCCCAACTATAATAGAAAAATCTCAGACTTAAAAAATTCAATTTATGAATCTATAGGTTTATATCGATATTCGATAACACCATCGAGGATATAGCAAGATGCTAACAGGATGAAGACAACAAGATTGACCTTTGCTCAATGTAGTCGATGGTAAGTTGTCATGAAGTAGGCTTGAACAGCCTCATGCAGCACGAACCGTGCATCCCACCTCGCCGTCCCGTGGCATATCTTGGTCATTGCACACGTGGCGAGCAGTTCAAGCTGAATTACCAGGATTTAGCTACAAACAAAATACTCCAGAGGGCGATGTTACCTTTGAACTAAAAACTTAATGTCATCAAATAGTGTTTACACCAAAATTTAGACAGAGAATAGATAGCCGATTGTAGAGGAAGAATCGATCAGACGAATCGGATGATGGGTTGAAGAAAGGAAGGCGCGGTCAAAGATGGAATTGATTGATAGATGACGTCAGCATGGATCTTTGACGCCGAAAAGCGATCACGTCTGGAGTCCATTCAGGAAAGGGGAGATTAGGCTCTAAGTTATCTTTGAAATAGGAGAGTTTATTAGTTTCCATGTTTATTACGAGTTGTAATTCGACTAGGACTCTGTTTTACAAAGACTAGCTGGAGCTTCCGGCTTCGTTAGTTTTTGTAAACAAGCAAAACCATACAGGCCTCCAAACCAGCTGAAATTGTGAATGTGAGAAAACTTCAGTCATACGCATATATTAGAGACTTACTCCGTATATGTTTATTTAAATGGAAAGGATTGGAGATGGGCGTCCGGCCCATCGGACGCCACTCCCACATTGCTTCCCCTCCCTCTCGATAAAACTCCGCCTGGCTCGCTTCTCTCGCAGAAAAAAATGCCGACGTCGCCTCGCGTCGTCGCCCTGCATCGTGCAGCCCTCCACCCACCCTGCTCTGCCGCGCCACCGCCACCACCGCCCGTCCCCCGAGACGCCTCCATCCCTCGCGTGCCACTACCATCCCTGTGGCAACCCCATCCCCCGCGGCGTCTCCGTCCCTCGCCACGCCATGTCGTGCCCCATCCTCCACCGTGCCCATGCCAAGCAGCCAGGACAGAGGGTCAGGGCACCGAGCCCTACCCAGGCGTGGGCGAAGCTGCCCTGTGCAAGGCCACGCCACCATCCTCTATCGCCGACTAGCCGGAATCAGCAGTTCCCTCGCTCTGCGCTGCTCCTGGGGAAGAAGGGATGATGCATGTTGCAAGACTATATTTCAAATGTTTCAATAGTTTCAGAGCTATGTTGTAAGTGTTTAGTATGAATGTTGGAAAAGTAGATCGGGATGTTACATATGTTGCAACGATTGTATACATATTGCAAACGTTTGTCCCCAATGT
Organism: Eremochloa ophiuroides; assembly: GCA_038502445.1. Classification (NCBI taxonomy): domain Eukaryota; kingdom Viridiplantae; phylum Streptophyta; class Magnoliopsida; order Poales; family Poaceae; genus Eremochloa; species Eremochloa ophiuroides. The sequence goes on from JAHLJS010000009.1 coordinate 36,011,714, forward strand.
TTTATCCATTTTTTTGCGTTCATCTAAATGCTGCATATGTTTTTACACATGTTTGTAAGTGTTTTATTTGAATGTTGCATATATTTTTGCAGTGGCTTTTAAGTGTTTTTAGGTGTTTTTCAATTGTTTCAGAAGCATATTTTAAATGTTTCATTACCTTCAGACGTATGTTGTAAATGTTTCATCTCGATGTTTCAAAAGTAGATCGGGTATTGCGTCTACTTTCTCGCTTCTCTGCTGCCTCACCTTGGTGTCTTCTCCCGGCGCCGGTGAGGCATCCGGCGCCTCCTCCCCCTCATGTGGATGCTAGTGACGTGCGGGCAGTGCGACTCCGTGTGAGCACGTGAAACGGCACAGGCAGGTGTTACTGCTGGAGCGTCACCACCAAGCGAGGGCAAACTTTTGGGCGGAGGGATGTGGAGGGGGTGCGGGTGGTCCCCGTGTGAGATCGAGTGACATAGGTCCTGTGTGGACATGTGAAACGGAGTGTTGGCGTGGGCGCCCGGACGCTCGCGTATGTCCCAATGTCCGGGCGCAAGCAAGCCCCTTATTTAAATTATCGTGACATTAGTCAGCAGATTAAAATCTGTCTGCCAGTTTCCTACTGCCAAACAGTCACCACTAAATTTAATGGGTTACACAACCTTGAGCAAAAACCACTCGACAAAATGCTCAAGTACTAAAGTGAACCAGAAAAAAAAAGATCTATTCAACATCCAAAACTTAAAACTGGAACATGTTATTTGTTTTCTTGCCGAAAATGACAAAAACTAGAAATTTGAAAAAAAAAATAGCACTGATGACATCATATTTATCAGCAGCAAGCAACTCAATAGTTTAATACTATATGGCATATATGTTTGCAAAATGTGAGGACTGGCCTACACTACTGAAGCAAATGCACATTATAATTAACCCGAGAGCTTTCCTTGATTGAAGTATCAAACGTCTTATTACTTAATTACAGCAATGACCCACAACTGGTATTCGGGGGATCTAGTTGACTGGGACCCTTGCTAGCTCGAGCTGGCCCTAGTGGGTCTTCATTGTCATTGATGTCTCGTCTTGTCTTCTTCCACAGATTTATCAGGCACACCCACCACAGCCTGAAGCTTCCAAATGCCACGATGCTTCTTCTTTGCATGTTGTTGGAACTCCTCCAAGTTTTTCATGGTCCCCCATGATGAGTTCCACCTCTTCCTGTCGGTCTGAGCCAAGCCATTCTGTTGACAAGCAAATAATTAATAGTCTAGAAAGAATGCAGTACATTAGCCATTGTACGATATATTGTTAGCTTAATGCATCAGTATCAATTGAGAACTAGGTGAGGTACTTTCAGTCAATCAATGAGAAAAAGTGAGAATACCATACCTCTAGCATTGCAGCACTGATGCTGCATTCAGCATCCTCATCATACATACTCACAAAAAGTACTTCTCCAGTTCCTCGTCCTTCTAGCTTCGCTCCCACATTGCTGCGTTCTTCAACCGTTGCTTTGAACTGTCCCCCATTATCAATCAAGAGCATGTGTAGATACTCTGCAGCTTCTTCACCAAGGTAATCCATTATGCCAGGAACTACAACGAATGCAAGACTGCATAGCTTGGCTAGTGGAGGAATCACGGAAATAGAGCAATTCTCTGGCGCAGGTCTCAAGTGGCTGTAAGTAACAATCTCTTGTTTTCCATGATCAATATAAAACACCTCAAACTCCCTCTCTATGGGACCCTGATGTTCACTTACAATCTGCAGAACAGGATAGTGTGAGTGTATTGACAGTTTGGCATACGGACAGTATATGGGTCTAATGGAAACAAAAAAAAAAGAATTGTCATATATAAAACTGGGTTTCATCATACCATGGCTCTATTCCAAGAATTGTCGAAGCTGAACTGGGCTAAAACCACATCTCCCTTTGTTGGATTAAATGGAATATCATTTGATGGATCCTTAACTTCCAAAGTGTTCGACTCTCCAACATATTGAACTTCACCTTTCATAGTATCATTTGATGGATCCTTAACTTCCAAAGTGTTCGACTCTTCAACATATTGAACTTCACCTTTCATTGTATTTAGGTGATCTTTAAACAAACTAGACCACCTAACAGGAAGGGGAACCACATTATTATCTGGCTTATCAACTTTAACTTCCAAAGTATCCGATTGAGTATTTAGATCTTGAGTTTCCAACATATCAGAGGTATCTTTAGAAGTTTCTGATATTTCATTGAATTTCAGAGAAGCAAGCTGTCGTTGGATGTTGTCCAAGCGATGGTCACCAACTATCCGGGCATAAAACTTTCCACCACCGAGGACTTCAGTTACAATAACCTTAAAAGAACACGAATGAAGCAAAACTTAATTAGAACATTTGTATTCTGTATGTTTTCATGTTTTACAGCAAAAAAATTGTAGACAAACGATGAAAGTCTCTTTTCCATTTTGTTCAATCATGGATCCTTGGGGAATGACTTCTTGTTCATTGTAATTCTCCCACACCTGTAAAGCAAGAGTTCTATAACTAACTGATCATTTACATGTTCTCTATCTATTATAAAAACACAAACTGCATTACCATCAGTTTCTTCTGCTTTGCGGTTTTTTCTGCACTGATGAGATTTTGAGCATATGGATTCCTGTCTAGTCCAAATGAACTAAGTTTGGCTAGGCCAACTTGAAGAAGAACAGAAGCCATATTGGTCTTGGACTCCCACAAGGAACCTAAGAATGTTCCATTCTTGTCCACTGCTTCAATCTCAATCTGCACAAGCACATGCACTCAACATCCTTTTTACAGAAATGCATAGCCAATAATATGAACAGAACGAAGAGAAAAATATAAATAGAAGAAGTAAATGAACATAATGAACAAGAAGATTCAAATAGACAGTCAAATGAAAATGAAAATAGGAAATAATGTACCTCCACATCACGTTGGAGTATCATTCTTCTCATCAGCCTAATGGCATCATCTGAGTAGGGTTCATTTTTACCAGGGCACCGAACACAAGAGAATGAAAAGGCAATGGTGCTTGTCTCGTGAGGTATTGTTAGTTTGAAGCGATGGCCACTAAAAACTTAGTCAACAACAGCAGAATGCTTTTTACTTCGCTGCAACAAATGGAAAAACTCTCTTGCCTTCTTTGCAGGAACCTAGAAAACGAAGCTAGCTTAAATAATTAATGTGAGGCAAGAAACAATGATAAAAATTAATGTTTCTAGAAAGAGAAAAATCCTAACCGTTGTCAAATCATTTATGTGAGTCACAGGATACTCCTTTTTTGAGTGATATCCTTTCTTTGCTTTTTCAGCACACGAATAGGCCTCCAGGAGTGCATCATAATGGTGTGACCTCTCCTCATAGTCCCGATGTCTTGTGATATTAGCAAATCCTCGTGACAGCAGAAGCGCAGCCACGTTAACTCCAAGTGGGTTAGAGCTACTAGGGGAAGGAGAACTAGTTCCATCAACCAGTGAGGGCAGGAAGACAGATCCATAATCCAAAACTCTGGTGTCAACTTGGCTGGTTTTATCAGTGACAACTTGTCCATTTGCAATGTTGATTCTCCTAGAATACTCCATTGAGACATGAACCTGAACGTTTAAAGATTGAAGGAGTCAGATCACTAGATCAATTTTAAATTTTAAAGAACAAAAATGTGATGTTATTTTTTTCAATTTATCATTAACTAGTATATTGTTTCAAAAAGATGCGATGTTTTTTTAATTTATCATTAAGAAGTATATTGTTTCAAAAAGATAATGAATAGAACAATACATTTCCCATACCTGTTTACCAATCAGTCGTGTGCGCAAGAATTCCTTGGCTGCACGAGCAAAATGTTCAATAATTTCGCTCTCTCCAGAAGGATGAACCAACTTAGGAGCTCTTATGCTAGAAAAATTTACTTGGTGCTCTGCCAAAGGACTTCCGCAAGGCGCAAAATCATCAGCAACAATTATACAGTACCCGTTCACCACCTCTATGACCTGTCGTGATATTAAGCCAAACCATATTAGTACAGATGATAATGCATGGGCAATTAAATAGATCATGTTGCACCACCAGGAGTTGATGTTCTCATAAAAAAGGACAGTTGTATTATACCTAAACTAACCCTCTATGATACCAAAATAAGAGAACTGCATACTTTAGTCACACCCGCTCATCCAGTACCATTATTTTGATCAATGCACTTGACCAGAGGTTATAATATGCAGATCATGTTACCCTCATTGCCACTTATTCCCCACAACTGAAAAAAAGGAAGACTATGTAAGCCACAATTTAGCAGCCACCCCTTAGTTCAATTCGTGCACATATACGGTAGGATTCAATTTTCAATTCGTGCACATATACGGTAGGATTCAATTTTCTGGGTAACTTAACTCTAAAACAAAACAGCAAATAGTGGTTCTGATTGGTGTGCATTAAATTAAATTCATTGCATTAATTTATCTTATCAACATACAAATATGGGTGCCCAAAACATTGTGCAGCCATCATTGTGACTTCTGTTGTACTACTAGCCCCAAGCACTCTAAATAGCTTAGACTGCGGCTATACATGTTAAACAAGGTAAAATATTTGGATCTGCTACTTTTTTTACACATAAATAGAATATTCTTTCATAAATAACTAGATCAAAATATTCATAAATAACTCGATCAAAATATTCATATATGAAAGATTTTTAAGAGTAGGTTTTGGCTTTTCATTTCTCTAACATAATCAAATGTTACATAAAATCAATCAACAACATGTTCTTGAATATGGACCTCCAGATGTAATTTTCACAATATAAAACATATATATTTGACTAATTGTTGGTTAAAACTTGTCAAGCTTGAGTTCACTGAGATGTAGTATTCTTGTTTCTAGGTCCATAAACCTTCAACGTATGCAATTAATGTTTCCACTTCTAATGCAAATAATAAATTAATGTTAATTGGATTTAAATGAACATGAGAAAGGAACTGAATATTTTCTATTTAAAAGAACATGAATAGCTGTAAAGGAACTAACTTTTCCTGTGAATTTCTGGTTGTGTTTGGGTCTTGTATTTGTAGCAGGTGGCTGAAATCCAGTCCATATCCTTAGTTGTTCCTTCTTAGCCTGAATATCCGCATTGTTCCAGACTCACGGCCTGAAGCAGTAGAGTCCACTTTAAACAAAATATCCTGCTTTCAGTTTTAGCTCATGTTAGCTATCAAAAACATCAGATGTTACGCCGAAGGAGAGCTCATGAGAGTACATATATGTATGTGCATATATAAAACATATGGAGTGACCTTTCCGATGCAGAGCTTTCTCAAAAATTCCCTACTTTCCCAAGCAAATGGCTCGTTTGTTCCATAGCGACGTGCCTAAAAAGCAATCATCAAATCCGTATTAGGGCAGGACCACACATATGAAATCTGGATGCGCGGAACTGTGGATGTACTTGTACATGAGATCTTACCAGCCTTGGAGCGATGATGGACGACAAGGTGAGTGACTTCTCAGGTGGGACTGCATCCCCTGGTACAATGGCCATTATTAACAGGGTGTCACCAGAAGGCACAGCCTTGACCTTCCCCCTCTTCCAGCCTGAGGATGCCACGGTTGAAGCAGCCATTCGTCTCTTCAACCAAGAACGAACTAGATGATTAATTGGAGTATACGTATGAGCAGAAATCCAATCTGAGTTTGGGGGCACAAGTAAAACAGTAAGCGTGTGCCAGACTAGTGTTGTGCCATTGTAGAACCGGCATGCCGAGAAAGAAGCATTGGCAGCAGCTACTATGGCATGCGATTAGCGAAAGCTGAGATGCTAATAATTTGACATGATAGAATAATTTGAATTTGGGAGAAGACGTCCCTAACTATAAATTTAGTGTTAACTAGTAGTCCAAGTCAAAGATAGGGTCCCAGCCAAGGTTCTGGGATTCAATTTTTTAAAAAAAATCGGTCCCCACCGAAATGGACGAAATTCGGTGAATTTCGGTCCAATTTCGGACTGATTTCGGTGAAATTTCGAGATTGAAAGCTCAAAATTCGTTTCGGAGCTCACCGAAACGGACGAATTTCGCCGAAATTCGGAACATTTCGGTCGAATCCCAGAACCTTGGTCCCGGCCCCTAAAACACAACTGTACACACAATTACCATCTAACACACCGTCGCGCACAAAAATTACCAATACTTCTTTTCCAAACCGATTACCTGCGCTCCACAACATCAGAACTTTGCCAGATACACCTGAACTAGCAGATCCACACAGCCAAACTAGGCTTGCCTCATAGATAGATTTGCTACATTCTACTATATCGTTCACCCAAAACCGTGCTTGAATCTCAATCTCAAGAAGCTTGTAAAAGGAGCTAATATACACGAAGGAACCTAGACAAAAAAACGAGAGATAATATACTTTACGCCAAAAGCTATACCAATCTACCAACACAGAACCAAGAATTAACCCCAAGCGAAGGACGCATCCATCAGCGAGGCCTTAGGGATTGCGAGGCACATCTCATCCATCCCGAGATGAAGCTACGTACATACCTTCGGCGAGGAACCCTTTTGCGTGGGAGCGAGATACGAGGGTTTTGGCTTTTGTTTGGGGACGGATGGAGGCGGCTGAGTGAAATTTCGAGCGATCGGCGTTGCGTGCCGTCAAAACTGTCTCCTTTTGCTCTTTAAAACTGCCGTGGTGGCCGTCAAGTGCAACCTATAAGATCTGCTTCTTAATTTGTTCCTTTGGTTTAGTATATATGGAGCAAATATATCCGTGTCTACGTGGAGATTTTAAACGTATTTACTAATCCTACTCGATCGATCGATCGTATCAAGCAAGGAGTAAGCCTACCCCTCTTCATATCTGTACGTATCCTTATCTGCCTCTCCCTCTTCTATCTGTTATATGTTTCCTCCCTGGCATAGGCTCGCCATCCACGCCCGCCCCCTCCCCCGCCGCGATGGTGGAATGAATCGCGATCGAGTTCGCGACTTTCTTGCGCCATGCGATGCGCGCGGCGTTGATTAGTGCAGATCGATCCACATCAGACGTCCAGTGCAGATTCTTGTACCGCAACGGCAGCTACTTGAGTCCTGCTGCTTCAAGGCGACAAGCCACACATGCATGGAAGCTAGCTCCGTTGCTATCCCAGTGGGCACTAGCACTACAGGGAGGAGACCGTGCGTGACGAGGAGCAGCAGCAGCCAGCACAGCAGCAGGAGAGAGCGCCGTGCCGCCATCGTCGTCCACGCTGTGGTCCGGTTTGCCTTGGTAATTACCACCGCTCCAGCAGGTTGCTGCTGTGGTCAGGACAAGCGCGTACACCTTCGAGAATTCTAGCACATACGACTCGGACTTCTCGCGGTTCATCAGCCTCAAGTGGCTGGAGTGTTTGGGGTTCTTTAAGGACGACTGCCTCGCCGTCCGGTGAGACATGGCCATCGTCGAGAAGTCAGCTGTGAAGGATGACCTTGTGGAGGCGGTGGACATGGAGAGGCTGGGATGCTCTGCATGTGCAGGGAAGACCTCTGCTCTGCAAGCGCCACCATCGGAGGCCTGCCGAGACCGGCAGAGCTCAGGAAGGCGTTCGTTAATTAGGTTCTTCAGGTCCATCGGAGGATAACTATGCATGAATTTGCTCTTCATATTCGATTATTTTGTACTTCATTCCAAATTGGCAGTTATTCCAAGAATCTTGGACAGCCAAAGTATCTCAAGTTTAATCAAAATTGTAGAGAGAAATATAAAAATTTCTGACATTAGATAAGTGTACCATGAAAATATATTTAGTAAAGAATTTAATAATAATTAGTTCATATTGTAAATATTATTATCTTCTTCTATAAACTTGGTTAAAGTTGAGAGGCTTTGCCTCTCAAGATTCTAGAATTACTTACAAATTCAAATGGAGGGAATATATAATTCATATTTGAAACCCAAATAAATAGAAGTAGTTGTGTCTGTGTAAAAGCCTGTTACGTAACACGATTCTAATTCGTATTGGGTAACGTCCCATACATCAAACACGACCCATGCTTGAGTTACAACAATTCGCGTCTAACGATGATACATAGTTTGATTGATTCCAACTCGTGTTGGGACACGCTCCATGGATCTCAACCTACGCTCATATAATTTAGAATAACTCACGTCTAATCAGGATAATAGTCTGACGTATTGATTTTCATTGCAACACATGAGTACATTTGCTAATATATCTATCTATACCTCTCTCTCTGTGTAAATATTATAGGTCTTTGAACCCTTGATTCTTCACTAATCACTAAGAGACATAAATTTTTACCACTAAGTATGTAATTTGTTTACGGCTTTACCAGCGCCCGGACGTCCGGACGCGGGCATCCAGACGTCCGCCCGCGCATGATACTGCACTGCCTACGGACGCCCGCGCATGCTGGTGCACTGCCTGTGGACTACTGTATCCGATGTCCCACACCTGTTACTGCATCCGGTGCCCCACATGCCCCACACTTGTTGTGCCACAACGCTAGAGAGAAAGCATGTCCGTACATCATCTAGTTGCATGCAAGAGAGAGCACGGAAGGTCGGAAGCGCCATCTGCTCCTGCTGCGCCATGTGTGGGGCCTGTGGCCTGTCCTACCGTGTGGGGTGGGGGGAAGAGGGAGCATGTGTGACGTCCCCCATGCTACGTACTGCTGCACTGTCCGCCCATGCCTCGTTGCTGGCGTGTTGCTCGTTTGTGCGTGTTGCTCGCTTGTGCCCCCTGCGCTACTCGCCCTGCTACGCTGCTCGCCCTGCTAGTGGCTCACTGATGGTCGGTACTTGCTCGCCTCTTTCGTGGGGACCGCCTGCTTTGCATGCTCACAAAACACTTGTGATATGCATGTAAGAATAGATAAAACATTTGTAACATAAGCTTCTAACATATATGTAGCTAATATAACTTATGTAACATTCAGACGAGACACTTGCAACATATTTCTAAAATAGTTGAAACATTTGAAACATACACTTACAATGTACTTTTAAAACAAATGAAACATTTGAAACATACACTAGCGACAAATGTCTTAAAGAAATATGAAACATTGGTAATAGACCCTTGCAACATAAATATGTGGCCATTGCAACAGATGCAGCATTCCAATCTATTTTTCAACATCCATATAACATACATGCAACATACCACTTAAACATTTGAAACACTTTCGACATACTTTTGCAACACGCGTGAGTCACCATGATGCACAAATTGAGGCTCGTCGTCACACTAGATTGGAGGTCGAGGGTGACACATGGAGCTCGGCGGTGCGCTGGGCAAGCACCTGTGCTAGCCCGTAGCACCCCTGGGTGAGCACAGGAGGCCGACACGAGCACCCTGTGAGGTAAGCACACGGAGCAAGTGCGCGAGGTTGCAGCACCCATAGCTGAGCACATCAGGCCCCTGGGCGAGCACCACGCGGAGGTCAACGACGACGCATGGAGCTCGCAGATGTGTTGGACGAGCACCTGTGCAAGTCCTCAGCACCCGTTGACAAGCAACTTATGTAGTGAGCACAGGGCAAGCACTTGCGCGAAGTTACAACACCTCTCTGTGAGACACACGAGGCCGACGCGAGCACATGCTAGGCCAGGAGCACCTGCAAGGTTAGCACGTGAGCAGCAACTGGGAGGCCGGGAGCACCTGAGGGATGACTGAGCGGGTAGCACGGCAGTGCAAGCGAGCTAAACAATGGAGCATGCACGAAGTGTGGAAGGCGCGCAGTGCGTTGGAGGAGACGTATTTTTTAGAGCAGTGTGAGGAGGTGTGTGGCATCGGAGTAGCATGAGAGGGTGCGTAGCATCGGAGTACGAGCACGTGGCGTCCAGGATGGGTCGGACGACCGACACGAAGCATTTCCGATTTGTTTATGAATGAAACTTATTCTTTTTAGAACATAGAATAGCTTAATCGTCTATCTAATCAGAATATGAATTGAAATCTTAAACGGTTTGTTATCCAATCTAAGATAAAATAAATTTTTATGTCTCCAAGCTACATATATTATTGTAAATATTAACTAATATACCATGGATGTCATGGTTATTAATAAAATAAATTATAGCTTTTAAATTTTATAAAAAGGTACCACATAAATAGATATGTAACACTCTATCATTGTTTTCCATGATCATTTTATGTTTTTTGACTTGTTGCAACGCACGGGTATATTTACTAGTTAACTTCAATTGAGACGAAATTGATATTTATACAAAAATGGAAAAATATATTACAGCTCTATATATAAAATCTCTATATCTCTAGTATCTATACTACTAGAAAAGAGCCTAGCTTCCCTGTCCGCCCACGGCGCCTAGCTCCCCTCCGCAGCTTCTTCCCTCCCGCTCGCACCAACCGCAGTACGCCTGATCCAAAGACCAAAGCCACACCTCCCGCATCTCCCGTGCTGTTGGCAAAGCTCGTGGAGCGGCGGCACAATGGACCCCCATGCTGCTGGGACAGTGGACTCCCCTCGCCCTACCAGCCTGCCATCAGTGCCCTCAAATCCAGGTGACGCTCCAATCCGGCATGAGCAGGGTGGATTCGATGGGGATGGGGGCCTTCTATTAACCCCGGTCGAACATGGTGCATCGTCGGCAGCAGGATATGGAGAAGCCAAATGTGTCGCCGACCCGAGCCTTGCCCTTCAGCTTCTACACCAAGATTACGGTTGACAAGATCCTCAGGAGCCTAGGGAGTGGCGGGAATCTAAGATCCACCTGCCCAAACAGAAGCACTCATTGGCGCCGGCTACGCAGCCGGAGAGCGGTTCCATCTCCATGGTGTCTCTGTCTCCTCCGCGAGTGCATCAATTTGGTATCATATACATCCATGGCTGTATCGACCAGCATGTTCGGCACATACCACCCAATCCTATGACCACGAGTGCCATGTCGGATCACATCCTGGGACAACTTGCCACGCTCAACTCACGGATGGATTCCCACGACAAGCGCATCGCGCTCGCACGGAGAAATATTAGTCCAGGGACGAAGACGCCGGCAAGGACCACTACAGCGTGATCATAGCTGCAGGAGCGACGAAACCGTGGTGGCGAGGATGACATGGATGGCAACGGGGCCGCGGACGTGCCTGGGACGTGTTTTGCAAGCAAGCCTTCTGCGACCTGCTAGTGCTAGATACTACGACCACGCGGGTGCACATGGGTTCAGAAACACATTGATGTCATTTCCAAGTTATCTTGGTCCATAGATCAGTAGTGGCATCTAGATTTACTACCACTTCATAGTTCATACAGAACCAAGGCAGAAGGATGTATATGCACAGTTGGCCAGGTGCTATGATTGCTTCTAACCTGGTCGAAAAGGTTCATCCCATCTGTGCTTAAAGCAAGTTAAAGATGCCTTACCTCTCTGCCGATGTCCTTATTCTTCTTCCCATCGGCGGGGTACGGTGTCTCATCATTGTATCCTTCTTACGCTCTTCGCCATACCTGCGTAACAGATTGGGTGACTTTCCACATGCAAATAACCTATGAACCCGTGGAGCTCTAGGGAAATACCAAACGACCATTATGGGACCTCCCCTAGTCTTGGTACCATCATTTGATGCCCCTTCCTTGTACTGTGGAGCACACACTTGGGGCACTTGTCCATGTTTTTGTATTTGTCTCCACGTTTTAATATGTAATCATTGGAACACACATGTATTTTTTCCACCTAGAGGCCGATGGGGGCATGGGGCAGATCATTTGCTTGGCCAGGCATGTCTTTTCTGCCAACTCATTTTTTTTTCTAAGAGCATTTTCCTTATTATATCTAACAACTGATCGAAGCCTTTATCGTTCGATCCACTTGTCAATTTGAACTCTAACCGCATGATTTCAACTTCCAGTTTGCTCATTTGATAATTCTTATACAATGGTGTTTTGCCATCTTGTATCATTTTCTCTAGCTTTCTTAGTTGTCTTTCACTAACACATCCGGTCTCTATATTACGTCGCAGCTAAGAAATGCCATCGTTATCCTTAGTATCATCAGCTAGCATGTTACTAAGCATATTATTAACCGTGACCATAGGTTTCGTGTTGACACAGGGTTCCTCGTCAGTAACAGCCTCATGGAGGGCTTGAGTCAGGCATGTCCACATCATCATTGTTTGGCCACGAAACATTCACACATGCATACACCATATATCCCTGGTAATCAAGTGTGTTCCGATAGACTCAGTTTGAACCTATTTCCTTTCATTCTTGCTATCTTTGCATAGGCATAAGACCGGGTTCCCAACCCCCACATTAGCTTTGGCAGTAGTGATAAACCACTGACACCAAGAATGTACCACTTGTCTGATTGAGATAGAGTCATTGACTCTTGATCTCTCCACAAAAAAATATTGAGACAGTAATTGCAGAGAAATAAATAACAAGTGGATAAGCTTCATGAAAAATAATAAAACGTCAAAAGCACAATTTATTCTACACATATTTAATTTAGACACCCCATTTTAGGGAAAAAAATAATATATGCTAATTATGGAAAAATTGAATTTGACAGCCATGACCATATATAAATTGAAAATCGTAGCCCCATCTATTGAACACTAATAAAAAACAATTGTTCTACTCAATGCCACTAAAAATGGAGACACTATTTTTCAAAAAAAAAACTAAAATTGGAGATTGATCATGAATAACAATGTAGCTCCAAACAATGTGTTGGTAGATGACACAGATTAATTTGCACATCAAAATTGTAACATAATCTACTCTACTCCTAACAAAAACTAATTATAGCAACACATACTAACAGTCATCTTGACCAAACCATGTAATTAGCTAGGAGTTCAGATGTGTTGATGATATATAGACACCAACCATTTGGACGATGGATTCTCTACAAATTGCTTGGAAGCCTTGCACAAAGTCTAATTGGAAACTGCTTTCTTGAATGGAGAAAGAACTAGAATGGGACTCAAGCACTGTAGCCATCAAAACAAAGCTAATTAAGCAACAAAAAATCAAAGGAATGGATTCTTGTTACTAACTTTAAAGAAAAAGGATAAATCCATTTCTCAGAATCTAAGGGCTAGCTTCATGGTGAAGAGCAGCAACAAAAATAGACGGAAGGGCCCAAACGCGCGCTAGTGTTTGGGGTAGAAGAGAGGAGGAAGGAGGGGACGGTTGCAACCTTTTGTGTGCTGTCAGGCTTATCATTGTCGGTTCTTGGCTAGAACCGAGTGATAGCGCTCTATCACTATCAGGTTCTTGGCTTGAAACGGTACTGATAGGTGGTTATCCATCCACTGTTAGTTTTAGCCATAAACCGACACTAATAGTTGTTACCACTGGCGACAGGCTCACCTCCAATCATTTTTGGGTATCCAGAGCACAGAACCAACAGTGAAGGGTCATCATGGAACAAATTCGGCAATGATGTGGCCGGCACTAATGTGTGATTTTGTAGTAGTATCTTTCAACCATTGCCCAAAATCAACCCAACAAATAGAAGTTCATAGAATGTAAAAATTGTATCAGTAGGCAACAAATTGGTTCTTCTTATATGTGGAATACAACATACATATCATGGTATCAGTTGTTTTTTAATGTTAATTAATTTGCTTAAAATGATGGTGAATGACAACATGATCTGCGACGCCTTTGCTTCTTTGATGTTGATTATGCACCTCAGCATGGGAAGATAGCTAGAGAAAGCAACTTTATTTTGAATTGATGAGTGAGCAAAAGCTGTATTTTCACAAAACATGCATAAAGTTGTATTATGTTTCACAGCCAGGATAGGCAACAGGGCAAGCAACAACACAAAGCTGTAGCTGCATAGAATGTGTACTTTGCGTCACGGCGGGATGGGTGAGCAACAGGACAAAACTCAAGTAAGTTAAAGCTGTCCAAGAAAATCCCACACACCGTCAGTCCATCAGACAAAAGCTTTGCAAAGTTCCACTTCATTCGTAAGAGGTTGGCGTGATCAAGCTGTAATAATAATTGTACAAAAGATGTACAGAGAGCTGTAAATGTGTCCAGCTAGCACAAGCAAGATTGTTGAGCAACAAAACAAAACTGTAGTTACACTATCAAACAAAAGCTTAGTATTGCAGTTAGCATATGGGTGAGCGATAGAACAAAACTGCTGTTGCAAAATTAGCAAAAGCTTTGCTGGACAGAAGAACTGCAGTCACTAGCACACACGCTTTGCAAAGTTCCACTTCATTCAAAAGAGGTGAGTAGTGTGCAAGACGTCGTCGCATAAAACGCGCACAAATTTGTATTGCGTATACCACATCCAAGACAGGTGAACAACAGAACAAACTTGCAGTTGCACAATCAAACAAAACTGTTCAGGAGAAAGTTCTATTTATCTCGAAGATCAGAGGTGAATGAGCAAGCAAGTAAACTAGCAAGTGAGCCATTATTTGCACAGGCCGGCCTGAAAATCGGCATGGAGGTGAAGGTGATGAGCTCTAGGCTTGTCAAGCCGTGCTATCCACCAGGAGTGCCACAACCAGACACCACCGAGCACGTGCCTTGTTCGGTGTTCGACAAGATCACATACCACATCCAGATGGCCATCATCTACGCGTTCTCGCCGCCGGTGCCCTCCGTCGCCGACATCGAGCGCGGCCTTGCCGCCGTGCTGGGCGTGTACCGGGCGTTCGCCGGCCAGGTCCGTCTGGGCCCGGACGGCGGCGAGCTCGGCGTGCTGCTCAACGACCATGGCGCGCGACTCATCGTGGCGTCCGTGGACGCCGACCTCGCCGATGTTGCGCCGGCGAAGCCATCGCCTGAGGTGCAGCAGCTGCACCCTGGGCTCGAGGCCGAGACCGAGGAGGTGGTGCAGGTGCAGCTCACGAGGTTCGCTTGCGGCTCGCTCATGGTGGGGTTCACCACGAACCACGCCGTCGCCGACGGCCGCGCCACCAGCGACTTCCTCGTCGCGTGGGGGCGCACCATGCGCGGGGTCCCGATCGGCCTGCCGCCGCCGCTGCACCACCACGCAGGGCTCTTCCCGCCCCGAGACCCGCCGCGCTTCGAGTTCGAGCACCGCGGCGTGGAGTTCTACCGCCCGCCGCCGCCGCCGCCGGCAGCGTCATCCCGAATCGCAGCGCACGGCGGCGAGAGCGAGAGCGAGACCCGCCGCCGCCGCGACGACATCGTGATCCACAAGGCGCGCTTCACCGAGGAATTCATCGCCGTGCTCCGCGGCAAGGCTTCAGAAGGCCGAGGCGGCGGCGGCCACCGTTTCAGCCGGTTCGAGACCATCGTCGGGCACGTGTGGCGCGCCATGACGCGCGCGCGGGGCCTCGGCGGTGGTGATCATGACCCGTGCCAGGCGTCCACCATACGAATCTCCGTCGACGGGCGGCCGCGCCTCGGCGCTCCGCGGGGGTACTTCGGAAACCTCGTGCTCTGGGCGTTCCCACGCACCACGGTGGGCGAGCTGCTGGCGCGGCCGCTGACGCATGCGGCGCAGGTGGTGCACGACGCGGTGAAGCGGGTGGACCGTGCCTACTTCCAGTCCTTCGTCGACTTCGCGAGCTCCGGCGTGGTGGAGGAGGAGGGACTGGAGACGACGGCCGTGCTCGACAGGGACGTGCTGTGCCCGAATCTTGATGTGGATAGCTGGCTGACGTTCCCGTTCCAAGAGCTAGACCTGGGCACCGGCGGCCCCTCCTACTTCATGCCGCCCTACATCCCAACAGAGGGGATGTTCTTCCTCGTGCCGTCCTGCGTTGGCGATGGCAGTGTCGACGCCTTCGTGCCTGTGTTCAAGCATAGCCTTGAGGCCTTCAAGCAATGCTGCTGCAACGTGGACTAGCTAGGCAACAAAAGCCAATCGGCCAATGCCTCCAGTAGTTCATAAACTAGAATAATTAAGCTTTTGCTGGAAACTTTAATTGTTATGTCTGTGCCGTATTTTGGATTACCTTGGATTAATTACTTTCTATATCATCCTGATCAGTATTCTAGCGTGGGTGCATACATCTTCGACTTGTGCAAAATATGTACAAACTCGTATAGTTGGCCGAATGGGGCATGCCTGCTGGGCCGGCACCTAAAAGCACGGCCTGGCTCGAGGCCTATCGTGCCCGCACAACCTGGTGACAGTGACACGACTTGGCCAGCATGATGAACGTCACCGCTCACTCCCGTCCTCGAGCCGGGAAAAAAAAAACTGGGTGAGGCCCATCCCTACCACACGGTAAAAATTGTAAAGGTATCGTGTGGATCACATGTACGGCATGATCACCATGTAGACGGTTAGGATGATACAGCTGCACCGTCCTTACTGTACATGATGAGGCCTAGGTCTTACCTAATTTTTTTCCTCGAGTCGTCGCTTGCGACTCCCTCTTTTCCCGTGGCCGCGACATCTACTCATGGCCTTACAACCCCCCCCCCCCCCTCCTCCCTGAGCGAACAAGCGGTGCTGCCCCCTCCGTCCTCTCCTTCCTCCACCCCGGCCACCCCACCATCAGTGCCATGTTCGACGCACCCCCCCCCCCCCCTCCCAGCCCCTCTACACCCCAGGTCGACAAGGTTTGCTGCGGTGGCCTAGGTGACGACGCTAATGCAAGGTTTGTGGTGTGGCGACATCGTGGGTGCTCTGCTGCATGTGCGGCGGCGTCGCGGGCGAGCGGCTGCAACGGCGCCCAGCGAAGCTGAGCTGGCACGGGACTATAGACCGTTGTGCCTAGTGGCACGGCACGACAAGATTTAAGGCCCCTATTGTCATGCCTGGACCGCGGACCGCGACCTGGGAATGGTGGCCCTATCGGTTACGGGACAGCTACACTATCGTGCCGCATCATGCCATGCCTATCGGTGTCGTGCCTGGCCATGCTTGTGTCGTGCCCATGTCGTGCGGTTCCATTAGCCATGTATACAAACTCGCCAATCACCACCTTTGCAAAGTTCTTAAGCATGGACTTGTAACATGCCCGTTCAATTCGCTTTGCTGAATTTGTTGCTCTTTTTAGACGAAAGAATTACGAGTAAACTGATTTGTAGGTATTTAAATTATTTGGTGTTTTTCAGATGGGTACTCCAACTAAAAACCATAACTTTTGGATACTGGAATTATAGTTACGTAACTTTTATATATATATATATATATATACTCTAACTAAAAACGTAATGTTTAGGTACTAAAACTATACTTACATAACTTCTGGGTACTGACGCTTGAGTAGAGAGAGTGATCAGTAGGGTCCATGTGGATCACGTCATGGTCGGTGCCAAACGTGGCTGTCAGCGTCGCTGGACTCCACACCTAGAGCACGCAGCTAAGGCTGGGTAACGAGCCGGCTCGGCTCGGCTCGTTAAGGCTCGTTAAGATAACGAGCCAGCTCGGTTCAGCTCGTTAAAAGCTCGAACTGACTCGTTAGGCTCGCGAGCCAGATAAAAAAATATATAAAAAATAATATTTACATTTATTTAAAACTTGAGAAGAGGAATAATACAAAAATTAATACATTCAACCATTTTAAATCAAACAAAAATTAATTTGTGCTATGTATATGTCGACGGAATGCCGGTGATAGTGTACCGAAGGGTATGCCCAAGGTAGTAGATTGAGCGGTGAAGGTGCGCCTGAGACAAACAAGCGTAGCGCAGCAAGCGCGAGACACGAGATTTATACAGGTTCGAGCCGCCGTGAGGCGTAATACGCTATGTCCTATGTGTTGCTGTATCATATTGCTATACCATCTGAGTTATGCGATCTATCTCTGTCCCTCCTTATATAGTCTGAAGGGACAAGGTTACAAGTAAACTATCCAAGTTGGTACAATAACCGTGCAGTGCAGTGTCTTGCGCCACACGTCTTTATCTTCTGGGCCGGGCCAGCATTGATGGTGCGGTCCATGTCTTGTCTTATGGTACCGGAGGTTTATATCTCCACAGTTAGTCCCCGAGCGCCTTACATTCGTCGGGAGGTGTAGATCTTCAGAGTTGTTTGACCAGATGGATATAAGGAGCTCAGAAAAAATTTGAAAAAGAGCTTCTCTTTGGTGAAGTGTATCCACTTTTGGCACGGTAGAGCCAGTACCTTCACCGCCAGGTGAAATGTATCCACTTAGTCCTCGAGCCCGATAGTAGGTGACATAATCACGTGGTGTCAGGGTCAAAGTCTTCATTCTTGCTGATCATGTGAAGTGTCGACGAAGTCCCTGAACATAGCAAGTGATCGGAAAAAATCTTCCGAACAGGCGAGAAGTCGGCGAAGTCCCCGAGCACATCATAGTGCGCGGGACAGTTCTTCTGATCAGGCGAAGTGTTGACGAAGTCCACGAGCACGGCGATGCGCATATTAGGACCCCCGATGTGCTGCCCAAGATCAGCACCCTGATCCGAATAGCGTGGAGTGTCTTGATAACTCGGTGACGAGACCCCAGGGTCGTCGGTGGCGACGAGAAGCGATGACGAGGACAGCGAGTAGCGACGACGAGTCCCCAGCGTGGTCGGAGACGGGTTCCAGTGGGAGGTCGGCGAATAGCGACGACGTGTCCCAGCGTGGTCGGAGATGATGTCCGAGCAGCACGAGGGTGGCGAGTAGCAGCGACGAGTCCCCAGCGTGATCGGAGACGATGTCCGAACAACGCAAGGACGGCGAGGAGCAGCACAGCGATGAGTCCCCAGCGGAGACGTAGTCCGAGCAGCGCGAGGACGGCGAGGAGTAGCGACGAGGACGACGACGAGTTCCTGCAAAATAAATATGTACAATGGGTAGTACATGATGTTGATTTTAGAGCGGATCTCAATATTGCAGAATGCATGATAAGATTGTCCTTTTTTTTGTTTTTGTCATGTCACGTAATTTCCCCTGATAGTTAGCCTGTTACGTTTAAGCACCTGACCCGGCGTCTGGTTCAGAGGTTTCTTAACATGATCATGTTTGTGTGACGGCTTACGGGGCGTAGACAGGTTTCACGGATTAAGGCGTGTGCTACCAAGGTACGTTAAGCAACCCTTAAGAGAAGAAAACGGAGAGATACTTAGTATCTCGTCGGTGGATAAAATCTTCTGAGTGCCCGAGCTTTGTCGGGGCTTATGGAGATATCGGCGGCGAAGAACCATGGAGATAATTTCTGGAGATATATGGAGGTCGAAGAATATGTAGAAGAATATTAAAAATATCACTTAGCTTGGTCGACGTCGAGTGGAGTAGTCGGCGTGTCGAGGAGTTGGTCGTTAGACGGCTTTGGGTTTGCTGTTGTTGACGCCGCTGCAGAGTGCGACGACGAGAAGCGCAATTAATTCTCTGCCAAAAAATATCATATAGATTCGTGGAGAAATCCGAAGACTGATCATATAAAACAAAATATCTTAATTAAGATAAATAACCATGACTTAGCTTTTGATTTTGATGCGGTTGATGAGCACGTGAATCTCTGTGTCAGAAGCGATGACGTATATGTATACGTGCATGGTGCTGTAGATCACGTGTTCCACTTTTCTGGTTGATGGGCCGATGCACGTTCCGGAGGTAGCTGGTACTTTGGATCGAATCATGACCTTATGTATGCGAGTATCCTGAATACCTCGAGATTGGATCTGGCGTACGTGTGTCGGTGCCTGCAGTGCTAGGTACTGCTAGCAACGCTTGCCAATTCGGACTTGCATATGTTGGACCACATCTTTTCGTCTTGCGTGAATAGATGCAAATCTTGTGGCCTGTATGGTTGTAGCGACGTCGAGCTGCCGTGGATTGCCTCGAAACGATGACTCCATGGTAGGTGAAGAACGCCGTCGCCTGAAGCCAAATTGCCGTGGATGGCAATGATGTTGGGGTCCATCTGGTTCGCCGCCGCCGGACACCGTTGCCATGGTCCGCTGGTCGGCGACGACGAAGAAAAAAATATCCATCTTGTTTGTCATGAGATCAGGAAGCACATCCCTATCTGACGCGCCAACTGTCGACGAAATGCCAGCGATAGTCTACCGAGTGGTACGCCCAAGATAGTAGATTGAGTGGTGAAGGTGCGCCTAAGACGAACATGCGTAGCGCAGTAAGCGCGAGACACGACATTTATACAGGTTCAGGCCGTCGTGAGGCGTAATACCCTACGTCCTGTGTGTTGCTGTATCATATTGCTATACCATCTAACTTGTGGGATCTATCTCTGTCCCTCCTTATATAGTCTGAAAGGACAAGGTTACAAGTAAACTATTCAAGTTGGTATAATAACTGTGCGGTGCAGTGTTTTGCGCCACACGTCTTTATCTTCTAGGCCGGACCAGCTTTGATAGTACGGCCCATGTCTTATCTTATGGTACCGGGGGTTTATATTCCCACAGTATATACAAGTATAATAGGATATTGTAATATTAAATTATATATCTATGGTCAGCACTTCGTATCATACATAATGTGGTCCACGAGTATCCATACGCTCATAAAAAATAAAACAGTAAAATTCATAAAATAGTAAAATTGGTCACCAACCAGTTATAAAGTAAGACATAAAGTAGTACAATACTGTAATACCTCTGATATTACTGATAATTAAAACTGGCATGTCATCATGTTTAAATTAATTGCCTACATATGATTATGTTTAGGGATGTTAGAGTGACTTTATTGTTAAAGATGATGATTGTGCAATTAAATCCCTAATTGGAATTACAAAGTAAAATTTAAAAGAAAATCCAAAATAAGCCCTAATTAGACCACAAAACCTAAATAAAAAACTATAAGAAATCTGAGGAAAATATTTTAATAAAAGTTGTAGATCTTATAAAATGGAACAACTTTTATTTTTGGAGATTTCGAAGTTATACAGTGAAACTACAAATTAAACGCAAAATAGTGCTTTAAAATTTGAATTTGAAATGCTATTTCAAAAATTATCAAGAACCTGACCAAACTCTATTAAAGAAAGTTGTAGAGCTTGACAAATAGAACAACTTTTATTTTTACAGATTTTCAAGTTATAGAGGAAATTTTTTAGAATTGAATTGAATTGCAAATGAAATTCAAATTCAAGTTTTACCCCCTTTCTGATATTTTCAAAAATATTTCAAATTTAAACTTGATCTGAAAACCAAAAATGATCTACACAAAATTTTCTACAACTTTTATTTTTGGAGATTCATCTGATACTACATGCAATAGGGAGTATTGAGTGCAAATAGGGTTTGACCTTGAAAAGGGGCAGCTACAGTAACCGGCCCCTACAGTAGCCCCGGCTGGCCGTACGCGCGGCGCGCGCTGGTCGTCGTCCGGCCTGGGCAGGCCCCGGATGCCGGCGTGCGGTCGCTGGGGGCCTCGGACCTCCCTCGCGCTTATCCACTTCTCCGCTGCCCATATAAGCCGACGAGCCCCCTCCCTCACCGTTCTTCCCCTCTCCATTGCCACCGGCGACCACCTCCTCCGAGTGACGAAATTCGTCATGCCCGAGCCACCTCCACACCCTCCATCTCGCCAACAGCATCGCCACTCCCATGCGCACCACCTGAGCCGCCTAGGCTAGCCTATTGTTGCCGGAGTCGACCCCACGACTTGATTTCTTCCTCGGCTCCGACCGAACTCCGTCGAAACTCTCTCCGCCTTGGCCAGCCTCTCCTGGGTGAGCTAGGTTCCACTCTCTATGTGTTTCGGTGTCTATGTGGTATCTGGATTCTCATGCACTTGATGGTTTGGCCTCTGGTATCCTAGGTTGTCTGGAACACAGGTTCGTCGTTGGTTCGTGCCGCCGCGTCCGCCATTGTTGTCGAGCTCTTCCCTCTGTGCCACCTCGAGCCCGACTGGCTAGGCAACCTTGGTCGCGGTGAGCTCCTGGACCCTTTTCCCTGTTCTAGCTTACGCTCTAGTGACCGGTGTACGTCGGCGTACGGCACGCTGTCGCCGCGGGTCGCGTGCGCGGGAGCACCCGCTCCCCTGCGCGAGGAAGGAGAGGAGAGGAGGAGAGTTGGGCCGCGTGGGCCGGCCCAGTGCAGGCACGAGGAAGGGCGGGGTGATAGGGAGAGTGTGCGGGCAGACCGGGCCGGTTGGTCGTCGTGGGCTGGCTCGGGCCAAAAACTTGTTTTTCTATTTATCCAGGGAATTAGTTAATTTTTCTATTTTTGTAGCCCTAAACATCATGAAAATTTTTGTGAATGCTCTCTGTAATGTGTATAATATAGTGAAAATATTAAATAAATATTTTGGGCACTCTCTGTAGGGTGTAAAAATCAGTAGATTAATTAATAAATGCAACTTTGAGCAATTTTAATTAATTCTCTGTAATTACAAAAATCATGAAATTTATTTTGGTACTGTTGGAGCTCAAGATCTACCTATTGGTAAAGTTTGGGTTTATTTGGAAGTTATTTAATTAGAGGCTAATTAATATTAGGATAATTGGTTTATTAAAACGGTAATTAATTATTAATGACTTAGGGTTTGTGTGATTTTTGAATTGATTGTGGTCTTAGGTCAAACACCCTTATGACCTAAGGCATCTTAGGCTAAGTTACTTTAAATAGTATGAAAGGCGGTTGTACTTGTAGTTTACTTTATTTATTATGTCTGGTATTTCGTATCGCTGCATCACATTAAAGCATTCTCATTGCATACGTGTAGCGACCAGGAACGAAGAAGTGAAAGGCTGTGTTCGCTTCAGCTGAAAAGCTGAGCTGATTTTGACTGAAGCTTATTTGTTGTGAGGAGAAATACTGTTTCAGAGCTGAAAAATATGTGCTGTTTAGCTGAAGCGAACAGAGCCAAAATTGAGGTGACTGCTGAGGACACTGCTCCTGAAGTGGTGCAAGGCTTTGATATCTATGGCACAGATCCCGACCCCACTCTCTTCGCACTACAAGGCAAGCCCCGGTGCATTTAAACCCTACCTTGTGATTTATAAATGTTTATCACTTGAGTTAATCAACTGCATTAGGTTGATAGGAGTTGAGTGACAACCAATTGATGCATTACCATCCCTGCCCACTTACCATAATATGAGAACCTAATTTAAATAAAAGTATTTGGAAAATGCTTAATCCTGCTTAATCATTTAGATTTATGAAAATATTATTTTGAATTATGATGATATGGAAAGGTTGAATCACTTAAAAGGGAAATGGTATTGTTCTTGTTCAGTGGCAGTGTACTTGGCCAGTCCACTGTTACTGATGAGAATGGGTTTTTCGTTTCGGTGGTCATACGCTTGGGTTAGAGTCCCAACATATCGTCACCGATGGAAAAAGAATGTGAAAACCGTGTGGTCACCTTGTACTTAGGTTAGAGTCCTAATGCATGGTTTCCAACACAAAATGTATTTAGGGACCTTTCTTTGTAGGCCTGCTGTAATCGAGACTTTGCAACTTGCCACATACTATGGGAAGCTCTGACTCCGGTGGCTCTACTGCTTGAACCGACGACCACGCACTGAGAGTGGAGAGATGGCGAGAGTAGCATGTACCTGACTGTTATGAGGCAAAGCAACACTTAAACAAAGTGGTTAGACAATTATGAGGCGAAGCGAATTTTGCGCTAGCCTAACAAAAATGCAAGCCACCTGACCGTTCTAAGCTATAGTCTCTAAGTCACACACAAGAAGCTAAGTCACTACTTTACTCTAATCCTAAGTGAGCAACTACAACAAGTAAGAACAAAAAGATAAGTGCTCAAATATAAAGAAGAGGGAGATGGTCTTTATACCGCCGGTGAAGGGAAGATGAATACCAATGTAATCAATCAATCAACACAAATAAAATCCTCGGCAAGAGAGTTGACACAATGATTTTTACCAAGGTTCACTTGCTTGCCGGCTAGCTACGTCCTCGTTGTAGAGATACACCCACTTGGAGGTTCACGTGCTAATTGGCATCACACGCCAAACCCATCTCAAGAGTGCCGCACAACCAACACAAGATGGGAATCCACCAAGTTACGAGCAATCCACTAGAGTAGCCTTTCGCGATCTCCCACAGGAAAGGCTCAAGAACCCCTTACACTTCACCGATCGGAAGCGGAGACAATCACCAACTCCCCTCAACGATCCTCGCAGCTCCAAGCCGTCTAGGAGTCGGCAAACTCCAAGAGTAACAAGAGAATCCGCTGCGAAAAACAATCACCAAGTGCCTCTAGATGATCACACTCATGCAATGCACTTGATGCTCTCCAATATCACCAAATGATGATCTCAATCAAGTGGAAGGTGTGAGAAAGGAGTGGAGAGGCTCACTAGTTAGTAGGAGTGATTAGAATGGCCAAGAGAGGGAGCACAAGCCAGCCAACCGACTATAAATACTCCCCTCACTAACTACTAGCCGTTTGGCCTTTCTGCGCGGCGTCGGACTGGACCGTCGGACGCCCGCGCGTGCCACCATCAGACCAAAGCACACAGTCCAATGCCCTGGATGTTAGCCACATGTCCCTAGCCATTTGAAGTCGAACGTTGGATCACAACGGCAAAGTCTCGTGCCAAAACACACTGTTGGACACTCAGAGTTGTCATACTAAAGCGATCCTCCATCCGATGCTTCCACAGAAGACCAGAGAGCGCAAACCACCGTCGGACGGTGTCCTACGACCAGTGTCAGACTAACGAACCCGCCCGTCCGACGCTTCCAGAAACCAGACCGAGAGCTCAAGACCCCGTTAGACTCTGTCCGACGCCTAACGTCGGACCAAACTGATGCGTCCTACGCCCTGAACACAGCTCGCCGCGCCGTCGGACCGCGAACCCATAGTCCGACGCCCTCTTTCAATGCGTCCGACGCTCTAAGTCAGAGCAGAACAGGGTTAGCCGTCAGACCGAAGCTAGTGGTCCGACGCTCTCCGGGGTTAGCGTCCGACGCTAGATTTTCTATTGAAACTTCCCCAAAAACCTCCGAATCCAAAGTGTGAGGTTCCAAACCCTCTCTAACCCCTAAACTTCACCCCGTTTCCAAAGGTGCTAACACTCCAAAGTGTCTCTTACTTTAGTGCACGTGTGTTAGCCTTTTCAAAAGAGTTTTCAACGGGTTTTGTTAGTGTCACTAGCATCTACATGCATATGCAATGGATATGAACACTTAGTGGCACTTGATAACCGTATTTCATCAACGATTTCGCCCCTCTTGATAGTACGGCTATCTATCCTAAATGTGATCACTCCCTCTATGGAGTCTTGATCACCAAAAGCAAAGATCTCCTATATGTTATACCTTTGCCTTGAGCTCCTAGCTTTTCACCATCTTCCTTCTCATCACTTGATGAAGCTTGTGGACACCATTTGATGATGGACTTATACCATTTGCATGGATGCCGTCAATAGGGCTTTCTCCTCTTATTGATGGACTTACACCATTTGCATGGATGACGTCATTGCCCTTCACTAGTGGCCTCCACCGACTCGGTCCTTTGCTCTGTCTTGTTGTTTGCTAATTAATCTCATGAAGCACTTAGAGCAAAACGTTAGCAAACTAGGTTTCATCAATTACCCAAAACCAAACAAGGGCTTTCAATCTCTCCCTTTTTGGTAATTGATGACAACCTTCACAAAGATATGAAATGAAACCAAGTTTGCATTTCGGTAGTATTAGCTCCCCCTACATATGTGATTCCTTGTGTTTGGTTCAATTTTTCACATATGCATAGATTTGAAAGTTTGGGTGAGCTACCACTACCAAATGATGCTAAGGTATATAGAATGGAACTTTGAAGCGTGATACCATTGGAGTTGCGGAAATATACCATCCTTAGCACCATTGTTCACTAGTCATGCATCACAAACTCAAAATACCTCGTGAGATCAACATCCAAGCAAGAGAGGTACTTTGTATGAAAACTAAGTCCTATGTATGCTAGTTTGTCAAAACATCATTCAAATTCTATTTCTAAGCATTAACCAAACAAATAAGTATAGAAAATGAAGTTTGACAATGCAACAATTCATATGTTAATGCACAGTCAAATGCAACAACTTATTCATAAGCTTGCTCCCCCTACCTATGTGCATCCAAATTTTAATTGACCCCTTTCCTTTTTTATCTTTGTGACTTTCTTCTCCCCCTTTGTCAACAATCACCAAAAATGGTGCAAATTATGAGAGAATCAAGTCAATTAATGGGGTTTAGTTCATTTTCACTTTGGTTCAATCTAGATCACTTGCCTAGAATATATAACTAAGTTTGATCCATGGATAAGCTTCTTCACACCTCACTAGTAGGGTTATCTTGACCATGTTAAGTTATATATCATGAGCACATGTTCTAGATTCAACACTAGGTTTGCAAGCCCATCAACATGTCATATGCTACCACTAGGTCATTTAAGCACATAAAGCAATAGTGGTACCATATATACATCAAAACATTTGACTTTCCACGAATGATCCTATAAGATGCATTTCATGTCTATATGCACTAAACAAGTCCTTATCAAAGTATGAATGCCATGTCAACCAATTTTACCTTGCTTTAGTCGAAGGAGAGGCATGTCATAATAAGTGGGGATGTTTTTTACTTCATGTTGGAGTAGTCTAGTATGTTTAGCTCACTTCTCAACTTGCAAAAATCTTGACTCATCAAGTGGCTTGGTAAGGATATCCGCTAATTGATCTTCGGTGCCAACACTTTCAATTGCAATGTCCCCTTTGATTTGGTGATCTCTCATGAAGTGATGCCTTATGTCAATGTGCTTTATTCTTGAATGTTGCATGGGGTTGTTGGTAAGTTTGATAGCACTCTCATTATCACATAGCAAAGGCACTTTCTTGTATTTCAATCCAAAGTCATTCAAAGTAGCCTTCATCTGAAGTAATTGTGCACAACAACTTTCGGCACTAATGTATTCCGCTTCAGCCGTTGAGAGAGCAACACTATTTTGCTTCTTTGATGACCACGAAACAAGTGACCTTCCAAGCAATTGACATGTTCCACTAGTGCTCTTTCTATCCACCTTGCAACCGGCATAGTCGGAGTCCGAATATCCAATAAGCTCAAAGTTGGATCCCTTCGGATACCACAACCCAACATCTTGTGTGCCCTTCAAATACCTTAATATTCTTTTTGGGGCTTTCAAATGACTTTCTCTTGGTGAGGCTTGAAATCTTGCACACATGCACACACTAAACATGATATCCGGTCAAAATGCAGTCACATAATGGAGACTTTCAATCATTGATCTATATAGCCTTTGATCCACCATATTGCCACTATCATCCAAGTCCAAATGACCATTAGTTGCCATAGGTGTATTCATTGGCTTTGCAAATTCCAATCCAAATTTTTCACCATATCCCTTATGTACTTGCCTTGACTCACAAATGTACCATTCTTCATTTGCTTCACTTAAAGACCAAGGAAGTAAATAAGTTCACCGATCATGGACATTTCAAACTCACTTGCCATTATATTGCCAAATTCTTCACAAAAATCTTAATTGGTTGACCCAAATATGATATCATCTACATATATTTGCAACACAAATAAATCATTTCCAAGCTTCTTAGCGAAGAGAGTAGTATCAACCTTTCCCATTTTAAACCCTTTAGAGAGCAAGAAATCTCTCAATCTCTCATACCATACTCTAAGTGCTTGCTTCAAACCATACAATGTCTTCCTTAGCTTGTACACATGGTTGGGCTTCTTCACATCTTCAAGTCCGGGAGGTTATTCTACATATACCAACTCATTGATATACCCATTGAGAAATGCACTTTTGACATCCATTTGATATAACTTGATGTTGTGGGCACAAGCATAGGCTAATAAGATCCTAATTACTTCCAACCTAGCAACCGGTGCATATGTTTCTCCAAAATCAAGCCTTTCTACTTCAGTGTAATCTTATGCAACCAATCTAGCCTTGTTCCTTATCAAAATGCCATCTTGATCTTGCTTGTTTCTAAAGGCCCATTTGCTTCCAATCACAGTGTTTCTTTGGTCTTTCAACTAACTCCCAAACTTGATTTCTTGTGAAATTGTTGAGCTCTTCATGCATGGCATTAACCCAATCAACATCTTGCAATGCTTCCTCAATCTTGGTTGACTCTATGGATGATACAAATGAGAAATACTCACAAATTTGAGCTAACCTTGCTCTTGTTTGAACTCCACTTTGAATACCACCAATGATTTGATTCAAATGATGATCCCTTGCAATAGAGACTGGTTGGAGAATAGGAACTTGCTCATGTGATTGAGATGAACTAGCTTGTTGATCTTGCACTTGAGATTGATCTTGTGAGTCACTTGCACTTGTTTCATTTTCAACTTGCACACTTGTATGAATAGCACCATCATCTTCATCATCATTGACTTGCCTCGGCCTAATATCACCAATATCCATATCTTTCATTGCATTTGCCAAGTCATTGCCTCTCACATCACTAAGATTTTTAACTTCATCTTGAGAGCCTTGGGTTTCATCAAATT
Organism: Eremochloa ophiuroides; assembly: GCA_038502445.1. NCBI lineage: Eukaryota > Viridiplantae > Streptophyta > Magnoliopsida > Poales > Poaceae > Eremochloa > Eremochloa ophiuroides. The sequence continues at coordinate 36,040,057 of JAHLJS010000009.1, forward strand.
TAACATCATGCACCTCCTCAAGAGTACCACTAGCCAAATTCCAAACTCTATATGCCTTGCTTGTGGTTGAATAGCCAAGTAAGAAACCTTCATCACATTTCTTTTCAAACTTGCTCAATCTTGTGCCTTTCTTGAGAATATAGCTTTTGCAACCGAAAACCCGAAAATATGCAATGTTAGGCTTTCTATCATTCAATAGCTTATATGGAGTCTTTGCAAGCATACCATGACAATATAAGCGGTTGATGTAGTAGCAAGCGGTGTTGATTGCTTCGTCCCAAAAAGAATGACTAACATTGTATTCACTTAGCATTGATCTTGCCATATCTATCAAGGTTCTATTCTTCCTTTCAACAATGCCATTTGATTGTGGTGTATACTTGGGTGAGAATTGATGTCCAATGCCATACTCATCACATAACTCATCAATCATAGTGTTCTTGAATTCACTATCATTGTCACTTCTCACTTTCTTGATGGTTGTTTCAAACTTATTTTGGCTTCTCTTGACAAAAGACTTGAATAGATCATACACTTCACTCTTGTCAACTAGAAAGAATACCCATGTGTATCTAGTGTAATCATCCACAATCACAAGTCCATACTTCTTTTCACCAATACTAGCATATGTGGTTGGTCCAAACAAGTCCATATGCAAGAGCTCAAAAGCTTTACTAGTACTCATCATACTCTTCTTAGGATGTGTGTTTCCAACTTGTTTGCCGGCTTGACATGAACTACAAAGCTTATTTTTCTCAAAAGTGACATCTTTCAAGCCTCTAACTAGATCATGCTTCACTAGTTTGTTCAATTGTTTTATTCCAATAGGACCAAGCCTTCTATGCCATAACCAACCCAAACTTGACTTAGATATCAAACAAGTTGATAATTGAGTTTCACTAGCATTGAAATCCACAAGATATAGGTTGTCATATCTAAATCCTTTGAATATCAAATTTGAGCCATCAACACTAACAATTTCAACATCATCAACCCCAAATATGCACTTGACACCGAGACCACAAAGTTGTGCAACCGAGAGCAAATTGAAGTTCAAGCTTTCAACTAGCAACACATTTGAGATAGACATGTCATTGGATATTGCAATCTTACCAAGTCCTTTCACTTTCCCTTTCTTGTTATCACCAAATGTAATTGCATCATAGCCACTATTTGTACTTGTGTTGAGAGAGCCAAACATACTAGAATCCCCGGTCATATGTTGAGTGCATCCACTATCAAGTACCCAATGCCTTCCTCCGGTTTTGTAATTGACCTACAAAAAGAGATCAATTCCTTTTAGGTACCCAATGTTGGTTGGGTCCTTGGAGCTTAGTTGTAACAACCCGGGTTTTCCGATAAACAAAAATACGAGCTTTTTAAAATTTTTCCTGCAACGTGTGTGAAGCATGTGGCTTCTAGGTCAAACCGTGACTAATCCACTAACAATCGTTGCATGCATGTAGATTTGTTTGTAGAAATTGCCAGAGTTTTATAGTTGGATTATTGTTTTGAGTTTCGGAGTGCACAAATCCATGGGGAACTTCTCTCAAACCTCTTGTATTTTCCTCTCTTGAAGGTCCACTCGAATATCTCTCGAGACACATTTATTCCCATTCCAAATTCCAACGCCCAACCCTCTCTAACCATTTCTGAATTTTCCCTCCGATTCCATAAATCAAAATCCTATCTCCTTTTATCTCCTAGTCATCGAGGTGCACATCAGTGCATGCTCGTGTGCTCACTTAGTTATTTACGTGAGGAGCACATGCATGTAGACCAGCAGCTTAGCTGCTCTGCCTCTCACGCAAATACTCCTTGCCTGTCTTTCACGTGTGCTGCACGTGCTGAAATGTTGCCGAACACAACAGCACACACCGGCCTCCCTGACCCTCTCTGCACATTCACTGGCCCAGCCTGGGATCCAGCCCAGCTGGCCAACGCGCGCACGTAGCCCAGCCCTGCCCCTGCCTTGGCCCATGTGAGCGCCACGGCCCAGGGCGGCCCAGCTGCCGCGCCCCCTGCCGAACCCTAAAGAGGGCAGCGCCGCACCCAGTCCCGGCCGCCGCCACCCACTCTCACAGAAGCGCGAGCACACGCACGCCACCACGCGAACCGGCCCCTGCACCCTTCCCGATGTGCGCCACGTACCCCGAGGTGCGCACGGATGCCAAGGACCGCCGTTCGATGCTGCGAAGCCCTAGCCGGTGTCCTATAAAAACGAAGAAGCGGCCGCATTGTTCATCTTCCTCCCCATGCGCCGCCGCCACCTCTGCTCTGTTCTGCCAGCCGCCATGGCCGCCTCCCGCCTGCTCTCCTCGTGCAAGTGCCCGGGCCACCTCGCCTCATGATGCGTAGTCACCGACGTGTCGCGACGGGTTGGCTCCACCGCTCGCCACGACCGCCACACCACGGTTCTATGCCCGGGTCAGCCACGCGCGTGCGCGTTGCTGCTGCAGCCGGACGTCTTCGCCATGATGTCGCGGTCGCGACGTCGTCTGCACCGTCGGCAACGCCCCGGCCATGCCACGGACGCCCTCCTCGTCGAGTCGTCCCTGAGCCCCCACCTCTGCACGACGTCGCCCCGGCCACCACCTCGCCACCGTCGTCAAGCCGAAGGAGCCACAGCCACCGGAGCACCGCGAAGGCCCCGGCCAGCACCACTGCCTCGCGGCCCCGCAATGCCGCAGCGACACCGACGAGCACCTCGACCGCCACGGCTTCTCGACGCCACAGCCAACGCCGCACACCGCCGACCACGTCCCCAAGCATGCCTTCTCGCGCTGGCGCCATGAACACCACCGCACGGCCAGCTGCCCGAGAACGCCATGACCGCGACTGCAGACCCGCCACGCCACACCGGAGCTCTCTCCTGTCCACCTTCCCCAAGTCACAGCAGGTCGCCATGATGCCTCGTCATCAAACCACTACGACCGAGCAGCGACGCCCCATGCCCGAGCTCACATCCAACCCCACAGCAACACATCGAAGACCCTATACCTCTCTCTAGAGTTCCTTCTCTTCGTAGGTGAGCACCGAAGCTAAGCCCTCTCCTTGTTCCTTGACAATCTTGCCGATACCCATGTCTGAGAGATGGCCTTCGTGCCTCTGTGAACACTGCTGCAGGAGAACGGAAGGACGTGCAGCGTCGTTTGACGATCCCGAGTCTCGATCACCACCTCGCCAAGCCACGACCTTGCCGAACTGAAGAACCGAGAGCACGAACATGCCACGACCCCGTCCGAGCCGCGACATCGCACGCCCCGACGAGCCTCCTACCCCGTGTTGCCGGCTACACCACGCCGAAGGACGGAGCCGGTACCACTGTCGCGGATCGGCACGGCACGGCGATCACCCTGCACGGCGTCAACTCCCCGCTGCACCACCATCCTATCTTCGTCAGCACCACGGTGAGCACCACCACCTTCTCGGACCCACCATGTGCGCCACCGCGTCCTACCCCAGGGAACGCACCGGCAGAGCCACCACCGGCTCAGGAAAAACACAATGCACTCACGCACGCCGGACTAAACCCAACCAACCGGACGACACACCATGAACATATATGACGGGCATCGCCATCGACATAGGCCTTCATGCTATGATCCAATGCCTTGTTGAGAACCTGGCCATGCTCCGCCACCTCCCAGCCATTTGATGCCACCTCCAGCCAGCCTTCGGCCAGCCACAGCCCCGTCTGACTAGCCGCAGTCAGCCAACAGCAAGTCATAGTCGGCCAGAAGCTACCAGGAGATGGCCGAGAGGAGCCGGAGCATGTTGCAGCAAGCCTCGCCACTTTTCCTTTGACATTGACCCTGTTCGACCTTGTGCCGTAGCCCCGTTGCCACATCTTGATGCCCCATAGATGATGATAGAAGATGCTGGACTGTAGGAAGATCCCAATTAATAGATAAAGCTGGACTGTTGGAAACCAAATCAATAGATGGTGTTGGACGGTTAGAAAGCCAAACTGGTATACGATGCTGACTACTGGAGGGCCCTTCTTTTACTTCTTTATACACCTGTCCACCATATTGTACCCTATCTTTACGACCTGTCCGTCCATATATCTATTGTACCCTATTCATATGTATCTGTTGTACCCTATTCATATGTATCTGTTGTACCCTATCTTCATGTATCTGTTGTACCCTATCTTTACACACAGTCTGTACGTTGTATCTGTGACACAGGATCCATTTATCTTCGTGCTATGGAATTGTGCTACTCCACTGTCTTGTCGAGTTGTTGTGTCTTATGGTCGTGCCTTTGGATCTTATTGCTGGTTGTTCTTGTTGTCTGTCTGTGTGCCATGGCTTCGAGCCGGTTGAGGGATTGTACCTCGTTCGGACATTGCGATCGCGGGATCCGTCCTGCCATGACCGTAATGCCGGGTGTAACTCGACCCCTCGTTGGTGTAGCTTGTGGCCGCGAGCATGCCTCGCCATGACCATGGAGCAATACCCCGTGTGCCATTCTTTGATTCTTCGTGCTCAGACCCTCGTATGCTTGTACCCTATGCGACCGTCGTATTCCTTCGATTCTCGCGGTGACAACTGCACCGCCACGAATTCAGGAGATGACTTAGTGCCAGTGCACCCAGGTCGTGGTAGCCTACGGGTGGTTTGCGCACTTGCGTCTTTTACATGTCACTCTCTTATGACGCCCCATCTATTCCATGGCGTGCGCGTTGGAAGAAGTAGACCACTGCTTTATTATGTTTCTCGCTCATTGTCCCCGCATAGCCCGCTCTACTCGATCCCGTCTTACCCATGGCGATTGGATCAAAGATCGGACTAACTCCTTTTAGTTAGCAAAGCTATGGTCTATATCGAGATCTCGGACCTATGCAAGTCGACCCGATCGACTAACTTAAAACCATCTTCACTAAAGATGAGACCGAGAATATGAAATGGACATGCCTAGCTAGCTCCTCCCTCTCCCCTCGCTCTCTCTTGAATTCTTGGTGTTTAAGCACTTGTATGATTGTACCCGTTTGAATCACAGCCTTGGTACCCTACAAGTGGATTAAACACTTGCACTATTTTGTGCAACATTTATTGTTGATAATTCCTTGTTTTTCCCTTCTGATCGGCCATCCTCCGATCCCCGTCTTCTCCGTGGCAGTTCGGATCGGAAGATCGTGAGCCGTGGTGTTTGCTATGGATCATCTCTAGCCTAAACCATTTATTATAAGGCCATATTGGCTTGGCCGTGACATAAGCTTGTGCATAGCAAACCCCACTCTTAATTTTTCTTTGGCCCGATGAAATCGGACATAAGCCGAGAGGGCCAAGTCATGTACCTTTTATTATTTCTCTAGTATTTATGGATCTTCCCGCGTCCTACCGTCTTTTAGTGTATTGGGTGTTTTCTTGCCTTGCGTTGCTTCGCGGAGTAGCCGCTTTCGGATTAGCGACGATCGGGTTGAGGACCGCTGGAGGAGGACATGGACGACGACAGGAACCATGGAGTGAAGTCACCCTGGGGGAGGTGGCCCTAGTAGAACGACTACACTAACTGAGGAGTGCTCATACCACTACTTCCTCGACAACGCAGGTGTCATGGCAGCACCCTCTTTTAGAGAATCCTATTAGACATTGCATTATTAGAACTGCTAGCGCTTTATATTTACTCCTTGCTAGTATATGATGCATACTATCACCTAAGCTGTTAATACCCTGCTTGCAACCACTTTACCATGCTACCAAGCTTCGCACTCGCGCTCCTTTATATATATATACATCTTCCTACCTGCTTGCTTGCATGTTACACCACTTTATTTATTTAACTCCACTCGCATTATATCTGTGATGTGATGTTGATGGGGAAATTGGGAATGGTTTACCTGAACATAGAATTATCCACTGGACTTAACCATTAGGAGAGCGTGCTGCGTGTTTCTTGGGTGTGTGGTGAGGGTCGAGTTCGACCAACTGGGATATACGACGAGCTGTGTAAGCAAGTCATGCCGGGGGTGCAACCTGGGCATCCCCACGAGAGATACCTGTGGTGGGTAATGACTTATGAGGTGGTTCCGGGATGTGCATTGAAGTCCCGTGAGCGAAGGTGCCGTGATGGCACGGGGAGAGTATCCCCTAAGAGGAGATGCCTGCTTGGTCACAACCTAGGATCTGACTAGTGACCGGAAACATCTGGATTCCCTTGCTACTCACTCGCTTCTGATGGGCAGGGAGACGACTGGACTACTTGGTAGGGCGGTGCCACTACTGCTAGGTTGAGAGGTGATAAGGGTGGGCGGTGACGAATGGTAGATTCCCGTACTGTTCTAGATGCGCAGTACCACTGATGGGGCCCGGTACTGTGTCTCCCAGTCTCAGTGTGATGGTGTTGGATCCGGAATGTCCCAGGGCTGAGTGGCAGGGTGGCATCGACCTAGGCAAGCAAGCACCCTAGAATTTTGCCTAGATGATTGTACAGCATCGATAATGGCTAATCTTGTGAGTAGTAAAACCTCTGCAGAGTGTATGGTTGATCGATCGATACATATGCCGATTCGTCGGCTATGGACCTCTCCTAATGTTTCTGCAACCACTATTAGGAGTGGTGTATTCTTTTCTCTCCCTGGATGATGATTGTCCGGCAGTGTGCCTGGTGTGGCAGTGTGCCATTGAGACAGGACCCGAGGGGGAGTTGGGCCTATCGACTGAGTGTGAGGTGGTGTATGGGTGGGATGATGGAATCGGTATGGGTTGATGGATGGTGTGATATGGGTTAAAACTTGATGAACTATTATAATATTTATTACTAGATACTACTTAGCATGTGCTTAGGTTGCAAACCACGGCCATATATTAGGATCGCCAGATGCCTTGTCTTCTCTTTTCCACCAAAGCTCATCGGTGCTAACCATGGCCTGCACATATCTGGCAGTGTGCAGATTACCTGACTAACAAAGATGTTGAGATGAGAAAGATTAGAAGGTCTCGTGCCTACACTCAAGTTTGGTTCAGGAGATGAAGACCATGCTGCGCCAAGATAATATTAACTCTAATGGTACCCGTGAAGGAGGAGCCTTCACTGGACAACATACTCCGCCAACTCTGATGACGACTAGATATGCTTCGGCTAGAATAACCATGTAATAGGTGTCTATTCAGTTGATGTAACATTTTGTAAGAATTTACGATGTATGACTTTAATATCAACTGGTATATGATAATGCGATGAGATCAATCTTTGATTTTATCACATTATAACTCATTCTGTGGATTTTCCCTTCGAGGAAAATCGAGGATGTTTCATTAATGACTAAGCTTTTTGTACCCAAATGATCTTCTTCTTTGGACCTAACATGGGTGTACCAACAAACTTAGCCTACACCATTTGAGCCCTTTGTAAGAATGTAGCAAGAATCAAATTTAATTGAGGATACATGAGACTTGGATTGCTTGCTTTTGCATTCATGCTCTAAATGACCAACTTGCTTGTATTTTGTGCAATACCGGCCATTTCTCTTCACAAAACAAGTCTTGTGAGGAGCAAAGGCGATCTTGCCTTTCTTGGGGTATAGCCCAATCCCTCTTTATGGAGAGATGCTTTTTGGCTACCCAAGCACATAAGCAAGCGGTCCTCACCACCATAAGCTTTGGCTAAGGAGTGATTTAGCTTTTTAACCTCCTCCTTTAGGTTCTTGTTCTCAACTACCAGTGAGGGATCACTAGTGGATGAGGTAGTAGAGCAAGTGCTACAAGAAGGGTTAGTGGTGGCAACAATAATAGGTTCACAAAATAAGTCACATGTCCACCTATGTTGCAAGTTTTAATTTCCTTCTTTTGTTCTTGACTTTGCAAGTCCACATTTTGACCCACAAGAGAGTAATGAGCTTCATCAAGCTTAGTGTGAGACTTTTAAAGCTTCTTATGGTCTTCCTTTAGACTCTGATAAGATGCTCTAAGCTCCTCAAGTTCTTGCTCAAGGAATAGTTTATCCTTGCGCAAGGCCTTACATTCCTTTCTTAGTGAATCAAAGTGAATGCGTGCATCATCAAGCATGTTAGTTAGATCTTCTTTTGTTAGGTCATCATCACTAGATTCACTATCGGATGATACCTTTGAGCCCTTGGCCATGAAGCAAGAAGGAGTGTCGAAGATAGAAGGCTTGTCATGAATGCCAATGCTTGCACGAGCCTTCTTCTTGCTTTTCTTCTCATCATCACTATCTTCATTACTTGAAGATGCATCACTATCCCATGTCACCACATGAGAGCAATTCTTCTTCTTCTTATATGAGCTTTCTTTTCATTCTTCTCCTTCTTCTCATTCTTGTGCTTCTTCTTGCCCTTGTGCACATCATCACTAGAATGTGGGACAATCGGCAACCAAGTGATCCTTGCTTCCACAATTGAAGCATCTTCTCGACCCATCAAACTTCCTTGAGTTCTTCTTTCTTCTTTCCCGGTAGCCTTTCTTCTTCATGAATTTGCCAAATCTTCTCACTAGAAGGGCCATCTCCTCATCACTCTCACTTGTGCTTGAAGGGTCCTCACTCGATTCAATCTTTGCTTTGCCCTTGCTCTTTGATGATGATGTGGCTTTGAATGCCACGGTCTTCTTCTTCTCATCCTTGTCATCTTCATCTTTCTTTTTGCTCTTGTTGATCAACGCTTCTTTGTCACCATCATTTCTATAAGCATCATCGGTCATCACCTCCACTAGGACTTGATTTGGTGTCAAGTCACTCAATGTGGTCTTCACTAGCACGGTGATCAATGTGGAAAACCTCTTGGGCAAATACCTTAGAAACTTCATGGAGAAGTCACTATCCTTCACTTCTTCACCAAGTTCTTTGAGCTCATTTACTATCACTTGCATTCTATGAAACATTTCCGGAACACTTTCATCATCTTTCATCTTGAAACTAGAGAATTTATCTTTGTAGATGTATGCCATGGCGGTCTTCACACCCTTGGTGCTTTCATATGACTCTTCAAGCTTCTTCCAAGCTTCATGAGCACTCTCAATGTTCTTGATTTTCTCAAAGACCTTCTCATCCACAGCCTCATGAATAGCACAAACCGCAATATCATTGAGTTGAAGCAATCTTTCTTCGGCGGTTGTGGGATTGGCCGCATTGGCAATCTCAATCTTGGTCTCCTCAATCTTCCAAACCTCTCTATTGATTGACTTGATATGTGAGGTCATCTTACTCTTCCAATAAGCATAATTTGTGCCATCAAATTGGGGTGGCTTCTTGGTGTTGTTGATGTGAATGTTGAGTTGAGCCATTCTAACACCATAGGTTTTTAAGCCTCAAATCAACGGTGCCTTGACTCCGATACAACTTGAAAGGTCTTAAATGGCTAGAGGGGGTGAATAGCCTATAAAAATTCTACAAACAACACATCAACAAAGTGGTTCGACAATTATGAGGCGAAGCAAATTTTGCGCTAGCCTAACAAAAATGCACCTAACCTGTCGGTGCTAGTTTTGGCGGGTGCTAACACCGGCTAGTGAATTTGTCTTTTGCGGTTGAGGCTCCAGGTGGTGTGCAAGGGGGAACACAAAGTTTATACTGGTTCAGGCCAAGAGGGCCCTACGTCCAGTGGAGAGGCAGATCGTGTTGCCTTGCACCGGGGTGCTTGTAGTAGGGGTTACAAGCTGAGTGAGGGAGGGAAGTGCTCCCAAGTCTCTTGTGAGCATGTAAGTGCGTACAGGTTGCTAGTTGTGTGGTGAAGTGGTGTGTGTGAGAGTGAGAGCTCGTGAGCTTGAGAACTTGTTCTAAGGCTGACCTCTGCTGTCCCTTTTATAGTCACAAGGGAGGGGTGAGGGTAGCGCGTACATTGCTATGCATGTTACACTTGGGAGTTGTTGTCACTGTTGACTATCGTCGGCCACGGTCTTGTCTCTGCGTCCCAGGGGTATGGCCGTAGTGGTTCGTACGATCTTGGTGAGTTCCAAGGCGACAATAGTCATCGGGATTACAGCATGGTGTAGTTTCACACCTGATGGCTATCTTCCTGCATGATGTGACAAGAGGGTGAGTCACCTTCGGGGCGTTGTCTCCCGAGGCTCGGGACTCCTGGAGTCATGGTGGAACAGAGCAGGGCGACACCTCCCCTCGGGCGCATTTCTGGCTTTCGGACAGTGTTTCCCAAGGGTTAGGTGGGCTCGGATGGAAGGCATGCTCGTCCTTTCGAGCGGACAGTGCAGTAGTGCTTTTCCCGTTCTTGCGTAGCACGTTCGTCAGGCGCTTGGACTGTCATAGTCGTAGTTGGTAGATCCCGGCGCAAAACGGTTGGTAGATCCCGGCGCAAAACGGGGCGGAGCACCGTAGACCATACTGGGGAGGATATGGCCGTAGTGGGTCCATCAAATCCATCGCCAGGGAAATCCTGACAGGTGGTATGGCCGTCGTGCGCGTGCGAAAGCACAGTCGCAGTCGAGAATCTCGCCTGACGGCACAGTGCTTGTAAAGTGGTCAGAGAGGTTCCTTGTGGTCCAAGATTGCTCTGCTGACGTCAATTGTACATTGGATGCTTAAGAAAGATTGCGCCCGAGGGCGATGGGGGAGCTCGGGCGAATCGGAGAATCGGCACCCGAGGGTGCCGCTTTCTCGAGCTCTCTCGGGAAGGCTCAGGCGAATAGGAGAATCGGCACCCAAGGGTGCCGCTTTCCCGAGCTCTCTCGGGAAGGCTCAGGCGAATAGGAGAATCGGCACCCAAGGGTGCCGCTTTCCCGAGCTCTCTCGGGGAGGTTCAGGCGAATCGGAGAATCGGCGCCCGAGGTGCCGCTTTCCCGAGCTCTCTCGGGGAGGCTTGGGCGAATCGGAGAATCGGCGCCTGAGGGTGCCGCTTTCCCGGGCTCTCTCAGGGAAGCTCGGGCGAATCGGAAAATTGGCGCCCGAGGGTGCCGCTTTCCCGAGGGTAGGCTAAAGTTGACGCAGCATCGTCATGGGCCTCCATAGGTGCGGCCTTCGCGGGCTTCCACAGGCTTTGCCTGGGCTGGGCCGTGTTGTGAATAGGTGTTTTTGCATCGAAGTTGGGTACCCCATACTTTGGTACCTGATAGTAGCCCCCGAGCCTGTGGTGGAGTGAAGGCACTCCTCCACAGGCTCAAGCTGGCTCTTCCTGTTGAGGAGATGAAGTATAGGTCGTTTTCTCCGGTGGGTGCGTGCGATGCACCCGCCAGGTGTAGCCCCCGAGGCTTTGGAGGGATGTTATATCCCTCCAAAGGCTTAAAATCGTGATTACGAGTCCTCGGGTGCTCTTTGATTTACTTAGGAGAGGTGATTCCTTGGAAACGGAGCCCCTGAGCCTCCCATCATGAAAGGGAGGTTGTCCGGTGGTATTTCCAAGGTGCAGGGTAAGTTCCCGAGCCTCCGTTTTCGTATAGGAGATCGATCGGGTTCTTCCCTGTCTTTTTCGTTAGTTCAACCTTCACGCTCTTTTTTCGGAAAGAGGAAGGTTTGGTCCTACTCGACCTCCTCGCTTGGGGCGCGAGTCGGCATTTTCGGTGAGCTACAAACGGGTTGGTCCAAGTGAAGGTCCGTGCCCCGTTCGTTGGGGGTCGGCTAGTGGCCCGAGCACACTCCAAATGTTTTCTGAGGATCAATTAGTGGATGTCGGGTCCCTTTGATGGGTCCCGAGGGCTTGATGCCTCCCACGGAGGGATTCCACGTAATCGACTCGCTACTGGGACTTGGACATAGCGCGGGATGTCCCTTGTGACACTCAGGCGTCGGGATACTGGTCGTTTTCATGACCCATCTGCTTGCTGTCCCTAACTCGGTTTCCCTGGGACGACTGTTCGAGCCACTGTGGGCCAGTCTTCGATCCCCTGGGAACGTAACGGGCGTCCGAGCCCGAGGTTCCTTCGTCAAGAAGGAGAATGTATCGGCGGGATCGAGGCGAATGGGCGTGATGATTTGGCTCGCCTTTTGAGGCACGAAGCCTGACGGACGCGATGGTTCGGGGCAGTCGAGGCGGTTGCGTGCGCGAGGCCGGCAGCGATGCTGGGATCGTGGAGGGTCCCACGCAGTTAATGCAGCGGATTTTCCGCATCTCACAGGATTCGCCGCCTGGGTATATAAGGAAAAACAGTGATTTTTTCTCTCTACCCTAGCCATTCGCTTGCGTAGCCGTTCGCCTTCTTGCTTCCGTCGTCCATCTTCTCGCCCTCGTTGTTTGCTCGAGTGAGAAGCGCCGCAGCGGCCGCCATCGTTGTCTTTCCGCCGCTCTTCTTCTTTAGCTCGCCATGGCTTCATCCCCTGTTGCCACCGATGCCGCTGCCGCCACCGCCGACATACTCAGGCTGGAGCCGTGGCCACGGAGCACCGTGACAGAGGCAGATCTGGAGCGGCTCGTGGAGCTGGGGCTCCTACGCCCTCGAACCGACGAGGAGCGTCCGGAGTGGGTCGTGTCGTCGTGCGACCATGACAAGCCAAACCCCAACGAGGGGTACGTGGTGAGCTTCATCGCCTACCATGAGCACGGGCTTGGGTCACCGCCGAGCCGCTTCTGCCGGGCGCTGCTCTTCAGCAACGGGCTGGAGCTCCACAACCTCACCCCTAACTCCTTCACGCAGGCATCGATTTACGCCGCCCTATGTGAGGGTTACTTCGGAGTACCCCCGCACTGGGACCTGTGGCGTCGCATCTTTTGCGTCGACTGGTACACCAAGGCGGCCAGTGCGAAGAAGCCACGGGTGATCCGGCGCGCGGGGGGCTGCGGCCTCGTGATCCGTTCCGTCTCGTACTGTAATACCTCTGGTATTACTGCTTAATTAATTTGCCATGTCATCATGTTTATTATTAATCATCTGCATATGATTGTGCTTAGGGCTCCTAGAGTGATTTGATTTCATTTAGTATTGATTGTGTAATTAAGTCCTCAATCAAAAGTCAAAAATAAAAATTAAATAAGAAATCAAATTAAGCCCTAGAGTTGACGTAAAACCCTAATTCAAAATCTATAATGAATCTGATGGAAGTATCTTAATGAAATTTGTAGAAATTTTAAAATGGAACAACTTTTATTTTTGGAGATTTTGAAGTTATATTATAGAAATTCAAATTTAACTCAAATTTCTAGGTTGAAATTCAAATTTAAAACTTCAAATTCAAAAATATGTTGAATCTTCCAAAACTCCCTTTATAGAAGTTGTCAAGCTCACTGAGTAGAACAACTTTCATGTTTACTAATTTTCAAGTTATTGACAAAATTTAAAAGTAATTTTGAAAATACAGTTTAAATTGGAAATTTGGATTTACCCCCTTTTTTGTAATTTGAAAATCTGATCGAGTTTGAATTTGGTGTCAAAAGCAAAAATGATCTGCATAAAATTCTCTACAACTTTGGTATTTGGCATTTCCCCTAATTCAAACAGATAGGTCCTCAATTTAATCAATTTAGCTTTTGACCTATTTGAAACCTACACTGTAGCCAGGGGGGTCCCCCTGTTCATCTTCCTCGGCCGTACGCGCGTGCCGCGTGCGGCGCTGGGCATCGTCCTGCTAGCGTGGGCGGGCAGAGGCGTTGTCGAGCAGCCAAGGGAGGGCCCCGGACCGAGCCCGACCTTATCCCATCCCTTGCCCAGCGTTTAAAGGCGACAAGCACCCTCTCTTTTCCTCTTCTCCGCTCGGCCGCCGGTGAGATCTTCCGGGTCCGCAAGAAATTCGCCACCTTCAGTTCACCTCTGGCCAATTCACTTCGTTGCCAAGCCCAACACACACCTACGCAATAGTAGTTTCCGTTGGCGTGAGCTGTGGTTCTGTGCCGGGCCCGGAACGCGGTCGCCGGCTTCGGGTGCCTTCGGAGCGCCGCCGCCCGCCTTCGTGCCGTGCCCAGCTCGTCGGGGTGAGAATCCCTCTTTTCTGTGGTCTCTTCTAGACTCATGATGCTCCATTGGTGCTCATGTGCTCGGTCATCTCATCTATGGTGCACTGGGTAGGTCGGAACGGGGGATCGCCGTCGCGTCCGAATCACGGTGACCATCACCGCCGTCGCGCTCGCCGTTCTACTCCACCTCGGTCTCCACCAGCTATCTTAATCGACTCGCGGTGAGCTCCTGGACCTTCTCGACTCAATACCCTAATCGCTACCGCTCCGGTGAGGGCGGAACAGAGCCACCGCACCACCGCGTCCACCATTGATGGGCGTGAGCTCGTCGGAGGCGAGTAGGCTTCGGTCTAGGTGTCTTGAGCTGTCCATTAGGTACTAGGGTTTGGGTTAGCGTAGTTGGTTCCGCCGTTGAGGTCGCCGGCGGCGAGGTCCCAGCGGACCGACACGGTTGCGCGCGTGCGCGGGAGGCGTGCGCAGGCTTAGGGATGAAGCTGACAGACGGGGCCCGTCTGTCAGCGGCATCGGCGGCGTCAGCGCGGGCGGCCTGGCTCAGGTGGGTGAGTTGGGCCGGCCTGCGTCCTCTGGGCCGATTGGGCCGATTCTGTTTTTCCATTTTTCCGAGCTATTAAATGAACTTTTCTATTTGTATTATTTAGGAATAGTGCTCCTATTTCATCTTTTTGTAGGAATATTTGTACTGCTCCTAAAATCACCAAAATTTTTGTGAGTGCTCTCTGTAACATGTATTATTTAATAAAAATGTTAAGTATGTGTTTTGGACATATTCTACAGTAACTAAAAATAAGCAATTTAATTCATAAAAGCAACTTTGATGAATTTTAATTAAATCCTTGTTAATCCAAAAATCATAAAAATTTATTTGGTACTATTTGAGGTCAATAGCTAACTACTGACAAAGTTTGGCACCAAACGGAAATAGTTAAATTATTTATTAATCACATGCTTTATAAATTGCTTATTAAAGAAAATAAAAACCTTAATCATTTAGGGTTTTGATGTGATTTTGGATTGATTGCAATTCTAGGTCAAACATCCTTATGACCTAAAACGTCTTATATAAGAGTCATCATGATTAGCCTGTGGTAGGGTTATGATCAAGTCTGTACTAATTATTATTGAATCCTATTTGTCATTTCATGTTGCATCGTATTCATGCATTCATTATTGCACACGTGTAGTGACCGAGAATACTGAGGTGAAGCCTAAGGTGACAGTTGAGGTGCCTACTGCTAAGTTTGTGCCAGGGTTTGATATTTGCGGTACCGACCCTGACCCAACTCTTTTTGCAATCCAAGACAAGTCCCGGTGCATTAGCCCCTCCTTGTGATTTAAAATTTTTTATCACCTTGAGTTAAATTATTGCATTAGGTTGATAGGAGTTGATTGTCACCAAATTTGTTGCATGACCTGCCATGATAAATTACCCCGAAACTTGTTTTAAAATGAAAATGCTTGAAAATGCTTAGCCCTGCTTATTAAGGTTAGTTTTGCATAAAATGCTATTTTCTGAGCTATGAAGATATACTAATGATGAATATGAATTTACAACCGCTCGTGTGACCTACATTTCGGTTAGAGTCCCAATGTATTGTCATCGACGGATTGAAAACCGTTCGGTTGGCTTTGTACTTTGGGTTAGAGTCCCGATGCATTGCCGCCGCCGGAAAAATGAAAATGAAAAAGGAAGTCCATTCGGATGGATGTGCACAAGAGGCGGCATTCCCATGTCTTGTCACCGACGGGCATGAACTTGGAACCGTTCGGCTACTTTGTACTTGGGTTAGAGTCCCAATGCATGGTAACCAACGGAAAAAAGCTTTAGGGACCGTTCATTGTCGGCCTGCTGGATCGAGACATTGCAACTAGCCACATACTACGAGAAGCCTCTGACTCCGGTGGCTCTACCGCTGAAACCAACAACCACGCACTGGGAGTGGAGAGATGGCGAGAGTAGCGTGTACCCTCGTGGCCGGCGTGCCTGGAGACTAGAGGAGTACTGTGCTCTCGGGTGGCGTAGGACCGGTTCCGGGGTATGAAAAGCCGTGGTAGGCGTGGTTGGCATATGCAAGCTTAAGTGCTACATATGCAGTGTGGATAGGGATCCCCAGCTGGGTACTTTCTGGATTCGAATCAATGTTGCTCCTCAGTTAATGGAGACTTGATCCACTGACTTACACCGAAAAGTGGTTCGGAACTAGGTGTTTTTGAGAATGATTAAGAAATTGAAAGAATGTGACATATGAGAAGGAATATTGGAACTATGGTTATGATTAAAATAATATTGAGATGAAATATTGAAATAGGATAGTAATGCTTTTCTGCAAAACTCTTGAACTCTTGCTCACAGCCTTACCTTGACTCTCCTCAGCCTGCATTCCTGAGTCTCATCTTTCTCTTTAGTCGGGTAAGTCTTGCAGAGTACCCCAGTACTCAGGGTTTGTTAACCCCTGTTGCAGGAAGTCAGTAGCCGAAGGTCTGTCTTGCTCCCTGCTGCGTGATGCTCGTTTGTGAAGGAAGTGATGATGAGTGATGTTGGACCCTTGGGCAGGGTTCATATTATTATGTGTATCTGCTACCCTGATGCTACTTCTATTTAGGAATAGATTGTAATAATTGTACATGAATTTATATTTGAACAACTAGTTTGTAATCTATGTACTATGAAGTCTTCCGCACCTTTACTCTGATGTATTTTATTATGAAATGTTGTAACCCTATAATGGCTTCGCAATGGGATCCTGTCGGAGAATACGGGCGCCTATGTAGCCCGGCAGAGCTGCCTAGGTCATCTGGAACACGGGCCCGACTGTCAGATGTCATTAGTGGTGATGACAGGTGCCTGTGGGCCACGTGATTTAGGCGGTTCTGTTACACGTACATCCCCTGCAAGGCCCCCTCCTCCAACAAGGGCTGGCACCACGGCTGGTTCTACCTCCGCAATGACGGGGAAGGCGTTCACCGCTCCCCTTCCTCAATGGGAGTGGGGGTGCCCGACTAAGGAGGCCAGGCATCTAAACATCTACTTCGACGCGCTCCAGGTGTTTCGCGATCGGGGTCTCACGGGAGCCAGCATGGTGGCACAGTTCCATGCGCGGATAGTGCTGCCACTGATGGAGCGCAGGCTGGCGCTGAACTAGATGCTGATCGGGGCGTCGCGAGAGGGCACGGCAATGCTGCCCCAGAATATCGGCCAATAGGAGATCATGCGTCGCATTAAGTACATGGTGGGCGGTCATCATACCTGGGATGAGCTGAACCGGGTGCCCATGCGCCCCCACACGGGCTTCATCGCGCTGGTGAGCACCGCTTGCATCGTCGTCTTTGTGATTCCCCGGTCTTCTTCTAATTTCTTCTCCTTCCATCACAGGGCCTTTCGAGGACCGGGAAGCTCTCCCTCCCCTGTCCCGGAGGACCAGCTGCAGGGGACACAGAACCGCTTGCGCACCGAGGAGGAGAAGGCGAGAAAGGACAAGATGACCGCCCTAAAGCGGAAGAAGGCCCAGAGGAGGATTCCCCCACCGACGAAGAGGACGAGGAAGATGACGATGATGATTTGATGATCCTGTTGGATCGGCCCGTAGTGGCCACAAAGCCCGCGGTGAGCGCCGATGAGGCAGGAAAGGCTCCCATGTCGGCGTCTGCCGGCGGATGTGCCGGGGCTCGTGACTCGAGCCCCCAGGCAAAACTGCCAGAGACCGTGTCTGAAAGCGCGGTCTCTGGCAGCGATACCATTGGAGCCATGGCTCTGCCTCCCAGCGGCTATGAGGGCCCGCTGGAGAGGCCGGGAACGGGCTCGGACCCGGCGTCCGAGCCAGGCTAGGCTGTTGCCGGTGGGACCGAGGGGTCCTTGTTCTGGCGCACCCTCCCTTCCGACGCGTCGCTGATCGGCGCGACGGCCGAAGGCGGGGGGAGCGGAGAGAAGGCGTCGTCGGGGTCGAAGCTGGCCAGCGCCAAGACGCCGGACCTCGAGCTGGGGTCCTCCCAGATTCAGGCGTCCCCGCCGAGGGACGGTGGCGTCAAGGAGACCCCCGGCGCCCAGGCAGGGCCCCCACCTCAGGGCGGGGCTGGCCCTGACGCCGAGGTGGCGCCCACTTCGCCGCTGGCGGCGCGTCCCGCGTCATCTGTCGTCCCGCCGAGCGCGGGGGCGGCGAGGAGGAGGGTGGTTCCGAAGACGAGGTAGATGACTTTACCTATTACTTCTATTGCCAGAGATCTGTCCTGACGTTATGAATGTTCCTTCCTACCTTTGTTGTTTCAGGAAGCGCTCGGGGTCAGACCTCCAGGTCTCGCACCTAAAGGTCCTAAAGGTGCAGGGTCACGACACGACCAGGGGGAGTGCCCGATCGATGGACGAGGACATCCATCCCCCCGCGGGTCCGGTGGTGGTGTCCGAGGTTCCTCCTTCGATAGGGGTCGCTCCGGCTATGACCGCCATTGCCGCGCCCGCTGTCGACGTGGAGGCAGCGCCAGCGCTTCGGTCATCAGTTCTGGAGAGGCTTCGGGAGCGTCAGTTGATGCCGCCTCCACGGAGCCTACCGCCGCGGGTTTAACAGCCATAGATGTCGACGTGGGAGCTCCTCCCCCTCGTGAGGAAGGCCCCTGGGCTTTAGCAGTGAGGCAGCCCCGCCTCGGGAGTTGACCGCCTCCCGGATCAAGTGGGCGGACCGAGCGGATCCTCAAGCGCCGCCCGTCTTCTCGCTCTGGGATGACCTCGAGGCTCCTAAATGGGACGCCGTTCAAGAGCTCGGGCTCAGTTCGGCGGCGAGTCTCCATGCGATCGCTGATGTCCTCGAGACAGAGCTCCCGGCTCAGCTTCAGGTGAGCCTTCGTATTTCGTAACTTTACCTGTGTATGAGTATCGTTTTAACCGTCTCCGCTCCTCTCTCCTTTCTAGGACCTTATGCACACCTCCCAGGACAAGTCCCGCTTCCTCCGTGGCGGGCTCGGGCTCTAGAAGCAGCTTGACCTCAAGGGGAAAGCCCATGCCCGTGCCCAGAGCAAGCTCGCCGCCGTGACCTCCAAGTTCGCTGAAGTGAGTGTCGGCAACACTATCTTGATGGAGGAGGTTGAAGACGCGAAGGGCCAAGCTACTGCCTCGGCGTCACGGGTGCAGGAGCTGGAGGGCGCCCTGGCCGAGGCGACGAGGGAACGCGATGCCGCCCGACAGCTTGCCGTCGAGAAGACTTCTGTCGCTGAAGCCTTGGCTTTCGACCTGAGTGAAACTCAGGCGGCATTGCGTCAGGCGGTCGGCGTGGCCGACTCGGCCCGGGAGGATGCACAGAGGGCTCAGGAGGAGGCTGACAATATGTGCACTATCGTGCTTTTCGTTCCATTTGTCTTGGTTGCTTATTGCGTCTTTGTTCACCTCCCTGTTTTGCTCCCGCAGCTCTGCAGGCGGCTTATGACGGCGAGGCGGCCGATCACCTGGAGCTGCAGAAGGCAGCGCGCGCGCGCTATGCGACTCCATTGGCATTGGTGGGGAACCTTCGGGGGTCTCGCTTCGGAACCGACTGGAG
This sequence comes from Eremochloa ophiuroides, assembly GCA_038502445.1. Classification (NCBI taxonomy): domain Eukaryota; kingdom Viridiplantae; phylum Streptophyta; class Magnoliopsida; order Poales; family Poaceae; genus Eremochloa; species Eremochloa ophiuroides. The sequence continues at coordinate 36,059,395 of JAHLJS010000009.1, forward strand.
GCACTTTACAGCAGCGTCGGCGGCCGGGTCAAGGAGGCCCCGCTGACGGGCGTCCAGAAGATGTTGGCGGTCGTGAAGTCCCATTAAGGGAATTTTGACGCCGGCCCTGTCAGCGAAGGTTTCCTTGAGTTCGACGATGCCGAGCTCCTGGCACTAGAGGACTCGATGAAAGAACCCGGAGAAGCGCTGGCGGGCCTCTTTGAAGCCGAGGTTGAACTCCCTCCATTGGACCTGCCATGAAGATCAGCCGGGCCGTAGTGCCCTTGTAAAAAATAACCTTTCGTGAGTGGTTGGGAGGAACAAACATATGGCCCTTCGTGGCCTTAATATTTATATAAATATTTGCTGCATGTTTGTTTTCGATTCGTTTCGTGCTTTTTCCTTAGGCGTTTCTTCTTGCCGATCCTGTGCCCGGGCCATCGAGCCTCGTGGGACTTTTTTGGGTGTCGTAGCTTTAGCGGCGTAGACACGGCCGTAGTCCTAGGAGTCCTTGGCAGGAATAATCCTTGGAAAAAAGGTTTAGTTGTCCCGAGCCTCCTCCCTTTGCCGAGCGTAGATCTTATAAGTTTTCTTCCGAGCGCGAGTTGGCCTTCGAACGCGGAGTGGCGAGGGGAGATGCTGTAGCCCAGGGGTGTGAGCGGTCTCCTCGACTCGGCCGGCTCTATCCTCTGGGGCTTCTCTTACTCTTCCGAGTCTTACAAGTTCACACTTGGTTTTAGGAGAGAAGCATGTTTTAGGAAGAAATAATTTCAATGGGTTTTGAAATTTTTGTGTTTTCGAAATCGTTGAGGCTCGGAGGAGTCCGGGGGTTCCCCCCGTCCTAGCCCCCGAGGGAGGGTCGGCCTTTCCGTAGGTTAGGCCGAGCCTCTCTTTTCTAATGCGCGGTGAAATGAAAGATCATCTCGCTCCCGAGTATAGCCTCGGATCAAAAATCTAAAAATCAGGTAAAAAGAGTAGAAGTCGGGTCTTTTTATTGATTTCAAGATTTTACAAATTGTACAATGCTCAGAATCTTAAGGATAGAAGGGACGTAGCTGTTCAATGTTCCAAGCGTTGCTGTAGACCTCGCCCTTCTCGTTTGCGAGCTTGTACGTCCCGGGCTATGATGAATGGTCCTTCCCACGGTGGTGTGAGCTTGTGATGCCCTTTGTTGTCCTGCCTGAGCCTCAGCACCAAGTCGCCTACACTGAAGGCTCGGTCTCGGATGCGCCGAACATGGCACTTGCGTAGGGATTGTTGGTACTTGGCAGAGTGTAGCAAGGCCATGTCCCGAGCTTCGTCGACTTGGTCCAATGCCTCTTCACGGGAAGTCTGATTGCCCTGTTCATCGTAGGCTCGGACCCTCGGGGCGCCGTACTCCAAATCCGTGGGGAGGACGGCCTCGGCACCGTACACCAGGAAGAAGGGCATGAAACCCGTGGCTCGACTTGGCGTAGTCCTTAGGCTCCATATCACTGCCAGGAGCTCGGCCAGCCACCTCTTGCCGAACTTATTCAATCTGTTGAAGATTCTCGGCTTAAGGCCTTGGAGAATCATGCCATTGGCACGTTCTACTTGGTCGTTCGTTCTTGGGTGAGCTACCGCCGCCCAGTCCACTCGTATGTGGTACTCGTCGCAGAAGGCCAGAAATTTCTTTTCGGTGAACTACGTGCCGTTGTCAGTGATGATGGAGTTCGGGACACCAAACCGACGGACAATGTCGTTGAAGAATAACACCGCTTGCGCCGAGCTAATTTGGGCGATCGGCCGAGCTTCGATCCACTTAGAGAACTTGTCGATGGCAACAAGTAAGTGGGTGAAGCCTCCGGGCGCCTTCTTGAGGGGCCCAACGAGATCCAGTCCCCACACGGCAAAAGGCCAAGTGAGGGGAATCGTCTAGAGAGCTTGGGCCGGGAGATGCATCTGCCGAGCGTAGTATTGGCATCCCTCGCAGGAGCGTACCACCTCGGTAGCATCGGCCACGGCGGTTGGCCAATAGAAACCTTGTCGAAAGGCATTGCCGATGAGCGCCCTTGGTGCAGCGTGATGGCCGCAAGCTCTAGCATGTATCTCTTCAACTAGGCGCTTGCCCTGGCTGAAGGGGATGCAGCGCTGGAGGACTCCCGAGGGTCTCCGTCGATAGAGGTCACCGTCGGTCATCGTGAAAGGCTTAGCTTTACGTGCCAGCCGCCGAGCCTTGGTCTTGTCGGAGGGCAAAATCCCTCGGACGAGCCAACTGACCAGTGGCTCGCGCCAATCTGGTTCGTCGTCGTCCAGTTCGGCTTCAATCTCCATCGCCTCGGCTTAGTCACCGGCTTCCACCAGGGTCTCGGGTAGCTCCCCTTTGTCGGAGGGGTCGGCAGCCCCCGAGGGGTTTCCGTGGCTCGAAGACGCTCTGAGTTCTCCCGGGGGCTCGGGGGTCTCCTTCCCCTTGTCCTCCGAGGGATCAATACTGACCGAGGGCTTGCGGAGATCGTTGGCAAATACGCCCGTTGGGACCGAAGCCCTTTCAAACGCGATCTTTGCCAATTCGTCGGCCTCCTCGTTGTACCTGCACGCGATGTGGTTGAGCTCGAGGCCGTCGAATTTTTCCTCGAGCAACCGCACCAGCTTGTAGTAGGTGGCCATCTTGGGGTTCTGGCACGTCGACTCCTTCATGACCTGGTCCACGACGAGCTGGGAGTCCCCTCGAACCTCGAGACGCTGGATCCCGAGCTCGATGGCGATGTGGAGTCCGTTGACAATAGCCTCGTATTCGGCCATGTTGTTGGAAGCCGTGAAGTGCAGCCGCAGCAGGTACTTGAGCTGGACCCCGAGGGGCGAGACGAAGACGATGCCTACGTCGGCACGAGTCTCCATCATCGACCCGTCGAAGTACATGACCCAATACTCCTCTTGGGTCGGGAGTGGTGGCAGCTGCGTCTCGGTCCATTCTGCCACGAAGTCCGCTAGCACCTGAGACTTGATGGCCTTTCGTGGCACGTAGGTGATGCCGTCAACCATGAGCTTGATAGCCCACTTAGCGATCCTCCCAGTCGTCTCCCGGTTCTGGATCACCTCCCCGAGGGGGAAGGATGATACCATTGTCACGGGATGGGATTCGAAGTAGTGCCGCAGCTTGCGCCGAGCAAGAATGATTGCGTACACCAGCTTCTGAATCTGAGGGTAGCATGTCTTGGTCTCGAACAAGACCTCGCTGATGAAGTAGACCAGCCGCTGTACCAATAACGCATGCCCTTCTTCTTGCCGTTCTACGATGATCGCTGCACTCACAACTTGGTTAGTAGCAGTGACATATAGCAAGAGATTCTCCTCTTTCATAGGGGGCACGAGAACCGGTGCTTTTGAAAGCAGAGCCTTAAGCCTTTCGAGGGCTTCCCGGGCCTCGGTGGTCCAGGTAAAGTGCTAATTTTTCTTTAGCAGCCGATACAAGGGAAGTCCCTTCTCGCCGAGCCATGAAATGAATCGACTCAAGGCCGCGAGACATCCCATGAGTTTTTGCACACCCTTGAGGTTCCGAATCGGACCCATCTGTGTGATGGCCGATATCTTTTCCGGGTTGGCTTCGATGCCACGCTCGGAAACGATGAACCCGAGGAGCACGCACCAAGGGACACCGAAAACACACTTCTCGGGGTTTAGCTTTATGTTCCGCTTCTTGAGGCATTCGAACGCCTCTTCTAGGTCGGCTACTAAGTCGCCCGCCTTCCTAGATTTTATCACTATATCGTCTACGTAAGTCTCAACGGTTCGCCCGATGAGGTCCCCAAAAACTTTGAGCATGCAACGCTAGTAAGTCGCGCCCGCGTTTTTGAGGCCAAATGGCATGGTTGCGTAACAATATGTGCCGAAAGGAGTGATGAAAGAAGTCGCTAATTCGTCGGACTCTTTCATGCGAATCTGATGGTAACCGGAATATGCATCAAGAAAGCAAAGTCATTCGCAACCAGCAGTGGAATCAACTATTTGATCAATGCGAGGTAATAAAAATGGATACTTAGGACAAGCTTTATTTAGACTAGTGTAATCGACACACATTCTCCATTTTCCATTTTTCTTCTTAACCAAAACAAGGATTAGCTAACCACTCTGGATGGAAGACCTCCTTGATGAATCCGGCCGCCAAAAGCTTCCGCACCTCCTCCCTGATGGTTCGGCGCTTCTCCTCGTTGAATCGACGCAGGCGCTGCTTCACCGGCTTGGACCCAGCCCGGATGTCCAAGGAGTGCTCGGCGACCTCCCTCGGGATGCCTGGCATATCCAAGGGACTCCATGCAAACACATTAGCGTGCTTGCGGAGGAAGTCGACGAGCACGGCCTCCTATTTCGGGTCGAGGGTGGTGCTGATCTTCAACACCTTGTCGTTGGGGGAGCTCGGGTTGAGGGGCACCTCCTTCACTCCCTCAGCGGGTTCAAAGGTGCCCGCGGCCTTCTTGGGGTCGGGGACCTCCTTTGCCATCCTCTCGAGGTCAGCAATGAGGGCCTCGGACTCTACCAGCATGCCAGCGTACTCGTAGCACTCGACGTCGCACTGGTACCGTGCTGGTAGGAAGCGCCGATGGTGAGCACCCCCTTTGGCCCCGGCAGCTTGAGCTTGAGGTAGGTGTAGTTAGGGACCGCCATGAATTTGGCGTAGCATGGCCTCCCGAGGATGGCGTGGTAGGTGCCGTGGAAGCCCACCACTTCAAACGTCAGGACTTCCTTCCTGAAGTTGTCAGGAGTTCCGAAGTAGATGGGCAGGTCGATCTGCCGAGGGGTTGCACACTTTTTCCGGGCACTATCCCGTGGAACGGGGATGTCGTGGCCCGGAGGAGCGAGCGGCTGATCCCCATCGAGTCAAGGGTCTGAGTGTAGAGAATGTTGAGGCAGCTACCTCTGTCCATGAGGACTTTGGAGAGCCTCGTGTTGCCGATGACGGGGTCGACGAGCGGGTAATGCCGCGGTGATGGGACGTAGTCCAGGTGATCGTCCCGGCTGAATGTGATGGCATCGAGGGACCAGTTGAGGAAACATGGTGTTGCTGGTCCGACGGAGTAGACCTCCTGACGCTCGCGCTTTCGCTGTCGCGGCGTAGGAGCGGTCCCAGGCCCACCGAAGATCATGAGGCACTTGTCGATGGGCGAGAACTCATCGACCTTCCCGTCCTTGTCCTCCTGGCCCTTGGCGGGCTTTTTGCCGGTGTCGTCCTTGAACGCCTACCGGCCGTAGTGCTTTTTGAGCATCACACACTGCCCGAGCGTGTGATGCACCGGACCCTGATGGTAAGGGCATGGTTTGTTGAGCATCTCGTCGAAACGGCCCCGAGAGGGGGCGTGCCCCCTCGGGCTCGGTGGCTGCCATGAGGGACTCATTGCAGAGGGGCCCTTCCCTTTCTTCTTCTTCCTGTTTGGGCCTCGGGAGAAGGTGCCCTCGGGGGCCTCCTCCTTCCGTTTGCCCTTAGAGTCGGAGAAGAGGGCTCCCACCGCCTCGTCCCACGAGGTGAAGCTGGTTGCAATCTTCATGAGCTCGGAGACGCTGGTGGGGGTCTGACGTTCCAGCTCATGAACGAGCTCTTTGCAGGAAGTTCCTGCAGCAAATGCTCCGACGACGTCGGAGTCGGCGACCTGGGGCAGCTCATTGTACTGCTTGGAGAACCGCCAGATGTAGTCCCTGAGGGACTCGCCCGGCTTCTGTTTGCAGCTTCTGAGATCCCAGGAATTGCCAGGGCGTACGTATGTGCCCTAGAAGTTCTCTAAGAAGATCTTGACCAGATCGCTCCAGTCAAAGATCAACCGCGGGAGGAGATGTTCCAGCCAGGCTCTTGTAGAGTTGGCGAGGAACAAGGGTAGGTTGGGGATGATGATGAGATCAACCTGCGCACCACCAAGCTGGCACGCAAGACGATAGTCCGCTAGCCACAGTTCGGGGTTGGTTTCCCCCGAATAATTGGCTATGTTGGCCGGCTGTCGGAACCGGGGTGGGAATCTGGCCCTTCGGATGGCCTCGCTGAAGATGTGAGGACCCGGGGGCTCGGGTGAGGGCTCGCGGTCCTCGTCTGAGTCGTAGCGCCCGTCCCGATGGACGTTGTAGCCTCGTGCGGGTCCATCGGTCTTCCGCCGACCGCGGGCTTGAAGGATGGCTTGGATTTCGACGTCCTTGTCAAGCCATTGGTGAACCGACGGGACCCTCGGGACCTCGGGATGCACCGAGGTCTCTCGCTCGTGGCGCGCCGCACCGCCACGTTGGTGACTTTCAGCGCCATGATGGCGTGACACTGAACTCTCCGCTTGGAGGACGGCTGCGTCCTCCAGGAGATTCTTAAGCTGGTTTCTGAGCTGCCGCGCCTCCTCGGTGGAGGGCCCAGGCATGCTCTGTAGCAGCATTGCTGCCTCCGTGAGCTTGCGGCTTGCTCGAGGTGGGGCTCCTGGTGTCCCGGCTCCATCGTCGGTGATGATACGAGCCTGAACGTCCTAGGCCCAGCGACGAGCTGCTCCGCCGGTGCCTTGCTGCTCCTCGCGCTCGAGCGCGGCTCGTAGCTGGGTGAGGCGCAAGCGGTCCTCATCCATCCGTGCCTCGACTTCCCAGAGCTGTTCTAGCTCCGGAGACTGGTGCGCGGGGCGAGACGTCCCAGCCCCCGGGTCCTGCGGTGGAGCTGACCGCGCTGGACGCGGGGTCACCGGAGGTGGAGTATATTGCTGAAGCTGCGGCTGGAGCGGAGGAGGTACTTCGTTGTCGTCCCCCGAATGGACGTCCTCCACCCTTCCGTCGTCAGGGTGCACCAAGTGGTAGCATTCCCGAGCGGGGTCGATGTAGGACTAGTCGAACTCGGTGACGATGCTTGGGGCGTCCTCCCATGAGTCATCGGGGTGGACGGTTTAGTCCACGTTCGCCCAGAACTCGTCGTTGTCGTCGATGGGGCCCCGCCGTGACGGTGAGGTCCAACCGCGACGATCCCACTCCTCCGAGTATTCTCGGGGAGTGAGACTGTCAGTAGAGTCCGTCTCCCTTCCGCCATACGCCTTGGGACTGCTCCTGGGAGAAGATGGTGGGGAAGCCACGTGGTCGCCCACGAGGTCATCCAGACGCTCGAGACGATGGATAGGTGTGTCTGCCAAGTCGTGCAGCAGAGCACGAACTGCGCGGACGTGGGGCGTTCACAGTGCTTTGGAGCCCAAAGAGAGATGGCGGCGCCATCCCCCTCCCCCAATGAGGGTGGAGAGAGAGACCTGTTGATGCCGCGATCCCGTCCTCGCCCGGCCTTCGGGCGGTTGGCAGGTGTGTGCCCGCCGGCGCCGAAGATGTCGGGGGTGGCGGCTGGTGCGGAGTCGGCATCCCCTGCTGGGGGCACCTGGTTGGCCGCGCTTCCCGCGACCAGGGGCAGGTTGGCGCGGTTGCGCCTCCTCCTCCTGGTCCGCCGGGGGCGGCGTGCGGCGTTCCCCTCGTCCTCTGGGACGGGCGGAAGCGTCGCCGTGGTCCCTTCCCCGGCCACCTGATGGGCCGGAGTCAGGACGATGATGATGCGGGGCTCCGTCGGGTGGAGGTTCATCTCAAGCCCTTGGCCAGTGGCCACGAATTCAGGACTCCCAAACTGGAGCACTGCGCCAGCAGGAAGTGTAGTGGCGCTCTCAGCCATCCGGAACCTGAGTCAACACGCAAAAGCCCCCTACCTGGCGCGCCAACTGTCGGTGCTAGTTTTGGCGGGTGCTAACACCGGCTAGTGAATTTGTGTTTTGCGGTTGAGGCTCCGAGTGGTGTGCAAGGGGGAACACAGAGTTTATACTGGTTCAGGCCAAGAGGGCCCTAAGTCTAGTGGAGAGGCGGAATCGTGTTGCCTTACACCGGGGTGCTTGTAGTAGGGGCTACAAGCTGAGCGAGAGAGGAAAATGCTCCCAAGTCTGTTGTGAGCGTGTAAGTGCGTACAGGTTGCTTGTTGTGTGGTGAAGTGGTGCGTGTGAGAGTGAGAGCTCGTGAGCTTGAGAACTTGATCTAAGGCTGACCTCTGCTCTCCCTTTTATAGTCACAAGGGAGGGACGAGGGTAGCGCGTATATTGTTATGCATGTTACAGTTGTTGTCACTGTTGACTGTCGTCGGCCACGGTCTTGTCTCCGCGTCCCAGGGGTATGGCCGTAGTGGTTTGTACGATCTTGGTGAGTTCCAAGGCGGCAATAGTCGTCGTGATTACGGCATGGCGTAGTTTCACACCTGATGGCTGTCTTCCTGCACGATGTGACAAGAGGGTGAGTCGCCTCGGGGCGTTGTTTCCCGAGGCTCGGGACTCCTGGAGTCGTGGTGGAACAGAGCAGGGCGACACCTCCCTTCGGGCGCACTTCTGGCTTTCGGACAGTGTTTCCCGAGGGTTAGGTGGGCTCGGATGGAAGGCGTGCTCGTCCTTTCGAGCGGACAGTGCAGTAGTGCTTTACCCGTTCTTGCGTAGCACGTTCGTCAGGCGCTTGGACTGTCGTAGTCGTAGTTGGTAGATCCCGGCACAAAACGGGGCGGAGCACCGTAGACCATACTGGGGAGGATATGGCTGTAGTGGGTCCATCAAATCCGTCGCTACGGAAATCCTGACAGGTGGTATGGCCGTCGTGCGCGTGCGAAGCACAGTCGCGTCGAGAATCTCGCCTGATGGGACAGTGCTTGTAAAGTGGTCAGAGAGGTCCCTTGTGGTCCAAGATTGCTCCGCTGACGTCAATTGTACATTGGATGCTTCAGAAAGATTACGCCCGAGGGCGATGGGGCAGCTCGGGCGAATCGGCGCCCGAGGGGGCCGCTTTCCCGAGCCCTCTCGGGGAGGCTCGGGCGAATCGGAGAATCGGCGCCCGAGGGTGCCGCTTTCCCGAGCTCTCTTGGGGAGGCTCGGGCGAATCGGAGAGTCGGCGCCCGAGGGTGCCGCTTTCCCGGGAGGCTCGGGCGAATCGGAGAGTCGGCGCCCGAGGGTGCCGCTTTCCCGGGCTCTCTCAGGGAGGCTCGGGCGAATCGGAAAATTGGCGCCCGAGGGTGCCGCTTTCCCGAGGGTAGGCTGGCATTGATGCAGCGTCGTCATGAGCCTCCATAGGCGCAGCCTTCGCGGGCTTCCATAGGCTTTGCCTGGGCTAGGCCGTGTTGTGAATAGCTGTTTTTGCATCGAAGTTGGGTACCCCATACTTTGGTACCTGACATGACCGTTCTAGGCTATAGTCTCTAAGTCACACATAAGAAGCTAAGTCACTACTTTAATCCTAAGTGAGCAACTACAACAAGTAGAAACAAAAAGATAAGTGCTCAAATATAAAGGAGAGGAAGATGGTCTTTATACCGCCGGTGAAGGGAAGATGAATACCAATGTAATCAATCAATCAACACAAATGAAATCCTCGGCAAGAGAGTTGACACAATGATTTTTACCGAGGTTCACTTGCCTGCCGGCTAGCTACGTCCTCGTTGTAGCGATACACCCCACTTGAAGGTTCACGCGATAATGGGCATCACACGCCAAACCCTTCTCATGGGTGCCGCACAACCAACACAAGATGGGATCCACCAAGCTACGAGCAATCCACTAGAGTAGCCTTTCGCGATCTCCCGTGGGGAAGGCTCAAGAACCCCTTACACTTCACTGATCGGAAGCGGAGACAATCACCAACTCCCGTCAATGATCCTCGCAGCTCCAAGCCGTCTAGGAGTCGGCAAACTCCAAGAGTAACAAGAGAATCCGCTGCGAAAAACAATCACCAAGTTCCTCTAGATGATCACACTCATGCAATGCACTTGATGCTCTCCAATCTCACCAAATGATGATCTCAATCAAGATGAAGGTGTGAGAAAGGAGTGGAGAGGCTCACTAGTTAGTAGGAGTGATTAGAATGGACAAGGGAGGGAGCACAAGCCAGCCAACCGACTATAAATACTCCCCTCACTAACAACTAGCCGTTTGGCCTCTCTGCGCGGCGTCGGACTGGACCGTCAGACGCCCGCGCGCGCCACCGTCGGACCAAAGCACACAGTCCGACGCCCTGGATGTTAACCACATGTCCCTAGCCGTTTGAAGTCGAACGTTGGATCACAACGGCTAAGTCTCGCACCAAAACACACCGTCGGACACTCAAAGTCGTCGGACTAAAGCGAGCCTCCGTCCGACGCTTCCACAGAAGACCAGAGAGCGCAAACCACCGTCGGACGGTGTCCTACGACCAGCGTCAGACTAACGAACCCGCCCATCCGACGCTTCCAGAAACCACACCGAGAGCTCCAGACCCCGTCGGACCAAACCGATGCGTCCTACGCCCTGAACACAGCTCGTCGCGCCGTCGAACCGTGAACCCATAGTTCGACGCCCTCTTTCAATGCATCCGACGCTCTAAGTCAGAGCAGAACAGGGTTAGCCGTCGGACCGAAGCCAATGGTCCGACGCTCTCTGGGGTTAGCGTCCGATGCTAGATTTTCTATTGAAACTTCTCCGAAAACCTCCGAATCCTGTCTCGCAAGCTCGGCAGGAGGATGAGAGGACCCAAACCCTCTCTAACTCCCAAACTTTACCCCGTTTCCAAAGGTGCTAACACTCCAAAGTGTCTCTTACTTTTGTGCACGTGTGTTAGCCTTTTCAAAAGAGTTTTCAATGGGTTTTGTTAGTGTCACTAGCATCTACATGCGTATGCAATGGATATGAACACTTAGTGGTACTTGATAACCGCATTTCATCAATGATTTCGCCCCTCTTGATAGTATGGCTATCTATCCTAAATGTGATCACTCCCTCTATAGAGTCTTGATCACCAAAAGCAAAGAGCTCCTATAGGTTATACATTTGGCTTGAGCTCCTAGCTTTTCACCATCTTCCTTCTCATCACTTGGTGAAGCTTGTGGACACCGTTTGATGGACTTATACCATTTGTATGGATACCGTCAATAGGGCTTTCTCCTCTTGTTGATGGACTTACACCATTTGCAAGGACGCCGTCATTGCTGTTCACTAGTGGCCTCCACCGACCCGGTCCTTTGCTCTATCTTGTTATTTGCTAATTAATTTCATGAAGCACTTAGAGCAAAACATTAGCAAACTAGATTTCATCAATTACCCAAAACCAAACAAGGGCTTTCAGACCTTTGGGCAGGGTTCATGTTATCCTTACCTAATTATAATGTATTTGGTTATTCCACTTTTACTGCTACTTATCTATGGTTTATAATAACTGCACTTAAATTCTATTTGGACAACTGCCTTGTAATCTAAGTACTATGTAACATTTCCACACTTTTACTCTGATGTATTTTATCATGAAATGTTGTAATCCTGTGATGACTTCACAATGGGATCCTGTCGGAGAAACGGATGCTGGTGTAGCCCGGCAGAGCTTTCTAGATCATCTGGAACACGGGCCGGACTGTCAGAGGTCATTAGTGACAATGACAGGTACCTGTGGGCCACATGATTTAGACGGTTCTGTTACAAATACTAATACATATTCTATTATTTTTCTTGTAAGCAAGGCTCGGCTCGAGTTGGCTCGTTATAGTTAACGAGCTGAAATCTTGGCTCGGCTCGTCTCATTATCCTAACGAGCCGAGTCAAGCCGAGCCGAGTCGAACCAAGCCGAGTCAGCTACGAGGCGAGCGAGCTAAAGAGCATCGAGTTTTTCGTCCAGCCTCACACGCAGTAGTCCATGTCGACGAGGAGCCAGCTGTGTGGGTTAGTACTGAACGAGTCCACGGCCTTGGCGCCTGCAACGGTGGTGCACAGCTCACGGAGAGGGTCGCGCCGTCGAGGAGGAGACGAAGGCGGCGAGGCAGGCGAGCTCCCTGTCTCCTCTGCACTGGTGAAAGGTCCAAATTGGCTAGAGGGGGTGAATAGCCTAATTTAAAATTCTACAAATCACTAGAGTAAAGAATTAGTAACACAAATGACGATAAATACGGTTGCTCTAGCTTTAATGGTTAGGCAAGCCACCTATTAACAATCTAGTATATCTATGATCTTTATGACACACAAGAGCTATGTCGCTACACTAACTAGTGAGAGAGTTAATTACAACTAATTTGCTACTTTACTATCTAATTACCACTACCACTACACAAGATAAAAAAATAATATAAATACAAAGAGTGATAGGATGATATACCAATATCGGGCAAGGGATCATAATTAATATCAATATGAACCACCAAGAATACCAAGGGAATCAATAAATGGGAGACAATATTGTACAATAATTTATCTCCGGGGTTCACTTGCTTGCCGGCAAGCTACGTTCTCGTTGTGTCTCTCTATACCATATAGTTCGGTGGCTAATCGGTATCACACACCGGCAAGCTACGTCCCCGTTGTGTCCCTCTACACCACGTAGTTCGGTGGCTAATCGGTATCATACACCGAGTCTCTCAAAAGGCGCTATAAGAACCTACCAATGGCTAGAAGTTGAATGACACGAGCATTCCACTCAAGTTGCCTTTGGCGCTCCGCCGAGGAAGGCACAAACCCCTCACAAATATAATCCTTGATTAGGGGCGGACACAAACACCAAATTCTCTCACCAATTAATCAATCTCCAACCGTTTAGGTGACGGTAATCACTAAGAGTAATAAGAAATCCACAATCACATTAATCACCTAGTGCTATTAAATACAATTTCAAAATGCACACACTAGAGTTTTCCCTAATCCTCTCTTGAATGAGCACTAAATTAGAGATGAAGATGAGAGGGAGGAGAAGCTCTTTAATCTCTCAAGAATCAATCACTTGAAATCAATTTTACTTGAATAGGGTACAAATCTTACAAGTTGAGAGAGGAGGGAAGAGAGCTGTTCTTCTCTGTTTTTCTTGCTTTGGATCTGAGAGAGAGAGAGCAAGGTTGGGAGAGCCCCAAGGAAGAGAGAGTAGCTCACTTATATTTCCTAGCCGGTCTGCCCTCAGCTCCGCTCTCCAACGGTCGAGCGCCGCAACGGCAGGGAGCAGGAGAGCAGCGTCCTTCCCAGCGCGACCCAGCGGCGGCGGCCGAGCTCCCGAAGTCGCCCTCTCGGCCAGGCCACGCGCAAAAACGCAGCAGCGAGGGAGTCTCTCTCTCATGGACGAGCCAGCGAGCGTTCCTTTTCTCTGGATCCTTCAGGCCACGGCCCAGCGACTGGCAGCCCAAAAACGCGTCTGGCAGCAACGGCCCCAAAGCGCACGGTCAGCTGAGCAGCAAAGTCGTAGTGCAACCCTCAATTCCAACCCACACAAACACATGCAGGGACAGCACCAATTTTCAGTTCGCGCATGCAAGCAGATTTTTCTCCATTTAAAAATGAAAATGGCTGCGTAGCTGCATGTGCTAATTCTAGCACTAAAATAGAACAACGAACAACCCAACTTATTCCAGTAAAAAATTTCTTTATGATTTAGCAACTCCTCCAAAAAGAGATAAACACAATATCACGCGAGTTAGCTTTTCACAGATAATTTTCAAGGTTAATCTCACCACGTCACTAAGCGAAATGCATATGCAAATAAGACTAACACTTAGTGGCACTAGATAACCATTATAATTAAAGATTTCTGCTCTTTATAGTACGATTATCTATCCTAAACACACTCACACCCTCTATGGTGTCTTGAGTGCTAAAAATAAAATTGCCCTATAAATTATACCTTTACTTTGAGCTCATTTTATTTTTCTCATCTTTTTTTCCAAATATGAAGCTTGTGATCAACACTTGATATGGACTTACACCATCATGAATGCCATCATACTCCATAACTTGGCGTGTACCAATCTATCTCATCCACAATACTTAATGAAGATTAGTACATAAAGGTTTCATCAATTATCCAAAATCAAACTAGGACTTTCAACTGGCCACGCCTGCGTCTCCTTCTCGACGCACTCGCCACCGGCGAGGCAGGGTATAGGAAAAGGTGGTGCCGCGATCTCAGCGAGGGCAACCACCGGTGAGGCCCTGGCACTGGTGCTGCGCGGCCGCAGGCAAGGCGTGATTCCCCACGGCAGCATGCGCAGTGCGTGCGAGCAGGTACTCTGCTTCGCCTGTCCCATGGCGAGCGAGCGTTGTCGATGTCGACACTGGCTGGTGCTATGCTGCTCAAGCTCCAGTACACAGAAGTTAAGTAAAGTATAGTTCCAGTACCTAAACGTTATGTTTTTACTTGAAGTACTCAGATGTTACGTAAGTATAATTTCAGTACAAGTTACGTTTTTTTTAGTTGGAGTACCCATATATGAAACACCAAATAATTTAGACACCTATAATGCAATTTACTCAAGAATTATATTTTGTAGCTGAGCACATCATCTACAAGCAATATTGAATACAGTCTATATACCCAGAAACTGTTATTCATCTATGTTATACCCACGCTTACTATATCCTAAAACGGTATGACAATTCATATGGATAACCGCACAAATAAACAATCGGCAAAAGACTAGAGAACAGGTGTCCAACGAACGATAGCAACATTATTGTTCGTGGAACTGAGCATAATTTTGTTTTGCCTTCATTCTTTCTTTTATCACTGAAGAATAAGGAAAACAAATCTGAATCTTCCCAACTCAATACCGTTAATTGGTTTGAGGGGCAGACTTATTCTTTCTAGTCCTTTATCGTGGTCACGTCTAACCACGATAAAACGGCGAAAATACCAAAGAAAATTATTCCATGTCGGTAATATTATCCATGGCTTATATCACCATCCGAAAACCTAATTCTCCATGTCATGGCGAGGAAGTTGTTGACGCTGTAGTATTCACCCTTAAAGTGTAACAACCCTAAAAACCCACACAACCTAAAAATCCCAACCAATTAAAATTTTTCATTTATTTATTATGAAAACCCATTTTTCTTGTGCAAGCATATAGGTTTCATTATGAATTTGGTAATAAGGGAGTATAGCTTGCATTTTAATTCCATTCACATAGAATAATTACTTATGCATCACATTTGGGATTTATTGCAATTTATGTTTGTATTTACTCAATATTTAAAATGGGCAATATATGTATATATACACTAAAATGAAAATAGAAAAAGGAGAAAGAGAGTTAGGCCAGCCATTCGGCCAGCCGGTCTGCTAAGCCAGCCCAAGCCAGCCCGGCCTTCTTCTCCTCACCTCACCCGCGCGCGGCCCACGTTGCGGCTCGGCAGCGCGCGCGCACGACCGGCACACACGCGCTCGCGCTCGCTGCCAATCCGGCCCCGCATGTCAGCCGCCTTCCCCTTCCACTGTTTCTCTTCTCCGTGAAGACAGTGGCCGACCGGGTCATGCGAATGGCGTGACCGACAGCGCCACGCATGGCAGAGCCCTGACCCCGCTGTCCCCCTCCTGTCCCCTCCTTTCTTGGCCGCCAAGCGAACCCGCGCCCATCCGGAGCCCTAGATCCACTCGAGCCACGGCCCTTCGATCGGTCGAGCGCGATCAGGACCGTTCGCCATTGGAGCTGGCCAAGCTCGCCTATAAAAAGGAGCTCACCCCGAAGCCCTACCCTCATTTCCCCTCGCCGCCACCACAGCACAGACCGGCACACTGCACCAGACCGAGAGAGAGCGTAGGAGAAGGGCGGAGCAGAGGAGGAGAAGCTGCCGGAGCGCCGCCGCCGCGGAGCACGCCGGAGCCGGACAAGGAGGAGAAGCCCGAGCTGCGGACGAGGAGCGGCACGGCACTGCGATCGCTCTGCACGGCTCCGACTTGCCACTGCACCGCCATCCTAGCTTCACCGACACCACGGTGAGCCACCGCACGCCATGTCCGAACCTCGCCCTGCTTTTGCCATGGCGTTCCGCCCACGGGACGCGCAGGCACGAGCCTTTACCGGCTCGGGAAGATCACCTGCACCATGCACTCATTCGACCGGCCGAAACCCCCGGACTACAAGCTTGCTAGACCGAGAACGCAGCACGACGCGTTCTCGGCGGAGCGCGCTCACCACCGACGCGTTCCGACGCCGAATCACCCGTTCCGAGCAATCCGACTAGCACCCGTATAGGTTAGAGCGTCGTGGAGCACCGCCACGACCCCTTGAGCTAGCTACGCGGATCTAAGCGCTAGAGGAAGCCTGAATCGCCTTGGCCGCGTGCGCCGCGACCTTACCGGAGCGCCGCCGCGAGCCGTCGCCAAAAGAAGGTCATGCCATGGCTAAAGTTCGCCACCAGAGTGTTGTATGCTTCTCTGGCCTCACCAATTTGACAAGACCGCATTCGATTGAACCAATACTTGGTCGTAGCCGCGTTGCCGCATTCCGCCGTCGTCGGCGACACGCCGCCGCCACAACCGAGCACCTTGGGAATCTCGGTAGCCAAAATTGGTAGTTGGTATACCATCGCCATAGACCCTGGACGCGTATACATCTCCTAGAAGACCTCCTTAGCCCCGCCGGAACCTCACAGTCGCGGCGACATTGCCGCCGACACGTTTCGCCTCGCCTAAAATCCGTTCCGAGTACCCCCGGTCGCCTCGCGCTGCGGAGAAAGGCTGACGAGGTTCGCCATGTCTGCCTCAGCACCGCCGCTAGATAGCCGAGCCCCGAATCACGACTGTCACCTTGGCTACGTGCGCCTCCACCTCGTCGGAGAACCGCCGTATGCCGAGGGAGAGAAGGAGGCCATACCACGACTCTAACCCGCCACCATCTGGTCGGACGACTGCCTGAGCACGCCAATTGGGGAAAGCCAAGCCCTGTCTTGCCGAAATATGGTCATCGCCGCCCTGTCATCGTCCGCCGCACCGGAGAGACACCGCCGCCTTGAACAGACGCCCTGGAACCCTGCTAGCACCAAATCTCTGATTCGCCCGAGCCTCCCCAGGAGAGCTCGGGAGAGCAGCACCCTCGGCGCACCAAATCTCCGATTCGCCCGAGCCTCCCCAGGAGAGCTCGGGAGAGCAGCACCCTCGGCGCACCAAATCTCCGATTCGCCCGAGCCTCCCCAGGAGAGCTCGGGAGAGCGGCCCCCTTCGGCGCCCAAATCTCCGATTCGCCCGAGCCTCCCCGGTAGACCTCGGGAGAGCAGCCCCCTCGGCGCCCAAATTTCCGATTCGCCCGAGCCTCCACAGTAGACCTCGGGAGAACGGCACCCTCGGCGCCCAAATCTCCGATTCGCCCGAGCCTCTCCGGTAGACCTCGGGAGAGCAGCCCCCTCGGCGCCCAAATTTCCGATTCGCTCGAGCCTCCCCGGTAGACCTCGGGAGAACGGCACCATCGGCGCCCAAATGTCCGATTCGCCCGAGCCCCGCCGAGCTACGTCGAGCTCCGCCGACGCCCCCCCGACCTCTGAGAACCACCCCCGACCTCTGAGAACCACCTCCGACCTCTGAGAACCACCCCCGACCTCTGAGAACCACTGCCGACCCCTGAGAACTACCCCCGACCACCGCCGAGCTACCCCCGACCACCGCCGAGCTACGCCGAGCCCTGCCGAGCTACGCCGAGCTCCGCCAAGCTACCCCCGACCACCGCCGAACTATGCCGAGCTCCGCCGAGCTACCCCCGACTACCGCCGAACCACCGCCGAGCTACGCCGACGCCAGCAACTCTCTGGGAACCAGCATCGAACACCTGGTGGGCGACCATCGGTTTTGTGTTCTGATGAGGCGCCACATGCCGCACTACTGGACCCGCGCGCCACGTGGACCAATCCCGAGCTGCCCCTGATTAATCGGCCATTTTCCATTTTCAGAAAATAGGATAATCTTCGGAAATTCATAACTTATTCATACGATGTCCAAAAATTGCGCACCATATATCAAAATTCTCAGAAAAATGAGATCTACGATCTAAGACTATGTTTGTGTGCATTTGGCTCTTTATTTTATTGGATTTTTCTGAAATACTCTATAGGAGTCGCTAACGCGACTATTTCGTGTTCGATTTCAGAGCCGGAGGAGGATCTGACTAAGGAAGACGACCACGAGTACTTTCAGGAGCTAGGAGACGACTACGAAGGTGCCACGTCCCACCAAATCCTTAGATCCTATTTAGGCATTGCAAATGACATTGTTGCTATTGCTTTATGATTATGTATGGATTGGTTGCATGGTAGTATATTTGAATTCCCTGCCTTGATAAGACTTTACCCTGCTGTCCGCTGCTAGGTTAGCTGCTGCTTAATTTACTGTTACTCTTCCACTACTTACTACTTACTATATGCTATGTGGTGGAATTGGGACGGTGTATAACTGATTATAACCACTGGGAGAGAATGCTGCGTGCGTCTTGGGTGCGTGGTAAGGGTTGATGTCGACCAAGTGGGATGTGAGACAAGCCCATGGGGCAAGTCGTGCCGGGGGTGCAACCTGGGCATCCCCAAGCAAGATACCTGTGGCGGGTAAAGTTGTTGAGGAGGTTCCGGGTGGGATAGCCTTGGTGGTTTGAAGCCCGTGGACGGAGGTGCTGTGATGGCACGGGGAGAGTATCCCCTAAGTGGAGATGCCTGCTTGGTCAAACCTAGGACGGACTAGTTTCAGGTTCATGGGAATCCTTTTCTACTCACTCGCTTCTGATGGGCGGGAGACGGCTGGACTACTTGGTAGGACGGTGCCACTACTGCTAGGTTGAGAGGTGATAAGGGTGGGCGGAGACGGTCGATGGGTTCCCGTTCCGTTCTAGATGCACAGTACCACTGGATGGGCCCGGTACTGTGTCTCCCAGTCTCAGCATAACGGTGTAGGATCCGGAATATCCCAGGGCTGAGTGGTAGGGTGGCATCGACCTAGGCAAGCAAGCACCCGGAATTCTGCCTAGGTGTTTGCGCAACACCTATGATGGCTAATCTTGTGGGTAGTGAAACCTCTGCAGAGTGTACGGTTGATCGATCGATACATATGCCAACCTGTTGGCTATGGACCTTTCCTGTGAAGCTTCTACTAGTGTAGTGAGTGTTCTCTTCTCCCCCTGGATGACATTTTTCCGGCAGTGTACCCGTTGTGGTAGTGTGCCGCTGAGATAGGCCCGAGAGGGAGTTGGGCCTGTCGAATGAGAGCGAGGTGTGGGTAAGTGAGATGTGGTGATGGGAAAAGGGATGATGGTGTTAACTGGAGATAAAACTTGACTAATTAAACATTGATTACAGCTGCATAGGAAACCTCAGCCTATAGGTCTGCTTGTATAGCCTTGCATCCACTTTCCACAAAGCAAATGCTGCATAGGTGGGCTCCGTGGCCAGTACAAATCGTACTGATAAATTTGCTGTCAGGTGACGAGAATGAGTACGACTTCGAGGGAGATGATGACGAGGAATAGGGTCACGTGCTACACTCAGGTTGGCCGTGAAGGATGAATCGCTTCCGCATCTTCTAAAGCTTCTCTGATTGTTGATTCCGCCAGCGTGGCGATGTAATAAATATTTATGTAAGACTTAATTACCGTTGTATGGATCCTGGTGTCAACTGAGATATGGGTAATTTCATGGATTGTCCCAAGCAATCTGTTGAATTACAATTCGAGCCTGTGGATTTCCCTTCACGGAAATCGAGGTCGTTTCAGTTGGTATCAGAGCTATACTTGACTGTAGGACGAGACCCATAGAAAATGGACGCTAGAATAGGAAGCCAGACTCTCTTTCGGTTATATTACCGACCTTGCATTCACTTTTTATGCAATGGCTTATCTAATACAAGGACCTGCTAATGCGTTTCTTGAAAAATTTGCAGATGACCAGCCTTGGACCACCACTTCGTCCACTGCACGACGGCACTATTGAGATCCCGATCAATGGGAGGAACCACGGCGGATTTGCCATTGTACTACGCCAGGTGCTGGAGGAGCTGGGAGCACCGTCTGACCAGATCCAGTACTTCAGCCGAGGGAAGCTTGTCGAGGCTGAGAGGTTTGAAGGACCTGTCACTACTAGAGTTGAGACACCCGTCAGCCTGACCCTTCCAGGAATGCCGGTTTTTACTGACTACACTGCTGGAGAGACTGTGGAGGACGGAGTACAGTCTGTCTCCCGCAAGGTACTACGCGCAGTTGTGTACACAGCATACGAGTACCTTAAGGGGACCCACTTCCGTCTGCTACCTCAGGCTTTGGAGCTGCACCCTGACCCCATCCAGAGAATTCTGTACACCAGCCAAATCGTTCAGGCCGAGACTGACCCTTGCCTACGCACAGTGGCACACCACCTTCAGGAGCAGGACGAGTTCATCAGCTCATTGGAGCAAAGGAGGCAGCGTGACCGAGCACGCATGGCAGAGGTCGAGGACAGTTTGCAGAAAGGGACTCAGACCCTGGAGAGTTTGAGCAGAGCAGTCACTGACTTGCAATTGGAGATGCAGCGCCGTGATGAGTTACACCGAGCCGAGATCGCCGACTTGCGAGACAAGATCGGAGATTTTGGGCTTCGCAATGACTACCTGAACAGCAGAGTGTTGGGATTACAGAGGAGGCTGGACGACAAGGAGAGAGCACTTGCTGAGAGGGAGTAGAGGAGCAGAGACAGAGTAGTCGAGATGATCACGTTGCGTTCCAGGATCAGGGAGTTGGAAAAGCAGCTGGAGAAAGCCGAGGACAAGTCCACCCGCAACCAAGGGATTCTGATCGACCGCGTGAAGATGGTGGAGTTCCTAAAGGACAAGCTACGAAGGACAGAGACAGCCTGGAAGCAGTCCGATGCCAGGAGAGCTATTGAGGTCCGGAAGGTACAGACTTCGCTTCCTCCACTGGAGATGGTGAAGCCCCGAGAGGGAGACTTCCGCGTACCACCCACTACGCTCAACCTGGGAGCGTGTCCATCTCAAAGGATGCAAGAGATTGAGGCCACCCCAGAGCTAGCAGTAGCACTCGACTATGTCAAGCGCCTGACCATGACCGACGACGAGATCGAGGCAAAGGACAGCCGCATACCCGACGCCGTACTTGACCTTATGCACCAGTAGCTTATGGGACCCTGCGTGGCCCTTAGACTAGTGATACCATGAATTGTCCTATCATTGGCTATCTGCGCATAGCACGATCTTCTTAGCAGCTAGGAACATCCTTTATGTAATAATAACCATGTGATGAGTGACATTTGGATCTTATGGTTCTCTATGCTTCTTTGGTTGAGTGTAGGATAGCATGAAAAATGTTTTAATTCATTTAAATCGTTGAAAACATCTAACTCCTACTTAAACCACTATAAGATTATTACTGCACTGAGCACGTACCTGTAACCCCGAGAGCAAACCCCATCCTAACTAGCTCGCCCTTAGAAACCTTCAGAAGCATTCACATATGTAGGGGAGTGATAATCACAATCGAGGGACTTGACTTTCGAGCTGACCTAACCCTATTACCCTCCAATAGCTTAGATGTCATCTTAGGCATGGACTGGCTAACCAAACACCGGGGAGTGATATCTTGTTCACCTAGATATGTTCAGGTAACCCACCCTTGGGGAAACAGCTGTCCGATGTGTACCCCAAACAGAGAGAGTCCAAGCCCTCCTATGTGCGCTGGAGACTAAGGCAGGTAAAATGGAGCTGACATTCAAAGATGTGCCAGTAGTCTGTGAATTCAATGACGTATTTCCAGAGGAGTTGCCAGGAATGCCACCAGATAGAGATGTGGAGTTTGTTATAGAGCTGATGCCAGGGACTGCACTGATTGCCAAAAGACCCTACAGAATGTCGGCTGATGAGTTGAAGGAACTCAAGAAGCAGCTGGGAGAATTACTGGAGAAGGGCTTCATTAGGCCTAGTGCCTCGCCCTGGGGATCTCCCGTTTTGTTTGTCAAGAAGAAGGATGGCACGATGAGGATGTGCATTGACTACCGGAATCTGAATGCGGTTACAGTCAAGAATAAGTACCCATTGCCCCGCATCGATGATCTGTTAGATCAATTGAGTAAGGCCAAGTACTTCTCAAAGATCGATCTCCGATCAGGGTATCATCAGATGAAGATCAGGGAAGAAGATATCCCGAAGACTGCATTTGTCACTAGATATGGACGGTATGAGTGCACAGTAGTCTCATTTGGACTCACTAATGCTCCAGCATACTTCATGAACATGATGAACAAGATCTTTATGAATGAGCTAGACAAGTTTGTAGTGGTATTTATTGATGATATATTGGTTTACTCAGCCACAAAAGAGGAACATGAACATCATCTGAGGACCGTATTGGAGAGGTTGTCTCGCAACCAGCTATACGCCAAATTCTCCAAGTGTGAATTCTGGCTTGAGAAAGTTACTTTCCTTGGTCACGTACTGTCAGGAGAAGGAGTCGCAGTAGACCCAGCCAAGATTGAAGCTGTGAAAGAGTGGGAACAACCCAGTAATGTGTCAGAAATCAGAAGCTTTTTGGGACTTGCAGGATACTATCGCAGATTTATTGAGAACTTCTCCAAGATTGCAAGACCCATGACTAACTTGCTGAAGAAAGAGAACAAGTTTATATGGACTCCTGAATGTAAGAAGAGTTTCCAGACCTTGAAGGAGAAGCTCACTACTACACCTGTACTAGCCCTGCCCGATATTCACAAAGATTTTGTTGTATATTGTGACGCCTCTCGGCAAGGTTTGGGCTGTGTACTAATGCCAGAAGGAAGAGTGATAGCTTATGCCTCAAGACAGTTGAAGGAACATGAGCAGCGATACCCGACTCATGACCTAGAACTTGCAGCCGTGGTACATGCACTCAAGATTTGGAGACACTATCTAATAAGCAACAAGTGTGACATCTACACTGACCACAAGAGCCTGAAGTACTTCTTCACATAAGAAGATCTGAATATGAGGCAGCGCAGATGGCTAGAACTCATCAAGGACTATGATCTTGAGATCCATTACCACCCAGGAAAGGCTAATGTTGTCGCTGATGCACTTAGCCGCAAAAGCTACTGCCATACCCTCATCACCAAGTCTATGCTGTCTGAGCTCAGGAGAGAGTTTGACGCGTTCCAGCTCGAGGTAATCTCCTATGGCATGCTAAATGAGCTTCGCGTCGAGTACAATCTCACCTCACGGATCCGTGAAGCGCAAAAGAACTGTCCTGAGATAGACTATATCCGTGGTTTGATGAAGCTGGGAAGAGGCCCCGAATACCGAGAAGATGAGCAGGGAACTGTATGGTAGAATCTGTGTGCCGACGGATTCAGCGATACGAGAAGAGATTCTGTCAGAAGGGCATGACTCCAAATATTGCATTCACCCAGGGTCAGCCAAGATGTACCATGATCTAAGGAAGCACTTCTGGTGGGAGAATATGAAGACAGACATTGCAGGGCATGTAGCCCGATGTGATACATGCAATAGAATCAAGGCCGAGCATCAGAGAGCAGCAGGGTTGCTACAACCAGTTGAGATACCAGAATGGAAGTGGGAGTGCATATCCATGGACTTCATAATAGGACTGCCCCGATCCGAGCATGGATATGATTCTATATGGGTAATAGTGGACCGTCTAACCAAATTTGCACATTTTATACCGGTCAAAAGGAAGTATAGAGTTGAAAAGCTAGCAGATCTGTACGTATCAAATATTTTGAAGTTACATGGGGCACCTCTGAGTATTATATCTGACCGAGGATCACAGTTCGTATCACAGTTCTGGAAATCCTTGCACAAGTCCATCGGGACCAAGCTCGACTACAGCACAGCATACCACCCGCAAACAGACGGGCAAACAGAAAGAGTGAACCAGATTCTCGAGGACATGTTACGTGCTTGCGTATTGAGGTACAAGGAAGGATGAGAGAGCTGTCTACCCCATGCCGAGTTCTCATACAATAACAGTTATCAGACGAGCATTAAGATGTCTCCATTTGAAGCGTTGTATGGAAGACCGTGCAGAACACCGCTAATGTGGTCGGAACCAGGTGAAAGGACATTCTTCTGTCCTGCTAAGATTGTGGAAGCAGAAGAAGGTGTTGCCCAAGTAAGAGAGAATTTAAGGATTGCACAAAGTAGGCAAAAGAGCTATGCAGATAGAAGACGTAGAGAGCTTGAGTTCAAGGTTGGGGATTATGTCTACCTCAAGGTATCTCCACTTCGTGGCACCGTCAGATTCCACGTAAAAGGGAAATTGGCACCAAGATATGTTGGGCCATACAAGATCTGTAAAAGGGTTGGAAAGCTTGCTTACAAGCTGGAACTACCGGAGGAATTATCTGGAGTACACCCCGTGTTCCATGTCTCGCAATTAAGGAAGTGTTTGAAGCTTCCCGAGGAGCAAGTTCCTACGGATGCATTAGACCTGCAAGACACACTTGAATACAAGGAACATCCGATCAAGATCTTGGCACGGGATACCAAGGAGACGCGGAACAAGACTATTCCGATGTGCAAAGTACAGTGGAGCAATCACACTGAAAGAGAAGCTACGTGGGAGAAAGAATCGGACTTGCGGATTATGTTTCCTTACCTCTTCGATAGGTACGTTATCTCTGAATCTCGAGGTCGAGATCCTAATGAGGGGGGAGGACTGTAACAACCCTAAAAACCCACACAACCTAAAAATCCCAACCAATTAAAATTTTTCATTTATTTATTATAAAAACCCATTTTTCTTGTGCAAGCATATAGGTTTCATTATGAATTTGGTAATAAGGGAGTATAGCTTGCATTTTAATTCCATTCACATAGAATAATAACTTATGCATCACATTTGGGATTTATTGCAATTTATGTTTGTATTTACTCAATATTTAAAATGGGCAATATATGTATATATACACTAAAATGAAAATAGAAAAAGGAGAAAGAGAGTTAGGCCAGCCATTCGGCCAGCCGGTCTGCTAAGCCAGCCCAAGCCAGCCCGGCCTTCTTCTCCTCACCTCACTCGCGCGCGGCCCACGTTGCGGCTCGGCAGCGCGCGCGCGCGACCGGCACACACGCGCTCGCGCTCGCTGCCAATCCGGCCCCGCATGTCAGCCGCCTTCCCCTTCCACTGTTTCTCTTCTCCGTGAAGACGGTGGCCGACCGGGTCATGCGAATGGCGTGACCGACAGCGCCACGCATGGCAGAGCCCTGACCCCGCTGTCCCCCT
Source organism: Eremochloa ophiuroides (assembly GCA_038502445.1). Lineage (NCBI taxonomy): Eukaryota > Viridiplantae > Streptophyta > Magnoliopsida > Poales > Poaceae > Eremochloa > Eremochloa ophiuroides. Next base: position 36,084,284 of record JAHLJS010000009.1, read on the forward strand.
CCTGTCCCCTCCTTTCTTGGCCGCCAAGCGAACCCGCGCCCATCCGGAGCCCTAGATCCACTCGAGCCACGGCCCTTCGATCGGTCGAGCGCGATCAGGACCGTTCGCCATTGGAGCTGGCCAAGCTCGCCTATAAAAAGGAGCTCACCCCGAAGCCCTACCCTCATTTCCCCTCGCCGCCACCACAGCACAGACCGGCACACTGCACCAGACCGAGAGAGAGCGTAGGAGAAGGGCGGAGCAGAGGAGGAGAAGCTGCCGGAGCGCCGCCGCCGCGGAGCACGCCGGAGCCGGACAAGGAGGAGAAGCCCGAGCTGCGGACGAGGAGCGGCACGGCACTGCGAATCGCTCTGCACGGCTCCGACTTGCCACTGCACCGCCATCCTAGCTTCACCGACACCACGGTGAGCCACCGCACGCCATGTCCGAACCTCGCCCTGCTTTTGCCATGGCGTTCCGCCCACGGGACGCGCAGGCACGAGCCTTTACCGGCTCGGGAAGATCACCTGCACCATGCACTCATTCGACCGGCCGAAACCCCCGGACTACAAGCTTGCTAGACCGAGAACGCAGCACGACGCGTTCTCGGCGGAGCGCGCTCACCACCGACGCGTTCCGACGCCGAATCACCCGTTCCGAGCAATCCGACTAGCACCCGTATAGGTTAGAGCGTCGTGGAGCACCGCCACGACCCCTTGAGCTACCTACGCGGATTTAAACGCTAGAGGAAGCCTGAATCGCCTTGGCCGCGTGCGCCGCGACCTTACCGGAGCGCGGCCGCGAGCCGTCGCCAAAAGAAGGTCATGCCATGGCTAAAGTTCGCCACCAAAGTGTTGTATGCTTCTCTGGCCTCACCAATTTGACAAGACCGCATTCGATTGAACCAATACTTGGTCGTAGCCGCGTTGCCGCATTCCGCCGTCGTCGGCGACACGCCGCCGCCACAACCGAGCACCTTGGGAATCTCGGTAGCCAAAATTGGTAGTTGGTATACCATCGCCATAGACCCTGGACGCGTATACATCTCCTAGAAGACCTTCTTAGCCCCGCCGGAACCTCACAGTCGCGGCGACATCGCCGCCGACACGTTCCGCCACGCCTAAAATCCGTTCCGAGTACCCCCGGTCGCCTCGCGCTGCGGAGAAAGGCCGACGAGGTTCGCCAAGTCTGCCTCAGCACCGTCGCTAGATAGTCGAGCCCCGAATCACTGACTGTCGCCTTGGCTACGTGCGCCTCCACCTCGTCGGAGAACCGCCGTATGCCGAGGGAGAGAAGGAGGCCATACCACGACTCTAACCCGCCACCATCTGGTCGGACGACTGCCTGAGCACGCCAATTGGGGAAAGCCTGAGCCCTGTCTTGCCGAAATATGGTCATCGCCGCCCTGTCATCGTCCGCCGCACCGGAGAGACACCGCAGCCTTGAACAAACGCCCTGGAACCCTGCTAGCACCAAATCTCCGATTCGCCCGAGCCTCCCCAGGAGAGCTCGGGAGAGCAGCACCCTCGGCGCACCAAATCTCCGATTCGCCCGAGCCTCCCCAGGAGAGCTCGAGAGAGCAGCACCCTCGGCTGCACCAAATCTCCGATTCGCCCGAGCCTCCCCAGGAGAGCTCGGGAGAGCGGCCCCCTTCGGCGCCCAAATCTCCGATTCGCCCGAGCCTCCCCGGTAGACCTCGGGAGAGCAGCCCCCTCGGCGCCCAAATTTTCGATTCGCCCGAGCCTCCCCGGTAGACCACGGGAGAACGGCACCCTCGGCGCCCAAATCTCCGATTCGCCCGAGCCTCCCCGGTAGACCTCGGGAGAGCAGCCCCCTCGGCGCCCAAATTTCCGATTCGCCCGAGCCTCCCCGGTAGACCTCGGGAGAACGGCACCCTCGGCGCCCAAATGTCCGATTCGCCCGAGCCCCGCCGAGCTCCGCCGACGCCCCCCCGACCTCTGAGAACCACCCCCGACCTCTGAGAACCACCTCCGACCTCTGAGAACCACCCCCGACCTCTGAGAACCACTCCCGACCTCTGAGAACTACCCCCGACCACCGCCGAGCTACCCCCGACCACCGCCGAGCTACGCCGAGCCCTGCCGAGCTACGCCGAGCTCCGCCAAGGTACCCCCGACCACCTCCGAACTATGCCGAGCTCCGCCGAGCTACCCCCGACCACCGCCGAACCACCGCCGAGCTACGCCGACGCCAGCAACTCTCTGGGAACCAGCATCGAACACCTGGTGGGCGACCATTGGGTTTGTGTTCTGATGAGGCGCCACATGCCGCACTACTGGACCCGCGCGCCACGTGGACCAATCCCGAGCTGCCCCTGATTAATCGGCCATTTTCCATTTTCAGAAAATAGGATAATCTTCGGAAATTCATAACTTATTCATACGATGTCCAAAATTTACGCACCATATATCAAAATTCTCAGAAAAATGAGATCTACAATCTAAGACTATGTTTGTGTGCATTTGGCTCTTTATTTTATTGGATTTTTCTGAAATACTCTATAGGAGTCGCTGACGCGACTATTTCGTGTTCGATTTCAGAGCCGGAGGAGGATCTGACTAAGGAAGACGACCACGAGTACTTTCAGGAGCTAGGAGACGACTACGAAGGTGCCACATCCCACCAAATCCTTAGATCCTATTTAGGCATTGCAAATGACATTGTTGCTATTGCTTTATGATTATGTATGGATTGGTTGCATGGTAGTATATTTGAATTCCCTGCCTTGATAAGACTTTACCCTGCTGTCCGCTGCTAGGTTAGCTGCTGCTTAATTTACTGTTACTCTTCCACTACTTACTACTTGCTATATGCTATGTGGTGGAATTGGGACGGTGTATAACTGATTATAACCACTGGGAGAGAGTGCTGCGTGCGTCTTGGGTGCGTGGTAAGGGTTGATGTCGACCAAGTGGGATGTGAGACAAGCCCATGGGGCAAGTCGTGCCGGGGGTGCAACCTGGGCATCCCCAAGCAAGATACCTGTGGCGGGTAAAGTTGTTGAGGAGGTTCCGGGTGGGATAGCCTTGGTGGTTTGAAGCCCGTGGACGGAGGTGCTGTGATGGCACGGGGAGAGTATCCCCTAAGTGGAGATGCCTGCTTGGTCAAACCTAGGACGGACTAGTTTCAGGTTCATGGGAATCCTTTTCTACTCACTCGCTTCTGATGGGCGGGAGACGGCTGGACTACTTGGTAGGACGGTGCCACTACTGCTAGGTTGAGAGGTGATAAGGGTGGGCGGAGACGGTCGATGGGTTCCCGTTCCGTTCTAGATGCACAGTACCACTGGATGGGCCCGGTACTGTGTCTCCCAGTCTCAGCATAACGGTGTAGGATCCGGAATATCCCAGGGCTGAGTGGTAGGGTGGCATCGACCTAGGCAAGCAAGCACCCGGAATTCTGCCTAGGTGTTTGCGCAACACCTATGATGGCTAATCTTGTGGGTAGTGAAACCTCTGCAGAGTGTACGGTTGATCGATCGATACATATGCCAACCTGTTGGCTATGGACCTTTCCTGTGAAGCTTCTACTAGTGTAGTGAGTGTTCTCTTCTCCCCCTGGATGACATTTTTCCGGCAGTGTACCCGTTGTGGTAGTGTGCCGCTGAGATAGGCCCGAGAGGGAGTTGGGCCTGTCGAATGAGAGCGAGGTGTGGGTAAGTGAGATGTGGTGATGGGAAAAGGGATGATGGTGTTAACTGGAGATAAAACTTGACTAATTAAACATTGATTACAGCTGCATAGGAAACCTCAGCCTATAGGTCTGCTTGTATAGCCTTGCATCCACTTTCCACAAAGCAAATGCTGCATAGGTGGGCTCCGTGGCCAGTACAAATCGTACTGATAAATTTGCTGTCAGGTGACGAGAATGAGTACGACTTCGAGGGAGATGATGACGAGGAATAGGGTCACGTGCTACACTCAAGTTGGCCATGAAGGATGAATCGCTTCCGCATCTTCTAAAGCTTCTCTGATTGTTGATTCCGCCAGCGTGGCGATGTAATAAATATTTATGTAAGACTTAATTACCGTTGTATGGATCCTGGTGTCAACTGAGATATGGGTAATTTCATGGATTGTCCCAAGCAATCTGTTGAATTACAATTCGAGCCTGTGGATTTCCCTTCGCGGAAATCGAGGTCGTTTCATAAAGTCACCACGGAGAAACCAAAATCCATCCTACCCTTCGCTATCGCCGGAAAGGAGGACGAGGAGACAGATCCCCAACACCAAAAAACTTGACATGGAGAGCCCTGACCCTAACAGACTCGGTCTATAAAAAACTTATTAGAGATATATCCTCTCTTCCTTCAGCCTCTGATGAGTTGTCAGAGGGGATAGAGAGAGGGGCCCACTGTGGTGCAGGTGGGGGCCTACAGTGACGGTCCTGTTGAGGGGATTAAGGGGCTCTTTGGTTCACCGCCTTCACTCGCCACGCCACGCTCGTGGCCACCACGGTACGCAGGCCGATGTTTGGATGGCGTTTACGTTGAGGCCGCCACAGAGTCCCTGTGAGTAGATGGCCGCCACAACCGCGACGAGCACTTCTCCCGCCACACGACGCCACACTTTGGTAGCCACGCCACAGTTTCGATGGCCTGTGAAGTTGGTGAACCAAACACTCCCTAAAGTTGCTACTTGGGTTGCAGTTGTACATCTGGCCGTTCGGCACTCGGCAGGCCCAAGTAGTGATAGCAGCAAGCCCAGCCAAACGACTTCACTAGTAGTAGTATACATAGGAAAAAGTTCATCTTTCCTCGCTTTTGTGAAAGTCTGCTTTTTCTCTCTTAATCGTAATACCGGATAAATCATTTCTCTCAACTTTTGGACGGTGCATTTTACCTACATGGTCTGATTATAAGCTGTTTTGAATACGGTTTTATCTTTTTCTTTTTATTTATTTTAGCTAAATCTTTGAAAAATCATAATAAATCACAAAAAATAATAAAATAGAAAAATACTTTATTGGACTCCACATGAGTAAATCTACAAGTAAATATATAATATGCTATGTTTTAATGCAAACTTTTTCTACTGATTTAGATATATACTTTTCTATAATTAATTAGAATAATTCAGAACTTCATCTTCTATGGTCCAATTGTGTGCATTTTTTATGGTTGCCTAATTATTGTATGCTTGAGCTATAGTAAAAATTTTAAACTCATCGGATCATGTATAACTTATTTATAGATTTCTTTAGGGTTATGCATGTTAAACCTAAATAAGTCTATAACTAATTTTAGATTTAGTCATAGACTTATTTAGATTTAGTTATAACTAATTTAGATTTTAAAAGCATAAACCCTAAAGAAATCTATAACTAAATCTAAAACTATTTATAACTAAATCTAAACAAATGTATAACTAAATCTAAAATTACTTATAGATTTATTTATAATTTTTACAAACATAAACCCTAAAAAATCTATAAATAAGTTGTATGTGATCCAATGAGTATGAAATTTTTACTATAGTTTAAACATACAATAATTAGGTCACCATAAAAGCTACAATTATGAATTATTTCAATTAATCATAGAAAAGCATAGATATAAATCTACAGAAAAAATTTATATTAAAACATATCATATTATATGTTCACTTATGAACCAATTGCAAAGCTAACCTTGTTTTAAGGTCCGATTACATGTTTGCCCCTATTTTTTAACTTTGCGTGTTTGCCCCTATTTTTTGAATCTGATGGTTCTCATTGCCCCTTTTCTATGAAAAAGAGTTAACTGTGTTAAGTACAAGCTGAAAAGACAAAAATACACACGATATAGATGATCCAAGAATCAATCCCAATTGTTTTTACAAACTTGTTGTCCATTTATCTTGGACAATGAATATATATTATGTATAAATATCAAAGTACATATTTTTGCAAGCATAATATATTTGCAAATAAATGGGAGAGAGGAAGGGTGTGTTTTGGATAAGGGGTAGTATGGTCTTTTTGTTTTTTTTTGAAACTATTTTAGTCCATTATTTATCACCATCTCACGGTGTCAAGAAGCAGGGGCAAACATTACCTTTGAGTTCAAAAAATAGGGGCAAATACGCAAGTTAAAAAAAAGGGGCAAACACACAATTAAACCTCAAAATAAGGGCAGTTATATAATTGTCCCTATATAATTTGTTATGAATTATTTTATTATTAAAGATACTTTAATAATAATTTAATTATTTTATTATTTGTACAAATATTTTAAATAAAACGTACGGTGAAACAAGAAGTTTGAAAGTCAACAATAACGTTTTTAATGGAACAGAGGGAGTATATTTTATTATATAGATTTAGTCAAACTTTAGGTGCTTTGACTGCCAAAAAAAGTTGAAATGGCTTAGAATGAAGAGAGTATTACGTTGCTTTGAGTATTTTTTTACATTAATTTTTCTATATATTTATGCATATATTATATGTAGATACAAAGTAAAATTAATATACCACAGATAAAGCAACTTATAATTTAGAAAGGAGAGGGTATGTAGTTTTTGGTACACATATAGTGATTTCTTCAATGACAAAGGTTCACCCTCTGATCTTCCAACGACAAGGCAGTTGGCACTTACTTTGTCAATGAGGCCAAGGTGAAACGTGAAAATACCGAATAGCTGATGATTAATTTGAAAAGGTTGCATCTCCATTGGATTATAAGTAGCATGTAATCGTCGACTATATACGGAAAAGTCCACTTTTCTCTCTCAACTTTTAGGAAAGTCTCCTTTTTCTTCTTGAACCCCAAAACTAGGTAAATCACCTCTCTAAACTTTTGAAATCGTGTATTTTACCTCCCTGGTCCGATTATAAGTGGTTTTGATGACGGTTTTGTCTTTTTTATTATTTATTTTGGCTAAATCTTTAAAAAATCATAATAAATTATAAAAAATCATAAAATAAAAAATCAAATTTTCTTAGACTCCACATGAGTAAATCTATAGTTGTATAAACTTTTTAATAAGACAAACGATCAAATAAGGTGGCACAGAGTCCGAAATGACACTTTAAATGAGACAAAAGGAGTATTATTTATGATACTAAATAAATACTTTTAGATTCTTAGCATATTGAGGTCATAACTTTTTGTAATTTTTTCTATAGTTATGGTTAAACTTGAGGTGTTTTTTTTCTAAAATAATTAAAAATGATAATTTGAGATGGAGAGTCGCTGTTTGGGAGGGAGTTGTACAAAATAAACGTGGTCAACTGAAGGCGCCCTGCTCTAGGGTGTGTTTAGATCCCAGTTGTAATTTTATATTATAGCATGTTCGTTTGTATTTGATAACTTTTATTCAATTATGGTCTAAGTAGGTTTAAAAAATTCGTCTCGTGATATACATGTAAAAAGTACAAACATGTAAATATTTCGTCTACATTTAATACTCCATACATGTACCGTAACGTTGATGTGACTAGTTGTAATTGTAATTTACAGTTGATCTAAACAGGCCTAGATTTCCTTTACAAATTACAACCGGGTTGCTCTTGCTCTAGGGCATGTCCCATCTGTCAGACGGTCAAACCAGGTCGGCCGCGGACGGCGGATCCATGGAAGGCGTCGCGGAGGTGGTTGGGCAGTAGGCAAAGCCGTACGCGGAAGAAACCGCGGCAGCCTGCCCAGCGCAGCAAGAAAAAGGCGGAACCCAACCGATCGAACGGAAGCAATCAAAGCCAGCCGCGGCGGCGCTCTCTTCCCAAGTCCCAAGCCGAGAGGTGAAAGCGTCGTCCCGTCCCCGTTTCGCCGCCGACCCCCGCAAAGCAGAAGGCTTTTGCTTTGCGCGTCCTCCAAATCCGCGGCTAGCGGTCCCCTCTTACCTGCCGAGCTCGCCGGCGTTCCCCTTCTGCTGCTGCCGGTGGTGGTATGGCTCTCCTGCTTGTTCTTTCGATTTGGAATCGTTAATATTGGGCTCCTTTTGTGGGGGGAATTTGGGCTTTTATTTGTGTGACGGCGTCGTGGGGCCTCGGGCTCTGGTCGGCGGACACGCGGTCGATTGGCGAGTGAAGCTAAACCAGCCGAGGTTGCTTGGCGATCCTTGGCTTGGGGATTGGCCGAGTTGAATGAATCAGTCGAACTTGATTCCAGTGAGAGTTGTGCACTTTTGCCCCTGTGGGGACTTGGCTTTGTATTGATACATCGTGCAGTGGCAAGTTATCTTTTGTTACCTCCTTGCGCAAAGGTCCAATAATTCTGGAATGTCGGCTTATATGAATTTTTAGCCTACGCGTTGTAGGTTCTGTTTCCTTCCTTGATATCAATGGTTGTACATCATGTAAATTGCATTTCCATTGTTTCTTTCTCTTTAGATATTCAGTTGCTTTCAACTCTTCAAGATATTTTTTAACATTTTTTGTGTACAAATATTAATGTAAAATTGTTTATCCTGACAACCACTAGGTTGGAGATGACACATATGTTTCCAATGGAAGGTGCCTCATCTAGCTCAACTTCAATGAGCAGCCAGAAGAGTGAAACTGATGATGATAGGATGATTGCAATGGTTCTCTCTGAAGAATATGCCAAGTTAGATGGTGCTATGGCCAAGCGGCTTACTAATTTAACATCGATTCCTGTAAGATGTCTCATAAATTTTATGTCGTATTTTCCTTTGCCTTTTCCTTTCCTTCCCTTCACAGATGGCTATTTGTTTTAGGCACACATTGTCTTCCTTTCGTGTACAGATAAATTGATTAAAAGAAAGTTAATATCACTGGCTTCTTATCTGATACTCATTTTTACCTGTACATGTGTAGCATGTTCCCCGGATTAACACATACTTCCCGACATATAGTGATGCCACTATGGACCATTATCGGCTCCTTGATAGGTAAGTTTTCATGAACTATAGTTTCCTTTATTTTCTCAAACATTCGCATCATTTCGTTAGGAAGTAGGTTCCTCATTTTTCACATAGGTATTTCATTATTTCTGCATGTTTAGTTGTTTTCATTGGTTAACTCCATCCTCCTGTTAATATTTTAAACATTCGCATCATTTCGTTAAGAATTTGTCTTGCTATATGAAATCTGTAGCTGTTGATTTAAAGCCTTAGTACAAGGCGTTCTATTAGAGCATCTCCAGCAGCACCCCCTGCTTGACCCCCTACTCCAGATTTAGGTAGTGGGGTTCAAAAAACCTGCTCCAGCTGACCCCCTACTACACCCCCAACATGTGTAGCCTCCTACTTTTTCCCCTTCATCCTCTACTTCTGCTGGCACTCCACTTCTGTTGGCCCCCTACTCCTGTTTTGATAGGGATTGTATCTGGGATGTCGGGAAGTAATTAAAGAAACTATGAATTGACATGCAAGCTGTGGGAGATTCAACTTATATGTGCTTCCCCCCATTTATCTCCCAACTTCTAAAACATATAAATTGTATCCATTTCTTTCTGAAATTTTCACTTCCTGGGTATTCTGCATTTTCAAACAGTATTTAGCACGATCTTTTCTTTATGCGCATTGTGGATATGGAAGTTCAGTCTCTTGTACATTGCGTCTGTTTTGGTTATAGATGAAGCATCAACATGTGTTCATGATTAAGAGTTCTTTGTAGGCTAAATGCATACGGCTTGTTTGAGGTGAGAGTAGCTGGTGATGGAAATTGTCAGGTACACCAACTTATGCCCATTCTATTTCAGTATTTCTTGGATACAGCAACAGCAATAACAAAGCATTATTGCCTTAAGCAACTTCTCAGGGCCATTCTATTTACTCATTGAAATTAGATGATCTTGTTAAACTCTTAATCATATGCTCATGTGGTTGTGTTTTGTTTATGTAGTTTCGTGCACTCTCAGACCAACTATATAGATCACCTGATTATCACAAGCATGTTCGAAAGGAGATTGTAAAGCAGGTTTGTCAATCACCTGGCCCTATTAGAAATACCACTTTCTTTATTTATGTTACCAAGTTCATTTACCTTCGTAGTCATTTTTTATGTCTTAACTATGTTTCTATGTTTATTTCCTGGTTTGAAGTATTAAGAAACATTTGTTGGGTCATTATTGATCTGATACTTCCTTTGCAGTGAAATAATCCTGCATGCTTACATGTACTTAACATCATTATCGTTTTTAGGATGTAGAGAAAGTTGTATTACTCATCCAGTAAGGATGCATGAATGAATGGAAGTGGCATAAGCTATGTTAGTTCAACTGGCTTTTTAAGAGATAATAACAGTTGAAGAAAACCCCAGAACGTCATCTATTTCAGAACAAAACCAATAAACTAAAACACCTTCTATCTAAAAAAGAACAGATGAAGTATTCAGAAACATAATTTTCTAACCATTGGTCTGATAGTTTTCATTCCTGAGAGCCCTGCATGCTTATATGTGTTGTTTTTCTCCTTTTGCAGCTCAAGCAATGTAACTCATTGTATGAAGGTTATGTTCCAATGAGATATAAACATTATTGCAAGAAAATGAAGAAGTACGGATATTGCTGATATTTAACTTTGCCACTTCCATAATAGAAGTCCCTCAATTTTTGTTTTTTCTGACTGTTGTGTCATTGAAAATCTTCTCCTCCAGGTCTGGTGAATGGGGTGACCATGTCACGCTACAAGCAGCTGCTGATAAGGTTAATTCTCCTTTTATGCTATGTTTCTAACATCATTTGCCATTGTGCTACCATGCAAATGATTAGTATTATTTCCGTTTCTTACTGAAGTACAAACAAAGATACATAAGTTGTCTATGATATGGCCTTAGAATAATGATCTTATTGTTGCAGGGCATTGAAATTCATCATATATCAATATTTGCATTGTGCTTCATTAAAATTGCTATATTTCTGAGGCACACACATAGTTTTCTACTTTACAACAGCAGTCTGTGTTCGTATTTACTGTTAAACATGGGTTTCCTGGAGAATGCACAAAGAAGATGTCTAATGTTTTTATGCACTTTTGGCAGTTTGCTGCAAAGATATGTCTTCTAACATCATTCAGAGATACCTGTTTTGTTGAAATTGTTCCACAATATCAAGCTCCGCAGAGAGGTAAGGTTCCTTTGTGTTATACTTAGCAGATCAGCTATATAGAAAACTCTGCATACTGACTTAGAGGTCCTCATTGCATTATGTTACTTTGGCAATATGCTATTTCATCACTGTTGGTTTATGCATACACCTTTCTGATCACTGCACACTTTGCAACATATAGGTGGACATAAAAATTATGTACCTATGATTACTGACCCTAAAATCCTATGCTTTTTCAGAGATTTGGCTAAGTTTCTGGTCCGAAGTTCACTATAACTCACTCTATGATGCTCGAGGTCAGAAATACATATACTTGATACTTAATGTAACTTTCTTATGGCAAATCTGAAATACATTAATGTGAAGACTTGCTATATATACCGATCTTTTATTTTAAGAAAAGGAAGTACCTGTTGCTGTGCAGATCTCCCTAGCAAATACAAGCCTAGAAAGAAGCACTGGTTATTGTTTTAATACCCATGCGGGGGTTTGCTTCATACTGGTGGAATCATATTGCCTGGCCCTTTCGACCACCGTCCGCCGGTGGCAGCCTGGAGATAGCTCCGAGTCAAATGATGCATTGTGTTTGCTCGGTACAGCTACAGCATACTGCACTAGATACAGTTACAATGCTGAACCTGAGCCTTGTGAATAGATATTCCTTCACTGACATACAGGTTGATTGTAATACCCTGTCCTATTTGTTCATTGTTATATTCTTTATTTATACAGCTACGTATTAGTGCTCTTCATCAGTTCATTATTCACTTCATTTTTGGAAGAATTCGTCATTGCATTCTTGTCCCAAATTCTCATTGCCTTTTGCTGACACGTTTTATGGTGCATGGCTTGTCTGCCTGAATCTGTTTATCATATTTCATGTCTTTATTATTGGGTCTATAGCAGTGGTACAGCCTGCCAAGTGGTGGAAACACTGAGTAACTGTTTCTAATGCTCTACAGTAGGTGTATGGAGTAGTAGTCACTTGTTCGCAACTAGAATAGTGTGTAAAAAAACATTCTAGAAAAAGTGATTCATCATTAGTATTCTTTAAATCTGTTGAAATAAGTTCATTTCTCACAATAGTATTAATTATTAGCTTGTGATGAATGAGTTGATGCATTAACCCATTCTATTCTATATACAATCAAAAAAGGTGAGTGAGAAAATGGACTAAACACGCTAGAAATGTTTGTTGTCTGTATGGCGAGTGGTGGTGTTTCCTAGTGGCGACTTTTGGCATTTGGCATGGTGTTGTTTAGACTTGAGCTGTGTTAGGGTGGTGAAATACATGAAAAAGGGTAACAATTAAATTAGCTGCTAGAAATCTGAGAGTTTTTTTTTTTAAGGAAGCAGTTTTTCCTTCTCAGACCTCTAAGCTTATTTTCTGCTTTTTCAAAAACAAAAAAGAGGTTATTTTCTCGTGGCTATTTTCTGAGACTTAAGCAAAAGGGACGGGCCTTCCCGACGAGCAACATTGGCCATTGCCTGAAAGTCGTGGCCCACAGATAAACCAGCGGCCCAGGTGGCAGGAGGCAGCACACGATTAAATCTGGCCTGCTGCAGTCGCTTCCCACAGATATAAACCAGCAGCGGCCCAGGAGGCAGCCCACGACTCCTGTATCTCTGCCTTACGTACAGTTCCAGTACGAGCTACTAGGATACATACAGGTACACCGAGCCGCCGCCGCCGCCGCCGCCGTCGCCGTCGCCGTTACGAAACGAAGACGAACCAAACCATTGGAGCCTGGAGGGCATGCAGGTCAGCAGAAGCAGCACAGACTGCAGCAGTCCGCGTACGCGCACGACGCACGGCCACCGTGTCGCGCCTGAGGACGTGGAAGGAGAGATCAGGCCTTTCCCACTCGGATTCCTCGGTCAGACACGCGCTTTTCTTCGTGCGAGACACCGGTGCCCGGCGGGCGGCGGGTGGCCGGCAACGGAGCTGGTCGCCTGGTCCTGCGGCGACTTGACCGAACCGCGACGTGCCGTGCGTGGCGTGGCGAGCTGCTTTTGCGGACCCCTGGCCGCCGGCGCGACGCGCGCAGGTTCGCGCCTTGGAAGTGGACGTGCGCACGTACTCCTACGCGCCTGGCACCGTGCACGCGCCACGCGGCCGGCGCAGGGAGCAGGGAACTTGAAAGGAGCACCTCACGTGTCGGCTGACTGATTGATTGTTGTGAGAGAAAAACACCGCTGAATGGCTGGCTGATGCTGGATGATAAGTTGAAGCCGGGCAATGACTATTGGCATTGACTTGGGCAGTGGTGCCGCATTCGATGAACCAAGAAAAGAAAGTTCGAGGCCAACCCTGGCGCTTAGGACGTGTCCAACGGGAGTACTAGTACAAATCAATCGAAGGGAATGCCTCCCAGTAAGTTTTTAATATAAAAAAAAAAGAAGGCTTACACCAATAATAATACATATCCATTTTTCTCAATCGTCAAGGTCGTGGATTTGGATCGATTTCGGTTTTACCGGCTTCATTGTGAAGAAAAGTACTAGAAATGCACTTTATTCATTGTTAAAAACTGCGGAATCGTAGTCTCCAATATTATCTGTCACTGCTCTCTCCTCCTTTTTACCCTCTCATGATACTTCAGATTTTTATTATATTTCATTTGATTTGCACTGGCAATTAATTTCTAAAGACCATTGGGGACACTCTTATAGATCATTGGTGCTAAGTGTTCGATGCGATCAATCACACTAAGTTAGAACTCACATTCCATTACCATGACACCATCTATAGATCCTTGGTGCTAAGGTTTTTTAGAGGAAGAGTCGTTTGGATGAGGTTGAGGAAAAAACTGAAGCTATTAATTGTCATTTGCAAGCATATGTTTGTGGAAAAGCATTGACCAAAGTGGGGTTGCCTAAGTAGCATCATCAAAGCCACATTGCTCGATCCTATGCGACCATAACAAAAGCAAAGAGGTGAGATTGCATGTTTCTTTCCTACAATTTTCGTGTGGATTCAGCCCTATAGGAAACATTCCTCCATTTCTCCTATGCATCTATCCTTCGTGCCCAAGGAATGAACAGTGTTATTTCCTATAGGTTTTAGAATCCTTTATTTTTCCCTTTGAAATTATCCAAAAGGGGTGATAGCAACTATCCAGTTGCTAAGGCTGCGTTCGGTAGCGCTTATAAGCGCTTATAAGCGCTTATTTTTCAGCACTTCAGCAGTATTTTTCTCTCACAAGATTTCAGCACTTCTACAGCACTTCAGCGCTTATCTACAGCACTTCAGCTTCACCGAACAGGGCCTAAATCTATTGATGGTTTTGGAACAATCAAAATCACCACACACGTAGGGACATCGAAGTATGACCACGATGGAGCCGGGGGGGGGGGGGGGGGGAGTGGGGCTCTAGCCCCCCCTACAGCCAGTGATGCTATATATTTTCTATGAAGTTTCTACAAATTTGTAGTATCTCTAAAAGGCAAGAGGGACTAAAAATGTAATTTGGAGATATTTTTGAAGGGTAGGAGGGGCTGAAAACAAGTTGAAGAAGATAATATTCGCAATTGAGGAAATTATTTCCTTAGCCCTGCAAAAAGTTCAGTTTAGTTTCTTGGCTCTGTTTTCATTAAACTTTGTTATTTGGCCCTAAAACAAATTTTTTTTTAGTTTTTTTGTGATTCCGTCCAGACCAAAATACTTTGAAAAATCATACATCTTCGATACGACATCAGATGAAGATGATTTTTATATAAAAATTGTAGATCTCAACAAGATCTACAACTTTATAGTTTTGAATTTTTCCATTTGAGAATGTTCAAATGCTGAAAAATAATATAATAGACGGAAGTGCCAAGAAACTAAACAAATTTCGTTTTAGGGTCAAATAACAAAGTTCGATAAAAACAGAAAAAAAACGAAGCCGAACTTTTTGCAGGGCCAACAAAATAATTTTCTCTTCGTGATTTGTGCTAAATTTAGACTCAAATTAAGGTAAGTTAGTCTCACTCTCTGTTCCCCCTCCCCCCAAATTTTTTTCTGGCTTCGTCCCTGTGACCATATACCACATGTAGACAAGGATGGTTCACCGAGAATAAAATTAGTATCGGTGAATATTTTATACTTAAATATAGCATGAGGTAGGTCTATAAATATTGTGAATCAAAGCATATACAAAATAACTTTCATGAATAAATGACTCAAGTATTAAAAAATAACTCGCACGAATAAATATAGCAATTTCAAACTAAATTATAGTATATTTATAGCATGGTTTAGATAGGTGCTTTAATTTATTCTATATCAATATTGGTAATGTCAGATATCCATCGACATCCACATTTATTTCAGACAAGTATCATAAACATGCTGAAAATCGAATTTTGGATTCAATCATTACAAAAATAAACGGAACATGCATGGATATCCATATTAATGTTTTATCTATCCATGAATATCCATTTCCACCTTTACTACCGAATGATTTGTGCGCAATCATTTAAGTATGAATCTGTCAGACCTGTGTGTTTTTGTGTGTGTGTGTGTGTGTGTGTGTGTGTGTGTGTGTGTGTGAGCATCCAAATTATTTTGGGCCGCCATTATCTATATAAGTGGTTTGATATAATGAGCCGCATTGCAAGAAAGCCATTTCAACGACATCTCATTGTTGCCGACTTGCAGTGAATATGAAGTTAAATGTTTCAAGAGAGACCCTAGTTAAATAATTGCTAGAGATAGACGACAATGGTATTTTATCTCCATAAACATCAAATAATTCAACTTCATTTGTGTTATAGAAAAAACAAAAATACCTATCGAATGGTGAACTTGTGATGCACCTTTATTTTGCACGGCCGGTGTATGTATCTAATAGAAAAAACCAAACGGATATACATTCCAAATGAATAAGAGGAATATTATGACCATTACCAACAATGATCAAGTAGGTTCTACGAGGGAGAAGAACTCGTTGGTGGCGCATGGAAATGATGTGGAGACGACACATAATACATGGACATGCAGTCTTAACCATGCTCAATCGCCTTGCTGCCAAATGCTATATATTAGTCATCTCAAGAAAGAGTGGCGATAGATGCTGAGGAAATACACTACAGTTCCCAGACAAAGTCCCTAGTTAAGGCTCCATTTCTGAGGGCACCGCTACAGAGACGAGAAAGTTTTGTCTCAGGTCTAAAAGAGTTCAAGCTACTACACCTCTGCTGCGTTAGCGTGACTCCTTATCCCAACTGTCTGCACAGTGCACACAAAACTTGCTATACCGGGCACTCCTAGAATCAGCCCTGAACCCCTGCTGGCATTGCCAGATTTTGCGGATCAGCGTTGCTTGTTGGATTGTCGGCTTGTCGCACTGCAAGGCGTGATTCCGTCACACAAGACCTGCTTGCACTTCATTTTTGCCGCGCAGATAACATTGCTAAGCCGTGATTCCATTTCGTCTAGTAGATGTCAAAACCCGGTGATCCTGTTCTTTCCAGTTTCCCAGATTGCAGTTGTATGATTTGCAGTTGCCCCCTGGTTGATCGACTGATCCGAGTGCAGAAGGTGACTGACGCGTTCGTAGCTTCGTGCCGACGTGGAGCACAGCAGGTCCCTTCCAGCTCCATGCTCATCGGGCCGGGGCGCTCGAACGCCGTGTAGGCTTCAGCAGAGCAGGACATGGAGCGAGGCGTTCTTGGCGGCCGAGCAGACGGGGCACGCGTCCACGGCGGGCTCGCACGAGCGGCACAGGCAGAGGTGACGGCACGGGAGCAGCAGCACGCATGCGTCGCCGCCGCCGCACGACTTGCAACCGCAAGACGACGACGCATCGAATCAAGAAGCCGATCCATGCGATGCCAATCAACCACCACCACCACGGTGAAAGAAAGATTGTCTGTCGATCAAAGCATCCCGGCCGTGTGCGTAGCGTACGTACCTCGAGTCTTACGACCGCGTCGATCATCTCCACGTCCTGGTGGTACTGGTACAGCCTCGACAGGAGGCCCTGCGACGACGGCGAGACGCTGGCGCCATTGTCCAACGACCTACCGCTGTTGGACGCCGCGCCGGAGCCCAGCACTCTGCCCTGCAAGTCACCGTCGGTCCGTCGCCCACCTGCGCCGGCAGCTGCGGGCGCATTACCATTACCACGTTCTGATCCTCCGAGAACCGCCCCGCCGCAACGCGGGGCCGCTTCCTCGGCTCGAAAGCGTAATCGCAATTCGCACGCGAGGTCACCGTGCGGGAAGTTCGTCGTCGACGTCGTGCCCGTGATCCCTGGCGCCGCCGCCGGCGCGCACCCTCCGTAGTCGTCCAAGAGCACCATGCCAGCCACCGCTACCGCGTCCTCCATAGCCCTGCGGCAGAGCGTGCAAGATTAATTAGTGGGTTGTTTAGTTGGTGAAAAAAGATTCATTTCAAACTAATCAGACAAAAAGTACAAATATGTAACAGCTGTTATTTTATTTAGTGCTCCATACGGACGGAAAGTACAATCGATGTGATGGAGAATAGTGCAAAATTTTAGCAACTAAATAGCCCCTTAGATACGCTAATCCTGAGACAGCAGCTTGCCGCCTAGGACTATGGGATTGGGATGTACGACATCAGAAGAGAGGAAAAGCGAGCTTAGGTAGGCCTACGGCGTGCTTACTTGAAACCGAAGGCGTGGGAGTGTGAGAGATGGCGCGCCTGCACGGCCATGGCGCCAACGCAAAGGGGTGTTGGGTAGGAAGTTGAAGTGGACGGTGAGTTTTTGGTTAGAACGGGCATGCAAGTAAACCAGTGAGGGTCTGAGAGATGCGTGCATAACATAGTATATATACGGTACGGCCATGGCTCGTGGTCGCGGGAAACCATGACGACGGACCTGGGACCGGGACCCCGACTGAGGCGTTGGGACTTTTGAGCACGAGTTCGTCGACGACGAATCTCCTTCTGAACTGGGCCGGGCCGTGTGGGGGGGCATTGGGTGGAAAGGCGACAGGCTCTCAATGCGAACCAGCGCATATAATGTCTTTATTATGCGTTTTGTGTGATATAATGTCTTTGCAACCAATGTCGCCTTCACAGACGAAGTTTGTGTGATATTAATGTCTTTATTATGCGTTTTTTTCCCGAACACTTTATTATGCATTTCTGTGGTAGTGATATCTGATCCGTGTACTACCCGGCTTACCACGATAGGGGGTGTGAAAATGTGGTGGTGGCCCGGCTGGATAGATATGACTGGATGGGTTGGATACCCAGCCTTCACACCTACGTCTACTTTATAGGTGGTGGGTGTGGCTGCCATGATGTTCGGATAAGTGAGGATTAGCACTAGCTAATCTTCCTTTTAAGATTTGGTTAACGTGATTTAATTAAACTTTAGTCGCTAAACTTTAGACCGTGAGATTCAAATATGCCTTTATTTGTGCCTGACAAAACTAGGTGGATCACATAAATAGCATGTGTAGCTAGCTTTTTTCTACTCTAATATTTATAGTTTTCTTACATAATAATATTTTTTTTCTTGAATAATTTGCTTTCTTTGTGTGATATTATAACGGTTCTTTCTCCTTGCTTCTCCTTTGTATTATACTAGGCACCAACTACATATAGCTATCTTCGAACAATGCATTGGTTTAAACCTATTTCATCTCTAGTGCTCCTTTTTCTCATTCCAATCACATGATTGTGCGATTTATGTCAATGCCAAGTTAAGGTAATCTTCAGTTTAATTTTGGTTTTCTCTAGTAGTTAATAAAACCATAGTCAAAGTCACTCATCAATTAAGCAATAACTTTAATGTTTGGACTATATTTTGTACATTGAATTGTAGGTCTATAGTAGCCTTTTACCTTCAAATATAGTTGTGAGTAGTATTTTTATCACATCAACAACCACCAATGCCTCAAGTCATCCTAAAGAAACCCTGGAGTCAACACTAGTGATCAGTTGATCTCATACCTACTGCCGATGCCATCCTATTGCATTGTTATCGAACATGATGTAACCAATTATTATTCCACTTGTGTCATCTTTCTTGAAGAGAAAAAGGGTGAATCAAGTCCCTTGTATTGCCGCAAGCTTCTCACATGTGCACCAGGGAATCAATGAAGCAATTGCGTGTAAAATAGCGAATGTTGATATTGTTTGTGATTTCATCGTAATAATGCTGATGGTGCATAAGTAACACTTTCACCTTCAATAATCTTGCATAAATTATCCGAAGTTAACAACCAACATTGAGGTAGGGCTTATGCTAATAAATTCCATGTGTTGGTGAATATTTGCATGCAGCTGAATTATACAGAAAATCATACATAAAAAGGTACAAAGTGGTGAAATAGAGAACTTTACATCTTTGGACTTTACCACATGTACACATAAAAGGGAGAAATGGGCCAACGCCACTCAAACTAAGCCCAATGGTTGGCAATATGATTTGGATCCGAGAGGGATAGGAATTTGCAAATTGGGCCATAAGGTATCTAATTAGCAACAGTAAAATAAGATAATTTTCCATCAGTGGAGGGAAAAGATATATAGGGGGTGTAAAAAATTTTACTGTAGCAACGTGCTAACTTTTGCAATAAATGTCCAATCATGGCCTAACTAAATTTAAAAGATTCGTCTTGCAACGTTTTGCGAAGCTATCAAATTAGATTTAGTTTTCATCAATATTTAATGCTCCATGCATGTGTCTAAATATTGATGTGATGGAACTTTTAATATTTGGTGCTAAATCTAAACAGGGTCATAACTGCTGTATACATCGGCTCTCAAATCAGGGCATGCACGGTACGGGCCTACGGCCGGGTAGCCCATCAGGCCTTCCGCAGTGTGGGAGCGTCGCCCCCCAAAAAAGTGGCCCCCACGTGTACGATGGAGCACCGACGCCAAACAAGCTGCAATGTGATAAATACTCGGCACCGCATCCATCTGCTATCTCTGGGGCCCACATCCAATAAAATATCCTCGCTGCCTTTTCCGTTTGGTTCATTCACGCGAGAAAAAAAATCCCCTTTCCCTTTCTCCTTCATCCTCCGTGCTCTACCAAATCCTGCCATGGATCTCTCTCGACCAAACTTGCTCTTCCAGATCCTGCTTCTCCTGTCAATCTCGGTGGCGATGTCGCAAAAGACGTCGCCGTCGGGGCCACCATCGCCATCGGGGCCACCACCGCTGCCCAGCAGCCAGAGCAGATCAGGTCCGGTGGTGGCGCCGCCAGCGCGCGGCAGCAGGCACCGGTGCCGCTGGTGGCGCAAGGGCGGGGCTAGCGGATAGCAGGCTCCGGCGCAATCCAAAGGAGGTACTGCATATTACAATACAAATACAAACCTAAATAGTAAATATTAATGCGTACACTTTGACACTAATAGAGTTTATACATAACAACACAATTATTTTAATGAAAAACTACATGTACTGGTACAAACATTTTGATACAAAATAAAATAAATCTAAGCTTGGCCGCCTCCAAAGCGCTGAAATATATGCTCAACCAAGTCCACCTTTAGACGACGATGTATTTCTCGATCACGGATGTCTTCTTGTATCTCTAGAGCCCTTGAGAATCCATGAATAGGCCCATGTCCATATCCTAACAATGGTGTGGATGAGCTACTCTCGTAGTAGTCATGCTCGTAGTTGTCATCATATCGAACTCTGAATGTATCCCTTTCATCCTCCACAATCATGTTATGCAATATAATACATGGATAAATAATTTCAGCGAGTCATCGGACTTGCCACATACGTGCATGGCTTCGTAGAATGGCAAATCGAACTTGCAAAACACCAAAAGCACGTTCCACATCTTTTTCTTGCTCCCTCTTGGTGTTCTGCAAATAATTTGTCTTTTCCACATTGAGGCAAATGAATAGTTTTCACAAATGCTGCCCACTCTGGATAAATACCATCTGCTAGGTAGTATCCCATGTTGTACTCATTGCCATTGACTGTGAAATGAACCTCTGGAGCTCTCCCTTGTATTACATCAGTGAACAAAGGTGATAGATTAAGGACATTAATATCATTATTTGACCCAGCAACACCAAAAAAAAAGCATGACATATCCAAAAGGTCATGTGAGGCAACTGCCTCTAACATGACCGTGGGTCCACATTGATCTCCACGAGTATATTGTCCCTTCCATGCCACCGAACAGTTCCTCCATCGCCAATGCATGCAATCCACACTACCCAACATGCCTGGAAATTCACGCGCTTCGCCAATATGAAGTAACCTTTGGATATCTTCTGTAGTTGGTTTTCTTAAATATGTAGGACCAAAACACTCAATGACACCTCTACAGAAATTATTCATGCACTCAATAACTGTGGTTTCAGCAATTCGTAGATTTTCATCCCATAAATCAGCAGGTGTTCCATATGCTGACATCCTCATAGCAACAGTACATTTGTGCAAAGGTGAAAAGCCCACCTTTCCAAATGCATCACTCCATTGGCAAAAATAAGGAGACCATGAACTAAGGGACTGCACAATGCGAAGAAATAGGTGTCGCTTCATTCTATACCTCCGTCTAAATTGGAAATCATTGTATATTAGATTTTCTGAGAAGTAATCAGACATTAACCGATCCCTAGCAGCTCCACGCCCTCTTTCAATGTACCTTCTATGAAACTTTCGGCTTGCAGTAGACATACCTATATGTTGTGCCTCGATCTGAGCTCTGATTTTTGCCTCCATTTGAGCCTCAACTGGATCATTCATGAAGTCCCAAATGAATTGGTCAACTTCAGCATCACTATCAGAGGCATCATCAACCTCTGGAGAAAAGTTTTGCTCCATGGGAACTTCTTTAGTGAATTTGGTTTCTTGGTTGGTAGAGTAGAACTCCCTGGTGGAGATGATATGGTCTATGCATGATGGAATGCAGGGCCCTCCTTTTATACAAGGGAGATCACAATGGCTCTTTTCACAACACTAGTCTTTTTACAACAGCTACATTGACAGAGCAACTTTTCTTTTTGCAACAGCTATATTGACAGAGCATCTTTTCTTTTTGCAACAGCTATATTGACAAAGCATCTTTTATTTTTCTAACAGCTATATTGACAGACCAACTCTTCTTTTTATAGCAGCTGTATTGTCAGACCAACATTTTTTTTACAACAGCTATATAGTCAGAACAACTATTCTTGTTTCTTATTAATTTTGGCTAGTTAGTTTCTGTTCTGATGTATATATTTTGTTTCTTACAGGTCACTCTATGCCATGGGTACTTAAACAAATAAGGCAAGATATGTGAGTAATGCATGCAGAATCAAGTTAATACATTGATACAAGGTAGCACATTCAAACTTACAGGTCTTCTACATAGATAGTACATTCATACAGTTGAAAAAAGATAATAAATTGCTACATAACCTGAATTTAGAGAGGTATTACATGTTGTCGGTGCTAGTTTTAGCAGTGCTAACACCGGCTAGTAAATATGTGTTTTGCGGTTGAGGCAACGGATGGAGTGCAAGGGGGAACACAGGGATTATACTGGTTCAGGCCAAGCAAGCCCTACGTCCAGTGGGGAGGAGAGTCGTGTTGCCTTGCACCGGGGTGCTTGTAGTAGGGGGTTACAAGCTAGGCGAGAGAGGGAAGTGCTCTCAGGTCTCTTGTGAGTGTTTAAGTGTTTGCGAGTCGTTTGCTACTGGTGTGTGTGTGTGTGAGAGAGAGAGAGCTTAGGACTTCTTTCGTGGTCGTCCTCTAAAGCTGACCCCTGCTCTCCCTTTTATAGTCGTAAGGGAGAGGCAAGGGCAGCGCTTACAATGCTACGTATGTTACAGTGAGGAGTTGTTGTTCCTCATTTGACTATCGTCAGCTACGGTCTTTTCTCCGCGTCTCCGGGGTATGGCCGTAGTGGTTCGCATTATCTTGGTGAGTTCCGAGGCAGCAACAGTCGTCGGATTACGGCATGTCGTCAGCTACGGTCTTTTCTCCGCATCTCCGGGGTATGGCCGTAGTGGTTCGAATGATCTTGGTGAGTTCCAAGGCGGCAACAGTCGTCGGATTACGGCATGCCGTAGGGTCACACCTGATGGCTGTCCTTCCGCACGACGTGACAAGAGGGTGAGTCGTCTCGGGGCGTTGTCTCCCGAGGCTCGGGACTCCTGGAGGCTTGATGGGATGGAGCAGGGTGATATCTCCCCTCGAGCGTATTTCCGGCCTTTGGACAGTACTTCTCGAGGGTTAGGTGGGCCCGGATGGAAGGCGTGCTCGTCCTTTCGAGTGGACAGTGCAGTAGGCGCTTTTCCCGTTCTTGCGTAGCCCGTCGTCAGGCGCTCGGATTGTCGCAGTCGTAGTTAGTAGACCCCGGCGGAAAACGGGGCGGCGCACCGTAGACCATACCGTGGAGAGGACGGCCGTAGTGGGCCTATCAAATCCGCTGCTAGGGAAATCCTGACAGGTGGTATGGCCGTCAGGGGCGTGCGAAGCACAGTCACGTCGAGAATCTCGCCTGACGGGATAGTGCTTGTAAAGTGGTCAGAGAGGTCTCTTGTGGTCCAAGATTGCTCTGCTGATATCACCGGTGCCTTAGATGCCTTTGTGAGATTGCGCTCGAGGGGGATGCGGAAGCTCAGGCGAATCGGAGAATGGGCGCCGAGGGCGCCGCTCTCCCGAGCTCTTCTGGGGAGGCTCGGGCGAATCGGAGATTTGGGCGCCGAGGGTGCCGCTCTCCCGAGCTCTCCCGGGGAGGCTCGGGCGAATCGGAGATTTGGCGTTGAGGGTGCCGCTCGCCCGAGGGTTGCTATTATTGGTGCAATGACGTCGTGGGCGTCCATAGACGCGGCCTTCGTGGGCTTCGGGCGCGGCCTTCGTGGGCTTCCACTGGCCTTACTTGGGCCAGGCCGTGTTGGGAATGATCGTTTTCGCATTGAAGTTGGGTACCCCAAAGTTTGGTACCCGACAGTAGCCCCCGACCCTGTGGCGGAGTGAAGGCACTCCTCCATAGGTTCACGCTGGTTCTTCCTGTCAAAAAGATAAGGTATAGGTTGTTTTTTCCCGTGGGTGCGCGCGAGCGCACCCGCCGGGTGTAGCCCCCGAGGCTTTGGAGGGATGATATATCCTTTCAAAGGCTTAGAATCATGTTTGTTAGTCCTTGGGTGTTTTTTGATTTATTTAGAAGGGTTGTTTCCTTGGAAGCGGAGCCCCCGAGCCTCCCATCGTGTTGGGAGGTCGTTCTGTGGTCTTTCCAAGGTGCAGGGCAAGTTCCCGAGTCTCCATTTTTGTATCGGAGATCGGTCGGGTTCTTCCCTGTCTTTTTAATTCGACCTTCACGCTCTTTTTTCGGGAAGAGGAAGGTTTGGTCCTGCTCGACTTCCCCGCTGGGGCACGAGTCAGCATTTCCGGTGAGCTACAAACGGGTTGTTCCAAGTGGAGGTCTGCGCCACGTTCGTTAGGGGTCGGCAAGTGGCCTGAGCACACTCCAAATATTTCCCGATGGTCAGTTAGTGGATATCGGGTCCCTTCGATGGGTCCCGATGGCCTGATGCCTCCCACGGAGGGATTCTACGTAACCGACATGCTACTGGGACTTGGACACAGCATGGGATGTCCCTTGTGACGTTTCGGGCGTCGGGATACTAGCCGTTTTCGTGACCCATCCACTAGCTGTCCCTAACTCGGTTTCCCTGGGGTGACTGTTCGAGCCACGGAGGGCCAGTCTTCGATCCTCTGGGAACGTAACGGGCGCCCGAGCCCGGGGTTCCTTCGTTGGGAAGGAGAAAATGTAGGCGGAATCGAGGTGCGCAGTTGTAATGATTCGGCTCACCTTTTGAGGTGCGACACCTGACGGACGCGACGGTTCGGCTCAGTCGAGGCGGTTTGCGTGCGCGGCGATGGCGGCGGCGTGGGGATCGTGGCAGGCCCCGCGCAGTTAATGCGGCGGATCTTCCGCATCCACCCACAATCCGCCGGCGGAGTTTATAAGAAAATCTTACGGTTTTTTTTTCTACCCTAGCCATTCGCTCGCACGACCGTTCGCTTTCTTACCTTCGTCGCCTGCTCTTTCGCCTTCGTTGCCTGCTCGAGAGATATTGTTGTCGCGGCCGTCGTTCTACCCGCAGCCCTTTCCCCCTTCTCTTGCCATGGATTCCTCCTCCACCGCTGTCGACGCCGCCGCCGATGTCGCTGCCACCGACGCCGCCGCCACCGACGCCGTCGCCACCGATGCTGCCGCGGCCGCCGCCGGCGTCCTCAGGCTGGAGCCGTGGCCGAGGAGCACTGTGACGGAGGCGCAGCTGGAGCGCCTCGTCACTCTGGGGCTACTGCGTCCTCGTACCGACGCGCAGCACCCAGAATGGGCCGTGCCGCCGCACGACCACGAGGAGCCGAACCCCGGCGAGGGGTACGTGGTGAGCTTCGTTGCTTACCATGAGCGTGGACTCGGCTCGCCGCCAAGCCGCTTCTGCCGGGCCATCCTCTTCGAGAACGGGCTGGAGCTTCACAACCTCACCCCGAATTCCATCACACAGGCGTCGATTTTCGCCGCCCTGTGTGAAGGCTACTTCAGGGTGCCCCCGCACTGGAACCTGTGGCGCCGCATTTCCCGCGTAGACTGGTACACCAAGTGGGTCGGCGCGAAGAAGCCATAGGAGATCCAGCGCGGGAGGGGGGTGCGGCCTCGTGATCCGCTCTTCGTCGTACATCCCCTGTAAAGCCCCCTCCTCCAACAAGGGGTGGCACAGCAGCTGGTTCTACCTTCACAACGACGGGGGTCTCTTCCCCAAGTTCACAGGAAGGGCGCTCATGGCTCCCCTTCCCTAATGGGAGTGGGGGTTCCCGTCGAAAGAGTAAAAGCACCTGGACATGTACTTCGACGCGCTCAAGGAGTTGAACAAAAGGGGCTTTACAGGGGCCGGCGTGGCGGGGAACTTCCACATGCGGACGGTGCTACCTCCGATGGAGCGCCGCCTGGCGCTTGATCAGATGGTGACCGGGTCGCAGCGGGAGGGCACGGCGATGCTAGCCCGTGACCTTGGCGAGGCTGAGGTCATGCGCCACGTCGGCTACATGGTGGGGGTTTATCCCACCTGGGAGGAGGTGAACCGGGTGCCTATGCGTCCCTGCGCGGGCTTCCCAGCGTTGGTAAGTGTCTTTCGTTTGATCAGGCCGCTGGTTTCCCCATCTTCCTCCTGACCTTTCTTCTTCGTTCTTCGTAGGGCCTCTCGAGGACCGGGAAGGCTTCCCTTCCGCCCGTCCCGGAGGATAAAGAGCGGCGAACCCAGAACCGCCTCTGGGCCACGGAGGAGAAGGCGAGGAAAGACAAGGCAACCGCCCGGAAGCAGAAGAGGGCGCGAAAGGTGGAGGAGTCCTCCCAGCACCGCCGCCGCCTGAGGGAGGACGGGGAGCCTAAGGTGGATACCTCCACCGATGATGACGGCGACGACGATCATGAAGAATATGATTTTTCCATCTTTGATTTGATGGAATCTGACCGGCCGCTTGCGGCCACACAGCCCGCGGTGGGCGCTGACGAGCCTGGAAAGGCTCCGCTATCAGCGTCCGCCAGCGGAAGTGCCGGGGTTCGTGATCCGAACCCTCGGGCAAACCTGCCGGAGACCGCGTCCAAGGACGCGGCTCCTGGCAGGGCGACATCAGGAGGCGGGGCTCTGCCCGCCATCAGCAGCGTGGTTCGGCCGGAGGGGCCGGGGACGGGCTCAGGCCCGGCGCCCGAGATGCCCCGAGGCTCCAGTGGGGAGACCTAGGGTCCCCTTTTTCAGCAGACCCTCCCCGTCGACGCGTCGTTGGTCGGCGCGGCGACCGAAGGCGGGGGGGGTGCTGGGAAGACACCGCCGGAGCCGGAGCCCACCGGCGCCAAGACGCCGGCGCTTGAGCTGGGGCCCTCCCTGGCTCAAGCTTCCCTGCCGTGGGGCAGTGACATCGGGACGACCCCCGGCGCCCAGGCGGAGCCCTTGTCACTAGGCGGCGCTGGCCCGGACGCCGGGTTGGCGCCCACTCCTCCGCCGCCGGCGCAGCCCGCTCCATCCGTCGTCTCGCCGAGCGTGGGCGCTGCGAAGAAGAAGAGGGTGATTCCGAAGACGAGGTAAGTATCTTTACCTGTAATTCCTTCTAGTGGGGATCCTTTCATGAGCGCTCCTTTCTTCCTTCTCTGCTTCAGGAAACGCTCGGGGGCGGACCTCCAGGTGTCGCACCTGAAGGTCCTGAAGGTGCGGGGCCATGACACGGCCGGGGGGAGTGCCTGGTCCGCGGGCGAGGAAGTTCGTCCCCCCACGGGTCCGCCCGTGGCGTTCGAGGCTCCTCCCTCGGGGGAGGCTATCTCGGCGGCGGCTGCCGTCGTCGTGCCCGTGATCGACCTGGAGGTGGAGCCAACGCGGGCTTCCGAGGCCTCGACCGTCGGTTCCGGAGACGCCTCGGGAGCGCCAAGCCGATGCCACCCCCACGGAGCCTGCCACCACGGGGTCATCGCCCGTGGACGTCAGCGCAGGGGCTCCCCTCGCCTGTGAGGAAGGCCCATGGGCGCTGACCTTGAGGGGACCTCAGCCTCGGGAGCTAACCGCCTCCCGGATCGAGTGGGTGGACCGCGCGGACCCTCAGGCGCCGCCCGTCTTCTTGCTCCGGGACGACCTCGAGGCCCCCAAGTGGGACGCCGTTCAGGAGCTCGGGTTTAGCTCAGCGGCGGGGCTCCCCGCGATCGCCGACGTCCTCGAGAAGGACCTCCCGGCCCAGCTTCAGGTAAATCCCTGTGTCTTGTAAACTTTTCCTGCATATGAGCATCGTTCTTACCGTTTCCTCCTCTTCCTTTTTTTCAGGACCTCATGCACACCTCCCGGGACAAGTCCCGCTTCCTTCGTGGCGGGCTCGGGCTCTGGAAGCAGCTCGACCTCAAGGGGAAAGCCCTTGCCCGCGCCCAGGGCGAGCACGCCACCGCGACCTCCAAGCTTGCCGAAGTTAGTATCGACAACACTATCCTGAAGGGGGAGGTCGCGGAGGCGCAGGGCCAAGCCGCTACCTCGGCGACGCGAGTGCAGGAGTTAGAGAGCGCTCTGGCCGCGATGACAAGGGAGCGCGACGCCGCCCGAGAGCTCACCGCCGAGAAGATTTCGGCCGCCGAGGCCTTGGCTCTCGACCTGGATGAGACTCTGGAGGCGTTGCGCCTGGCGCTCGGCGCGGCGGACTTGGCCGGGAAAGAGGCATAGAAGGCTCGGGAAGAGGCTAACCGTAAGCGCAGCGTTGTAATTTTTCCATTCTGCTCGTCTCGGTTGCTCGCTGTATTTTTACTCATCTCCGTGCTTTGCTCCCACAGTTCTGCAGGTGTCTTACGACGGCGAGGTGGCCGAACACATGGACCTGCAGAAGGTCGCGCGGGCACTGTGTGACTCCGTCGGCACCGGTGGAGAACCCTCGGAGATGTCGCTCCGGAGCCGACTGGAGGCACTCCACGACAGCATGAGCGGCTGGATCAAGGGGGCCCTTCTGACGGGTGTCCAAAAGACACTGGCGGTCGTGAAGTCCCACTACGAGAATTTTGACGCCGGCCCTGTCAGCGAGGGCTTCCTTGAAGCCGACGACGCCGAGCTCCTAGCGCTGGAGGATTCGATGAAAGAGCTAGGAGAAGCGCTGGCGGGCCTCTTCCAAGCCGAGGTCGAGCTCCCTCCCCTGAACCTGCCGTGAAGAAGAAGCGGGCCATAGTGCCTTTGTAAAAAGTAATCTTTCGTAAGTGGTTTGAGAGGAAACAAACAATGTGGCCCTTTGTGGCCTCAATATTTATGTAAATATTTGCTGAATGTTTGTTTCGCTTTGTTTCGTGCTTTTTTCTTAGGCGTTTTTTCTTGCCGATCCTGTGCCCGGGCCATCAAGCCTCGGGGGATGCTTTTCGGATGTCGTAGCTTTAGCGGCATAGACGCAGCCGATGTCCTAGGAACTTTGGCAGAAAGAATCCTTAGAAAAAAGGCTTAGGTGTTTCCTCCCGAGCTTCCTCCCTTGGCCGAGCGTAGATCTTATAGGTTTTCTTCCGAGTGCGGGTTAGCCTTCGAACGCGGAGTGGCGAGGGGAGATGCTGTGGCCCTGGAGCGTAAGCAATCTCCGACTTGACCGGCTCTGTTCTCTGGGGCTTCCCTCACTTTTCCGAATTCTATAAGTTCATGTTTGATTTCGGGAAGGAAGCGTGTTTTAGGGAGAAACAAATTCGACAAGGTTTGAAATTTTTCCAAAATTGTTGAATCTTGGGAAAGTCCGGGGGTTCCCCCCGTCCTAGACCCCGAGGGAGGGTCAGCCTTTCCGTAGGTTAGGCCAAGCCTCGCTTTTATTGTGCGGCAAAATAAAGGGTCATTTCACTCCCGAGTGTAGGCTCGGATTGAAAATCTTAAAATCATGTAAAAAGAGTAAAAGTCAGGTCTTTTCATTGATTTCAAGATTTTACAAAATAGTACAATGCTTGGAATCTTAAGGATAGAAGCGACGTAGCTGTTCGATGTTCCAAGCATTGCTGTAGACCTCGCCTTTCTCGTTCGCGAGCTTGTATGTGCCGGGGCGTAGCACCTCGGCGACAATGAACGGTCCTTCCCACGGCGGCGTGAGCTTGTGGCGCCCTTTGTTGTCCTGCCTGAGCCGTAGCACCAAATCACCTACGCTGAAGGCTCGGCCTCGGACGCGTCGAGCATGGTACTTGCGTAGGGATTGCTGGTACTTGGCCGAGTGCAACAGGGCCATATCCCGAGCTTCATCGACTTGGTCCAGCGCGTCTTCACGGGACGTTTGATTGCCCTGTTCATCGTAGGCTCGGACCCTCGGGGCGCCGTACTCCAGATCCGTAGGGAGGACGGCCTCTGCACCGTACACCTTGAAGAAAGGTGTGAAGCCCGTGGCTCGGCTTGGCATAGTCCTTAGACTCCATATCTCTGCAGGGAGCTCCGTCAGCCACCTCTTGCCGAATTTATTCAATCGGTTGAATATCCTCGGCTTAAGGCCTTGGAGAATCATGCCGTTGGCATGTTCTACTTGGCCGTTCGTTCTTGGGTGGACGACGGCTGCCCAGTCCACTCGTATGTAGTACTCGTCGCAGAAGGCCAGAAATTTCTTTCTGGTGAACTGCGTGCCGTTGTTGGTGATGATGGAGTTCGGGACACCGAACCGGTGGACGATGTCGGTGAAGAATAGCACCGCTTGTGCCGAGCTGATTTGGGTGATCGGCCGAGCCTCGATCCACTTTGAGAACTTATCGATGGCGACAAGCAAGTGGGTGAAGCCCCCGGGCGCCTTCTGGAGGGGCCCGACAAGGTCCAGTCCCCATACAGCGAACAGCCAAGTGAGTGGGATCGTCTGGAGGGCTTGAGCCGGCAGGTGGGTCTGCCGAGCGTAGTACTGGCACCCCTCGCAGGAGCGTATCACCTCAGTAGCATCGGCCACGGCGGTTGGCCAGTAGAAGCCTTGTCCGAAAAGCATTACTAACAAGGGTCCTTGGCGCTGCGTGGTGACCGCAGGCTCCGGCGTGTATCTCTTCAAGCAGGCGTTTGCCCGACTGAAAGGAATACAGCGCTGAAGCACGCCTGAGGGACTCCGTCGGTAGAGGCTGCCGTCGATCATCGCGAAAGACTTGGCTTTGCGTGCCAGTCGTCGCGCTCTGGTCTTGTCCGAGGGCAAAACGCCTCGGACAAGCCAGCTGACCAGCGGCTCGCGCCAGTCCGGTTCATCGTCGTCCATCTCGACTTCGATCTCCATTGCCTCGGCTTCGTCGCCGTCCTCAGCCAGGGTCTCGGGTGACTCCCCATTGTTGGAAGGGTCGGCAGCCCCCGAGGGGCTTGCGTGGCTTGGAGACGGCTCGGGTTCTCCCGGGGGCTTGGGGGTCTTCTTCTTCCCCTCAGCCCCCGAGGGATCGGCATTGACCGAGGGCTTGTGGAGGTCATTGGCGAATACGCCCGTCGGGACCGTGTGAAAGGATCTACAATGCCAAGAGGGGGGTGAATAGGCGTAGTATAAAACCTGAAACTCAAACTCAATTGAAAAGTGAGAACAGAGACCGGTACTACCGGGATTGTACCGGTACTACCGATACCTGTCGGTAGTACCGATGAAATCCGTCGGTACTACCGGTCAAGAACAGATAGCTACGAAACCAAGATTAACTACACAGTAAGTTTAGATCTATGCTATACCAAACCACCCAAGTGTATGTAGAGTCCCTTGCAACCTTCTCCCTAACTTGAATCACCACCAAATCGTAGATCGGGCCTCCAAACCTAAGAACAAGGTAGAGAGAGAAAGAGCATGGTCGAAGCCGTGACATCACAAGTAGACACAACAACAAAGAGAGCAAGGGACAAGTTATTTATCCCGAGGTTCGGTCAATCCACAAAGGAAGGCCTACTCCTCGTTGTCGAGGTGACCACAAAGGTCGGAGTCTATTTCACCTCCTTTCCTCACTCAAGGTTACCACAAAGGTCACTTGAGTTTCTTCACTAGAATCTTGGGGTGATACAAACACTTCGGGGAGCCCTCACAAATGGATCAAACCGGGCTCTCCCGAAGAACGCCTAGCCGCCTAGGGTTCCAAGAACCCAAGAGTAACAAATGCAAGGCAAAACCGGCTAGAGGGAGGAATCAAGTGCTCAAACAATGGATTTAAGTTTTCCTCACTCGAATCTCACTTCTCAACTTGAAACTTACAATGGATTGAGCTATGAGCAATGAATATGTGTGAGAGAGAGTGGGAGAGCAAGAGAGAGCTGTTGTCTCGGGTTGGTAGGCAATGAATGAAGTGGGTAACGTTCTAAACAAGAGGGAAGAAGTATTTATACTTCCTCCGTCTAGGGAGCTACCGGTACTACCGATTACTACCGGTAGTACCGATGCTACCTCAGCAGATTGAACGTTAAAAGTCTGACACACGCACTGCACGAGGCCCCAACGGTAGAAAAGTTTGTCAGTCAAGTTGACTTGACCGGTACTACCGGTGGTACACCGGTACTACCGATACAACAGTCAACCTACTACCGAAGTACAGTCGTTACTACCGATCCAGACCCTGGGTAACTGCTTGGGCAAAGTCCTACCGGCACTACCGGTCAAGGACCGGTACTACCGCTCTGGAACCGGTACTACCGGATTAAAATCCGGTACTACCAAAATATAGTTACTCAAACCCGAGAGCAGCAAGTTGGCTGGGAGGAGTCTCGGTGCTAAGTCCTACCGGTACTACCGATTCAGAGTCGGTACTACCGGTTCAACATCGGTACTACCGGATTAAAATCCGGTACTTCCGGAATAAACTTTTCTGGAACCCGAGAGCAAGCAGTTCGCTGGAGAGGATCCTGCTCTAAGTCCTACCGGTACTACCGGTCCAAGACCGGTACTACCGATTCTCCAGGGGCAGAACAGGATAGGGCAGTGCACAAGTGTGTGAAGGTGTCTCTCAAGCATGTTTTTTTAAGTCAATGTTTGAGCACTTTAAACCTTCTACTAGTCAACTAGCTATGCATCCCTCTTGATAGTGCGGTAGTCCTATACTCAATAAAAGATAAAACTTGCTAAATTATGAGTAAAGATCACCAAGTAACTTGGTCAAGTTGGAGGGGTGCTGTTTCACCGAATATTTCAATTTGCTCATTCATATGGACTAACACCTGCACATAATCTTGATAAAACCGTTAGTCCCTAATTTGATTGTCATTAATCACCAAAATCCCACATAGGGGGCGAATGCACTTACAAACTCCCCCTTTTTGGTAATTGATGACAACCAAATTAGGCTTATATATGATTGGGATAAATTGAAGCTTTTGAATCCAACATTTAGGATGGAGCTCCCCCTTAATGTATGCATAGGATTTGAATTCCAAATAACGACCATAGTCAAGAGTGCATACATTTAGAGAGGTTCCCCCTAAATCTTGTAATTCGTGGGGTGCCAAAAAGAGTGTGACAAGAACAAGTGATAAGCGTGAAGCACAGGAAAAATTCAAGTCACAAACAAATCACAAACCACAAGATAAAAGTAAACTCACTAAGATAACATTAAACACAAGAGTTATACCTCCAACTAAGCATTACACCAACAAAGTTCTTGTCCAACACATAGTTCACCACAAAATATATAAATATTACAAACCATAACTAAAGTCTGGACCACCATGGGGCAAAGCAAGTCGCAACTTACTTAATACATCATAATAAAGCCTAACACTCCCCCTTTGGCATCAAGTGCCAAAAAGGGTAGGCACGCATGAAAGCAAAGCTAGTCGTCGTCCTCGTCGATGTCGTCATCGGAAGGCTCCTCCTGGTCATCGTCGTCATCCTCGTCCTCGTCCTCATCCTCATCCTCATCCTCATCACCACCCGCTGCACGTGAAGACTCGGCGTACTCCTCAAAAGGATCGTGAAACTCGCGCAAAGGAGAAGGAGGTAGGCCGAGCTTATCCTCAATAGCTCGAAGGCGGCGGTCATCCTTCTCAGCCTTATAGCAAAAGGTCGAGAAGATCTTCGGGAGCGCATGCTTGATAGCACCACTGCGACGACGGCGAGGTCCAAGCCCACGAGAGGAGCTAGGGCCCCGAGAGGAGCTAGGGTCAGCGGTGGAGCGAGCGGCACCTCGAGTGCGGCGCACCGAAGACGGATGCTGGGGCGAGTCCTCCTCATCCTCCACATCCTCCTCATCCACATCCTGTGGAGGCCTACGAAGACGCAGGAAGTCATCCTTGGCTTTAGGAGTGTGGAGGTTCCGGACCTTGACTTGCTCATGCTTGCGATCATGAGCAAATGAAAGACCAACCACTTGCTCAATGATGTGCATTAGGTAGGGAGCAAATGGAAGGTGGCGCTGAGGATCAATAGAAGCAGAATAGATTTTGCGCCAAAGAAGGTTCGAGACAGAGAAACGAGCACCCCTCTCGCCAAAGCGCAAGAGAATCTTAGGAGCATCATGCTGAAGGTGCAGTGAATCCCCAATCTTTGGATCAATGGTGCTTCGAATGAGATTATTGAGGACATAATAATAGGGACGAATATAGGTGTTTTTGAAATCAGGAGTCTTCCCAGGAAGGTAAAAGTGCCGGATGTCCCGATAGGTGATATGATCATGCCCATCAAAGATACTAGGAGCATCACGGTCAGCTTGACCAAACCCAAGAAGACGAGAAAAAGTGACATAATCGAGACGATAATGCTGCCCTTGCGTCATCCAATGCATGACGCGATTCTCAACTTCCAAATGATAGGTGGAGTAAAATTGAGCAATTATTTCAGTATTCCAGGAGTACTGAAAAGCCATCAAATTGAGCAAACCCCACGCCTCAAGATCATTCACCAAAGCAACAACATCCGGATCATCAAAAGCACGAAGGGAAACTAGATCAATTGCTTTGGGAGCAATGATAGGAACAGCACCAGTGGGTTCTTGACAACCCAAAATGACAGAATGATAGTAATCAAACTGGAACTGACTCCAAAAACGAGCCTCAGGAGAGAGATCCTTGACATAAAGGTAAGGATTTTCATTGCGTTGCTGCCTCAACTCTTGAAGTTTGTGGCGATAATCAATAGGAGAACGCACTGAAAACCCACCACCAGCTGCAGGAGCGCGAATGCGAGCATTGAAATGCTGGTGGCGAGGGAGATTGCGAGAGAGAATTAGCTGCACATGCTCGGGGGTCCGAGGGACAACCCGAGGATCAATCGCCTTGCCAAGGATACGAATATTTGCCTCGGCATCCGACGCCCTAGCAGGTGGAGGAGCGTTCCTCGCGCGCTCCGCATGAGAGCGTGGGACGTGCGAATACATGCTAGAGTGGAGAGGCTGACCACTCGGCTCATCATCGCCATCTCCGCCATGGGAGCCGCGACCTCGATGTGAGCTCTCGCCACGGGCGGCACGGACGGGGTTCTTGCGCTTTCCACCTTCACGAGACATGCTGCAAAGGATAGAGAACAAGAGGAATAAGCAAGAGATTGAGAGAGAGTCCCAAAGCCAGAGTTGAGATGGGGAGGCACCATGGATTAGTGGGGCATCAGGACTGGTAGTACCGGCCAGTAATCGGTACTACCGACGGGGGTCGGTACTACCGACAGGGTGTCGGTACTACCGACACATCCCGCGGCCCTAACAATCCATGGGGAATCACCAAACCAACCATGAACTTGAGAGGAAAAGGTAAGCACAAGCAAGAACATGTCCGTAGGAACTTCCTCAAGTAAAGACACGGCCACAAACTAAGCACATTGGGAGATCGAAAGAGAGAACTCCTGTAACACCCGAAAAGTTGCATTCTTTTAAATAGTGGGAATTTATTTAATTATGCAATTAGTTGATCATTCCAATATAGGGAAATAATAATTTTTCTCAAATATAAAATCAAACCTAGGTCATACACATGTATGATGCATTCATGCTGGATCATTTCTTCTTTGTACTGTTGTAGATTATTTGAATTTCTCAACTATTTCAAAACCAAATTTGAAAAATCCTTTTGGAAAATGGAAAAAAGAAATAAAGCAAAGCCCTTCCCCTCTCTTTTCTGGCCCGAGCAGCAGCTTGGCCTGTTTTCCACTCCCTGGCCCCAGCAAATCTAGGTCGGATGGCCCGAGGACAGCTCGGCCGACCTGCTCCCTCCCTTCCCCTTACCCCACCTGACTGACGAGTGGGACCCACGGGTCAGCCCTTCCTTCTCCACCTCCCCCGCCGCGCGAACAGAGACGCCGCTGCCGTGTTCATCCACCGCGGCCGAACGCGCGCGAAGCGTCCCTCTGCCGTGACTGCCAGCCCGACCCCAGCGCTCGGTGCTACCGACCTGTGGACCCACAGAACAGCCCCTCCCCTGTTTCCCTCTGCTGCTCGCCGAGAGTCCGACGCGGGCAAGAAAGAAACGGCCGAAGCCGAGTTCGTCGCCGCGCCAAGAGTCCGTAGCAGAGAAGAAACGGCCGAAGCCGATTTCTCCGCTCGCCGAGTTTGTTTCAATTTCCGAGATTGTCGTCACACCTCGGGAGTATTTAA
Organism: Eremochloa ophiuroides; assembly: GCA_038502445.1. Taxonomy (NCBI): domain Eukaryota; kingdom Viridiplantae; phylum Streptophyta; class Magnoliopsida; order Poales; family Poaceae; genus Eremochloa; species Eremochloa ophiuroides. The sequence continues at coordinate 36,120,182 of JAHLJS010000009.1, forward strand.
GCAGCGCCACACCCCCTCCCCCCCCCGTAGCCGTCACCTAACCCTAGCCGCCTCTTCTCGCCGCCATTGCCGAGCTCCCACGAGAACCGAGCAGCCGCCGCCGCGAGCAATTGGCTCGATTCGCCACCAATTCCTCTCGGTAAGCCTTTGAGGAGCTTCGCTGTGATCTTGTGAAGTTCCCGAGCACTTTCCCCCTTCGATTTGTGCACTGACACGCCTCCACCGCCGTTGCAGAGATCCACCGTCCGCCGGATCACGCCGCGAGCTATCTCCGAGTCGATTTCCAACCTTCCCATCACCCTAGGTGAGCTTGCGATGCTCTTCCCGATCTATGGGTACCCTTCCCGACCTATTTCATGCATCGAAGGCCGAGTTCGCCTTCTCCGGCGGCCCTCCGGCCATGGCGCCGCCGTCGGCCTCTGTTTTCCGGCCGAGAGCACCGCCACCCCTCCTCTCTTTTAATCTGATCCGCCGATTTGGAATCGGACGGCCGAGAGCAGCCCTTACCGATTCGGCCAGCGTATAACCCCCTGCAGTTTTTAATGCTAAACCCGCGATCCCTTAGCGTATTCTGTGATTTGCGCCTTTCAAGTTAGAAAACGTATTTTCTCCCGGTATTTGGAAAATGTGTTTTCTATTATGTACAGATTTGCCACTAAACTTCATTTGATCATAATTTACTTGTTTTAGATCCGATTTGAACGATTCAAATTGCGGTAGATTCGTAATTTCATAATCTATCTGATGGTACCACTGTTTAATATATTTTCAACTTTGAAAATTTGAGATTATATTTAATCTATTAATATTCTATTATAAACCTTGTAAAATTCATATCTTCCTCGTTTTAAATCCGATTTGCGCAAACTTTATATCGATGTGATCGTAGCAACGTGTAGATTTGTTTTATAACCTTTTTAATTTATTTTCTCTCTGTTGGTGTACTGTTCTAATGAAAACTCTTGTTGTATGCATGATTGCCCCTGTATGCGTGTGTGTTGTTATGATGGATCGAGTATAGACGGTGAGCTTTACGTGGGTGATCAAGATCAGTACTGCGACAACCCGGATCACCAGGAGTTTGCTGATCAAGGCAAGTATTAGCATGGATCATCCTTGTTGTCCTATTCGCCAAATAAATAATTGCATTTGCATGAGTCTTCCTTGTTAACCATAGTTACTTCCTAGTTTTGTTATCCTGTTCCTTGCAACCTATGGGATTATGCATGTGGTAATTGATGCTAGTGCGTTATTGATATCATGATCATGTAAACTTGATTAATTGATTATGCAATATGATTAAAAGATGCCTTTTTAGCAACATGGAGCTAGAGGATTCGAGCATAGTTTTGTGATGCTCAAAACCCTTCACCTTTGATAATGATCTGTAAGTATGGCACCGGGACTTACAGTGCAACTATGAGGGATATATGGCTCTGGTTTTAGCTCAGTATGAGGACCTTTTCTAGCTTGTTAGAGGTTACCGAAAGGCGCAAGAGGGGCTTAGACGACTCGGGTATAGTGCGGCCTCTGTCCATATGTGTATAACCCGCGTGATCTTGTGCCATATGGAAGGGGGCTCTACATCTGCTTGCCGAGGAAACCTCGCGGCCCTAACATGTTAGACGAACCTTTGAAAGGCTTCATAGTGAAACCCTGCTCTCTCACCTTGGTAGTGTTATGGGAGTAATTAACCCGAGCAAATGGGAATCACGGCTCATAGTGAAAGTGCACCACCTCCGCAGAGTGTAAAACTGGTATACTAGCCGAGCTCACGGTCAAGAGCGGCCTTGGACGTCTTATGGAGTAGTTATCTTTTGGGGTGATGCTTACTTATTGCTAAATCTATTTATTGCTACTCATTAATTATGTTTACTATGATCATGAGAATGGGCATGTTAACTTGTTGCTATCCAACTGCATAAAAGGATGATTAATTAAAAGCAACATGCTGTTAAAACCGTGTCAACCTTTTGAGCCTCATTAACCCATGCTAGTCTTGTTGAGTACGACATGTACTTACGCTTGTTTATTTTTCATTACTCGGTTAAAAATCCCGGATGGGTAACAGATGGTGATAGTGATGAGGACTACCCAGAGGACTACTAGACTTGTGCTTCACCAGTCGACGTCCCTGTGCTATGGAGCTTCCGCGAGAGTTATCTTTATTTTCCCGCTGTGTAATGACTTTGATATTATTCGCTATGTATTAAACATTGGTTATGATACAATTTATGCAATTTGTTGGCTTATGTGTGTGACTGATCTCTGGGCGCACATAAGATTATGCATCCCATTTTATCCTTAAAATTGGGTGTGACAACTCCCAAGTACCTTGAGTCGACGAGTAGGGCCGAATCCGCAAGCTTGAAGAGGTTGGGGCCGCTTCCAAGTCGTCCAAGAGAGGCTCCAAGAAGAGAAGCTCTTCCTCAAAGGGATTTGGCAATGGTGGAGGGAGGAAGGAGATCGGGGAGGAGGATGGGGGAAGGTGGCGAGGGAGAGAGAGGCAGGGGACGGGTCGGGTGGGAAAGAAGTGAAGAGGTAAGAGAAGAAGAGAAGGAGAGGAGAGGTTTTAACCTAGACCCACGCCCTACCGGTAGTACCGACGGAAGAACCGGTACTACCGATAAGCGGCCGGTACTACCGGCCAGAAACCGGTACTACCGACAGTCCAGAAATAGGAAGGGGTACTCTACAGCCAAGGTGAACTAAATGAGGAACTAGAACCCTTCCAAATGTGATTAGACACCAGCAAAGCAATACAAAACCATAGTCACACTTGATGGAATGTTGTAAAAAATAGATTTTGAAAGACATAAATGTAAGTTTTGCAACGATTTTTCTATAATCTCTAGGTGAAAACAATGAACATGTGCAAGAGATCATTCTAGGTTACTAGAATCAATGATATTTAGCTCACTCCTCAAAGCACAAAATCTTGACTCGTCTAGGGGTTTTGTAAAGATATCGGCTAGTTGATCTTCGGTTCTCACATGAGTAAGAACGATATCTCCTTTGGTTTCGTGGTCTCTTAAAAAGTGATGCCGGATATCTATGTGCTTTGTACGAGAGTGGTTTACGGGATTGTTTGCCAATTTAAAGGCACCCTCGTTGTCACACAAAAGGGGAATCTTGTTTACCTCACAACCAAAGTCTTTTAAGGTTTGCTTCATCCAAAGTAGTTGGGCACAACAAGCGCCGGCCGCAACATACTCGGCTTCGGCGGTGGACAAGGCAACACTCGTTTGCTTTTTAGAACTCCAAGACACCAAGGACCTACCAAGAAATTGACAGGTCCCGGATGTACTCATTCGATTGATTCTACAACCACCATAATCCGAATCGGAATAGCCAATCAAATCGAATGTGGAGCCCTTAGGATACCACAAGCCAAAATTAGGAGTGCGAACTAAGTATCGAAAGATTCTTTTAACCGCCATCAAATGACATTCTTTTGGATTAGCTTGATATCTTGCACACATTCCTACACTAAGCATTAAGTCGGGCCTAGAGGCACAAAGGTAGAGAAGAGATCCAATCATGGAGCGATATACCTTTTGATCGACGGCCTTACCATCCTTTAGTAAATCATTGTGGACGGTTGTTGGCATTGGAGTCTTGATGGCCTTGGCTTTATCCATGCCAAACTTCTTCAACATGTCTTTGGTGTACTTGATTTGGCTAATGAACGTGCCATCCTTGAGTTGCTTGATTTGAAAACCAAGAAAGTACTTTAACTCGCCCATCATAGATATCTCAAACCTCTTTGTCATAATCCTACTAAATTCCTCGCAAAATGCCACATTAGTACTACCAAATATTATGTCATCGACATATATTTGGCAAACAAAAATATCATTCTTAACTTTGCGAGTAAAGAGAGTGAGATCGGCCTTTCCTATCTCAAACCCTTGTTTGAGAAGGAAGTCCTTAAGACAATCATACCAAGCTCTAGGGGCTTGCTTGAGCCCATAGAGTGCCTTGTCGAGTTTGTAGACGTGGTTGGGAAATTTAGGGTCTTCAAAGCCCGGTGGTTGCTCAACATACACCACTTCGGATAGGGGGCCGTTGAGGAATGCACTTTTTACGTCCATTTGAAATAGCTTGAAATCATGGTAAGTAGCAAAGGCAAGTAATATACGAATTGATTCAAGCCTAGCTACGGGTGCATAAGTTTCACCGAAATCCAAACCTTCGATTTGGGTGAATCCTTGAGCTACCAACCGTGCCTTATTTCTTGTCACGGCGCCAAACTCGTCTTGTTTGTTGCGGAAGACCCATTTGGTTCCTATCACATTTTGCTTGGGTCTTTCCACCAAGGACCAGACTTCATTCCGTTTGAAGTTGTTTAGTTCTTCTTGCATGGCCATCACCCAATCCATGTCCTTAAGTGCTTCTTTCACTGTCATGGGTTCAAAAGAGGAGACAAACGAGTAATGTTCACAAAAAGAAGCTAATCGTGAGCGAGTGACGACTCCCCTTTGAATGCTTCTGAGTATGTTATCAACGGGATGATCCCGTTGAATGCTATGATGCACTCTTGGATGTGGCACTAGTGATCTTCTTTGCATTGGACCATCATCATCATGATCTTGATCAATTGTTGCACTATCTTCTCTTGTTTCTTGATCATCTTGTTGATCTTCTACTTGTACTTGGTCTTGATCATTTCCTTGATGTTGATCATGAGCTTGATGTGTATTCCCATCACTCGGAGTAGTAGGTGCGGAAGCTTCACCACATGCATTTTCATGCACATGATAAATAGTTGAGTCAAGAGGGGAATACATAATTAAATCCTCTTCTTCATCTTGTGTCTCCTTGGGCTTTACATCACCGATGGCAAGCTTCTTGATTGCTTCACTTGGAGGAACATCTTTACCTACAAGCTCATCATTGACTTGCTCCTTTTGAGAGCCATCAGATTCATCAAAGGACACGTCTACCGTTAGTTCAATATTGCCGGTGACATTATTGAACACACGATATCCATGTTCGTTAGTACCATAACCAAGTAGAAAACCTTCATGTACCTTTGGTGCAAACTTTGAGCTTTTGGTTCTCTTATTAAGTATGAAACACTTGCAACCAAAAACTCTAAAATAGTGCACCTTAGGTTTGTTACCGGTTAGAAGCTCGTATGGAGTCTTGTTCCGAAGCTTGTGAAGATATAGGCGGTTGATGGCATGACAAGCGGTGTTAACCGCCTCCGCCCAATAATTGCGTGGAGTCTTGTACTCATCCAACATTGATCTTGCGGCTTCAATGAGAGTTCGATTCTTTCTCTCCACAACACCATTTTGTTGTGGAGTGTATGGAACCGAGAACTCATGCTTGATGCCTTCTTCATCTAGATAGGCTTCAATGTTGGTGTTCCTAAACTCCGTTCCATTGTCACTTCTAACTCTCTTGATCTTCACCTCAAACTCATTTTGTGCTCTTCTTGCAAACTTCTTGAAGATGCCTTGTGTTTCACTTTTATCTACCATAAAGAACACCCAAGTGAAACGAGAATAATCATCAACAATTACTAGTCCATATTTGTTACCGCCAATGCTTTGGTAAGCGACGGGTCCAAATAGGTCCATGTGAAGTAGCTCCAATGGTCTTGTGGTTGATACAACATTCTTGATTGGATGCTTTGCTCCTACTTGCTTTCCAGCTTGGCATGCACTGCAAATTCTATCTTTCTCAAATGAAACATTTGTTAGTCCAAGAATGTGCTCGCCTCTTTGAAGTTGGGCCAAGTTCCTCATCCCAACATGTGCTAGCCGGCGATGCCAAAGCCAACCCATGCTAGATTTTGCCATTAAACAAGTCTCGGGCTCAACCTTATTAGTTGTGAAATCAACTAGATAAAGTTTGCCTTTCAAACGACCCGTAAATGCAATAGAGGAATCCCTTCTTCTATAGACGGTCACACCCTTATCCGTAAAGAGACAATCGTAACCCATTTCACAAAGTTGAGAAATGGATAACAAATTGTAACTTAACGAATGCACAAGTAAAACATTCGAAATAGAATTTTCGGTTGAGATAGCAATTTTACCCAAACCAAGCACTTCTCCTTTACCATTGTCGCCAAACACAATGTTTTCACATGAATCATGATTTGGTTGAAATGAGGTGAACATGTTCTTTGCTCCGGTCATATGATTGGTGCATCCACTATCCAACACCCAACTTGTTCCACCGGAGGCATATTCCTACAAAAATAAATCAAGTTCTTGTTTTAGGTACCCAAATGGATTTGGGTCCTAGGGGGTTAGTAACATAAGTTTTAGGCACCCAAACACTCCTCATGATTTCCCTCTTCTTGAGTACACCAACATACTTCACAACTATCTTGCCATCTTTACCCCAACAACACATGTAATCACTAGCATAGGTTCGTGAGATGGGCACTTGTTGCTTGGGTTGTTCCACTTGCATCTTTTTGTTGGACTTGACATTTGCAAGCGGAGTAGATGGACTTGTGACCTTGTTTGCCTTGTTTATGAGCTCAAAGAGAGGAACTCTCTTGTTGAACCTCACACAAGGCACTCCATTGATCATGTTTCTTCCATTGGCTTTGCCATTATACTTACTAAAACCAACTCCTTCCTTGATGGATGGATGCCTTGCGAACTTGAGAGTGAGCCTTGGTTGTTGGTCTTTGCACTTGCAACCATTTCTCAATATCATGTTTAACCTATGAATCTCCTTGTCCTTCTTTGCTATTTCAACAAGGTTAGTTGCATATGCATTTATATCAACATTTTGACACCTTTTATAACTTTTACTTGTTGATGTGCTAGAGTCATCGGAAACCTTGGAAGAGGTTGAGGGGCTATTGCAAAGAGCATTATAGTTTAGCTCAAGTTTTTGATACTTTTCTTGTAAGCTTGTGAGGCTTTCTTGAGCTATGCTATACTTGTTCTTTACACTAGCAATTAAGTCATTGGCCGTGGTACACTCCTTTGTCAACCTCTTAATAGAGTCATTGGCTAAGGATAGTTCCACGGTCAATTTCTCAACTTTCAACCTTTCTTCGGTTAGAGAAGCTTCAAGTGCAAGATTCTTTTCTCTTTCTTGCGAAATCAAATCACCTTGCATTTCAAGACTTTCATTCCGACTTTCTAGTTTCATTAGCAATTTGATTATTTTGTTGCCTCCTTTCTTACCAAATTTTATTATCAAATTCCTTTTATATTCATTCATCTCATCATTTTCATTATCACTATGTTCATCACTTGAGCATGTAGGAGAGTTGTGTGGTACCTTCTCCCCCTTAGCCATAAGGCAAGTTGGAGTGACGTTATCGTCGTCGGAGAGGTTGATGAAGAGCTTGGATGAAGATGAGTTGTTGGTGAAGAAGCATGGAGAAGATGTCTTGTGAATAGCAATGTTTGCGGCACCCTTCTCCTTGTCCTTCCCTTTAGTCTTCTCATCATCACTTGACTCATCACTAGAATACCATTCTTCACCAATGTGTGCTTCACCTCTTTTCTTCCTTCTATTCTTCTTGTCATCATCTTTGTTGGACTTGTTCTTCTCTTTGTTTTGCGGACAATCGGCAATGAAATGATCATGGGCACCACACTTGTAGCAAACTCTTTTCTTGTTTCTTTTACTTCCATCACCATAGCTCTTCCTTGACATCCTTCTTCTCATGAATCTTTTGAAGTTCTTGACAAGGAGTGCGGCTTCATCATCGGAATCATCATCTTCTTCACTTGAGCTATCATCATTGTACTTCTTTCTTCTTTCTTGAGTTGATGCATGTTCATGATTTGCCTTGAGAGCCACACATTTCTTGTTGCTTGTTTCTTGTGATTGATCTTCAATAGCTTTATCATCAAGGACTTCATGGTGCTTTATCTTTGCTAGCATCTCATGTGGTGTCATCTTCTCATAGTTTGGCCTTTCCATGATGATTGCCGCAAGTGTCTTGTTCTTGACCCTATATGCTCTCAATAACTTTCTTGCCGCCGAGTTGTCATCCCACTTTTCATCACCTAGTGCTCTTATCTTGTTGATCAAGGTCATGTATCTATCAAACATTTGTTGAGTGGTCTCTCCGCTCTTGATAGAGAAATTTTCAATCTTCCCATGTAGTAACTCAATGTTACACTTTCTCACACTTTCATCACCTTCATATGATACTCTAAGTGTATCCCAAATCATCTTGGCATTTTCAATTCCATGCACTTTGTTGCTTTCTTCGGGCTTGAGGTATGAGAGAATCAATGATGCGGCTTGAGCATTAAGATGGAAATCATGTACATCTTGAGGAGTGATTTTACCATCTACTTCTGGAGGTTGAATGCCAATACTCACTATCTCCCAACACCTTGCCGCAATGAGATGCATCTTCATCTTGTGTGCCCAATCATTGTAGTTGATCCCATCAAACGGCGGTGGCTTCCCAAGATTGATGTGTGGCATTTGATTCACATTGGTCTTGTTCAATAGATTGTAGTCAAAGGATGTAGCGGTGAACCCTCTTGGTGTCTTGTCACCTTCTTGATCTTTCTCATCTTCATTTGCACCACCTTTTGAGTTTGATGTACTAGGTTGCTTCTCATTCTTGTTGCTCAAGGCTACTTTCAAGCTCTCAATCTCTTCTCTCATCTTGCTCATTTGCTCTTCAAAGTGCTTGGCTTGATTTTCCAACAATTTTTCTGCTATCTTCTCGGCGAATTGGGTCATTTGAGCTTCACTTATTTCCGACATTGTGTTCCCTCACGCGGTGAAGCGCTAACACGAGGGTTAGGCTCTGATACCAATTGAAAGGATCTACAATGCCAAGAGGGGGGTGAATAGGCGTAGTATAAAACCTGAAACTCAAACTCAATTGAAAAGTGAGAACAGAGACCGGTACTACCGGGATTGTACCGGTACTACCGATACCTGTCGGTAGTACCGATGAAATCCGTCGGTACTACCGGTCAAGAACAGATAGCTACGAAACCAAGATTAACTACACAGTAAGTTTAGATCTATGCTATACCAAACCACCCAAGTGTATGTAGAGTCCCTTGCAACCTTCTCCCTAACTTGAATCACCACCAAATCGTAGATCGGGCCTCCAAACCTAAGAACAAGGTAGAGAGAGAAAGAGCATGGTCGAAGCCGTGACATCACAAGTAGACACAACAACAAAGAGAGCAAGGGACAAGTTATTTATCCCGAGGTTCGGTCAATCCACAAAGGAAGGCCTACTCCTCGTTGTCGAGGTGACCACAAAGGTCGGAGTCTATTTCACCTCCTTTCCTCACTCAAGGTTACCACAAAGGTCACTTGAGTTTCTTCACTAGAATCTTGGGGTGATACAAACACTTCGGGGAGCCCTCACAAATGGATCAAACCGGGCTCTCCCGAAGAACGCCTAGCCGCCTAGGGTTCCAAGAACCCAAGAGTAACAAATGCAAGGCAAAACCGGCTAGAGGGAGGAATCAAGTGCTCAAACAATGGATTTAAGTTTTCCTCACTCGAATCTCACTTCTCAACTTGAAACTTACAATGGATTGAGCTATGAGCAATGAATATGTGTGAGAGAGAGTGGGAGAGCAAGAGAGAGCTGTTGTCTTGGGTTGGTAGGCAATGAATGAAGTGGGTAACGTTCTAAAAAAGAGGGAAGAAGTATTTATACTTCCTCCGTCTGGGAGCTACCGGTACTACCGATTACTACCGGTAGTACCGATGCTAACTCAGCAGATCGAACGTTAAAAGTCTGACACACGCACTGCACGAGGCCCCAACGGTAGAAAAGTTTGTCAGTCAAGTTGACTTGACCGGTACTACCGGTGGTACACCGGTACTACCGATACAACAGTCAACCTACTACCGAAGTACAGTCGTTACTACCGATCCAGACCCTGGGTAACTGCTTGGGCAAAGTCCTACCGGCACTACCGGTCAAGGACCGGTACTACCGCTCTGGAACCGGTACTACCGGATTAAAATCCGGTACTACCGAAATATAGTTACTCAAACCCGAGAGCAGCAAGTTGGCTGGGAGGAGTCTCGGCGCTAAGTCCTACCGGTACTACCGATTCAGAGTCGGTACTACCGGTTCAACATCGGTACTACCGGATTAAAATCCGGTACTACCGGAATAAACTTTTCTGGAACCCAAGAGCAAGCAGTTCGCTGGAGAGGATCCTGCTCTAAGTCCTACCGGTACTACCGGTCCAAGACCGGTACTACCGATTCTCCAGGGGCAGAACAGGATAGGGCAGTGCACAAGTGTGTGAAGGTGTCTCTCAAGCATATTTTTTTTAAGTCAATGTTTGAGCACTTTAAACCTTCTACTAGTCAACTAGCTATGCATCCTTCTTGATAGTGCGGTAGTCCTATACTCAATAAAAGATAAAACTTGCTAAATTATGAGTAAAGATCACCAAGTAACTTGGTCAAGTTGGAGGGGTGCTGTTTCACCGAATATTTCAATTCGCTCATTCATATGGACTAACACCTGCACATAATCTTGATAAAACCGTTAGTCCCTAATTTGATTGTCATTAATCACCAAAATCCCACATAGGGGGCGAATGCACTTACACCGTGGCCCTTTCGGATGCGATTTTCGCCAACTCATCGGCCTCTTCGTTGTACCGACGCGCGATGTGGTTGAGCTCAAGGCCGTCAAATTTCTCCTCGAGCAACCGCACCAGCTTGCAGTAGGCGGCCATTCTGGGGTTCTGGCACCTCAACTCCTTCATGACCTGATCCACGACGAGCTGGGAGTCGCCTCGGACCTCAAGGCGTCGGATCCCGAGCTCGATGGCGATGTGGAGACCGTTGACCAGAGCCTCGTATTCGGCCACGTTGTTGGAAGCCGTGAAGTGTAGCCGCAGTAGGTACTTGAGCCGGATCCCGAGGGGTGAGACGAAGACGATGCCTACGCCAGCACCAGTCTTCATCATTGACCCGTCGAAATACATGACCCAATATTCTTCTTGGGTCGGGAGTGGCGGTGGCTGTGTCTCGGTCCACTCCGCCACGAAGTCCGCAAGCACCTGGGACTTGATGGCTTTGCGTGGCACGTAGGTGATGCCGTCACCCATGAGCTCGATGGCCCACTTGGCGATCCTCCCAGTCGTTTTCTGATTTTGGATCACCTCCCCGAGGGGGAAGGATGACACCACAGTCACGGGATGGGATTCGAAGTAGTGCCGCAACTTGCGTCGAGCAAGAACGATCGCGTACACTAGCTTCTAGATCTGAGGGTAGCGTGTCTTGGTCTCGGACAAGACTTCACTGATGAAGTAGATCGGCCGCTGTACCGGTAAGGCGTGTCCTTCTCCTTGCCGCTCTACGACAATCGCTGCACTCACAACCTGGTTAGTAGCAACGACATACAGCAAGAGACTCTCCTCTTTCGTAGGAGGCACAAGAACCGGTGCTTTTGAAAGTAGAGCCTTAAGCCTTTCGAGGGCTTCCTGAGCCTCGGCGGTCCAGGTAAAGTGCTCGTTTTTCTTTAGCAACAAATACAAGGGAAGACCCTTTTCGCCGAGCTTTGAGATGAATCGACTCAAGGCCGCGAGACACCCCATGAGCTTCTGCACGCCCTTGAGGTTCCGGATCGGACCCATTTGCGTGATGGCCGATATCTTTTCCGGGTTGGCTTCGATGCCACGCTCGGAAACGATGAACCCGAGGAGCATGCCCCGTGGGACCCCGAAAACGCACTTCTTGGGGTTTAGCTTTATGTTTTTCTTTTTAAGGTAGTCGAATACCTTTTCTAGGTTGGCTACTAAATCACTCACCTTCCTAGATTTTATCACTATATCGTCTACGTAAGCCTCAACGGTTCACCCGATGAGGTCCCCAAAAACTTTGAGCATGCAACGCTGGTAAGTTGCGCCCGCGCTTTTGAGGCCAAATGGCATGGTTACGTAACAATATGTGCCGAAAGGAGTAATGAAAGAGGTCGCTAATTCGTCGGACTCTTTCATGCGGATCTGATCGTAACCAGAATAAGCATCAAAAAAGCAAAGTCGTTCACAGCCAGCAGTAGAATCAACTATTTGGTCAATGCGAGGTAATGGAAATGGATACTTAGGACAGGCTTTATTTAAACTAGTGTAACCGACACACATTCTCCATTTTCCATTTTTTTAACCAAAACAGGATTTGCTAACCATTCTGGATGGAAGACCTCCTTGATGAATCCGACCGCCAAAAGCTTCTGCACCTCCTCCCCGATGGCCCGACGCTTCTCCTCATCGAATCGGCGCAAGCGCTGCTTCACCGGCTTGGACCCGGCCCGGATGTCCAAGGAGTGCTCGGCGACCTCCCTCGGGATGCCTGGCATATCCGAGGGACTCCATGCAAACACGTCGGCGTGCTTGCGGAGGAAGTCGACGAGCACAGCCTCCTAATTCGGGTCGAGGGTGGCGCTGATCTTCAGCACCCTGCCGTTGGGGGAGCTCGGATCGAGGAGCACCTCCTTCACCCCCTCAGCAGGCTCAATGGTGCCCGTGGCCTTCTTGGGGTCGGGGACCTCCTTTTCCAACCTTTCGAGGTCGGTGAGGGCCTCTGACTCCACCAGCACGCCGGCGTACTCGCAGCACCCGACGTCGCACTGGTACGCGTGCTGGTATGAGGCGCTGATGGTAATCACCCCCTTTGGCCCTGGCATCTTGAGCTTGAGGTAGGTGTAGTTTGGGACTGCCATGAACTTGGCGTAGCATGGCCTCCCTGAAAGCTCTATGTTATGTTTTGGCTAATTGATGACACCAAAGTATCTAACCATTGTGCCTAAGTGTTTGATTACAAGATGGTTAGAGGATATGAAGGCATCCAAAGACTTAGAGTAAGCCCATCAAAGTGAAGATCAAGAACTCCAACACTTGGTGATTTGGATTGAGCTCAAGGCAAAGGTATATCAATAGGGCTCTTTCCATTTTGGTGGACGAGACACTATAGAGAGTGTGTCCACATTTAGGATAGATAGCCGTACTATAAAGAGGGAAGTAATTCCATGGTTAACACGGCTATCAAGTGCCATTAGATGCTTGGATCATGCATTACATTTAGATCTAGTGGCTAACTCTAAACCCTTTGCAAAACCTTTTGAAAAATGGCTAACACTTTGCAAGAAATGTTTTACATATAACTTGTGTAAGCCAACATAAGCAAAGGACTTGACACGAGCTCGAAACGCGCTGAAAACGAGCGTCGGACGCTTTGGTCGACAGGCGTCGGACCAATTCCCAGTGTCCGACGGTAGCCCTGCAGCTCTGTGTTTTGAGGGCGTCGGACCGATCGGAGGCACTGCGTCGGACTAATTGTTTCGTCCGACGGTGTCTTCGCGCTTCAGTGAACAGGAGCGTCGGACTGGAGTTTTTCGAGCGTCGGACTATATGTCTCCAGCGTCCGACGGTCGATCGTTCGGTAGTTCGACACGTGGCATCCGCAGAGGGCGTCGGACAATCGTCGTTGGTCCGAGGCCGAGCGTCGGACCGATGTCCGACGAATTTTAGCGCTCGTGGACCTCTCTGGAAATGTCGGACCCCTCAGCGCTTTGGTCCGACGGCCTCAGCCGACGAGCGTCGGACTATTTCGCTTAGTCCGACGGTCTGCAGTTCGTGGCGCCAACGGTCGATTTCAAACGGTCGAGCTGACGTGGCACGCGCCAATTTGCCGAGGAAGAAAGCGTCGGACCGGGATCATTAGTCTGACGCCCCGCGCGGACCGTCCGACGCTTAGCGTCTGACGATGCGCAGAAAGTGAGTAACGGCTATGTTTGTGTGTGACTGTCTATTTAAGCCACTTAGCCGGTTCATACTCCTCCTCTTGGCTCTCTAACTTGTTGATACACCTCTTGAGCACCCTCACAACACTCTCACTCACATAGATTGCATAATTCTCATCCATTGTGAGCTAGAGAGTTGATCAAAGTGCTTTGATTGATCTTTGCATTCATTGGCACTTGTTGATCGTGTTTGCTGCGGAGTTCTCTCATTTCTCTTGGTGATTGCCGTCACCTAGACGGCTTGGAGCAGCGGAGGAGCTTGGCGGAGTTGGAGATTGTCTCCGGCCACTCCCGGTGATCTTGTGAGGGGTATTGCACCTTCCCCGGCGGAGAAGCCACAAGGTAGCTCTAGTAAATTGCTCGTGTCATTGAGTTACCCTTCTCGTGGTAGATTCTTGTGGCGCTCTTGGTGCCAGCTTGACGATTGTCGTCGATTAGCCACCGAATCACCGAGTCGTGGTCGACACAACGGGGACGTAGCGTGCCGGCAAGCACGTGAACCCCGGGTTAAATTGGTGTTCATCTTTGTGTTGATCATTGGCTTTATTGTGACCACCACCTTCGTGTGAGTTGGTATTCTCTCTCTCGGTGATTGGCTTCCTCCTCTACAAGGCGGTATAATCATCTCTACAATCCATTCTTTACTTTGTGTATTTACTTGTGTAGAGTTGGTAGAGTAGTATACCTGACCACTTAGGAGTAAGTAGCTCAACTTAGGCTAGTTTGTGTTCTCCCAGTGATTCTAGCTAGAACGGTTAGGAAGGCTTGGCACCCCATTTTAGGCCAGTGCAAGAATTAGCTTCGCCACCTTTGTGACTAATATTGTGATCAAGTGTTGTTGTTGTAGAAAGTTTTAATTAGGCTATTCACCCCCTCTAGCCTATTTGGACCTATCACTCCCGAGGATGCCGTGGTAGGTGCCATGGAAGCCTACCACTTCAAATGTCAGGACCTCCTTCCTGAAGTTGTCTGGAGTCCCGAACTAAATGGGCAGATCGATCAGCCCGAGGGGTTGCACGCTCTTTCCGGGCACTATCCCGTGGAACGGGGATGTCGTGGCCCGGAGGAGCGAGCGACTGATCCCCATCAAGTCGACGGTCTCAGCGTAAAGAATGTTAAGGCCGCTGCCTCCGTCCATGAGGACTTTGGAGAGCCTCGTTGTGCCGACGACGGGGTCGACAACGAGTGGGTAGCGTCCCGGTGATGGGACGTAATCCGGGTGGTCGTCTCGGCTGAAGGTGATAGCGTCGTGGGACCAGTCGAGGAAGCGTGGTGTCGCTGGTCCGACGGAGTTGACCTCCCTGCGCTTGCGCTTTCGCTGCCGCGGCGTAGGGGCGGTCCCGGGCCCGCCGAAGATCATGAGGCATTTGTCGATAGGCGGGAACTCATCGTCCTTCCCGCCCTTGTCCTCCTGATCACTGGCGGGCTTCTTGCCGGCGTCGCCCTTGAACGCCTGCCGGCTGTAATGCTTCTTGAGCATCACACACTGCCCGAGTGTGTGATGCACCGGGCCCTGGTGATAAGGGCACGGCTTGCTGAGCATATCGTCGAAGCGGCCTCGAGGGGATCGTTCCCTCTTGGGCTCGGTGGCCGCCACAAGGGAGTCGTCGCGGAGTGGGGCCTTTCCCTTCCCCTTCTTCTTCTTGTTGTTCGGGCCTCGGGAAGAGGTGCCCTCGGGGGCCTCCTCCTTCTGTTTGCCCTTGGGGTCAGGAGAAAATGGCTCCCACCGCCTCATCCCCAGAGGCAAAGCTGGTAGCGATCTTCATGAGCTCGGAGACACTGGTCGGTGTCTGGCGCCCGAGCTCATGAACAAGCTCTTTGCAGGAAGTTCCTGCAGCAAACGCTCCGACGACGTCGGAGTCGGCGACCTGGGGCAGCTCGTTGTACTGCTTGGAGAAGCGCCAGATGTAGTCCCGGAGGGACTCGCCCGGTTTCTGCTTGCAGCTGCGGAGGTCCCAGGAGTTACTAGGGTGCACGTACGTGCCCTGGAAGTTCCCTACGAAGATCTTGACCAGATCGCTCCAGTCAAAGATTATCCATGGGGAAAGGTGTTCCAGCCAAGCTCTTGCAGAGTCGGCGAGGAACAAGGGTAGGTTGCGGATGATGATGAGATCATCCTGCGCGCCGCCATGTTGGCACGCGAGACGATAATCCGCTAGCAAGATTTCGGGGTTAGTTTTCCCCGAGTACTTGGCTATGTTGGCCGGTTGTCGGAACCGGAGCGGGAACCTAGCCCTTCGCATGGCCTCGCTGAAGACACGAGGACCTGAGGGCTCGGGCAAGGGCTCGCGGTCCTCGTCCGAGTCGTAGCGCCCGCCCCGATGGACATGGTAGCCTCGTGCGGCTCCATCGGTCTTTCGCCGACTGCGGGCTTGAAGGATGGCTCGGACGTCGACGTCCTTGCCCAGCCGTTGGTGGACTGATGGGGCCCTTGGGGCCTCGGGTCGAACTGAGGCTTCGCGCTCGTGGCGTGCTATGCCGCCACGCTGGTGACTTTCAGCGCCACGGTGTCGCGACGCTGAGCTTTCCGCCTGGAGGACGGCTGCATCCTCCAAAAGGTCCTTGAGTTGATTCCTGAGCTATCGCGCCTCCTCGGTGGAGGGCTCAGGTATGCTCCGGAGCAGCATCGCTGCCTCCACGAGCTTTCGGCTTGCCTGGGGGCGGCCCCCGGTGTCTCGGCCCCGTCGTCAGCAACGATTCGGGCCTGAACATCTCGGGCTCGGCGCCGAGCTCCTCCTCCATCGCTCCGCCACTCGTCGCGCTCCAGCGTAGCTTGTAGCTGGGTGAGGCGCAAGCGGTCCTCGTCCATCCGCGCCTCAAGCTCCCGGAGCTGCTCTAGCTCCGGGGTTTGAGGTACGGAGCGAGATATTCCTGCCCACGGATCCAACGGCGGGGCTGACCGTGCGGGCCGCGAGGCCGCTGGAGGGGGCGTGACTTGTTCGTGCTGGGGTTGCGATGGAGGGGTATGTCGTCGTTGCCCCCCGAGTGGACGTCCTCCACCCGTCCCTCATCAGGGTGCATCAAGTTGTAGCACTCCCATGTGGGGTCGATTTAGGACTGGTCCGAGTTGGAGATGACGCTCAGTGCATTCTCCCCCGAGTCGTCGGTGCGGGAGGCGAAGTCCACATTTGCCCAGAACTCGTCATTATCGTCGCTGTAGCTGCGACGAGACGACGAGGTCCGGCCATAACGGTCCCACCCCTCCGAGTGTTCTCGAGGGGTGAGGTTGATGGTGGTATCTGTTTCTCCACCGCCATGTGTCGTGGTACTTTCCCCAGGGGATGACGGTGAGGATGCTACGTGGTCTCCCACGAGGCTGTCCAGGCGCTCGAGGCGCTGGACTGGATTGTCCGACAGCTCGTGCAACAATGCACGAACTGCACGAACGTGGGCGTCCATGGCGGTCTAGAGCCCAAAGAGGGACGACGGCGCCGTTCCCCTCCCCCAGTGAGGGCGGAGAGAAAGTTCGGCCGGCGTCGTGTTTCCGCTCTCGCCCGTCCTTTGGGCAGTAAGCCGGATACGCGGCCGCTGGTGCCGGAGATCCCGGGACAGCGGCTGGTGCAGTATTGGCTTTCCTCGTTGGGGGTGTCTCGTTGGCCGCATCTCCCGCGGCGAGAGGCTGGTTGGCGCTGCTGCACCTCCTCCTCCTGACCCGCCGGGAGCGGCGTGCAACGTTTCCCCCGTCCTCTGAGGCGGGTGGAAGCATTGCAAGGGTCCCTTCTCCGACCGCCTGATGGGCCGGGGTTGGGACGACAAGGACGCGGGTCCCGAACCGGAGTACCGCGCCAGCGGGAAGCGTGGAGGAGCTGGCTGCCATCCGAAACCTACGTCAACACACAAAAGGCCCCTACCTGGCGCGCCAATTGTCGGTGCTAGTTTTAGCGGGGCTAACACCGGCTAGTAAATATGTGTTTTGCGGTTGATGCTACGGATGGTGTGCAAGGGGGAACACAGAGATTATACTGGTTCAGGCCAAACAAGCCCTACGTCCAGTGGGGAGGAGAGTCATGTTGCCTTGCACCGGGGTGCTTGTAGTAGGGGGTTACAAGCTAGGCGAGACAGAGAAGTGCTCCCAGGTCTCTTGTGAGTGTCTAAATGTTTGCGAGTCGTTTGCTATTGGTGTGTGTGTGTGTGAGAGAGAGAGAGAGCTTAGGACTTCTTTCGTGGTCGTCCTCTAAAGCTGGCCCCTGCTCTCCCTTTTATAGTCGTAAGGGAGAGGCAAGGGCAGCGCTTACAATGCTACGTATGTTACAGTGAGGAGTTGTTGTTCCTCATTTGACTATCGTCAGCTACGGTCTTTTCTCCGCGTCTCCGGGGTATGGCCGTAGTGGTTCGCATTATCTTGGTGAGTTCCGAGGCAGCAACAGTCGTCGGATTACGGCACGTCGTCAGCTACGGTCTTTTCTCCGCGTCTCCGGGGTATGGCCGTAGTGGTTCGCATGATCTTGGTGAGTTCCAAGGCGGCAACAGTCGTCGGATTACGGCATGCCGTAGGGTCACACCTGATGGCTGTCCTTCCGCACGATGTGACAAGAGGGTGAGTCGTCTCGGGGCGTTGTCTCCCGAGGCTCGGGACTCCTGGAGGCGTGATGAGATGGAGCAGAGTGATATCTCCCCTCGGGCGTATTTTCGGCCTTTGGACAATACTTCCCGAGGGTTAGGTGGGCCCGGATGGATGGCGTGCTCGTCCTTTCGAGTGGACAGTGTAGTAGGCGCTTTTTCCGTTCTTGCGTAGCCCGTCGTCAGGCGCTCGAATTGTCGCAGTCGTAGTTGGTAGACCCCGGCGGAAAACGGGGCGGCGCACCGTAGACCATACCGTGGAGAGGACGGCCGTAGTGGGCCTATCAAATCCGCTGCCAGGGAAATCCTGACAGGTGGTATGGCCGTCAGGGGCGTGCGAAGCACAGTCGCGTCGAGAATCTCGCCTGACGGGACAGTGCTTGTAAAATGGTCAGAGAGGTCTCTTGTGGTCCAAGATTGCTCTGCTGACATCACCGGTGCCTTGGATGCCTTTGTGAGATTGCGCTCGAGGGGGATGGGGAAGCTCGGGCGAATCGGAGAATGGGCGCCAAGGGCGCCGCTCTCCCGAGCTCTTCTGGGGAGGTTCGGGCGAATCGGAGATTTGGGCGCCGAGGGTGCCGCTCTCCCGAGCTCTCTCGGGGAGGATCGGGCGAATCGGAGATTTGGCGTTGAGGGTGCCGCTCTCCCGAGGGTTGCTGTTATTGGTGCAATGACGTCGTGGGCCTCCGTAGACGCGGCCTTCGTGGGCTTCAGGCGCGGCCTTCGTGGGCTTCCACTGGCCTTACTTGGGCCAGGCCGTGTTGGGAATGATCGTTTTCGTATTGAAGTTGGGTACCCCAAACTTTGGTACCCGACACATGTGGACCAACCAAGTGAAAGAAAAATATTTTAACTAAAAAGCTTTTCAGATAAGTATGCTAGCATTTGTTTGTGCCCTTTCTTGGCTTCTTCATCATAGCCTGAAATGTCTTTATCTAATAGGGCCATGTACATACCCAATGACTGCAGCTTTACCTTTTCTTTCTCATTATCTGCCATCTTATTTTTAGCTTCAGCTTTAGCTTTTACAACTTCAGCTTTAATAAGTGTTGCTTCAGCTATTTTTTCAGCAGCAATAGTTTTTCTCAACTGAAGTTCATTGAACAGGTTCACATTTTCATTTGAGATGGTATCTTCTGAATGTACTGACTTGCATTTGCCTTTGTGTTGAGCTTTGGCTGCATTTCGGCCTATTGGTCGACACCTAAGTGCAGGATATGCCTCTTCACTATCTTGATTTGAAGACGTGTAAGCTCCTGATGCATTTACCTTGGTTCTCTTGTTCATCATCTCTTCAATTGGGTAAGCTTTACTCCACTTTGGTTGATCCTTCACCCCTTTCCACATATACTCTAGTACAAAAGGCCTCTTTTTCTTGGCGGCTCCTTTGTAGTCAGCACGAGCTCTTTCCATGACTTGATCAGCGGATTCCCCACTACCATGATCTCTTTTTGCCTTTTCATAGCATGCATTGAACTTGGTAATTAAAGGGATAGTCTTGCTCCAATGGTTTTTCAATTGAGCACCTGTTCTTCTTCGATCTTTGGACGTGTTCAAGTTGTACTCTGCTGCAACATCCTTCCAGTACCTATCTCCTCTTCTATCAACTCCAACGATTGGATCTATGGAATGTTTCAGCCAAGCACTAACTAAACGAAGGTTTTCCTCCTCACTCCAAAATGCACGGCCTTTTTTCTTTTCACTTTCATCTGGGCTGCTGTCATTATCACTCCAAACTGGTGTGTTTCCAGGATCCACACCTGTCTGTTGTTGCTCTTGGGACACCGGAGAAGCTGAACCAATAGGGCTGCTTTCATCAACTCGCGAATCAGTCCCTCGGCTACCTTGGAAGAAACCCATGGATCCAATTGGTGACCCATCACCAACCCCTTGTGGGTATTGTACCATCCCCTGGTAAGAGGAACCATGATAGCTTCCTTGTGATGAGAACGGGAACTGTGGGTAGTTTGATTGAGATCCAAATGGATTGAACATGTGAATATTGGGGGTGGAAATTGACAGGAAATTGTGGTGGATAATTCATGGGGTATTGAGGTGTAGGGAAATGCTGTTGTTGCCTAGTTGGATTTTGTGGCTCACCACTTGTCATTGCAAAGTTCATCATATTGGTGAAAGATGAAGCTGTGTTCTCCATGGCTACGGAGGGAGAGGAATAGAGAGAGAGAGAGAGAGAGAGAGATTTGTGTAATGTACAGATAGTCACTTGCATATATATAGACCTTTGCCAATGGGCATATGCAATTTGAACAAGGCCTGTGTGCAGCACCCGTGAGGCCAATGATCGTGTGTGTGAAATGTGAAATGTAACCGCTCTGGCAGTTCTGACAGCTACAGTAAATTATTATATTTTACTCTTTTGGCACCGGTGAATGAAGATTCACCGCTCCCATTTTTGTTGGCTCTACTCTAAATAGGCATTACTAGTTGTAGTGTGGGGAGTGATGCCCAAACACTATCTCTCTTCTTTTGGGCATCACTCCAAGACCACACTGCAGAAGGCCTCATATTGCTGCATCGGTGCAGGACCCTGCACATGCCAGGTGGCACAGACCATAGTGCAAAGCTTATTACAACAGGTGCATGCATCGGCATCGATCGCCCGTCCCATGCTGGCATAGAGACAGCCGGCCACCCCAGCTTTTACTCGGCTGTTGTGTACTGTAGCTGTAGCTCCAGCAACAGCAAACTAGTGGAAGAGAGAGGAGACATGCATCATGCATGCACACAGCGTGTTGACACGCTCCCGCCGCTGACGTCCAACTGTGCGTGCCTGTTCTGCTTCGCCGCGGGTGGCTGCCGTACGCGTAAACAGCGCGCCGTCGTCCTCCGCCGGCCCTCTGATACCTCAACGTATGGGTATGGCTGATGCTGTGTGATAGGGATCGTGTCGGCCGTTGGCATTCGCACCAACACCGTCCATCAATGATAATCACGGTGCGATTATTAGCTGCAATATTAATTGCGACCGACGTCCGACGACCATATATACAGCGACGGCCGCCCGCCGCGCCGGGGACCGTGAAGACAACGCGGCCACACAGTATTGGCCGTCACCCATCCCCCATCCGGCCACCGTACGTACTCCATCATCTCCATGTGCACTGCACTGGTGTAACACACCGGGCCCAGGACAGCCTCGACGCTCCCGTACGTACTACTACTCCTGTTTGTTGTCAGGGTCACACGGCGCCAGTGTACGTCCTTGCATCACTGCATGCGCCAAGCACAGCCATTGCTACAGTGCCTGCACCACGCGCTGTGCATTGGTCGTGGGCTCGTGGCTGCTACAGGTCCATATGCTGGCCCCGCACTACTGCATGCCCGTGCCATGGACGATCGATCGTTCCATGCATGCCAATCCCGCCTGGCATCGGTGAAGGTTGGCTTCAGAGTTGGCAGATAATACCCACAGTGTTCCACGCATGGTGCATGACTGCATGCAGATGCAGCATGCGGCACCTCTGATTAGCCTGTCGTTTGGTGGATGTGTAGTAACGCTAGCGCTTCCATAGGCGCACCGTGGATGCCTTTTGCTTTTCTGTGCAAGTGCCGTGCATGCAGGACCAGGATTGCAGGATGCATGCAGGACCAGAATTGTAGGAGGGAGGGGTCCCGCTCAAAATCAGATCGACAATGTATCGCCAGATACTGCACTGCATCAGTGCTGCTGCTGCTGCTGCTCAACGGATATGGATGTTGTTGTGACCATATCAAGTTACGTGGCTTCTTTTGAATCAGCTTATTTTCAGACATGAAATAGTATTTTTCTCTCACAACAAATCAGCATGAGCCAAAATAAACGGTAGCAATAGCACTGTTGCAGTCACCTCCAGACTGCACTGATGAATCGCTGATACGGGTTGCTACAGACGGTGCAGATGGCATGCCTTCAAATAGTAGTACTACTACTACTCCGTACTGTACAGAACAAAAATTATTTTTTCTACGAATAGAGCATGACAACTGTTGATTATATTGAGAACAAAAGAAAGCATAAGATTGCCAAACAACAACCCTTGGAAGGGGTTTCAAGGTAGAACAATGGTTAGGTATATACAACTCTAAAGACTAAGGGTGCGTTTGGCATCGTTTCATGGAGCGGATTTTCATGAAGAATCACTCTCTGACAGTCAAACACATTTTTCAGAGAGAAGTGATTCTCGGTTGATTATGTGAAGTGATTCTATGAAATGAATTAAGAGACTGGGAGCTGAAAAAATAGCTTAACCTGGTTCTGTGAAGTGGTTTTCCATCCTGATTTTGAGAGTTTATGCTAAAGAATCAAAGAGAATCACTTTCAGCTACAGAATCACTTCACTAGAGAGCACAGCTCTACCAAACGGGTCCTAAATAAGCGTGTTTGGGCCGTTGTTTCTCCCCTTCACCTAAATTGGTTCTCCAGAATTTGCGGTGACTATAGCCAGGCCTGGAGGTTGGGTATTGTCATCCATTTTCAGTAAACACCTGCATGTTGATATTGATCCCGTAAGTTTGACTCGATTTATAAAAATATGTACTATATTTGTATGTTAAAATAAACTTATGATTAAAATAGGATTAAACCAATTTATTATAAAAATAGGTTCAACGATGTATCTAATGATATTAGTTGTGTACATAAATATCAATATTTTTATATAAAATTAGTCAGAGTTATGTTTTAGGAAATGAGAACAACAATTATTTGGGAACGGAGGAAATATATAACATTCTTAATAAAGATGAACAACTTGATGAAAAATATAGAGTACGCGAAGCAACGGAAACAGATTTTAGCATTAAACAATTTTATTTATTTAAATAGTTTTCTAAAAAATAAAATAAAGGCTAAAAAGAAGACTTTGAAATCTCTTTAGGTATATAAAGAAAGTTTAGCGTCAACCGAGAGTTTCATCCAGTAGTTTCGTTAGCACAACAAAAGTGCCTTTTATATTTGTTGGTTCGTGACAGAAAATTTCAGATCTTGGTTGGCACCAGAGCGTCAGTTCGGATGGTTCCCTTCGGGGCCATTCTGTGAACCAAAGTTTTTCATTAATGTTGTTTGTCAAAAAAAAAAAAGTTTCATTAATGTCACGTGAGTTGGTTTGGGTTGGATGCCCTTTTTTTTTTCTCTAGGATAGGATTGGGCTGGGTTGGGTTGGGTGCTAGAAGATTTGAAACAGGTTGAGTTGGGTTAGGCAGATGAAAGTTTGACACTATGAGGTGAGTTGGTGCTTTGTCCGTAGAATACAAGCCCACTATACTGTGGCTGCCTCTGCTTGTGTACCACTGGCACTGTAGCGCAACCGCCAAGCCTGACGCCAGACCCATCATCATGTCTGCATACACTGCTGTGCTGTATTGGAAGACCCGCAGCTACGGATAATTAAAACTCTTTTCAAACTTGCCAGCCGAGCCGAGGTCGTTGAACGTACTTAACGCATTATTAAAAAAGAATGATCCGGTCCTGCCTCCATCTCGAATCGGAGAATCTTTTGAAAACCTACAGTAGTAGTAGTATACTATAAGGCGCGAACAACAGCAATGTGGGAAGAAACAGGCTGCGTTCGGTTGAGCTTATAAGTGCTTATTTTTTAGCACTTCAACAGTATTTTTCTCTCATAAGATTTCAGTATTTCTACAACACTTCACCGCTTTTCTTAAGCACTTCAGCTTCACCGAACGGAACCACAGTTTGCACGGTTCCTGACTTCCTGCGCCGTAATTAATAATTTTATTATCTGGCGTTGAAACCGCTGCCGCACCCCGCACGACGTCGTACAAAGCGATTGTGGCATGCCATGGTTGGACGTTGGAGGATGAAATTTCCGGCCACTGTGGGATCGATCGGATTCTCGGAGTGCGGCACTTTGACGGCCCGATCGGATCTCGCGAGTGTCGCGTGCGGCGGTGGGGTACCGTCTCTGAGGAGGGTCAAGACTTTGACTGGCCCTGCCCGGCGCGCCGCAGCTGCAAATGCAAATCGCTTTTACTAGTGGCACGGATATGTTGCCCTAGCTAGCTTGCTATCCGATCGGATCCAGAACAAAGCAGAGAAGCCACGACGACACGCACTTGTAGCTAGATGGTAGACACGATTGTATTGTACAGTATCGGCCACGAAACTTGGAATGGCCGGTCCATGCATCAGCTTGTTCTTTTGACCAATCAGCGTTTATTTTCAGCCACGAAACAGTATTTTTCTCTCACAACAAATCAGCACGAGCCGAAATCAGCGTTTATTTTCAGCCAAAAGAATAGTCTGCCATGCTATTGAATTGATCCATCCATCCAGCCCGGTCCACGTCCACCGCCCAACACCACACTCATCAATCATCATCTTTACACCCACGGCTGTTGATTGTATCCCCATGCTACTATTATCGTTGCTTGCTGCTTGCTAGGCAGTATAGAATGGCGTCCACACCGGGCAATATTGCTATCCAACCAGGTCGGACACCGGCCGTCGTCCGACCACCCCATCGCGCTATTGTTTTTCTTCCCGATGCACCCGCGCCCGCGTTGGACCGCGTCCTCGCCCGCGCAGGTAGCATCTCCTTCTCTTTCTCCTCTCTCTCTCTCTCTCTCTCTCTCTCTCTCTCCTCCTCCTCCTCCAACTCCGGCGTCGTCCGAGCTCGCCCGCCGCCGCCGCCTGCGAGCTCGCCCCCTCTCTCCGGCAACTTCTCCAACGGGTATAAAAGGAAGGGGGGCCCCGGGGAGGAAGGTAGGCCAGGCGGTGGGGATGGAGGCGAGCGGTTTAGGGACCCTAGAGGCGGTGAAGGCGGCCGGGAAGGTCGGGGCGGGGGCGCTCCGGCCATGGCGGTGGTGGCACGGAGCTCCGGTGGGGGAGGGAGGAAGATGGCGGTGCCGTGGCGCGCTAGGGCTCGCCGGAGCTCTGGCAAGCCCTAGCGTGCCACGGCATGGGCGGTGGCGGGGGCGGGGGCGGGGGCGAGGACGACCAAGGTGGAAGATGAACAGTGCGCGGGGTGTGGGCGTCATGCTCACCTCCCCCTGGTCGGATAGGCGTCCGGGCCACCCGCACCGCACGGCCTGGCCGGTCCAAAGCGATCCGCTTTTGTCGCGGCCTCGAACGCATCCGCCGCGCGCCTGCGCGTGAAATTTGTTGGCACCGGCTGCTCACAGTCTTCCGCCCAAAACCCAGCCGGTCACCGTGACAGTATATATATAACCATCTCGGCTGCGAACCATCCATTCCCACTTCTTCCACCGGCACAGCCCACCCAACGCCTTCTTTGCGTCTGCCATGGCCGTGCAGGCGCGGCACTACCCGCACGACCTGCTACAAGCCACGGCGGCGGGCGGCTCTCTGTTACTGGACGAGTACGCCGGGTGCGTGCCGGCACCGGCCCGCATCGGGGACGCCGCCGCCACGACGACAGTGCTCAGCGACTTCGACCTCGCCTGGTGCAGCAACGGCGGCTTCCTGCCGAGGAAGCGGCCGCGCGGCCTTGAGGCGGCGGCGCCAGCAGAGGGCGGCGTTCTCTTGGCAGATCCGCAGCGCGCGGGCATGTCTGCGCTGGGCACGGAGCGCCTGCTGCCATTGCCGCCGCCGTCCACCAGTGGGAGGGTGGCAAATGGCGCGACGACGACGACGACCGTCGCCTCGCCGGACGACGACCTCCTGTCGCACCGCCACGGCTTGGAGATCGACGCGCTCGTCACACTCGAGGTGCGTACTACGGCCTTGTTCGATCGAGGTTTCAATCAGCCTATCAATTGCATGGTCGACTTCTTCTTCTTCATCAGATGCCATGGAACGGTGTGTGTGATCTGTGATGTTCATGCCGTTCGTTGGTGCAGGCGGAGAGGATGCGGGCGGCGCTGGAGGAGGCGCGGCGGAGGCACGCTCGCGCGCTGCTGGCCGCCGTGGGCCGCGCCGCGTCGGGGCGGCTGCGCGCGGCGGAGGCCGGCCTGGGGCGCGCGCTCCGCCGCAACGCGGAGCTGGAGGAGAAGGCACGGCAGGCGGCGGCCGAGTGCCAGGCGTGGATGGGCGTCGCCAGGAGCCACGGCGCCGTCGCCGCGGGCCTCCGCGCCACGCTGGACCAGCTCATCCTGCAGTCACCCACCGGCTGCTGCCGTGGTGGTGGCGCCGGCGCTGCTGGCTGCGAGGGCGGCGGTGGCGAGGCCGAGGACGCGCAGTCGTCGTGCTGCTTCGACAGTAACACCGAGGACGACGACGACGGCGCGTCCATGTCCAGGCCGTCGTCCAAGGTGGCCTGCAGGTCGTGCGGCGGCGAGGCGTGCGTGCTGCTGCTCCCGTGCCGGCACCTCTGCCTCTGCCGCGTGTGCGAGGCCGCCGCTGACGCTTGCCCCGTCTGCGCGACCACCAAGAATGGCTCGCTCCACGTCCTCTTCTCCTGAACGAGTCGCAAGAGGCCATGGCAGGAGACGAGGCTTCCTGCTTTGCTGCCATGCGATGCGCCGCTTGAGTGCCACACGCTGATGCTGGCTGTTCGTGGCCAAGACGCAATGCAACGGCAATGGCACAAAACGTCCTAGGGAACCGTGGTATGGTCACCATTCAGCTAACCGTAGTGGATTGGAGACGATGTCCAACGAAGGAAAATGTTCTTCTCACAAAGTGACCAACTCACCACTGCCTTCTCTTCAAAGCAGAGTTGGATGCTGGGGGATCGTTCACCTGTGGAGATCGGCAAGGGTTTCCTTGAGGCGTTGTCGGACCTACTGTTTCTGATTCTGGAGAATGGTACGGTGGGCGTTACCCTGGCATATACCGAGAAGTAGGAGACGAATTGTAACGTCCATGTACATGTACAGATTTTGAACAAGAAAAATTAACGGAGGGGTTCTGAATGATGAAACTATTGCGAAAAAGATTCTAAATATTGCTATAGAAATTATTACTCCTATGTGTTCCTCTGGTGGAGCAGGAGCTTCTTCACCGGTTCCCGAAGCATGTCCCCAACCAAATGGGAGCATCGGCCTGGCTCAGCATGTGAAACCGTAGAAAACCGCGCTCTCACAAGTGGACGGCAATGTTTGTTAGAGCCAAAAGCTTTTCAGAGCTCGGACAATCCTCGTTATGCAAAATATTTATTTAGGCCCTGTTTAGTTTCTGTCCTAAAAACTTTACACCAATTACATCTGATATTTGGACATATATATATGAAATATTAAATATAGACGAAAAATAACTAATTACACAGATTACGTGTAAATTGCGAGATGAATCTTTTAATCGTCCATGATTTGATAATGTTTTGTAACAGTAAATATTTGCTAATGATAAACTAATTAGGCTTGATAAATTCATCTTGTGGTTTACAATTGAGCTATATAATTATTATCCAAAACTCTTTCAATATCTCATGAAACATTTAAAAACTTTACGTCGAGAATTTAAACAAGGGCAGTAGATGGCGATGACACAACTACACAAGCATTGAGGGGGCAGTCGTGCGTGTGGTGCAGGTGGAGTCGTTGGAGACGGGATAAGGTGGATAGTTCAGATGAAGGAAAAAGAAACAAACAAGGAAGAAAAGAAAATAAAATAAATCAAAGGGACATTTCACTATTTTGAACTATGAGTGTTTTACTGTTTTGCAAAATATTTTTTCTAGCCGAAGAAAAAATATTTAATTAGATAAGCCACGGTGAAAGATCCTAAATGGCTAGAGGGGGATAAAATAGCCTATAAAAATTCTACAAACAACACTTAAGACAAGGTGATTAGACAATTAAGCGGCGAAGCGAATTTTGCGCTAGCCTACTAAAAGATGCAAGCCACCTAACCGTTCTAAACTATAATCTCTAAATTCACACACAAGAAGCTAAGTCATTACTTTACTCTACTCCTAAGAGAGCAACTACAACAAGAGCTACACAAAAGTAATTACAAGAAGATAAGTGCACAAATGTAAAGGAGATGGAGATGATTATACCGCCAGTGAAGAGAAGAAATGAATACCAATACAATCAATCACAATAATCAAGAAATCCTCAGCAAGAGATTGACACAATGATTTTTACCGAGGTTCACATACTTGCCGGCAAACTACGTTCTCGTTGTAGCAATATACCCACTTGGAGGTTCACGCGCTAATTGGCATTACACGCCAAACCCCTTCTCAAGGGTGCCGCACAACCAACACAAGATGGGGATCCACAAGCTACGCACAATCCACTAGAGTAACCAATTGCGATCTCGCGCGGGGAAGGCTCAAGAACCCCTTACACTTTACCGATCGAAGGCGGAGAGAATAACCAACTCCCCTCAACGATCCTCGCAGCTCCAAACCGTCTAGGAGTCAGCAAACTCTAAGAGTAACAAGAGAATCCGCTGCGAAATCCAATCGCCAAGTGCCTCTAGATGAACACGCTCATGCAATGCACTTGATGCTCTTCAATCTCACCAAATAATGATCTCAATCAAATGGAATGTGTGAGAAAGGAGTGAAGAAGCTCACTAACTTGCTATGTCAATGAAAATATGCAAGAGAGGGAGCACAAGCCGGCCACTCCACTACTACCCCCCACTCAAAATCCAAACGTTACTCACTGTTTTCGGGGGCACCGGACGCTCCTTTAGTTCACACCGGACGCGTCTGGTGGTTGTCCGGTGTATCGCCCGACGACACGTGTACTAGCCGTTTGAATTCTCTCGCTGCACACGCTCACACCGGACGCGGAGCCGTCACACCGGACGCTCTGACGCCCGTGTCCAGTGTCCATGCAGAGAGCATCCAGAGAGCTCATTTGCTCATCGAACGCGTCCGGTGCAGGGTCATCGGACACTCCTCAGCGTCTGCTACTCCAACGGTCAACAGCTGCTCGCTCGGTCAGAAGCACCGGACGCGTGAACAGTGTCCACAGCGCGTCCGGTGAAAAACTTCACCGAACCGACCCGAGAGCACAGGGGTTCACACCGGACGCGTCCGGTGCTACCCCACCGGACGCTCCCAGTGTCCGGTGCACACGTTTTTACACCTTCTCAACGAGTTAGCCACCGGGACACTTCGGCAAGTTTCCGGCTCACTTTTCTACACTGAGAAAACACCAAAAAGCGCTGAATCCTGCGTCGCAAGCTCGGCAGGAGGGAGACAGGACCCAAACCACTCTCTACCACTCAAACTTCACCCCGTTTCTAAATGCGCTAACACTCCAAAGTGTCTCTCACTTTAATGCACGTGTGTTAGAATTTTTCAAAGAGTTTTCGACGGGTTTTGTAAGTGTCACTATTCACTAGCGTCTACATGCATATGCAACAAATATGAACACCTAGTGGCATTTTGATAACCGCATTTCATAAACGATTTCTTCCCTCTTAATAGTACGACTATCTATCCTAAATGTGATCACTCTCTCTTTAGAGTCTTGATCATCAAAAGCAAAAGAGCTCCTATTGGTTATACCTTTGCCTTGAGCTTCTAGCTTTTCACCGTCTTCCTTCTCATTTCTTGATGAAGCTTGTGGACACCTTTTGATGATGGACTTATACCATTTGCATGGATGCCGTCATTAGGGCTTTCTCCTCTTGTTGATGGACTTACACTATTTGCATGGACGCCGTCATTGTCCTTCACTTGTGGCGCCCTCCACCGACCTGATCGTTTGCTCCATCTTGTTGTTTGCTAATTAATCTCATGAAACACTTAGAGCAAATATTAGCAAATTATGTTTCATTAATTATCCAAAACTAAACATGGTCTTTCACACCGCCGATTTGTTTTTGGTTGAAGTTGGAGATAGTGAGGCATGTATAGCATGCGGTGAGCTACTTAGGGCCTGTGTACGGTGAAGTGATTATGTGGCTGAAAGTAATTCTCTTTGATTGTTTAGTATAAACTTCAGGATAGAAAATCACTTCACAGAATTTGAAGAAGTTACTTTTTTTTAGCTCACAGTCTCTTAGTTCATTTCAGAGAATTATTTTATAGAATTTCTCACTGAAAAATACGTTTGATACTCAGAGAGCGATTCTCTTTGACAATCCGCTCGGTGGAGGGCTCTCAAACGCATCCATAGCCAGTGACATCGTTGTCCTAGGGCCTAGACAACCGGCAGCTATACAACAGTACAGTACGTAGTACAGTGGTTTACATGTCCACTTGCCCCCTACGCCAACATTGGTTAAGAGGAGACATCATCTAACACGCTTAACAGGTGGATTGTAGCAATTTGAAAAGATCACGCAGCGCAAGCACGACAATGACTCGCTAATCCATTGCATGATAGCATCCATGATCCATGCCCGCTGCTGTCCATCGAATCGAAGGCCGGCATGTGTAGGTAGCGTGCACCGCCTGTAATCTGCTGTGAAACATGCCGCGCACATTGGCGGTTCTATCATTATGGCTGTCTGCTGTGGTGGTGTTGGTGTCGTCCTCATCCTAGTCCTCGTGGGATCAGATCACTGCAGATGATGGCATGATGCCTCCGGAACCTCTAAAAGTGTCAGCGCCAAACACAAGGCTAGGTAGCTAGCGATATCCATCAGTGGGTCCGTGCCCTGTCTCATCTCTTAAATAATTGGGCACGCCTGATTGGACTCGTAAACTATGGATTCACATGCCGCGACTTGCGCGACCTGTACGTTGACGTTGAGCTTGTGCTTTGAGCAAGCAAGGCTGGCTAGGTTGGCTGCTGTTTCTGTTTGCTCCTTTCCATCAGCAGAGAGCGACGACACCGTATTGCTCACAAGAAGTAGCAGTAGGAGTAGGATTATTATTATTGTTATTATATCCTTGGATTGATTATGAGGGATCGCACGCAATGGCTTGCACATGACTGAAATGTCTACTCCATGAACAGACATCAAGGAGAGAAAACAAAAATAAAATAAAAACTCTACTGTGCCAACCAACCCAGGCATGGAAAGATAGGTGGACCAAAATACTGGAGCTTGAAAAATATCGCGCCAACCCGTACACTGTGCAAATTAAAGCAACGACACGAGTGTACTACAATGATATTGGACACATGATCAATATCAATCTGAGGGCCATATGGGTACGGTCCTACGGTGCGCTATTATTTCCCTGCTTTGGACCACATCAGAGCATCATCGTATAGCAATTTGAGAAATTGATTGAGAGGGACATGGAAAGTGCCCTGCGCGACATACATGGGACAACCAGCAAATGCTCTTCCTGCCTCCGTGTTAGGACAAAAGCACTGAAAAGCATAGTACTCGGCTGCTGGGCTACAGTAGTAGTACAGTACCGCGGAAGAAGAGATCTCAGATCTAGAGGTGGTCGAATGGACAAAGCTAGATGATTTTCCTTTCTTTTCGGTTGCTTCTTAAAGCAACTTTCTTTAGTGTCTTTTGAATCAATAAGAAAAAAAATTAAAATAATTATCCAAATCTGCATTGAAAAGAACTCAAACCAGAGTAACTAGATGTGTAACTATACATTCCATTCAACCAGCTGAGCGAAGCTTTTTTTTTAAGGGCCCGTTTAGATCTTAGAATTGAATTCATTTTAAAAATCATAATTTACACACATATTAATTAACTTAATATGATTGTATACAGATTATATTTGTATATTAATTATTGTAGGTTATACGAGAAAGATACTTATGCGTTGTATTTTTACCGCGTGGGAGCGAGTTGAAGAGCGTGCTATAAATTATAAAGTAGAAAATATAGCATGATGATATATAGAATCAAACTCCACCTCTCGCTCTATGAATAATAAATTATAAAGTAGAAAATATAGCATTGTGATATATAGAATCAAACTCTATCTCACCCTATGAATTTGACGTAGGCTATAATATGTGGACTTTGGAAGGTGGAGTCTCACATTCTAAGTGAAATAGTCTAAGTTGTTAATTAGATTTCGATTCCTCCAATAAAATGATTCAAACGGTCCATAAATTATAGCTAACTTAGAAGCAACTACTAGATTTTTTAATAATTTAAAAAAGTAGGGACCTTTTGTATTGTGTGTACAAGTATGCCATGCCAAGGGTTCTGGTAGAGGCACGGGAAGGGAACGCCAAATTATCGACTGGCCCGGAAGCACTGATGGGCCACCAAGATCATGGACCATATCGACATTTACTCCTTTCTCAACAGAAAAAAAGAAGACTTTTACTCTAGTTCATTTATCACTAAAACTGTAAAATAACAATAACACTAGTACATAGTAGGGATTTTGTTCCGGTTGGGAAACCCCCAGTTTTCCAACCGGGACGGCGAATGCGGGACTAAAGGTGGAGTCTTTACTCCCGGTTGATCGACCGGGACTAAAGAGGTCCGTAAAACCAACCAGGACTAAAAGGCTGGCCAGCCGAGCCACGGGCCTGCAGTCTTTAGTCCTGGTTTGTATTTTAGACCGGGGCTAAAGTGTTTTTTTTCTTTATTTTAGTTCTTTCCTGTTATTTTGTTGTCGGCGTTCTACACTGCTAAAATATGAATTAGGTTTTTGAATACGTTTTACGCTGCTAATATATGAATAATATGTACGCATGTCAAAAGTACAGTTTCAAAGCACAAATAACAAAATCAAAGTATGAAACTTAGACATACAATTTAAACCACACATGTTCAAATTATTACACATGGGATCATATAACGATTTAGAAGTTATTACACACATAACATGTTCAAGTGTTCCAAATAAATGATATAAGACACAACTACTACCTACACATTTCTGAAATGTTCATTATGTGCCAGAAGCAACTAAGTGAAGTATAGATCGCCGATGTGGTATAGGCATATTTCATCGATGTAGAGTAAAGCATTGAGCAGTGCACTCTCTCTTGCTTCACAACTACGAGCATAAGGTCTATTGACCACAGTAAACGGTGCTCAAGCAGGACGACAACCTGGTCTCTTATTCGTAACCAGTTTGTCCTGTAACCCTTCGCTTGTACATGTTGGCCTTGCATAAGCATAGTTCCATTCATACCCTAATTGATACATTGTTTGGTTTAGGATGGCTTCAAAACTGCACCCTGCGTACGTTAAGTCCTACTCTCGAACCTGTAATTGTTCACAAATTAATGTATGTTATATATTATATATGAGCTACGTATAAAGAATTTAAATTTGACTTACCACATCATTTCGATTGGCTGCGGCGATCCTTGCACAAAATCCCTGCGGGTCATGACTCATGTTTGCATTCATACATTGTACGAGCAACGAGCATAGTGTAGGTAGGGTGTACCCAATGCTCGCAAGTTTAGTCACACATGCCATGGTAGCATATTTTTGTGCAACGCTCGGTTGGGGTGCCGTTCAACCGACCTCTGAGATTTGTACAACTCCTCTACTAAGCCTGGCGGCGATGGAAAAGCCAATCCGACATTGTCTTAATTGGCTATTATCTACTTGAAAGGTTTCGACATTAACTGTCCGAACACCAAATTTGGACAGTGTTTCTTTCAGCCAAATAATTGGATCAATTACCTACAATTAATAGGTGTTAATCATTACATTATAAACATATACACATATTGGATAATATAATTACACAAACTTATTCAATTGCTTACAATGGTTGGATAGGGCCAATTTGCTTTAACAATCTTTGGATCGAATCCAAAAGCATTTACATAGCCGCTGTGTCCAATCCTTTCTGGTTCAGGGAAACGTCCAGCCATCTCTAATTCATACATATATATGATATATCAAAATCCATATAAGTTGGCTGTTGGCCAACAATATATCTGGAACCTAAAAAACATGTCTATAACCCTAAACAAACTGTTCAAAAACTTCATGTCAAAATATACAATTTCTTGCCCTATTTGTCTGAATCCACTAAGATATGTTTAAAGATCTCCCAGACATGATCAGTTAAGTCGTAGGCAAAATGCAAAGAATTAATGTGTATATCACCAGGGCGCAGCGAGGAACGATGCGGCCGGGGTCGGAGATGGGCGCGGTCGGTGGGTCGCAGTCGGAGAAGGGAGCGGCGGGGTCCGAGGAGAAGACGACCGGGCCGTGGCCGGGCGCGGGCGAGCGCGGACACGGTACAAAGGTCAGAGATGGGCGCAGCCGGTGGGTCATAGTCGGAGAAGGGAGCGGCGGGGTCCGAGGAGAAGGCGGCCGGGCCGTGGCGAGGTCGAAGACGGTGGCGAGGTCGTGGCCGGAGGCAAGGACGCGCGAGCGTGAGCGCGAAGCGGCGGCGGCGGGCGACGATTGAAATGAAACGAAACAAACCGAAAAGATTGAAAGGTGATAGGTCCGAAGTGGCTAGAGGGGGGGTGAATAGCCAATTAAAAACTTTCTTCAACAACAAAACTTGATCACAAGGTTAGTAACAAATGAGACGAAGCGAATTCTTTGCGCTAGCCTACTAGAGGGTTCCAAGCCTTACTAACCGGTCTAGTTAGAGTCACTAGGAGCACACAAGCTAATCCTAAGTTGAGCTACTTACTTCTAGGTGAACAAACTAGCTACTTCTACCACTACCACTACACAAGCTACTACAACACAAGAGTAAAGTGCACAAATGTAAAGAGTAGGGTGTAGAGATGATATGCCGACGTGTAGAGGTGGTAGCCAAACACCGAGAGAGATACCAACACACTCGAAGGTGGTGGTCACAATAAAATCCCAGTCAACACACGGAGACAAAGATTTATCCCGAGGTTCACGTGCTTGCCGGCACGCTCGTCCCCGTTGTGTCGACCACGACTCGGTGATTCGGTGGCTAATCGACGACAATCGTCAAGCTCACCAAGAGCGCCACAAGAATCTACCACGAGAAGGGTAACTCAACGACACGAGCAATTTACTAGAGCTACCTTGTGGCTTCTCCGCCGGAGAAGGTGCAATACCCCTCACAAGATCACCGGGAGTGGCCGGAGACAATCTCCAACTCCGCCAAGCTCCTCCGCTGCTCCAAGCCGTCTAGGTGACGGCAATCACCAAGAGAAATGAAAGAACTCCACAGCAAACACGATCAACAAGTGCCAATGGATGCAAAGATCAAGCAAAGCACTTTGATCAACTCTCTAGCTCACAATGGATGAGAATTATGCAATCTATGTGAGTGAGAGTGTTGTGAGGGTGCTCAAGAGGTGTATCAGCAAGTTAGAGAGCCAAGAGCAAGAGTATGAACCGGCTAACTGGCTTAAATAGACAGGTACACACAAACATAGCCGTTACTCACTTTCTGCGCACCGTCGGACACTAAGCGTCGGACGGTCCGCGCGAGGCGTCGGACTAATGATCCCGGTCCGACGCTTTCTTCCTCGGCAAATCGGCGCGTGCCACGTCAGCTCGACCATTTGAAATCGACCGTTGGCGCCACGAACTGTCGGACTGTCGGACTGAGCGAAATAGTCCGACGCTCGTCGGCTGAGGCCGTCGGACCAAAACGCTGAGGAGTCCGACGTTTCCAGAGAGGTCCACGAGCGCCAAAATTCGTCGGACATCGGTCCGACGCTCGGCCTCGGACCAACGACGATTGTCCGACGCCCTCTGCGGATGCCACGTGTCGAACTAACGTCAGACGCTGGGAATTGGTCCGACGCCTGTCAACCAAAGCGTCCGACGCTCGTTTTCAACGCGTTTCGAGCTCGTGTCAAGGTCCTTTGCTTATGTTGGCTTACACATGTTATATGTAAAACATTTCTTGCAAAGTGTTAGCCATTTTCAAAAGGTTTTGTAAAGGGTTTAGAGTTAGCCATTAGATCTAAATGCAATGCATGATCTAAACATCTAATGGCACTTGATAACCGTGTTAGCCATGGAATTACTCCCCTCTTTATAGTACGGCTATCTATCCTAAATGTGAACCACTCTCTATAGTGTCTCGTCCACCAAAATGGAAAAATCCCTATTGATATACCTTTGCCTTGAGGTCAATCCAAATCACCAAGTGTTGGAGTTCTTGATCTTCACTTTGATGGGCTTACTCCAAGTCTTTGGATGCCTTCATCACCTCCACACTTGATCCTCTAACCATCTTGTAAACAAACACTTAGGCACAATGGTTAGATACTTTGGTGTCATCAATTAGCCAAAACCAAACATAGAGCTTTCAAAAGGGCGACATAATATGTACGCGTACGACTTTAGTCCCGGACCCAGTTACAAACCGGGACTAAAGATCACCTTTAGTCCCGGTTTGTAGTGCGATCCTTGGATGAAGTATCCTTGGATTCAGTGGTTCGCACTTTCTTTGCCACATGTGCCTCGTCATCCTTGGTTTCAGTATTTTTCGTACCCATATATTTAAATGAGTTGTGTTAGGTATAATTTACATGTATAATTTACCAGTTGCATAAATAACAATTGTAGCTAAACTATAAATGCACCATTCTCGTGAAAATGGTTGGGTCAAACCTTCGAGGTCACCCTGTGGGGCTGCTTCCTGTGAGCCAACACCCGGGTCCAGAAGCAGTGAACCATCTTCTGAAGAAGGTGGTGTCTCCGGAATTTCTGTGGTGTTTCCCGGTGCTTCACTTGTGGTGCGTGCTGGCGAACCTTCTTCTGATGAAGAATCGCAGGGTCCCTCAATTAAGTAACATGTGCATCCCGTAATTCATTTTTTTGTATATATGTAAACCCACATATGTAAACCCATGTATGAAGTATTTGTACCTGTGCCTGCTTGCCGATGATCTGTTCCTTGTGCACCTCCATGTCCAGAAGTCTCCGCACCTCCTTGATCCATGTGTGGGTACAGTGTGTATCGTATTCGATATGGAGGCAGGGCTATAGTAAGAGTGACAATTGTTAGAATGAACAATGTAACATACACGCAACAATTTTGTTGTAAGTGCACCTACCAGTCACGGGACGACAGGCCTCCTGTTGATAACCCGGTGGTAGTGAGTCTACAATAATCCAAATTGGCCATATGTGCATCATGGAAATCCCCAGAAGGTGACTGTGTGTGGACTCCGATATGTGCAACCCTGGGTATAGTTGATCTTTGAGCATATGTGATCCAGTGGATTATGAGATCATTGCTATTGTACTGGACGTCGCGAACTTGACATAGGTTCGTGAACATTCTAGATACTACGAAAGGTTGCACAAAAAGATGCGGTGGTATTCCATAAATGATAAGTTTGAGTGGTTCGTAATATTCTGATGATGATGCTGGTTCTACTGTTTGTACCATGGAGGAGGTGGGTAAGGTGGGATCCAACCCAACTGTAGTGGCACCATAGTCGGATGTCCATGGAAGGATGACAAGCTCATGAACACCAACTTCGATATGTGATACACACATGATGGCATGTGCATCAGTTGGAGATGAGGCTAGCACCTAGTAATCCCGAAGATAATGTGAGATATTGTTTAGCGGGACAAAGACATGACACTGCTGCACCAGTGCTTCTTGTATCGCGGCGTGATTCATGAAATACGGGTACTCATCAGAGATAGCTTGCACGGGGACCTTGATAAGTATTAAGCGGCCTAGCATATCAGTAGTATGCAAGTTGACCTCATGTGCATCAAAGATTTTCATGTAGTTACGATTGAAGTCCGCCATAGTTTTGGGTTGCCGAGGTACGCCGATTGAGGTCCCAACGACAGTTGTCATGCACAATCACAAAAACAAAACAATGTCAACCCATAAATTCATTTTAAAAACGCTACTATTGTTACTTTAATTTTTTCTCAGTTTCTAAACAAGGATATTTTCATGAACCACTAAATTCCTCTATTTCTCATAACCATTAAAAAAGCTATATATGAAAATACAAGCTGTCTTCATCCAATAAAAGGTGCATTCTAGTTAAAAACTAATAAAAGGGCATTCTGGTTAAAAACAACAACTATAAGCTTTGTTAATCCAAAAATACAGATTTCAAGAGAATATAAACTTAAATGGCCACAAATCAAGAAATGCACCACAAAAGACAATATGTTACATCCTTGACTATTTCTAGACAATGCAATAACATACAGTAGTGAGGTGTAAAAATAAAATTAGTTACCTTCAAAAATCGATGTAGACCGCAAGAAATCGTGTGATGGCCGAAGAACGAAGCAAGAACACACAAGCGAGTGGAAGAACAGAGCTATGCCGGGGCAGAGGTGGAAGAAATGGCGCTTGAAGATTATATACGAGGGGTTGTAGTCCCGGTTGAGATTACTAACCGAGACTACAATGATCGTTGTTTGTCCCGGGCTGTGTCTCTAACCGGGAATGGACACTGCCCGGGACTAAAGAGTAACCTTTAGTCCTTGTTACATCCACAGACTGGGACTAAAAGCCCTCTAACACAACAGAGCATGCCAGTATCCGTTGGCCAGGGACCTTTAGTCCCAGTTGGTGGACGGAACCTTTAGTCCCGAACACAAAAAATGGCGGGACTAAACCCCAATTCGAATGTCGCACGAAAGGTCTGTTCTCTACTAGTGTAACTTTAGCATAGTTCTAAATCAGACTGTACCAAGTTCTAGAAAATCTATGCAAAAAAACTAAAATAAGTATCAAATTAAATAATCATGATTATATATGTAGATATTTTTATAATGTAATTATTTGAAACTATCTATGTTTATAGTTAAATTTACAAAAATTTTACTAAAGTGAAATTACAACAAATGTACTCCTACCCTCTCCGCTTATGGATGTAAATTTTACCCCCTCCGTCTTAAAATAGATCACATTTAAGGTTTAGCCATGATAATTAAAGAGAAGTTAAAATTTAAAAAAGATGCATTAGAAAGCGAGAGTGTCAAGTATTCTGAGATAAAATTTGAACTCTATATAAGGTCAATTATCTTAGATTGGATGGAAGAAGTAGGCAATACATGTTTTTTTAAGAAATACTACGTAAGTTGTACGCCAGGGATTATAGCACGGCACAGCCACTGATGCAAGCATTGACATGTGATCTTTTCTTGCAGCCACGCCGGGACGCGCGGAAAGCTTTGCCCCCTGGGTGGGGGTGGCCGGGTCCGATTCCAAA
Source organism: Eremochloa ophiuroides (assembly GCA_038502445.1). Taxonomy (NCBI): domain Eukaryota; kingdom Viridiplantae; phylum Streptophyta; class Magnoliopsida; order Poales; family Poaceae; genus Eremochloa; species Eremochloa ophiuroides. Next base: position 36,159,369 of record JAHLJS010000009.1, read on the forward strand.
GCAGCGATGTGCCGGCACGCCGACGGAGAGGCCAGCTTTTCCTGTCCTGTCATCCCTCGGTCTCGGTCACAGTCACAGTTTCTCGCTCACGAATCACCATTCGCGTGGACCGGACACAGTTGATTGATGGATGGTAGTGCTACGCACGGACGAATCTCGCGTACAGTAGCTTTGCATTTTCGCCGTTCCTGCAGGGGACCCCACGGACTGATCATTCCTATTCGGATCCTCTCCATGATGGCGATGGCGAGATGTGCCAATGCCGAATGGGGTGGCCACACGCGTCGTGCAGATGGAATTGGAAAACGTTAGGTCCACGTACATGGTCGACTCATCTATTACACAATCGGAACACACCTAAGGGCTTGTTTTGTATAGCTCATAATAGTTTCTCAAGTTGTGTAATACCCCAGGTATTACGGCTAATTAATTATGTCATGTCATTATATTTATTTTTAAGTACCTGCATATGATTGTGCTTAGGAACTTTAGAGTGACTTATTTATGAATGTTATTGATGTTGCAATTGAATCCCTAATTGATGATTAAAAAATAAATCAAAAGAAAAATCTAAATTAAGCCCTAATTGGACCCTAAAACCCTACATCAAAAACTACATGGAACCTGATGAAAGTGTCATAATAAAAGTTGTAGCCCTTGAAAAATGGAACAACTTTTATTTTGGGCAAATTTGAAGTTATTGAGTAGAAATTTGAATTAAATCCTAATTACCACTTTAAAATTTAAATTTGAAATACTAATTTCAAAACCATCAAGAATCTGACCAAACTTCTTTAATGAAAGTTGTGAAGCTCCACAAATAGAACAATTTTTATTTTTGAAGATTTTAAAGTTATTGAGAAAAATCCAGAGAATTTAACAGGATTAGAAATGGATTTCAAATAATGATTTTACCCCCTTTCAAATATTTTCAAAACTATTCACAATTTGAATTTGGTTCAAAAACCAATGTTGTTCAGCATTTAGAGCACTACAATTCTTGTATGGGTGAATTTTCGACTTTTTGCATGAAATCTAGAGAATTTGATCAAAAACCGAAGGTAGGGCATTCAAGTTTCTACAGTGATTTGCCCCCCCTGTTCGTGCACAGCGTCGGCCGCGCGAGCGCGGCGCCGCCCGTGCCGGCCGCCCGTGTGCTCCTCAGCATAGCCGAGCTAGTAGGGGACCCCACGCCACCTTGGATCACTCTTGCCTCCCCTTTTCTCGGCCATATAATAGCGACCGGTCGCTCCTCTGTCCCCCTCCACATTCCGGTCGCCGCCGTGCTCGTCTGGGGTCCCTGCCCAATTGGCCGTTCCCAATCCATCATCTCCAAATTGCTCCCACCTTTAGCCTCCTCACTTTCCCACGCACTGATTGCCTCACCTTGCACAGACGTTCGTGCTCCGAAGGCACTAGAACACTTGTCGTCGTTCTCGCGGCCGGTCGGAGTGCCTCTGCAGCCATCCCTCACACGACTAGCTTGCTGCGGTGAGCCTCTCCTTCCTCGGTCTAGCGTTCTGGACTCTCTAGTTCATGGTGATGCTTATGCGTGCGATGGTTTCTCATCTGGTGTCGTAGGTTCGCCGGAACAAGGAAGGGTGTCAACGGGAAGCGCCGCCGCGGGACTGCTCGACGTCAAGCCCGTCACTCTGCACTACCTCCGCCCCAACCATCTACCGATCTAGGGTCGTGGTGAGCTCCTGATTCTTCCTAAGCCCTTTCCTTGGACTCTACTGGCTCATCGAGGCCGGCACCCGCCGCACCGCCGTCACCGAGCCACCGTGGTCGCGTCTGGGTGCACTCCAAACCCTAAAACCACGTAGCCAAATAGGTTGTCGTGTTCGTGGGAATCTCCGAAGCACGATGGTGCTCTCGGTTTGGTCAGCCGGCTCACCGACGGCGAGCTAGGGCCGGTCAACCGTCGGCGGCCGTCGGTCAGTGGCTGTGTTCGTGGCGAGGGGTCTCGGGTTAAAAGAAATGAAAGTCCAGGGGGTTATTTGCAAAGGTACAGACTCATGTGAATAGTGACCTTAAGACTGCGGATTGATTCCCTGGCAGCCCGAGGGCTTTTCTGCAAAGCGCCTGCGCGCGCGCTAGCAGGCCGGGTGGGCCGGCCTGTTTCGGCGTGGGCCGCCTTGGGCCAGTTTGGGTTTTTCCATTTTTAGCGAATTCCATATAGGTTTTCTGATTTATGTTTTAAGGAATAGTGCTCTGTTTTGTTATTTTTGTAGGGATAAATATATTGCACTAAAAATCCTGAAAATATTTACACGTGCTCTCTGTGGTATGTAGTATTTAGCAAAAATCTTAAATATATGTTTTGGGCAGTTTCTGCAGGAACTAAAAATCAGCACATTAATTAATAAATGCAATTTTGAGCAATTTTAATTAATTTTCTGTAACTCCAAAAATCATGAAATTTATTTTGGTACTGTTTTAGGGTGAAATCCATCTGTTGGTCAAGTTTGGACTCAAATGGAAACTGTTCGGCCACTTGTTGATTAAATATTGGGTTAATTGGATAATAGAATTGATATAAACAATTAATCCCTATAGATTTGTGTGATTTTTGGATTGATTGGGTTCATGGATCTTTTACCCTAGTGATCATTTACAAAAGTAGAGATGCCATTAGGTGGTCGTAGTAAAGCTGTGCAGCGGCTTTATATGACTGTTAAAATGGTCAATAAAAACGAAGTATGAAAACACCGTTTTGCTTTCTGTAAAATGTTTACAACTTTACCGTGAAGGAAAGTTGTACTCAAAGACTAAATGATTTACTTTTGAGCATTGCATTCATCATCTTCACAACATGCTGAGCATGCATCATTGCATACGTGTAGTGCCCGTCACCGAGAAAGTCAAAGTCGAGGCCACTGCTGAGGATGTGACTCCCGAGGTCGTTCAGGGATTCGACATCTGCAGAACCGAGCCCGACCCGACACTTTTCGTAATTCAAGGCAAGCCCCAGTGCATTGAGCCCCGCCTTGTGTTTTATAAAATATTTATAACTTGAGTCTATTATTGCATTAGGTTGTTAGGAGTTGTTTGTCACCTATATTGTTGCATTACCTGCCTTGATATATAACACCCTTGAACCCTGTTTAAAAATTAAAAATGTTCAAAAATGCTTAACCCTGCTTAATCAATTAGGTTTGCATAAAAAGGCTATTTTTAACCTATGGGAACGTGATATTTATGAATCATGAGGAATGAAAAAGGGATATGAGTCCGTTCGGGAAATTGTGCACTTGGGGTAGCAATCCCAATGCATCGTTACTGACGGAAGGGGATTTTTCCGTTCGTTGGTTGTGAATTTGGGTTAGAGTGCCAATGCTTGACCATCGGCGGGAAAGGGACTGGAAAACCGTTGGGACACTTGTATTTGGATTAGAGTGCCAATGCATTGTCGCCGGCGGAAAAAGAATTAGGGACCGTTCATTGTAGGCCTGCTGTGGTCGAGACTTTGCAACTAGCCATATACTACAGAAAGCACTGACTCCGGTGGCTCTACTACTTGAACCGATAACCACGCACTGGGAGTGGAGAGATGGCGAGAGTAGCGTGTACCCTCGTGGCCGTCGTGCCTGAAGACAAGAGAAGTACTGTGTTCTCGGGTGGCGCAGGACCGGTTCAGGGGTAGAAAAGCCGTGGTAGGCGGGGTTGGTATATGCAAGCTTAAGTGCTACATATGCAGTGTGGATAGGGATCTCCAGCTGGGTACTAATCGATTTGAATCATCACTGCTCCTCGGATATGGAGACTTAATCCTTTGACCTACAACTGAAAAGTGGTTCGGAACTAACTGTTTTGAGAATGATTTAAGAATGTGAAAGTATGCTGAAATAGGACAATGAATTTGCAATTGTGTACTAAGATTAAAATTTCGATTTGAGGTAAAATATTGAAATAGGATAGTAATGTTTTTCTGCAAAACCCTTTGACTCTTGCTCGAGCCTTACCTTGACTCACCTCAACCTGCATTCCTGAGTCTCACTCTTTTTCTTAGTTGGGTAAGTCTTGTGGAGTACCCCAGTACTCAGGGTTTGTAAACCCCATGTTGCAGGGATACAGCCGTCGGAGGTCTGTCTCGCCCCCTGCTGTGTGACAGTGGTCCAGGAGGGAAGTGAGGAAGAGTAAGGTTGAATCCTTGGGCAGGGTTCTGGTTATTAAGTATCTAGTTATGTTATATTGTCGTTCCACTGCTATCTACTTTTATTTATGGTATGTAATAACAGCACCTAAATTTTATCTCGACAAATGATTTGTAATCTAAGTACTCTATAATCTTTCCACGTTTTTACTATGATGTAATTTGTTATGAAATGTTGTAAATTTGTAATGGCTTCGCAATGGGATCCTGTCGGAGGAAAACGGGCGCTAATGTAGCCTGGCAGGACCTTCTAGATCATTTGGGACACGGGTCCGGCTGTCAAAAGTCATTAGTGACAATGACAGGTGTCTGTGGGCCATGTGATTTAGACGGTTCTGTTACAAGTTGTTGTGAGCTATTTTTCGTGTCAAACATCTTTTTTTTCAAATAGCTTATAGGTGAAGCTATTTTTCTCCCCATCTCACAAAATGATAAGCTGCTGTCAAGCTGAAAAAAGTAGCTTCTCTTAACTCTCTACCTTATTTCTCTCTCCTTATCATGCATTAAGTTGTTGGTCAAACAGTTTTACCAAACAACATTCCCAAAACGACTCAGCTTCACCAAAAAATAACTCATAAAACCATTTCCTAAAAAAACAGCTTCACTTATGAAGCTGAGCTGTGCCAAACAAGATGTAAGAAAGACTATTGTTTCATTCATTATAACAATTCTGATTTGGGATTTTTTTTCCAAAATAATTGGAGAAAATCTCGTGATGAGCTTCCAGTTCCGTCTGATTTTAGATTAATTATTTTTTAGGTGAGCTATTTGTGACGGGTTGGCCCGGGAGTTTGATCATCATGTCCAAGAACTTAATCATCATGTCCAAGACGACGATGGATCCAGAGATTGATAAAGAAGTTGTTGGGACTGGGTGTCGTTGGCTTATAAACACATACACGTGTCTTCATCGGTGAATATACTAGATATCGACTTGGATGAGCATTCTGGCCTGCTATAGTACATATCTGAGGGGGGGGGGGGGTTCATGTACACCCTCCGTCCTAAAAAGGGGGCTATAGTACATATCTGAGGGGGGGGGGTTCATGTACACCCTCCGTCCTAAAAAGGGGTTTTATGGATCTGTTCGGCTGGCTGGATTGTAGGGCTAGCTGGCTGATTGTTGGGGGAGGGGGGTTCATGTACACCCTCCGTCCTAAAAAGGGGTTTTATTCTTGCTATAAATCTAGACAAATATATATATGGATTTGTTCGGCTGGCTGGATTGTACGGCTAGCTGGCTGATTGTTGTGAGAGAAAAACACTGTTGAATGACTGTCTGATGCTGGTTGGTAAGTTTAAGCGAACAGATTGAGACGATGGAAGAAAGTATGGTGCACTCTAAGTTACAGGTAATACCGATGTGACATTTGTATTGTTTTCCGTCGTCATATAAGATTTTATCGATCGGTGAGTGGTGATCATCAAGCTAATAATGTATGAATGTCACTCTTCAGCGACTGGATGGAGTGTTGTTACTTAGGCTGATTAGCAGAAGCAAAGGTTTCAGTAGCCACCTAGGAACTGAATGGATGCCATCATCTAGCTAGAAAAAGACAAGCAATTCCGAATTGTTTTCATTCAGCATTAGTATTATTAGGGGCGGTCCAACTACCCGTACAATTTCAATACAGGAGCTGGACCTGATGCAGTTTGGTCAGAACTCAGGATAATCACGGTCATCGATTCTACTGTGTGCTGCGACATCAAGCAACTACTCCTACTGGTAGGTGGTAGGCCGGCATAATTTGACACGAGCGAATCCCAAGTAAAGAAGTGGCGAACAGGAATAGGACGGCGCCTCGTCGTCGTCATCGTCGATGCGGTGCGTGGCGATGCCCCCACCCCAGTCAAGCAAGTCGCACGGCACGGATGCCATCATGAAGGGGCCAAGGGCAGGCACCACTCGGCAGTGCGCCAGTGACCTGTAGCCCACGAAGTCCTGATCGCTCGCTGCATCGTGGGCTGCAGTGTTATTGCAGGTGGTCACGCTCGGCTCCTTCCCCCACGGCCACGGTACGCAACAAACAGCAGCGGTGCGTGGCGGACCGCAGAGTTTATCGAGTGGACAGTGCTCTTTCTCATCTCATCTTTTGACCCTCATGTCAAGCACTGCACACTACGGCAGAGGATGGAGACCAGAGAGGCATGCCGGTCCTCCTATTACTATTCCAATTTCCATACATGCATCGCCCTATGTGCCTGGTGCCATCATGCATGCATTGCGCACTTGGTGCCGCTGGCCGCTGCTCGTCTTTGTCGTTTGCTTCCATGATTTCCGACACCCACTCGATCGAAACCGAAGGAGATGGGAGAGAAATTGATGCCTCTTTCAGTCAAGAGTCGGCATCAAGCATGGCCGACCCATCGAAACCCATCGGCGTGCGTGATGGGTGTCGTCGCACTGACCGGTCCATGGATGGATCGGATGGTGTGCCAAAAGCAAACGTGCACCCTCGCATACAGGATAAAAATAAGGCGCAAACGTGTACTACACAGGAGTACTGCTCACCACAGGCCATGGAGGACCACGGCACATGAGTACACGACAGATGTCTACGACTGATACTCATCAATTGCTAGGAAACGAGAACGGGTGAACGTCAAGACGTGACGCTCTGGTCCCAAGCAAGATATGAATTTTTCTGTCACGAACCAACAAATATAAAGGCACTCTTGTTGTGCTAATGAAACTCTCGGTTGACGCTAAACCTTCTTTTTATACCTAAATAGATCTCAAAGTCATCTCTTTTTAGCCTTTCTGAAAAGAAAAAGCATACTCAATCCTAAACTAGAGATCGCTATGGTATACGTGCTGCTTAAATATTCTTAACTTTGACTGAGTTTATAGAAAATACATGCAACATTTATATCTCCAAATAAATACATTATGAAAGTACATTTAATGATCTATCTAATGATACTAATTATATATTAATATTTTTGTATATATATTTGGTCAAAAGCAAAAGGTTTTTTACTTCTCGGAAAGTGAGAATGACATCTATTTTGAGACGGAGAGACTTGTTTTAGAAATAATAAAACAGTTTAATGCTAAAATCTGTTTTCATTGCTTCACGTACTCTATTTTTTTCATCAGGTTGTTCATCTCTATTTAAAATGTTATATACTCTCTCTGTCCCTAAATAACTATCGTTTTCGATTCTCGAGAAATAACTCTGACTAATTTTTTATAAAAATATTGATATTTATGGTACACAATTAATATCATTAGATAGATCGTTGAATCTCTTTTCGTAATAAATTTAGTTAAACTTATTTTTATAATAAATTTATTTTAAGATACAATATAGTACATATTTTTTTTATAAACCTAGTCAAATGTACGGTATGAAAATCGATGAGATCAATGTTAACATGCGGTGTTAGCTGAATATGGAGGAACCCCCCCCCCCCCCCCCCCCCCCCACACACACACACACACACACACACACCAGGCCCGCAGGAAGGTTGGAGCTGGGTAAAGGCCTTGCTCCAGTCACTGCAAATTTAGGAGAACCGTGGACGAAAACTGTTCTATGGCTAAAAAAAGTTAGGCCCAGTTTGGAATGGAGGGTTTTTCTCTCGTTCCTGTAAGAATTGAATTGATTTCTATGAACCAAACAAACATGGGTGAAGGGAGTTAGCTTTTATAGCTGTGCATACACGTTATTTGACAAGTTTATGCTTTCTTTTGTTCTCAATATAATCAACATTTCTCATGCTCATAGAAAAATAAACAATTTTGTTCCAGCAAATAGTATGGAGTAGTATCTTAGGTTATGTTTAGATGCTGGACACCATGTATGATAAACTTTGCAATAAGTGTTCAACCGTGACATAAGTACACTCAAAAAATTCGTCTCGTAATTTATATACAATTTGTGTAATTATTATATTTATCTACATTTAATCCTTTACAACTAAATATTTAATGTGACGTGATATGATAGAATAGTTAGAATTTTGAAGGGAACTACGGCCTTATTTGAAGGCACCGTTGTGTACTCCCTCCGTCCCTTAAAAAGTGACGTCTGAGAAGTGTGTCTGTGAGGGAAATATGGTTTTCTAGGGACACTTTTAAAGGGCCAGAGGGAGAGGGAGCAGGTATCAGTGACTGCAGCAGTGCACTGCTGCCGTCGATAGTACTGTACTGGAGTACTGGGAGCAGCGTTGAGCAGCACTAGTAGCACTGCAGCACAGCACAATGCAGTACTATCTGGCAGTACATTGTCGATCTGATTCTGAGCGGGACCCTCTCTGCAATCCTGGTCCTGCACCCCTGCTCGGCTGCTCCCACGGTCCCACCCACTGCATAACGACAGGCGAATCAGAGGTGCATAGGCGAATCAGAGGTGCATGGGTGCATAGGCGAATCAGAGGTGCATGGCTGCATGCTGCATCTGCATGCGCCATGCGTGGAACACTGTGGGAATGATCTGCCAACTCTGAAGCCAAGCGATGCGATGGAGGCATGCATGGAACGATCGATAGTCCATGGCACGGGCATGCAGTACTGCAGCCAAGCATATGGATCTGTAGCAGCCACGAGCCCACGACCAATGCACAACGCGCGGTGCAGGCGCTGTAGTAATGGCTGTGCTTGGCATGCATGCAATGATGCAATGCAAGTACGTACACCGGCGCCGTGTGACCCTGACAACAAACAGGAGTAGTACGTACGGGAGCGTCGAGGCTGGCCCGGGCCCGGTGTGTTACACCAGTGCACATGGAGATGATGGAGGCGGCCGGATGGGTGACGGGCAATACTGTGCCTGCGTCGTCTTCGCCTTACGCCATGCATGCATGGTTCTCGGAGGATGTAACACCCTAAAAATGATTGTGGGAATTTAGAATTAAAATTTGACCAAATACTTATGTTTTCCCCTTTTCAATTAATTAGGCAAATAATAATTTTATAAATAAATTAGGAGCTTGATTATTTTGTTACATTTATGCTGGTGCACACTATTTCTTGCTTATGTGCAGATTAGGTTGCTTGAAAAACTTCTCAAAAATCCAAATTCAAAAGTGGGAAGTTTGTAAAAATTAGAAAAGAAAATTCCCCCTCCCTCCTTTCCTTCCTTTCGGCCCAGTGCTGCAGCACGGCCCAACTTTCCCCTCCTCCCCTCTGCCGTGCGCTCGCGTCCCGCGAGTGGACCGCCGGCCCAGCTCGGCCGCAGCGCTGCTGCTTCCCCCGCTCTCACTGGCAGCCCGGCCCCGCCTGCAAGCCGCACGCGCGCGCTGTCCACGCGGGCCCATGCGTCAGTGGTCGGGGACCTTTCCCTTTTCTCCCGCCGGAACGGCCGCGCCGCCGCCGCCTCGTTCCCGGTAACCGCTGCCGCGGTGGCCTTAATGGCCACCCAGCTGCCCCGTGCGCTCGGTGGAGCACCGAGACCCTTCTCCGCACCCTCGCTCGCCCTATAAAAGGGAGGCCGGAGCCCTCTGCCCCCTCCTTTCGCATCTCGCCGCCACACCAAAGCGCCGCCGCTCGCCGGAGGTTCCTCCGGTGACCCTTCGCTTCCCCTGCCGCGTTGCCGAGCCGTCCAGGTAACGCTGTGCTCGCCTGCGCCTTTGCCGAGCCTCCACTTTTCCTTTTTCGCGCGGAACCGAGCTCACCCGAGAGCTCTTCTCTCCTTGCAGGATTCGCCGCCGTCGAGCTCCGCTGCGGTGAGTTCCTCCGCCGGAACCGAGGCCCATTCTGTGCTCGCCGTGACTCCGCGGTCACGTCGGTGGCCGCCAATCTGTCTCCCGTGCCCCGGAACCCCTCTGTCCGCGCACGCCAACGAGCTCAAGAGCTCCGGCCATGGCGTCGCCGTCCGTCGTGCCCCGACGGCCCTCCTTGAACCCTCTGCCGAGCCCGCCGTCGCCCCCACATGCCTGTGCTGTCCTCGGTGTGGCGAACCGAGGCTGGTAGCGCCCTCCCAGGTGCTCGCCGGCGAGGCCATGACCGCTCCCATGGCGCGCCGCCGTGCGCTGCGCCGCCCCGCGGCCGGCGGCAGCTCCCGAGCCGCGCAGGGTCCACGGTGGATCCATGGACCGAGAACCTGCGCCGGTCCACCGCCCCGCCGTGGACCAGGCCAACCCGCAACCGCCACGTGGCCTGTCTGTCGGCCACCAGCGCGGCAGCCCTGTCCCTTTTGCGCTAAACCCCCTGGACTTTTGGGAAATTAACCCGCAGTCCGATGCAGTTCAAAAGTATTTCAAAAATGGCCCTGTTTCTTTCTGTTTAGCCCCTGGGTCTCTGGTTTTAGTACCCGAGGCCCTAGACTTGTGTTTTCATGTTTTAAACCCTCTGTTCTAGGTATAATTACGATAGCAGCGTCTGTTTGAATTAAAAGGACTTTAAAATAATATTTTATTTACAATTTAGCCCTTGGAAAATGGTTTTGCTCATATCTTCCTCATTTTAACTCCGTTTTTCAGTGATCCACGTATCCATGTGTTCATAGAGACGAGTAGAATAATTCTATTTAATTATATTCTATCTATTGATGCATGGTGTATTGTTCTAATAGTGTTTTATATAATTCTATGCATGTGATGAATGGATTGATGCTTGAATGGTGTTGTTTGTGGTATTAGAGGCCGAGTTCTTCGAGGAAAGTGATCATGAGCAGTTCCAGGACCAAGCGGATTTTCAAGGCAAGTGTATATATGGTTTCCTTGTTACCTATGGAATATATTATCACCATAATCATGTGCATATATCCAACTTGATGAACCATAGGATTTCCCTAGTATATTTTGTACCTATTACCTTGATGTACCTATGGGGCTTTTACATTAAGCTGTGTAGCGCTTCACTCAACTAAGGTTAATACTGATGTTGATTAACTGTTTTATGCAACTTGATAAAATATGCTTTTTAGCAACATGGTTATGAGACTGGAGCTGTGAACCCTTTTTAAGCTCTAGTCACCTCCGCTCGGGCTTTTACTTAAAGCGGCCACCTAGGATTTTTCCCGTATAACCGTGAGAATCACATGGCTCTGATCTTAGATAAGTAACTTGATCAACTCTAGCTTGTTAGTAGTTATCGAAAGGCGCTAGAGGGAGGTCTAGGTTCAAGAATGGGTTCCGAGCCTGTCAAGATGTGTGCTGGGCTGCGGTCACATGGTGTGCCATTCTTGAACGGGGCCTTCATTCGTCTTGCCGAAACCTTACGTCTACTAACTTGTTAGAGCGACAAGTGAAAGGCTTCATAGTGACTCCCTGCCCGCTCACCTTGGCAGTGTTATGGGGGTAGCTCCCCCGGGCAATCGGGAATTCACGACTCATGGATAAAGTTGTACAAGCTCTACAGAGTTAACTCCATCTGATATATCAGCCGCGCTCACGGTCATGAGTGGCCTGGATCCTTTTTGCTTAGTGTGTTATTATATACTTGCTGAGCGTGGTAAGCTGACGCTTGTCGTTGTTTGTGGAGTTTCCGGAAGACATCTAGGATCCCTGAAGATGACGATGAGTTTGTGGAGTTTCCGGAAGACATCTAGGATCCCTGAAGATGGTGTGCCCCTAGTCGGTGTCCCTGTTGGAGTCAGAGCTTTTTCATGACGTACCCGCTGTAATAAAAGTCGTTGGCTATGATGTGAATACTCTGTGATGTAATAAGTTTAATACTCGTTGTTCATGTATAATGATGTACAATTTGTGATATATGTGGTTTTGGACTTCATAGATCCACGTATACTCTTCGTAAATCCGGGTGTTACAGACGAGGACGGCGTGCTGTTAATGCCTACGGTAGCCACCGGCGGCGAAGCAGAATTGGCACAGTTGGACGTCGGTGGCCGACTGGCCGGGCCCGGGGCGTCAATTGAGCGTGTCAACACGCTGTAAGCTGTATGCATGCACGATGCTTGTCTCCTCCCTCTTCCACTAGCTTGCTTTTGCTGAGCTACAGTACACAACAGCCGAGTACAGCTGGGGTGTGGCCGACTGTCTATATGCCAGCATGGGACGGGAAATCGATGCCGATGCATGCATTTGTTGTGCTGCATCTTTTTAAGCTTTGCACTATGGTCTGTGCCACCTGGCATACGCAGGGTCCTGCACCGATGCAGTACGCCCGTAACGTGCATGCCCTGATTTACAAACGAAAGGGCCGATGTACAGGCCAGTTATACGGAGTATATCTTTTCCCTCCACTGATGGAAATCTTGTCCTATCATATTTTACTATTGCTAATTAGATACCCTATACGGCCCAATTTGCAAACTCCTATCCCTCTCGGGTCCAAATAATGTCATTGCCGACCATGCATTGGGCTTAGTTTCAGTGGTGTTGGCCCATTTATGCAAGATTATTGACAGTGAAAGTGGTACTTATGCACCATCATCATTATTACGATAAAATCATAGGGGTTCTATTGGTTCACCGGTGGTAGGGGACTAGAGCCCCCCCCACACCTCCACCGCTGCCTCCATTCAAGCGAATAGAGTGATTGATATATTGGCCCTGTTTCGATTACAGGACCAGAGCTAGTTTGAGCTATTTAGGGCATAAATAGCCCTAAAGTATCAAACATGAGGGCTAGTTTTGAGCTATTTGCATCTAACTCACCTTAAAAAACTATCCCCTCCAAGATGTGATTCTTTGAGCTAGTTCAGTTAGGACCCATGCTTTCTCCTCACATCTAGCTATACTATGGCCCACGCAAACGATTGAAAAATTACTTTTTTAAATCAATCTGACCTTTCCATCCATCCAACACTTTGGCTAGAGTTAGTTGAGAGCTAGTCATGAGTAACAAACTAACTCTAATCTCTTGGTCAGGTAGTGTATCCAAACAGGGTCATTCTCTTGTCTAAAAAAAATGTATCGGCTTATAATAATATAATTAGAGTTGCACATAGAGGAAAGTCTGAAATGTAGTGTGTAATACGGAGTAGTACTAACACTACTACAGATTCAAACATCACTGCCGGTTTGTTTTGGGCCGGCAGTGATGGGCCAGTTCAAACCCCGAATGATTGGGTGAGGGGCCAACCGGCAGTGAAGCTAAGTATCACTGTCGGTTCGTGGCTAGAACCGGCAGTGATGTTACTCCACAGTATCATTGCCGGTTCTAGCTACGAACCAACAGTGACTGGTCACTGCTGGTTCGTAGCTGGAACCGGCAGTGATACTGCTACAGTATATAAGCTCGAGCTCGAGCTCCCTCCCTCCTCCTCTGTCCCAACGGAACAGAACAGTGCACAGCTGCTCTTCCCCTCCATTGTTGCGGCTGCTCTTCCCCACGACCTCCATTGTTGCGGCTGCTCTTCACCGAATTGCTCAAGGAAACTCTTGGAAGCTCAAACACGGTGAAGATCTTTTAGCTTATGGTTAATAACAAGCACACTCTTTTGGATTTGTAGATTTACATTGCTTTTGTGTTTGGAGATTGATTCTTATTGTAGTTGTTTACCTTCGCCATTTTAAAGAGCACATTTGGGTTGTATCTTAAGGAAGGCATCAAAGTTGTGGTAAATCCACTATTCAAAAGGTTAGTTAAAACCATTGCCACCTTCAATTGGAGCTATATTATTGTTCATGATCAAGAAGAGAGGGTTGCATTTTATAATTTTTTTCTTCATTTTTATGTGGGCATGTTGTAGAATAATTGTTTTTGGCAATTGTAATTTATGTGGCAACCATTGTTCGCACCTATATTATTGTTTCTAGAATTTTTGTGCAATTAATGTTGTTTATGATAGAACCTCAATTTTTCTTATGTTTTTTGAACCCATTTTTACACGGCATGCTGTAGAACAATTATTTTGTATGGGCTATCTATTTCAATTTTATAGCGTGACCGATTTGAATTTTTATAGGGCAAACAATTTCATTTTTTTTCGAAGAATACATTAAGGTTCTGTGCTTCAAATAATATTGTTGAGAAAGGCTTATTAAAACTTTCCTACGTTTTCTCTGCCCTCCCCATTTTTCCTCTGCAGGCATGGATCGAAGGTGGATGTACGATCCGTCATGTACAGACCGACGGTACTTGACGGGCATCGATGATTTCATCAAGCTCGCCAGAGCCAATACTGGGGATTCGCAGCCTATATTCTGCTCATGCAAAGATTGCAAGAATACGAGAAAATGGGACGACGTGGAGCATATACGATTGCACTTGATTACCAGGGCGTTCATGAGAGACTACATGATTTGGACTTTGCATGGGGAGGTTGGTCAAAATGGTGGACAAGAAAACAATGATGATGTTCCCATGCCTAGCATATCCCTAAACGAGTTTCTGCCTAATGATGATTACACAGAACCTGTGCCTACCAATAACAATGTGTTTAGCAATACGTTAGCTGACGACACAGAGGAAAACGATGACATTTCTCAGCTCCTGCATGATGTGCAGGGCGGATTCCTTAGTGCTACACAGTTGAAAAAACTGGAGATCATGAGAAAGGATGCAAAAACATCATTGTATCCGACCTGTCCAATAAGCAAATTGGAAGCCAACATCATGCTTTTAGAGTTCAAATCAACGAACGGATTGATTGATAAAGGCTTTGATAACTTGTTAGGTATAATACATAAACTACTCCCAAAGGATAACGAGTTAGCAGAAAATACTTATCTGGCCAAGCAAATGATTTGTCCAATCGGCCTCGAGGACGAGAAATCCACGCTTGTTCCAACGATTGCATATTGTACCGTGGAGAAAAATACAAAGACTTGGATACGTGTCCCAAGTGTAAAGCTCCCCGATACAAGCAAGGGCCGTCAAATAAGGGTAGCAAGACTAGAGGAGGGCCCGCAAATGTCGTATGATATTTTCCAATAGCTCCACGAGTGCATAAGTTGTTTGCAAATGCAAAGTCAGCGAAGCTGTTGTGCTGGCACGGTGAAGAGTGAAAGAAAGATACAATGTTGAGGCAACCCGCCGATGGGTCGGACTGGAGGACTAACAACACTATGTTCTATAAGAACATCGGTGGAGAGATAAGGCATCTTTGGTTAGGTTTGAGCACACATGGGATGAATCCATTTGACCAGGTTAGAAGCAATCATAGCACTTGGCCAGTGACGCTATGTATATACAACCTTCCACCTTGGCTTTGTATGAAACGGTCATACATTCAGATGCCACTACTAATCCAAGGCCCAAAATAACCTGGCAATGATATCGATGTGCTTCTAGAACCAGTGATCGATGAACTACTACAGATGTGGGAGACGGGTGTGAAGGATGTTTGGGATGAGTATAAAAAAGAACATGTCACGATAAAGGATATACTCATCGCTACAATCACCGACCTGCTAGGGCGAGGTTGCTTGTTTGGAGAGAAGACAAAAGGATACACTAGGTGTGTCGAGTGCTTGGACGAGACGGATGCTATACATCTACCAGAAAACAAGGAGATGGTCTATATGGGACACCGTAGGTTCTTACGAAAGGATCACCCTTACCACAGGAATAGAAAAGATTTCAATGGGACTATTGAGAAGTATGGACCCCCAAAGTATCGTGACGGCAAACAGATACTTAAACAAGTAAGCAAACTCACAGATATAGTCGTTGGAAAGGGGGAAGGGGCAGTACCAGCGCCTGCTGATAGTATCTGGAAGAAAAAGTCAATCTTCTGGAAACTACCTTACTGGACACTTTTGAGTGTACGTTACTGTCTTGATCCAATGCACATAACTAAAAATGTGTGCGGTAACACTCTTAACACGTTGATAAACACCGGGGGGACAACGAAGAATTGTCTCGCGACACGCTTGGACATGCAACACCTGGGCTTCAGGAAGGAGTTGCACCCAATAACTCTTGAGGATGGCCACTTGGAACTTCCGGTGGCATCATGGACACTGAAAAAGGAAGAAAAGGACATGTTTATTTCTTTTTCAATGATCTCAAAGTGCCGACTTGCTACTGTGCGAACCCGAAGAGGCTAGTTAACATGAAAGAACTTAAGTTTAACTATGGTTGTATGAAGGTTCATGACTATCATGTAATTATGACTCAGCTGCTCCCAGTTGCCCTGTGAGGTATCCTCCCTGATAAGGTACGCGCCCCGATCATAAAGTTGTGTTCGTTCTTCAACGCGATGAAAAGGTCATTGACGGTGCCAAGCTAGACTAGCTGAAGCAGGAGATAGCCGAGATTCTATGCAGGCTTGAGATGCATTTCCCACCGACTTACTTCGACATATCGATGCATCTACTTGTTCATCTTGTTGACCAAATTAAAGCCATTGGCCCAATGTACCTACACCAGATGTTTCCTTTCGAGAGGTTGATGAAAGTTTTTAGGTGGTATGTTAGGAATAGATTCAGACCAGAAGGTAGCATGGTGAAGGATGGACAACGGAGGAGGCCACTGAGTTCTGCACATATTATAAGGACATCAATCGGATTGGAGTTCCAGTATCTCGTCACGAGGGAAGGCTTGGGGGCAAAGGAATGATAGGTGAGAAAGCTATCACAATCAACGAAGTTGTTTCTTTTAGACAGGCACACTTCGTCGTCCTCCAGCAGGCTGATGGTGTGATGGCATACATTGATGAGCACAAACAGATACTGCAAATTAAGCACACCGGTAGGTCACAGGCTTGGCTTGAGAAAAAACACAAGGAGGAGTTTGGTGACTCGTTTCGACGCCACAGACTAGGAATGGTCATGGGCTGTCAGCTAGATCTCTTAGCTCCCAGACCTTCGACCACGGTGATGATGTACCAAGGGTATGATATAAATGGTTTTACATTTTACACAAAAAAGCAAGATGGTAGGAGAACCAACCAAAATAGTGTTGTTCGTTTCGATGCCCATGATGAACACGGCACGGTAGAGGCAACATATGTAACGTCCCGCCTCTCCTAGGCCAGGCCCGCTTACATCTGGCAACTTAACTAGGATATAGACTGCCCTCACAGACCAACACTAGTCTTTTCTGCGCACTTTGTCCTCACTGATGCGCACTCGGGAAGGACTTCCCGTTTGGTCACCCATCGCTCCAGGCCAACTCGCTTAACCTCAGAGTTCTTTGGAGATGGGCTTCTGAAAAAGAAGTTGCAACTTGTTGGTATGAGTATCCTATCAATCCTATGAAACTCTGGGCCGGGGTATTATATCCTCACCCCCTTAAGAGATTGACGTCCTCGTCGATGAATCCCAATTCAGGAACGTCCTCTCTTGGCCACGTCCTTGTGTCCAGTGCTAGCCCATGTGCCATGCTGTGTGACCACGCCGGATTCACACCAGCCATGCGCACCATGCCTGCACAACTGCGACACACGCGCCCATGAAACCGTGAGAGTCGACTCCGAAACCATTCTGTAACGTCCCGTCTCTCCCAGGCCGGGCCCGCTTACATCTGGCAACTTAACTAGGACATAGACTGCCCTCACAGACCAACACTAGTCTTTTCTGTGCACTTTGTCCTCACTGATGTGCACCCAGGAAGGACTTTCCGGTCGGTCACCCATCGCTCCAGGCCAAGCTCGCTTAACCTCAGAGTTCTTTGGAGATGGGCATCCGGAAAAGAAGTTGCAACTTGTTGGTATGAGTATCCTATCAATCCTATGAAACTCTGGGCCGGGGTCTTATAACATATTATGGTTTCATAGATGAGATATGGGAGCTAGACTATGGACGACAGTTGAAGGTCGCTCTTTTCCGCTGCCAGTGGGTACGGCTAGATGAAATCAACACCGGCAATCATGGATTCACTACCGTTGATCTATCCAATACCGCATACAGAGACGACCCCTTCGTCCTTATAAAGGATGTTTTGCAAATCTTCTATGCAAGGGATAACAATACAAAAGGAAGACTACAAGCAGTCATGCAAGGCAAAAGGAAGATTGTCGGTGTTGACGGAGTGACGGACGAAGAAGAGTACAGATGTTATCAAGAAATGGCCCCTTTTGGGGCGGACGTTACCCTACCTATCCTTGAAGAGGGTGAAGAACCTGCATACCTCCGGAGTGATCACGATGAGGCCATCATAGTTCCTGCACCGTGAATAGTTAGAATATCAAACTATGTAATTCAAAAAGAAATGTTGTGTTAGTATTTTGCATCGAATCCGAGATCATATGGAGTTGTAAAGATTGATGAGTTCTTCTAATATTATTTAGGAAATATGTTATTCGCACTTTTTAATGTTCATTTTTTGAGTTATAAATTTGAACAAATCATTAAAGCCAGCAAACAAAAGCTTTAAAAACAAAATCAAACCCTTCCCCACTGAGCACACACATAGTCCATTTGGTTCAGTCTCTGCGCTTTGGTCTCGGTGGCTTGGGTTCGAAGTCAAGCTTGAACCAATTTTTTTGAGGCATTATTTTTTTTTATTTTCACATCACTGCCGGTTCTACAATAGAACTGGCAGTGATATGAGCTATCACTGCCAGTTCTATAATACAACCGGCAGTGATGTCATATTTTTTAAAATTGGAAAATGTTGTTTAAAATGTATAGTAATTCATAGAAAACTCAAAAATTGTAAAAATGATGTCATTAAATTTGTATTGAATTTTCCTACAACCTTTGTTTAGTTGATGTTTTCATTTGAATAATTTAAATATCTCATTTGTTTGAAAAAGTATATAAATTCAGTATTTTAAAATGATTTGGGCCACCAAATGATCTCAAATGAAAAAGTTGTAAACAACAAAGTTGTAGGACTCGTCAGGATCAACAACTTTTATTTTGTCATTTTATGCATTTGAATTTTTTTGGAGACTGTGCATTGTTCATATCTCTAAAAAATTTTAAATCTCACAATTCAAACCAAATTTAGGCCACCAGATGGTCTCAAATGGAAAACTTGTAAATAACAAAGTTGTATAACTCATGAATGTCTAACTTTTATTATAGTCATTTTTTCATTTGAGATTGTTTTATATGGCATGTCTCACGAACTATTATGTTTCCATATAACTCATGTCACTTTGTTGGAAACCTAGGCCACCAAGGCCAAAGCACAAAGACTCAACCAACTGAACTGCGAGTGACTTCGATTTAGAATGGATATGTTTTATTTTTATACAATTTCTTTTCTTGGATCCGTAGAGAACATCACTGCCGGTTCTAGTTACGAACCGGCAGTGATGGCTTACATCACTGCCGGTTTCTTCTATAAACCGGCAGCGTTTTAAGCCATCACTGTCGGTTTGTAACTAGAACCGGCAGTGATGTTATCTACTATATAAGGGTCGGGCGCTTTAGAAAGTTTTCTAAGTTTCAAATCTTCCAGCTCGACGCTGGCGGCCGTGCTCCACCGTCCCTGCACCACCATTCTTGCCCTGTTTCGGCGCCCGCAGCAGCTCGGCCACGCTTCCCGTGCGCTCCGCGATGCCGGCAACCAGTCCCTAGCACCAGGCGTTGCCGTCCACAACGCCGGCCACCGTCTCCAGCCCGACCGGCCACTGCAAGACGCCGCCGCCACCGACCTCGTCTCCCTATTGCCATCCTCGACGACAAGAGCAACCCGACGCAATCCTTCTGCTTCCCCACGACGCCAGGAAAACGCCACGACGCTAGGAGCGCGGGATTCCGACCACCCACTTCATTTTCCTTGATGAGAATCCACCCTGCCCTCTAGGTGTTCGATGTAATGCCTCAAAGAAAAATGCAACACTTTGACCCACTGTTTCACCAAGAAATGAATTGATTTTGCTGTTGCTCCGAAAACAAAGTTTGAAGTACACAATATGTGCTACAACTTTCATTAATGGTCCAAGGTCATATGTATTGTACAAGCTAAGCTATGCCTATATGTTCTTTTAAATGTTGCTTCCTCTACTTTGATTTGCATGGGCTATATTGCTAATCTTGCAAGGCCATTAATTTTATGTGTCTTTAGGCAACAATGGCTTGGTATGTAGTGCATGTTGGCCATAGACCTGGCGTATACCATACTTGGGAAGAGTGCTTTGCTCAAGTCAATCGCTACCCCGGTGCTCTGCACAAGAGATACAACACAGAAGCTGAAGCGTTGACTGCCTACTACAACTATGGTGAAATCCATGAGAAAGGCGATGAATTGAAGATAGAAGATAAGCCACCCGTCAGAGCGATAAAGATCAGGAGCCTTGGTTTTTGGTCTTGGAAAGGTACCATCATTTTATGTCAAGGTTTGGTCATTGCTTTATGTATTTTGAAGTTAATGTAGACTACTAAATTAGTACTTGTAGTACACTACTCTAATATATGTACTAATTGTGTCATGTGTACTTTATATTAATCCATCAAAAATCCAATTTGCTTGTATTTCTACTATGCATACATATGCCATACAAACACTGATGACATGCATGTCCACAGACATGACTCGTCATCGCCAGTTCACCACGCGTCGCCAAAGTACAGGAGGGCTGCAGGATCCGACTAATGGTGGTGGTAGTGAGAATCAAGACGATGAAAACCAGAGTCCGAGCCGGTTTCTCCAGCTAGACCAAGGAGATGAGGTAACTTAGGTCATACGTAATAACGCCGAAGTACCCCACCACGATAGGTATTCTTGATGGATACTTAATTACGTATTTTGAAGCAAGGTACGATGGAAGAGCCAAGTGGTGAGGGTAGCAGCAGGACTAAGCGTAGAGCAACAAAGCTTTCTCAGACAAGTAAACATTGGCATATCTTTGAGCTTTGGGCCCATACAAGAGTATCACTGGGGCACTTGTCAGAGATTTTATCCCGATCAAGTATATGAAATGGACTGGTCGTGAGGATGACCCGTGGAGGGTTCCAGAAAGTGAGAAGGAGCTAGTTTGGAACAGGCTAAAAGGTTATTTCTCTTTCCCTAAGAACTATGATGAGGCTACAGTCAAGAAGAAGGCCAAGGAAATCATGGGTCATTCGTTCAAGACTTTCAAGGGAACCTTATATAAGTTAGTTAAGGAAGACAGGCAACCAAACTTTGAGAGAGAGGAATGTGCTAAGCAGATGGACTTCTGGGAGGAGTTCAAGGCTTACAAGCTATCCAAAGAGGCCAAAGCAACAAGCGAAAGAAATAGAGCAAACTCGAAGAAGGCAAAGGATCCTCATCACCTAGGATCACGTGGCTGTTGACGGTCGCTAACACCCTATTTTACCGTCAATATTTCACACATAATCAAGGTAAAACCACATGAAATGCAAAGGACTCACATTGAAACTTACCTAATTCCACATGTCCTTGGAGAAATCTTGTGTATGCAGGAAAAATAGAGAAAATAGGCAAAAAAACGAAGCATACCAAGACACCTCAGCACCTCAGCTGCCACATGGGAGCCAGAGGGGGGCCGCCACCTACATAGGGCGCCCGCCCTATGAGTGCCGCCAAATTGGCATGCCACCTCATGGATCCGTGTGACATGCTCCCAAATGGCCTGTAGCACGTTGAAACAACATCAATGGCTCAGAGACAAGGCACGAGGATCCGGTGACCCTATCAACATGGCGCCCGCCCTATCCAAAGTGAGTGCCACGTCCACAATCCGAGGGAAGGTGTCCAAGAATCATCCAAGCCATCAAATGAAGTCGGTTTTCATCCAACGGTGATCAAGTGATTTACCATGGATTGAAGGACCCATATGTCATCCTCCCGGGGTTGCAAACAGCCATTTCAAGGCACCAACCGACCTTGCAACCGCCTATGAGGAGGAAGGAGGGCCGCTGGATGCAAAGTGGTGCATCCAAGGGGGCGCCCGCCCTGCCACTTCGTGCCACCAACCTCCAGGACTCCTACTAGTACCCCTAGAGCACTCCTGCACTATAAATAGGACTTGAATCCTCACTTGTAAGTAGAAACCACTAGAAACCACAAGAAACACCATTAGAAATCATTAGAGATTCAGCTCATAGTCAGTAGTACTCCTTTCTCTCTCTCTAGCGAAGCTCTCCTCTCTCTCTCTAGCGAAGCTCTGCTCTTAGGAATAGTGCTAGGTAGAGAGGAGTAGAATAGTGAGAGAAGTCGGGAGAAGGAGGAAGTCTGTGGAGGAGCCGGGCTTGTCTGCGACCTCCTCTGCGGTGTTCTTCACTCTTATCGGTAATAAAGATCCCCTTTTTCATTTGTTTACTATTATACTTTAAGTAGATGTATATTTGCTCATTGCTTGGTTAGAGTGCTCTAATTCTTGAGCTCGAGTTAGAGTAGTAAGTTTTATAGATTAAGCACGGTGCTTAGGCTATAGCTTACCCTTGAGTGCGGCTAGGCCCACGGATAGTAGTGGTAGGTTCTAGGTGGCGACAGCCCTAGAATCCTTTGGATTCCACCACGTTCGGCATGGTTTTATCAGCGTAGGCTTTGGTACGTTCGGTGCCTAATCAGTCGAACCCCGGCGAGTTCAGGACTTTGCGCGTCTCAGGCATAGCAGTCTCTTTGGTATAACAATCATTTGATCTTTTGCTGAGATAGAGTTCTCCCCTAAAACTCCAGAGCTACCTAGTGTGTTTCCACCTTAGTTATACTTCATTGATTTATCCTTACTAAAGCTATTACCCCATTTATCCATATCTAGATCCTTGACTATCAGATCCTTGGAATCACAAACCCCGACTTCCTTTGGGAAAATATAAATTCGACAACTGGTACTCCCAGGTAAAGTGCTACACAATAGTTTTGTGCGCTTGCAGAATCCCATCACCTATCCTATAGAGCTTCCCATAGCATTTTTGGCGCAGTTGCTAGAAATAACTTTATTCCTAGTAGCAACGGTAGAAGTGTCAACAACCACATACTTTGAGCATAGGGATTGACAACCCCAGTGATTGCGTTGAGAAGTATTGTTACCACTGCTAGAGGATAGATTTAGCTACACTCTCTTGATAGCTTTAGTAACTGTCAACAAGCATTTTTGGCACCGTTGCCGGGGAAGGCAACTGTTGAATTCCTTTTATTTGAGTCAAGTCTAGATAGTTATCCTTAGAATCATGAATATGGCCGAAACGACCATCCATGAATTCTCTGCACCTTCTACTGCTAATATAGCAATAGGCCCTGGTGTCATCGAGGCGAACACTCAGTTTGAGTTAAAGTCCACCTTGATCACAATGGTTCAAGCTAGCCCATTTTGTGGCAAAGCTCATGAGGATGCTAATGCACACCTCCAACACTTCTTGCAGATATGCAGCACCTTTACCATTAAAGGAGTAGCCCCAGACACAATTGGTTTGCAACTCTTTCCTTTCTCCTTGTTAGGAAAGGCTAAGCAATTGTTCTATACGAATCGAAATGATGTGGACACATGGGAAAAGTGTTCCAACTCTTTTCTAGTGTAATTCTTTCCTCTAGGCAAGACCAATGCTCTTCGCTATAAGATCTCTAGTTTCCAACAACAAACCGATGAATCGATTCCCGAGGCTTGGGAACGAATGCAAGAGTATGTCGCTGCCTGCCCACACCATGGTATGGGGGATTGGCTTTTGATCCAAAACTTCTACCATGGATTAACCCCTCTTGATAGAAGCCATCTAGATGCTGCCGCCAGTGGAGCATTCTTTTCTCTTAAAGTTTCAGATGCGAAGGCTTTGATCGAGAAGATGATGTCCAATCGAGGATGGAACGAGGAACGTCTGCAACCGCGCAAGCGAGGTATGCATTCTTTAAAGGAAGCTGACATGATTGCAGATAAAGTGGACCTACTTGCCAAAAGGCCAGAAAATTACGAGAGGATGCGTACACCTGAGACCGTGTAAGCCATGGAGACTCACATGATGTGTGAAGTCTGTGGAGAAGTTGGCCATTCTGGACTCCATTGTCCTAAGACACGTGAAGACCTCAACTTCATCAACAATGATAACAATTTTCATTTTTCAAACCAAGGATGGACTCAGCGCTCCAATTCTCAAGGTAACACCTTCAATTCTTCGCAATGTCCAAACATACAAGGTAATAAGTACCCTTCTCTTAAAGATCTTGTCTATGGTCAAGGTAGAATGACTGATAGTATAAACAAGAAGCTCCATGCTAATGATAGGATGCTAAATAGTATAAATACTAAATTGGATGATTTCTCTTCTGCAATTAAGAATCAACTTAGTTTCAATAAGATGCTTGAAACCCAACTGGTACAACTAGCGGCTACAATTCCATCTTTTGAAAAAGATAGAATAGCAGGAAAGCCTGAAACAACCATGGAATCTGCTAATCTTGTTACTATTAGTTATAATGGCTATGAACTAGATGGATGGAATTTTCCAACTAAAAAGGGAGATCTTGGAACCCCTGTCATAACTTGTTCTATTCAATCTCAAAATTTTCATAATGCTATATATGATTTAGGATCTTGCATTAACATCATGTCTAAAGAACATAATTAAAAGTTGTTCTACACTGAACTAGTACCAACTTCTGCATTTGTGCAATTAGCTGATCAAACAACTTGCTACATGGAAGGAGTACTTTGTTGATGTTCTGGTAAAAGTAAGAAACAAATTTGTGCCTACCGATTTCAAGATTTTAGACATGGGTAATAGAGACAACTTACCCCTCATTATTGGCCGACCTTTCTTGAATACTGTGAATGCATGTATATTTGTTGCTAGTGGTAGAATGGATTTCTATATAAATGGGAAGAAAGAAAGATTTGTTTTCTCTTGTACACCGCACCATGCAACTAACATGCAGGAAAATAAGAGTCGATCCATGAGGAGGAGAAAATCAAGAATCTAGAGAAACAAGAAAGACAGAGATGCGGTTAATAAGGAACCATCATCTACAGCCTCTACACTAGACCCCGCTATCGTCAAAGAAGGACAAGATGAGAAGAAGACATCGGTCAAGGAAGAACCTCCTTCCGAGGAAGCACAACTATGGGAGTAAGTATTCTATCCCTCTCTTTAATTACTGCATTGGCATATTCCCTTCTTCGTGCATTAAATCAATTAATTGTTAGAAGCATGTTTAAATTTATGTCTTGCATTTAATAAAGACCATAATAAAAGAGAGATTAAAATAATAATAATAATAATAATAATAATAATAATAATAATAATAATAATAGTAATATAAAATTGGTTTATCATAGTAGC
This sequence comes from Eremochloa ophiuroides, assembly GCA_038502445.1. NCBI lineage: Eukaryota > Viridiplantae > Streptophyta > Magnoliopsida > Poales > Poaceae > Eremochloa > Eremochloa ophiuroides. Next base: position 36,184,495 of record JAHLJS010000009.1, read on the forward strand.
AATAAAAAGCAAAGCCTAGTGATCATAATAAGATACAAAAGAGGAAATAATCCGACCAAGAGGAGAATCCGATCATGAAGAAGAAGCTAGCTTGGGGGAGCCGTCATCCTCGCCAAGGTATGGTTTCTAACTCCAGCACTTTTTTCTTAATTACTGTGAGTTATAATATGAAAAGCAATTCTAAATTCATGCATAACAATAAATAAATGAAAATAATGATGAGAAAAAAGAATATGATATGTCTTTGTTAGAAATGATGAACAATTGCTCTATGATGATCAGCAAAATCTTGTTATACAACCCTTACTATGAAAGTTTTGAGTGTTATATCTGAATTCGGTCTTAAGTCAAACACTATTGTGGGTTGCACATGCAAATAACCTAAGTTATGCTCTTGCAAGATTGAAATTGGTATAAGTGGAACTTTCACCTAACCTAAGGAATGAATGAGAACCAACTAGAGATTTTGATTTATAAAATTCAAATTTTTGCTCATGGTTCCTTTATGGAATTAAATACCTACCATCAAGCCATATATCCACAAACAACTAAAACCACCAAATGAAAGAGCTCTTGTCTGTTTTGAGCCTACGTAGATCTTATATGATCTATGTAGAGAAACTAGTCATATTCTTTGATCAAGATCACGTACACATTCCGCCTATGTATTACTTCTACACTGGAAGTATACATTTATGCTCCACACACCAATTGAGACAACCAACCACAATCAACTTTTGTCCTTTTGATAGATGGGGAGTATAGGTTGCTGAAAAAAAGAGAGAGCAAATGCTCAAGGAAAACAAAAGAGGACAAATGTCCCATGGGCAGGTGCCCATATATGCTTCTTCATAAAAAAAATTATGTATTCAGTAACCATGCTCTCCCCTGTCTAAGGCAAAGGAATAAGTCTCAAGGAGCCCACCAAATAATTTACACTTGCACTTCTTGATCATTTTATATGACTTGTTGCTCCCTGTGATCGAAGAGTCTAATCTTGCAATACATTCAGTTCAAGTATGCTTTTGCTCCAATCCTATAAACCCCACATAAGCCCAGGATAGACATGAAAAGCATCTTTGAGCTCTTGTGTGGTCCATCACACTAAGGAGTAGTTGAGAGTACCATTAAAGGAACCAAAGTAAGATTTTCTTTTTCAAAAGAATAAAAACTCTCTAGTAAATGGTTTCACTCTACCAAAGTAAGGGGTGAAAAAGCTAAAAGCCCCATATAGTTAAGGCATAAGACGAATTTCTGAATCATGCTCAATACTAGAATAGTGTTGGTTTGTATGCAAGATCTTTGTGAATTGTTACATTATTGATCCAACATTGCCATACTAAAACCACATCTTTACTTGAGGACAAGCAAAGGGTTAGCTTGGGGGAGTTTGTTGACGGTCGCTAACACCCTATTTTACCGTCAACATTTCACCCATAATCAAGGCAAAACCACATGAAATGCAAAGGACAAATGGAGAAAATAGGCAAAAACAAAGTATACCAAGACATCTCAGCACATCAGCTGCCACATGGGAGCCAGAGGGGGCGCCCGCCCAATGAGTGGCACCAAATTGGCATGCCACCTCATGGATCCGTGTGACATGCTCCCAAATGGTCTGTGGCACGTTGAAACAACATCAACGGCTCAGAGACAAGGCAAGAGGATCCGGTGGCCCTATCAACAGGGCGCTCGCCCTGTCCAAAGTGAGTGCCACGTCCACAATCTGAGGGAAGGTGTCCAAGAGTCATCCAAGCCATCAAATGAAATCAGTTTTCATCCAACGGTGATCAAGTGATGTGCCATGGATTGAAGGATCCACATGTCATCCTCCCGGGGGTTGCAAACCGCCATTTTAGGGCACCAACCGACCTTGCAACCGCCTATGAGGAGGAAGGAGGGCCGCTGGATGTAAGGCGGTGCATCCAAGGGGGCGCCCGCCCTGCCACTTCGTGCCACCGACCTCCAGAATTCCTACAAGTACCCCTAGAGCACCCCTGCACTATAAATAGGACTTGAATCCTCACTTATAAGTAGAAACCACTAGAAACACCACTAGAAATCATTAGAGATTCAGCTCATAGTCAGTAGTACTCCTCTCTCCCTCTCTCTAGCGAAGCTCTGCTCTTAGGAATAGTGCTAGCTAGAGAAGAGTAGGGTAGTGAGAGAAGTCAGGAGAAGGAGGAAGTCTGTGGAGGAGCCGGGCTTATCGGCGACCTTCTCTGCGGTGTTCTTCACTCTTATCGGTAATAAAGATCCCCTTCTTCATTTATTTATTTGTTGTTATACTTTAAGTAGTTGTATACTTGCTTATTGCTTGGTTAGAGTGCTCTAATTCTTGTGCTCGAGTTAGAGTAGTAAGTTTTATAGATTAAGCGCGGTGCTTAGGCTATAGCTTACCCTTGAGTGCGGCACCCACAGATAGTAGTGGTAGGTTCTAAGTGGTGACAGCCCTATAATCCTCTGGATTCCACCACGTTCGGCATGGTTTTATCAGCGTAGGCTTTGGTACGTACGGTGCCTAATCAGTCAAACCCCGGCGAGTTTAGGACTTTGCGCGTCCTGGGTATAGCAGTCTCTTTGGTATAACAATCATTTGATCTTTTACTAAGATAGAGTTCTCCCCTAAAACTCCAGAGCTACCTAGTGTGTTTCCACCTTAGTTATACTTCATTGATTTATCCTTACTAAGGTTATTACCCCATTTATCCATATCTAGATCCTTGACTATCAGATCCTTGGAATCACAAACCCCGCCTTCCTTTGGGAAAATATAAATTCGACACCTGGTACTCTCAGGTAAAGTGCTACACGATAGTTCTGTGCGCTTGCATAATCCCATCACCTATCCTATAGAGCTACCCATAGCATTTTTGGCGCAGTTGCTAGAAATAACTTTATTCCTAGTAGCAACGTTAGAAGTGTCAACAACCACATACTTTGAGCATAGGGATTGACAACCCCAGTGATTGCGTTGAGAAGTATTGTTACCACTACTAGAGGATAGATTTGGCTAAACTCTCTTGATAGTGTTAGTAACTGTCAACAGTGGCTATGTCAAGAAGATTCCAGAATGGGAAACGGAAGTCCAGAAACTAGAGCAGAGCGGCGTAAGGATCAAGACAAGCGATTGGCAGTTTAGATTAGTCAACTACCTTCTCGCAAGGGGGGCACGGTATGACACTGCCGAGAGGCTTTCTTCTGAGAGTGAACCCGCCATCACCGACCTCCTCCAGAGGATTTCAACGATAACTGACGAAGTGAATAGAAGAATCCGAAAGTCGGATAGAGAAAATGACGTGCTTACCCAAGCTCTTGGGAACAAGGAGCACCCCGGTCACACAAGAGGAGCCAGGATCGTTCCTTGGGAGAAAGCCTTCGAAGGCAAATCTTCGTCCTATAAGAGCCGGGCGAGGGCTAGATTGCAAAGAGGAGAAGAGCTCCAAAGGTGGCGAAAGGAAATCGAAGATAGCATGGAAGCATGGATAGCTGCTTAAGTTGATGCACGAGTTATGACAGCTATGCAATCCATGTGTCCGGCACAACCAGCCTATCCAGACGGGGAATAGCCCAGTGCTCAAGGGGCGCAGTAGCTATGGATGTACCCCTATGCCAGACGAAGAAGAGGTCAATGCTCATCTTCTGGTGGACGACATCACTGGACCTGCTAATGTCAGGCTGTACATCCTTCAGCAGTGGACAAAAGACAAGGTGGCGGTCGGACAAGCCTTTCCGAGAGGAGACGGCATCATTCATGGCAAGCCAATGCCACTCGGGTATGCCAGGGTCAGCATTGATAAGATCTTGGATAAGAAGTTTAATAAGATACATATTGATTACCCAGTGGAGGAAGATAGGCCGCGTCTTGTTCACAACTTGGGCACTCATGTGGCTTGGTGCAAATGTTTCATCAAGCTTGATGACCAGCCATCTTCAGATGATGAGGATGACGATGACGATGAATCATCGGCATCACCACCTCCAAGGGGTTACTCTCTTGTGTTTGGACCGGAAGACCCTAGTTCTCCCTCGCCTCCACGGCAAAAGGAGAAGACTCCTCCTCCTCCACCTCCTCCACCACCAAAGGAGAAGGCTCCTCCTCCACCACCGACAAAGGAGAAGACTCCTCGTCCACCACCTCCCCCTCCCCCACCGCCAAAGAAGAAGACTCCTGCTCCTCCTCCTCCATCTCCTTCTCTAAGATCAGGTTCAACCTCCCAACAGAAGAGGTCATCGTCATTGGTTGGTAATGCTCCCAAGATAAGCAAGAAGAAGAAGGTGGATGGTAGCATTACTTCTTTGATGAAGGACGAGACTGTGGAGTAGCATCTAAGAACCAAGGAAGCATCTGTTTCCTTCTTTAAGCGAATAGCTAGTCTCCCTCCATGGATGCAATAGACAGAATTTGAAAGGCAGAACAACAAAGAGAACAATCATACTAGAGAAACAGAAATACAGACCCAACATTTGCTAGAGACACAGAACTTGGCCAACAACATGGGCATATCCATGGAGGAGGCTGTGGAGTTATATTACGGAAGAAAAAAGTTTGAATCAGCATCTGTCGCATACCAGTATTCAAGAGGCAAACCTTTGGTCACCACCGAAGAAGAGTATAAACAGTTGTCAACATATCTGCGACAGTTGCATGATTATTACACCCTCGATACTGCCAAAGGAGAGTACATTGGCTTTGAAGTTTGTATCCTTCCTGGGCGGATTTTTAATCATCCCGAAGAAGAGGTGCATAGTATTTATTATGAAGTCCTCTTTCAGCTCTTCCAACGGCACTCGCTCGATGTACAACTTTTGATGTTATGGACTATGTAAGTACCCTACCCTCACTCATAACGTTGTAATAAAGCACGTGATCTGCATTTGAATATATCCTGTCTTTATTATGTAGGTGTATGGCAAAAAGGTGCCTACAGAAGCACGTGAGGCATATAGACTTCTTGGATTCCGTATTTATCAACGAGACATGCGTCGCCGATTGTCAAGATGACTATCTGCCAAATTGTTTGAAGATTGAGTTTGAAAGGATGATGAGGAACAACAAAACAAACATACTCCTACCCTACAACTGCGAGTATATGTTCTTGGCCCTCACTTTAGTGTTCATTTTCTTGATATGTCATTCAATAACATGGACTTTCCATCGTGATTGAAGCAACCATTATGTCTTCGTAGAGATTTGTCTTGTAGATTTGCATATTGAGGTGTGGGACTCCAGGAAGAAGCCACTTTCTCATATCGACCCTCTAGTCAATGTGTTGAATACGTAAGTGAACCCAATATCATAACACTACTTTCTAATCACATAGGACATTGTAATGTTCATGGCCTTGATACTTTGTTTATAATGTCACACAGAATGAATGCATTACCTGACTGGAAAAATGTCGATACCAAGAAGCACAAGAAATGGATTGAACCACTCACGGTTAAGTATATGGAGGATATCAGGACCCTAGACCAACCGGCGGGGAACAACGAATGCGGGTTCTATGTGATGTGGGCTATGCTTGTCTACTTTGGCACAAAAACAGACGGCGAAGATGAAGCGGTACGTAGGCTTCCCATTTGTATTGTTTTGACTTATGTTTTTGCATCTGAATATCATCTTGCTTCAATTACAGCGCAAAGCACACGGTCACAACCGGTTGACCGATTTTGAGATAAGAGGAATTCAATAAGAACTAGCAAAGTTTATCACCGACGAGGTATTGAGCAAGAACGGATCATTCTGCATTGCTAAGACCAAGAAGTTCAAGAAGGCCTATGGAAGAGAACATGTTGATAGGCTATTGTAGTGCTACTCTTAATTATTTCGTTACATATACGTTTTATTTTGGAATTTCTGTAATATAAACGTTAATTGGTTTATAGCGACGCCACCATCCACATCTATATCCAATTATTCGATTGCATCACCGCCAACACCTCTCCCACCTCCCCCCAAGACATCCCCTCAAATTGAAAATAAAACAATTAATAAAATACAAATTATAAAAATTATATCACTGTCGGTTCTCATTGCAAACCGGCTATGATAGCTAAGCTATCACTGCCGGTTAGTGTTACCAACCGGCAGTGATAGCTCACATATCACTGTCGGTTGGTAACACGAACCGGCAGTGATAGCTTGCCGGTTTGGCAGACCCGGCAGTGATGTCATGAGCTCATCACTGCCGAGTTGGTTGTGCCGGTTCAAAATCCGCCAGTGAAGGGGGGTTTTGAACCGACAATAATATTTGAATATGGCCTAGTGTAAGGGCACTCCCAACTCAGACTCTACCCTGATCCCTATTAATTGTCATGCCACGTAGGCATTTTGCGGATATGGCGAGCGATTTAATGAGGAGAGAGATAGAAATCAGGTCTAAGTTAAAACCAGGTCTACACTAGAACTAAGACATGAAGAGTTGTGATGTGTAGATGAGAGAGAAAGAAGAGGTGTGATTAAACAAAATATTATTTTGTAGAAACTATCGATTGGAAAGGTAGCTTTTACACGTGTCTAAACAGATAGAAGCTATACATGATTTTTAGCATTAAGAGTGCCCTAAGTGACAACAACTCCACTAGCTAGTTTGAATGGAATTCTGAGGCGGACATGCATGTCGCTAAGAACGTTGTATTTTTTTTTTTCTTGAAGACGACGCCTGATGATGCTGACGCCTGTGGGCGTACACATTCTGAACAGTAGTAGTAATGCGCAAGGGAAGCTATCGTGGCAGCTTGGAATGGATGTTGACGTCTGGTGGCCGGACGTAAAGCCGTGTAGTGTAGTAGTACGTCGTGGATAGGGAGAGCACGTCACAATCATCGTGTCAATACCGCAAGTGGATATATACACACGGCAAGTGAAAGAAAGGCACCACCGGCCGTCGTCCTTAAACGAACACGATGACACCGGCCGGGCCGCCGGGATGAGCTTTCCATTATTCCAGCACTACATTGACATGGCCGGCCAGCCTGGAAAATGTGGCCACGTAAACATCACACGATGAGGAAAGATATAGCCGAAGCTGTGACAAGGACGTCACAGTATGAACCGACATTATATTAGATTGCTTGGTAGCTATGCGGATCTCATTAGCAGAAGTCCATGCTTCTACTAGCTAGGAGTAGGAATTTAATTAATGGGTGCAGGTCATCTGTTACATCAAAATTGTCTTACATAGTGAGGGGATGCCCTGACGTGTTAGCCAAGCCGGCCAAATAATGGCTGTTTGCATTGCCCTGCATGCTCTACCGTTTTTCTTTATCTCTTTGACCAAAACTCCGGCCTCTACACAGTATTCGCTTGGACCTGATTCACGGCTGTTCTACGGTTTGCTGCAACATCAAACACGTCCAAACGGATTAGCACAAGATCAGAAGAATACACACCGGAGAAGTCTTGCAATTGCCGAGTCCACATGTCTGTCTAGCTATGGCTACGTCGTCCGTGGAAGTTTATTGTCGCCATGATTTCACCGCCTGCGCAGATTGTCCGTGCGGGGGAGCAGGAGATGGGACGGCAGATTTGCCTGCCGCTGCCGTCTCGTCAGACAGCCTGCCACACGCCGCAATAAACGCCAAATGAAGGGTCCCCCACGCACGCCACGGCACGGCACATATGTCAGCCACATATGTCAGCCACCACTAGTACAGAGTAAGTGGGGATTTTGTCCCAGTTAAAAAATTGCTCCCGGTTTCGTAACCCGGACGGCGAATACGGAACGAAAGTGGAGCCATCAACCGACATTAAAGAGGGACCTTGAACTAAAGAGGGACCTTTAGTCCCGCTCCGTAACACCAACCAAGACTAAAAGACTAGTCAGCCAAATCATAGGCCTACAGTTAATTGGCATCACATCGAAGTTCACGCGCTAATTGGTATTACATGTCAAACCCTTTTCAAGGGTGCCGCACAACCAACATAAGAAGGAGATCCACAACCTACGCACAATCCACTAGAGTAGCCAATTGCGTTCTCCCACGGGGAAGACTCAAGAACCCCTTACAACTTCACCGATCGGAGGCATGGGGAGGCTCACTATCTTGCTATGTCAATGAAAATGGCTAAGAGGGAGAACACAAGCCGGTAACTCCACTACTTATAGCCCCTACTCAAAATCCAAACGTTACTCACTGTTTTCAGGGGCACCGGACGCTCCTTTAGTTCACACCGAACGCGTCCGGTGGATGTCCGGTGTATCACCCAACGACACGTGTACTAGCCATTTTAATTCACCCGCTGCGCGCGCTCACATCGGACGCGGAGCCGTCACACCAGACGCTCCGACGCCCGTGTCCGGAGTCCATGCAGAGAGCATCCAGAGACCTCATTTGCTCAACGGACGCTCCTTGACGTCCGACGCTCCAACGGCTAACTACAACTCACTCGGTGAGAAGCATCGGACGCTGGCACTGCGATTCCGGTGAGAAGTTACGCGCGTCCTGTGAAAAACTTCACCGAACCGACCCAAGACACGGTGTTCTCACCGGACCCGTCCGATGCTACCCCACCGGACCCAAACCCCTCTCTACCACGCAAATTTCACCCCGTTTGCAAATGTACTAACACTCCAAAGTGTTTCTCACTTTATTGCACGTGTGTTAGCATTTTTCAAAGAGTTTTCCACGGGTTTTGTTAGTGTCACTAGCATTTACATGCATATGCAATGAATATGAACACCTAGTGAGACTTTGATAACTGCATTTCACGAACGATTTCTTCCCTCTTGATAGTACTGCTATCTATCCTAAATGTGATGACTCTCTCTATAGAGTCTTGATCACCAAAAGCAAAAGAACTCCTATTGGTTATACCTTTGCCTTGAGCTCCTAGCTTTTCACCATCTTTCTTCTCATCTCTCAATGAAGCTTGTGGACACCTTTGATGATGGACTCATACCATTTGCATGGATGTCGTCATTAGGGCTTTCTCCTCTTGTTGATGGACTTACACCATTTACATGGACGCCGTCATTGCCCTACACTTGTGTCCTCCACCGACTCAGTCCTTTTGCTCCATCTTGACGTTTGCTAATTATTATCATGAAATACTTAGAGCAAACATTAGCAAACTAGGTTCCATCAATTACCCAAAACCAAGCATGGGCTTTGAATCTCCCCCTTTTTGGTAATTGATGACAACCTTCACAAAGATATGAAATAAATCCAAGTTTGCACTTTGGTAGTATTAGCTCCCCTACATATGCGATTCCTTGTGTTTGGTTCAATTTTTCACATATGCATGGATTTAAAATTTTGGGTGAGCTACCACTACCAAATGATGCTAAGGTATCTAGAATGGACCTTTGAAGAGTGATACCATCAGAGTTGCGGAAATATACCATCCTTAGCACCATTGTTCACTAGTCATGCATCACAAACTTAAAATACCTCGTGAGATCCACATTTAAGCAAGAGAGGTATTTTTTATGAAAAGGAAAGTCCTATGCATGCAAGTTTTGTCAATACACCATTCAAATCCTATTTCTAATCTTTACACCAAACAAACAAGTATAGAAATTGAAGTTTGACACTGCAATAATTCATATGTGCTAAACCGCACATCTTGCTGCGCAACATGGGAACATCCGATCACCAATGGTTGGCTTGATACTTCAAGGCTTCCTCGCGGGTCTCGTGGTGCTCTGCATCATCATCGCCTGGGCCGTGCGCCATTGCCAAGATGGCGCGAGAAGCGTGAAGGTTGGCGACGGTGGAGGCGTTTTGTTTGCGACAACAGGGAAGTAAGAAGCGTTGTTCCCTCATCAGCCGGGTTGGGGTGGTGGCCCGGAGCCGGAGCCGAGCGACGGTGACGTGGACCTGTGCGCGATCTGCAAGGCGCCACTTGCGGACGCGACCTGAGGCCGGTTGAAAGGACCGGAAAGGCTAGAGGGGGCTGAATAGCCTATAAAAATTTCTACAAAGCGCTTGACAACCAGTTAGTAATTAACAAGGCTATTGCTAAGCACTAGCTCTATGCTACTCTATGCAAGCCACCTAGCATAGTATACTACTTACAAGAATATGCACTCAATCGCAAGAAATCCACTCCTTCGAAACCTAAGGAGAGAGCACCTAAACAAGAGAGTAACCGCAAGGATGTGAGTACGAGAGAGATTATACCGAGGGCTTGATGAAGTGAAGATCAATTGTCGTGTAGAGCCAATCACCAAGAAATGGACAATAAGATCAAGATGACCAATCACCAAGAGAACACCGGAAAGCCAAATATCCACTCGATGGTGGAGAAGAGAGGACACTCGATTTTTTTACCGAGGTTCACGTGATCGCTGTCACGGTACTCCTCGTTGTGGCACCGGTCTTTCTTGGTGGATTGCGGGCAAGGCTTCACACACCAATCCCTCACCGGGAGCCGCTCACCAACACAAGAGAAGTGGCTTTCAACCACGAGCAATCCACTAGAGTCGGTTTTGGCACTCCGACGGGGAATAACCGCAAGAACCCCTCACAATCAACACTTCCGTGCGGGCTTGAACAATCACCAATCAACCCCAACACCGGAATCACCTCCAAGCCGGTAGGGACACAGCAATGCCCCAAGAGAATAAGAACTCAGCAATGGCTTGCTCTCAAGTGCTCTAGAATGCAAATCACTAGCAATGATGCACTTGAAGATCACTCAACTCACAAAGATGATCAAAGGTGAACAAGTAAGTGAGTGGGAGGCTAGAGAGTGCTCACAAGTGTATGGCAATGAATCAAATGTGCAAGAGAGTCACCAGGTGACCAGGGAAGGAGTATAAATACCTCTAAGTGCACTCCTAGCCGTTACCTCACACAAAACAGCTGTTAGACATGATTTATACCCGTCCGACGCTACCGTCGGACGCAGTCCGTCAGACTCAACTGATCGTCGAATGGTTACTCGTCGGACTAAAGCGAACCAGCGTCCGACGCTTACAGAATCTACGCAGAGAGCTTTTAATTCATCGGACGCTGTCCGACGCCCTGCATCGGACCATGCCGCTACGTCCGACGCCTTGAACACCACTCGCCGCGCACATGCCCAGAGCGTGAACTCGCCATGACGCGTCATCGAACCGTCAACCAATAATCCAAGGCGCTCACTCCTGTGGCCGTCGGACTGTCCGACTCTCTCAGCCGGGCAGTACACCGAGCCACCGTCGGACGCTTCAAGTCAATGCGTCGGACTAACTCTTCCTAGAGTCCGACGCTGTGCATTTTTACGCAGAGAGCTTCCAAAATGCTCGAACGGTGTCCGACGCTCACCGTCGGACCAAAGACTTGTAGACAGTTAGCACAGTACTGGGGACCGTCGGACGCTCGCGACCAATGGTCCGACGCCCTAGGAACCCAGCGTCCGACGCTCAAAACTCATCGATTCCAAGTCTATTTCTTCACTCTTGCTTCTATGTGCTAGCACTCAAGGTATTCAACACTTGTGCACAGTGTGTTAGCAGTTTCAAAAAAAAAATCAAGGGTTTGTAGGTCACAACTAGGTTGACTTAGTTTCAATGCACATGGAATGCAACCTAGAGCACTTAAAGGTAATCCAATCACTTAGTTCTCCCCTTGATACTTGGCTATCTATGCTAAATGTGATCACACTCACTTGGTGTCTTGATCACCAAAGAAAAAGCCTATTAAGGGTTATACCTTTGCCTTCAATCCTTTTCTTTTCACTTGATCATCTCCACTTGACCTTCATCACTTGCTCCATGGTTTAGCCTTCTTAGCAAGTAGGTTAGTCCATAGGGTGTCATCAATTATCAAAACCAAACTAGGGCTGTCACCGGTGCCGGCGCCTGCGGCCGTGCGGAAGGAGGGGGAGGGGCCGGGGAAACGCCGGATCCGGAGGGGGTCTTGCCGGCCGTGGCTCCTGCCCGGCGGCGGCACCAGCCAGACCGTCAGCCATCTTCTTTTTTTTCTCTCGCGTAGTTTCGGCCGGGAGTCGCACGCCCGAGCGTGATTGGGAAGGACAGGCTGCCAAGCGGTTCTGTCTTTGCACGAGGGTATTTTTGTCTTTTCGTGTGCTAAGAGTGGATGCCCTAACAAAAGTTGCTAACAGAATGGATGGAATGTCAAATAGCTAAGGAAAATTTTATTGGAGGCCATACACCCGAATTCGTTTGAGAAAAGGCCAAATACCTAAACTCAATTTTTCGGAGGCTATAGACCTAATTCTCCCAATATTTAACACTTATCTAGCAATGCACCAGAAATAAAAGTTCATTTTTTGTTTGTAAACAGTAAAAACGTTTATGTACATGCATCCACATTTACCATTATGAATACATGTACGTAAATTATGTCTCTGTGAGCTGAGCGCCTCTAAAAGAGAGTTGACATATCTCAAGATTCATAAAAAATCACTATAGAAACAGTGTTGTAGAGGGACACACACCACCCTCTTACATATATGCACATACGCTCACTTGTACGGATACTTGCACACATTACTTTTACGTTGTTTCTTACTGTGACATTTGGCCCAGTTTAGAATTTGGCACGTTGTGGCCTATGTGCAAGTAATGAGACATTGTGGGGCATTTAGTCCCACCTTGGTTTGTTAAAGGTGTGTTAGACCAACATATAAGGCTTCTAGAGTCCATCCCACCATCCCTGAGTTAACTCTTTTACGCAAAGCGAGGACGAAAACGTAAGTGAGATGGTGGTAGGTGTGGTTCGCTCAGCGTGTAGAGTGGATCTGGGCTATATTTTTTTGAAGCCTGCCTCCAATAATGCAGGCAGCAGCTGAGCTCATCACAGGCCTTATGAATACTCCTATCAGCAGTTGTTGATTGTTAGTAATCCATTTGTCTAGTAGACTAGACTAGCAAGAATACTTCTACAATTCTAGAACTTTTTTTTTTAAAAAAGCTAGAACTCTAGCTTTATGAATGGATATGCTATCCTAAAAATTGTGCTAGTGCAATTATATTATTTGCTTTTGTCCCGTTAATCACATGTGAAGATTGATAAAAAAAAGGTAGAGGTGCGTGTGTTTTAAATTTGTTTAAAATTTAGACCTTTTTATATTAGTTCATATGTATTTGTTCAAAATTTAGATTATTTGACACCGTTCTTTTTTGGTTGGGTTGGAGGGTGATGTAGAAAGTACTAGAACACATGGAAAGCAATACTCCTAGACACGATCCATACATGTGTCATTAGAAATGTGGATGGCTGCAGGCCTGCATGCAGTAGCAACTGCTCCCCCGTCCCAGAATAAATGTAGTTTTTGACTTTTTGAAATCGATATTTGACAATTCATCTTATTAAAAAAAATTATGAAAATAAAAACAAATCAAAATTAATAATGAATCATTTCATAATAAAATAGTTAATTTTTTCACAAAATTTTTAAATAAGACGAATAATCAAAAGAAGATAGTTAAAATCATAAAACGACAGAACTGAGGTACGTGCATCGATTATCTGAGGGCGGGCCCTTTCTAACTGTCCCCGAACTGAGGTACTCCCTTCGTCCGGTAAAGAGTGCAATCGAGGTGTTCAAATTTTTTCAGGAAAAAAACGCTAAAGTAACCTCCCACTGGTTGGCCAGGCTATGATTTGGACCTGCTACATGAGCTGGCAAGAGCCAGTCTCTGGCCCCTCACGCACACCACAGTCCTCACGCAGGAGAACGTGGCACCTTGCTGTCCACACGTTTATCTTCTAGAGATTTCCCCTCCAACCTCATGCTCCCCGGACTGCACGAACCCGGCCGCTAGCAAACAACAATGGCCGGCTGCATGCATGTCAGTATAGTAGGGGTATTTTGGTAATTTTACTAGAGACATTGGTACCCGTGCTTGGTCCTATAATTGTATTTTTTTGCCGGAGGAGGGAGTGTACTTGGTCCTATAATTGTATTTTTTTTTGCCGAAGGAGGGAGTAGGTGCATCGATTATCTGAGGGCGGGCCCTTTTTGACTGTTCCCCCATGCAGATGCTGCCCGGCGCTTTCACAGAAAAGTGAAAGGCACCCACGCCGTCTATAGTAGTCGCAGACCCGCAGTCCAGTCCTAGCATTACTGCCTCCACCAGACAACAGATCGGGTGTGTTTAGATCCTAGTCCAGTTGTAATTCTATATTATAGCACGTTCATCTGTATTTGACAACTTTTATCTAATTATGATCTAAGTAGACTTAAAAGATTCGTTTCATGATGTATATGCAAAAGATATAAACATGTAAATATTTCGTCTATATTTAATGTTTCATGTATGTGCTATAATATTGATGTGACTAATTACAATTATAATTTACAGAACTGCATGCACCGCACCACGCGTGGATGTGCCAATGCAGAAGCCAACAAGGACGGTGGATCAGCTGCATGGATGGATGGGGCCGCAGGGCTGGCACTAGCAGCTTGGCATCGATGATGGCAGCGGTAAAGCTATCGCAGCAATGCACATGCCCAGCGGACGCGCACAGCGCACTGCGCCTGCGCCGGCAGCATGGCCTGGGACCCAAATCCAGAGCAGGCGACTGTCGTTGGAGATGCAGTTACAATTTGTAATTTGAGGCTGCGTTTAGTTCTAAAAATTTCCTTCTCTCTTCCCATCACATCGATTGTACTTTTCATCTGCATGGAGCACTAAATGAAATAGCACCTGTTGCATGTTTGTACTTTTTGCCTGGCTATCTCAAGATGAATCTTTTGAGTCTACTTGGGCCATGATGGGACAAAAGTTGTCAAATAGAAACGAAAGTGCTACAGTTGCAAAACTTCCCAAAACTTTCCAACTAAACGCACCCTGAAAAATAAATTTTTTTTGTAATAAGTGTTCAATCATAGCCTAAATAAGTTTAAAAGATTCGTCTCGTGATTTACATATAAACTATACAACATGAAAAAAAAATTTACCTACATTTAATACTCTATACATGTGCCGTAACATTCGATGTGATGGGAATCTTGTAATTTTGTGGTGTATCTAAACAGCGCCTAAGCAGGGTCGATCTCTGTGCTTCTCGCGGCCGGGCTGATCAGCATGCACGTGGGAGTGTCAGCTCCGATATCGTAGCTGCAGCCGCGAGCTCCGAGCTAGTCCTGGTAATGCGATCGCCGATTGCTCGGACCGGGGCCCTGCAAATGTACGAGCACGTGGCATCGACAGTCAAGTTGGAGCAGCAACGATCAACAATTGATCCGGCAGCTGGTGTCATCGAGTGCAGTAGGAGTATTCGATTCGCAGCACGCAGCTACAGCTACACTGTCGTACACCGATTGCGCGCGTGATTGCAGTGGCGGCAGGTTGCACACCGACGACTATGGCCCCGTTTAGATGCCAGTTGCAGTTGCAATTCTGCACTGTAACACGTTCGTTTGTATTTGACAACTTTTGTCCAATCATGGCCCAAGTAGGCTTAAAAGATTCGTCTCGTGATGTACATGTAAAAAGTACAAACATGCAAACATTTCGTCTACATTTAATGCTCCATGCATGTGCCGCAACATTGATATGACTAGTTGCAGTTGCAATTTGCACCCTTTCTAGCTTCCCGTGCCGCACCCAGGCGCATGCCGCATGCGGGCGTCGCCCCGTTCGTCTGGTCCTAGGACAGTTGCGGCCCGCTCGGCACCACCACCACGCACCAGCTAGCGGTGCCCAGTGCGGCAGTGCCCACTGCCCAGGCATCCAACGGGCGGGCCAGCCGGCTGCGGGCTGCCGACCGGCGGCCGGTGCGCGCCTTCAAGTTGGCGAGGACAAGCTCTGCGACTGCGACCAGCGTACGCGCACAGGTGCATCGTGCAGACGTACGAAGACGAGTGAACGCAGCGGGAGGACCTGTGTCGGGCTGGCGTTTTCTCCGTGGACGTGCTCGCCCGCCCGCGCACACCGCTGCGGCTGGCCTGTGGCCTCAGCTCGCCAGGAGCCATGCATGCACGGACAGCGCGCGGTAATCAACGTACGCACGGACTGGTCGATCGCGTCATGACTGCTGAATTTGATCATGACTTCTGATCCAAAAGATGCCTTCTTCTGATCCGTCATCAGATAGCTGTACGTACCTAGTACTAGTACATGTGAGACAAGAGGACACTTTGCTTACCACCGCTGTACCTGTACAGTACCAACCTGATCCGTTGTGTTTACTGTTTCGAGCCCCATGCAGGTCGTTGAACATTCATCAGCCGTTAAGGCCTCCGTAAGTTTCAAGGACAAAACTTTAGGCTCCATTACGTTGGAGGTTTGGACACATAAAGTATTAAATAAATATAAAAAAATAACTAATTACACTTATTGTAAGTATTTTGTAAGATGAATATTTTAATCCTAACTAGTATATGATTTTATAAGGTGTTGGTACAGTAAACATTTGTTAATGACAAATTAATTGACTTTAACAAATTCGTCTCGCTGTTACGGGTCTGTAATTACCCTTTTTATTGGTATCAAACTTTACACCCATGAACTAACCACGGCTAAAATCACTTTTCTGGCACGGTGGAATCCAACGCGAATGACTTGGCCCACGGATGGATTCGCCGCTCCATGAGGATAGGCTCTTGCGTGATCTCCGGAAACGAGCACTCCAAAAGGAATCTGCAACTGACGCAAA
Organism: Eremochloa ophiuroides; assembly: GCA_038502445.1. Classification (NCBI taxonomy): domain Eukaryota; kingdom Viridiplantae; phylum Streptophyta; class Magnoliopsida; order Poales; family Poaceae; genus Eremochloa; species Eremochloa ophiuroides. The sequence goes on from JAHLJS010000009.1 coordinate 36,201,058, forward strand.
CCGGAATTGAGCACTTCAAAAGGAATCTGCATACGACGCAAAGACCACACGCGATCGACCAGGCCAGGCTAGTTCAAAGGAAAAAAAATTAGGTGGACTCTGGGTCCATTCCGTCGAACGTACGACCCCTCTCCCGATCATGACGCGTGGCGCAGCTTTAATCAGACGGACCGCTCACGTCGTTGGCTCCCTCGCCTCCTCCCGTTCTCCCGGCTCCTCAGCTCCGGGCATGAGTGCGTCCATACCCGATGCAGAGGCAGAGTACGTGCCCTTGCGGTTGCGGCAAAGGAGTTCGTGCTGATCTACTGCACCACCGTCCATATATCTCTACAGCTAAAAAGACCTGACTGATATCGTCAGATTCCCGATATCGATTCACCCCAGCGCTAAACATCGCTTCACCCCGGCTTTCGCTCCCACCCCGCACACCGGAACGAAATCCTCTACAGTCAGGCTATTCGACTGTTGCCTGCAGTCGGCTCATCTACACCGTTCACTGTGATCCAACGACGAGGAACTTTTTCACCAGTCCCACGACTCCACGAGCAAAACACACGGATAGCCCATCTCAGCCCAAGAGGCTTTGCCTTCCTTCGTCTTCCTTGTTTTGCGGCCGGCTCTGCGCGTCGCCATGCCCAGCTGGAGGTGACATATCGCAAGTAGTGGTCGGCATGGAGCTGCGACAAAGCGCACGATCCCTATCACGACCGCGAAAGCGGATGTTCCGAGCCAAACAGCTTCAGCAATGGCAACGGCAGGAGCTCGATGTGGCTATACGAAGCAAGTCGACGCGCATGCCTTGCCGGAGGCGCTGCCGCCGCAAAGCGCGCCAACGGCCGTGCAATCAAGTAGGCCGTATTTGCTCGGAGAGATAGAAATTGGTACTCGTAGAATTAAGCTAGGGGCCTAATGTTGGCAATCTCTATTTCACACCGATGTTGGCAATAATCTCTCGCTCACTCTGCAATAGTTCATTTCAAACAATCGTTTACTCTCACACTAGCAAGTTTTTTTGATACAGCCCACCACAGACTGTCATATTGTTTTCTTATATATAGGCTCAAAGCACATGCAGTGATGCAAATCAGTCCAGCAAAGCACGCGGTCACCACTGTTGCCGTGTCTTGCTTCGTTGCCACGACGAGCTCCTGCCGCTGTCGTGCTCGAGTCAAGCCGTGTTCGGCCTGGAGCATCCGCGTGCGCAGTCATGACGCCGTGTCGCCGCAGCATGTATGGTTCGTCGCAGGGCCATGCCAGCCACTGACTTGCCGCACGCATCGCACGCCTCCCGTGTGATTCGTCGCAAGCCGAGTGTCGGCCACCATAGTCGCCACGTCCGGCTAGGCATCACGACGCGTAGGGCCCGGCGGCAAACGAGGAAGACAAGGTAAAGCCGTCTTTGGGTTGAGATGGGTCATGTGTTGTGCTCGTGAAAGACCGGTGAAATCTCCTCGTCGTTGGATCGTAGCGAACGGTTTAGAGCAGCCGACTGCAGAGGATCTCGTTCCCGCACACCTCGTTGACTCCGCACGACCGCCCGACGAGGCGACGACGAAACCGCCCCGCGCCGGCCCGCGACCCCGCGAAACCACCGCGCCGCGCCGCACCCACCCCGCGACCCCGCCGCGCCGCGCTACGAAGCCCCGCGCCGGCCCGCGACCCCTTCGCGCCGCGCCGCACCCACCTCGCGAAACCGCCGCGCCCCGCAACGACGCGACGCCCCGCCTCCAGTAGCCGCCGCGACGACTCACCCTCGCAGGCTCCTCTTCGGCGCCCTCGCCGACTCGTACAGGTAATGCTCACGGAACCGTCAGATGCCTTTCATCAACGCCGCTGCCGGGTCAGGGCGCCGGGCTGACGCCGCTGCCGCCCTTTTCCGACGCTGCAGCACCCCTCCGGCGACAGCCCTTACCTGCACCTGCGGCCTCGGTCAGGCGTCAGGGCGACCATCAGCATCCACGTCGGTGTCCACATTCGATCCGGCTCCCCCATATCCACGTCATCAGATCTTCATCGGGCCCTTCACCGGGAAGACCCGACGCACCGGAAGCCGGAAGGGCGCCAGCGCGTCCCTCCCCCCGATCCGGCTCGTGTCTTCGTCGGTCCTGCTGTGCTGCCAATTTCTCCGCTCCAGCTGCACTTCCATCTCCCACACGTCCTGCAAGGAGCACCAGCACCACCAGGTGTGCTAATCCATTCTCTTGCCTTCATGCATGTAATGGAAGGTCTGTGCTTTTGTTCCCCTTTTAGGTCGATCACATAGGCAATCAAATCCTTTTGAAGATGATAGGTAAATGGAGATCAATGGATGAACTGTCTTGTATCACGCATTATTTATTTGCTAGGATTAGGTCTGTCATCACAGTGTGCTTAATACTCCAAATTATATTCACGGATAAAAGTGTTCTAGGAGGACTAATACAGGTTTGAAGAGAGGCAGAGGTGGAAATCTCTCAAGCAAATCGAAGTTATAACAGCTGTAGTATGTGGGTTGTTTTTTATCTAGATCGACATCAAGACTTCTATTGTTCCTTTCCTTTTATGATTCTGTTTCTGGACAAGAATTAGGTGACTAGAGGTTGTATTTGGTTAATGGATCCACGAGTGTGCTAAGCCAGATGGGAATTTGGGATGCTCTTAATCTGATATTCTGGATTGACATCAAGACTTCTATTGTTCCTTTCTTTTTTATGATTTTGTTTCTGGACAAGAACTAGGTGACTAGAGGTTGTATTTGGTTAATGGATCCACGAGTGTGCTAAGCCAGATGGGAATTTGGGATGCTCTTAATCTGAAATTCTATGCAAGATTAGCATATTTGAAGTTTCGGACCTGCATCTCAACTTCAAATTTGCTTCTCAACTTCAAATTTGCTTCTTTTGGGGTTACTTGCAAGATTAGCATATTTGAAGTTGAGATGCAGGTCCGAAACGTGGAATGTGTGCTGCATTTGTTGAGTTATGAACATGCCAACATAATAAGATCCATCTTAAATTAGTCATTTTGCTTTTTTATGCAGGTTAGTGGGCTGCACCATCACCTAAAAATAGAACATTTGTTTCCCCATATGGAGCTTGGATGAGTGCCATACCCATACCAGGTAATCTTCTCTATCTGAATCCAATGCTAATCATCTGAACGATTCTTTCCACCTATTCTCTGGATCTGCGGTGGCTGTGGAGCAGCAAGAGGATTCGTACCGGGAAGTCGGGGTACATCACGTTGAAGGACCTGAATCTGGAGTCGGCGGCGGTGCCACTCCCAGGTTAGATTCACTCGTTTATTCTACCCCATTGTCACATTTTCAATTGAATGCTAAAGTACTAGCAGTTGTAGGAATTTATGATTTTTCTGAATTTTTCAATTGTTACAGGAATTGAATAATTTATTGAATAGTCGCCACAGTTGAAGGACTGAATAGTCATCCCAAACAAATCATTAACTATCTTTCAGTTGCCCCTAAACATGCAAATGGAAGCTAAAAAAAAAATTCTGAGATGAAACTGCTGGAGGGAGGAACCTGAACCTTGTAGTTGAGTGCCTGCCCACCTTAAGCTAATTGGTAATTTGTATTTGGATCTGATCTAATTACATTCTTTCAAAGATTCAAAAATTAATATGCATACATATGCACTACCACAGTACTGAATTTTCTATACTCCCTCTTAAATGATAGTCTCTTAAAAATAGGGTGCTCTCAATTCAGTGGTCCAGCCTTCGAAATCTAACTTCAGTGTTGCCTCTCTGTCAACTGCAGTTTTCTGAGAACCAGTGACTGTAAGCGTAAGCATACAGATTAGACTCCCATCAATCAATAAGATAAATATCACCTGCAACATGATTATATCAATTATATCAACTACTGAGGAGCGAGTGGCCTTTTCTTTTGTTATTGCTTTCTCCTCGTCCTTTCTGTTTTCCTAAATCGGCACAATAAGAGCGACTCCGCGAACAGGAGCACGGAGTAGCGAGCAGATGGTGTGGTCGGGTGATAGCATTGAGGTCTTGGATGTGGTGGTTGGGTGCACACCTGTCCTCTCGATGCAAAGTGGGGCAGCTTCCAGCCGAATGCCAACTGATGATGTCTCCTATGGTCAATCCGATCCTCACCATTCAGTGATCATATCCAGGGAGCTGCAACTCATCCCTAAAGACACGAGGTAAATATTTTTATCTACAGTTAATTCACATTGAATCATTCATAGTCTTTCTGAGTCTAAACTAGCTAACAGGCCTATTTGTTTATGCTTGTGGACAACATGTAGTGGTTTGTTTATGCTTTGTTCCGATCTGGGAAAGCGATTCCAGGACTGAATGAAGAAGCTTGTCCTTAGCCTCAACAATATGTAGAAGGTTCTTTCAGCCCACCTAGCATTGATTTCATATAATCCTTTGTCATCATCCAAGAAATTTCTCTGTCCTAATGTAAGATTGTGTTCGTACTTACTAGAGCCAGTGATCTTGTCCTATAGGCAGTGAGTGCTCTGAACGCATGCTCTACCTAGGTAAGGGGATTCAAGGGTACATCCTATGCTAGGAAGGTGGATGTCGAGCCCAAGGTGAAGAAGCCACCCATACAATTCACTATCATCTTTCTTTCAATCTGCTAATGCCAATAAGGTTTGTCATAGGTGATTCCTGACTTGTCCTGTTTTGTACAACTACTTGTTGATGAGGTTGTAATTGTCATTTAGGTTATGGTACAAAAAATTAGTGGGTGAATGCCGACCTCTCTATTTCATTGAATTGGGTTGTATCACTCCGTTCCAAATTGTAAATAGTTTTGCATTTTTGATTTTCTATCTAGAGAGATAATTTATATCTAGATACAATGCAAAAGTTATGTACATAGAGCAACTTGCAATTTGGAATGGAGGGAGTATATTGCATGCAATTCTGTACTACCTTTTTGTTGAAGTCGAAGGTTGATCTAAAAGGTTTGCAGTTCACAAAGCTGATAATCTCCACTACAATCTAAACGGCTTGGGTAGGCATGGTAGACTTTTAACCAATGGTTTAGCTGTGCTTGCAAGACAGTTTGACCGTAAAAAATATTTCGGTTGACCATAAAAAACATTTAGGCATGCATGTACTTCAATCAAAATCATCATGCACATAAAATATTTGTTTTATGTTTTACTAGCTGAAAAATACATAGGATTATATGAATTTTATAACGCTACGGGCACTCGCCTAGTCTATATTACAATGAAGACGCGTGAGCTATTCGTCTATTCGAGCCCAGCCAGCTAGGAGTACGAGCCGCGTACAAGCGGAGCCATGCGTGCGCGAGGCAGCTGGTGGTGGGAGGAGCCGCCTTTCTTGATAAGTGCAATTTATTTCTCTGCCACGTGTCGATAATCAAGCATAGGGGCGCGTCCACGGTGGAATAGACCCATCGCCCACTCAATCTATTTCCAGTTCCAAACAGAGAAAAGGGGGGGGGGGGGGGGGGGGGGGGGGGGTACAGTTACACGTACAGCGTGGCCTGGTGGCAGCGAAACAAGTCCCTTCATGAGACACGGTTTGCATTGCTGTAAAAAATGTCGTTGATGCATGGTCTTCCCTTTATAAACAGAATAGTTATGGCATTGTAGACCGTGATCTATGCTCCAAAGGTCGCTCTACAATCAGTACTCAGAGGCAGGAAATAAAGCAACAAAAAGGTGAGCAAATGAACGTGCTACTAGATGCAAGCTATCTATGCAGTCAGCCCCGGACAGACTAAATCACCAACATTCATTAGAATTGAATCGAGCGATCAATTTTCTTACATGCCACTGTTTCCTTTTTGGGAAAAAATAATCTCCTCTTTTTCCCGTTTTGGATGGCGCGGGGTTCTTATACCAGCCAAAAAAAGAGAGAATATTTATTTCAAATTGCTTTAACTTCTGAAGGGTATATTCATTTTTTATTCCGTTTGCGTCTGTGTGTTCTACATGACAAGACGAACAAAACTAGACCCCAGTTACATATGTTTCGAATTAATTTTATCTACTAACAAATTATGTATACTAAATCATAGTATAACTTATATCATATAAATTGAAAACACAACTTATACATACAAGTTATTACATACAAAGGAACAAATTATCTTATAACTTATTCCGAAACTTAGAAAGACAAAGTTATTAAACACAAGGAATGTTGGTAGCACGTATACAATGAAAATGGATAGACTACTACAAAAGAAAAAAAGAAAAAAATTATGCTTCATAACTAATGTTTTCAAATTTTGGCATAACTTATGTGTTATAAGTTAAATATTATAAGTTGTGTGATATAAGTTTTGTGTTGTATGATAATACACATAATTTACTATTAGAAAAAAATCTTCAAAACATATGCAAGTAAGATCTAGTTTTATTCATCTCGTCACGTAGAACGCACCGGCGGAAACAAAATTAAAAATTAATACATCGTTTAGGAATTATAACAATTTAAAGTAAATGTTGTTCTTTTTTAAGATAGAGTACTAACATCAGAAGACACATGTAGTGATAAGTTGCATGTGAGCAGCCAAAATAAAAGCACCAAGAAAAGCGAATGAGCGGACCTGCCAAGTGATAAAGGCAGCAGCGGAGAGAAGGACGAGAAAGAAAATAGCACGCGGTCGAATCGTTCGCCCGAGAAGAATCGAGTGAACGACCCTAAAGAAGCATTGTGGGTCCAAAGCTCGCTCTTTTTTACGGTCGGCACCGATTTTTGTTCTTCCAAACAACCGATAGGGCTTGTTATTACACAGGAATGGTACGAGAATTTTACAGAAAATAGCTCAATTTCACAGGAAAAACGCATGTGGATGGGTGACAGATTTGAGGACAAAGTACGTTAATTCTTTTCTAACGTTTCCTTTTTTTTACCCAAAGGTGACATGAAGAAGAATCGTGGCTGTTTGATCTAGGGACCGACCCGTCCGGCATAAGCACGTCCGGCGTGGGTTCATCCGACGATTTCTGGAGGAACGAGTTGATTCAGTGAATGTAGTAGCGCAGGTTGTGATCTCGTGACGGATAGGACGATACGTTGCTTCCATCTGCCAAACCAAATAATCCTTTTATTAGCTCCCGTTCTCGTTTCCTAGCAATTGATGAATATCAGTCGTAACATCTGTCATGTGCCGTGGTCCTCCATTGCTGGTGAGCCGTATTTAGTTGTAGCGTCGTCCGTAGCCCGTACTACTATAGTGCCGTTTTTGCTTTGTTTTTATACTCCCTCTATCAAAAAAAAAAGATAACTATAAATTATTCGGTAATGCTACCGCCCGGTCGTCCTATCGACGCCGGACGTGTGCCGATTCGGATTTGCTTTTGGCACACCATCCGATCCATCCAAGGACCGGGCCGGTCAGTGCGACGATGGGTCTCGATGGATCTCCATCGGTTTCGACCGAGTGGGTGTTGGAAATCATGGAAGCAAACGACAAAGACGAGCAACGGCACCAAAGTGGGCACGGCACTGCATGATGGCACCGGGCACATAGATAGGGCCAAGCATGTGTGGAAATTGGAATAGTAATAGGACGACCGGCATGCCTCTCTGAGTCTCCATCCGCTGAGCGTGACCACCTGCAATGACACTGCAACCCACGATGCAGCGATCAGGACGTCGTGGGCTACAGCCACTGCCGCACTGCCAATCATGATGGCATCCGTGCCGTGAGACGTGCGCGGTGGGCGTCGAACGGCGACGAGGCGCCGTCCTATTCCTGTCGCCAGATTCGCTCGTTTCAAATGCCAGCCTACCACCTACCAGTAGGAGTAGTTGCTTTGATGTCGCAGCACACAGTACTAGAATCGATGACCGTGATTATTCTGAGTTCTGACCAAACTGCTCAGGAGTCATCAGGTCCAGCTCCTGTATTGGAATACTACAGTACAGGTAGTTGGACCGCCCCTAATAATAATACTGAATGAAAACAATTCGGAATTGCTTGTCTTTTTCTAGCCATTCTGAAACTTTGCTTCTGCTAATCAGCCTAGTAACAACACTCCATCCAGTCGTTGAAGAGTGACATTCAGACATTATTAGCATGATGATCACCACTCACCGATCGATAAAATCTTATATGACGACGGGACAACGATACAAGTGTCACATCGGTATTAGAGTGCACCATACTTTCTTCCTTCGTCTCAATATTTGTCTAGATTTATAGCTAGAATAAAACCCCTTTTAGGACGGACGGTGTATATGCACCCCCATCGTATATTTATTATAGCAGGCCAGAATGCTCATCCAAGTCGATATCTAAGTATATGAGGAGATAGGTGTGTGTGTGTTTATAAGGCAATGACACCCCGTCCCAACTTGCGGAACTTTTTTATCAATATCCATCATCTTCTTGGACGTGATGATTAAATTGTCAGGTAATTAATCAGAAATCAGACCAAACTGGAAGCCAACGCGAGGTTTTCTCCATTTAATTCGAAAAAAATTCCCAAAACAGAATTGTTATAATTAACGAAATAACAGGTCATTCTTATGTGTGTTCCTGATATAGATGAGTCGACCATGCTCCGTTCGCTGAAAGCTGGAAACTAAAAGCTGATTTTTTTAAGGAACAGAGCTGAAAAAAAGACGAAATAAATATCTTATCAGCTCAAGCGGACGGAGAGCCCATGTATGTGGACCTAATGTTTTCCAATTCCATCTGCACTACGCGTGTGGCCACCCCATTCGGCATGGGCACATCTCGCCATCGCCATCAGAGCGACAGCAATGTATATTACTCAACCAGTCCATAGTGGTGGGTCCCACAACAGGTAGCAATAGTCAAGTTGTCCACCACAATGTATCCAGTCCATAGCTGTGGGTCCCACGGTGAATAAAAAATCTCGGCCCCCAACCTCATCTTCGTTCGCGCGAGTTCCAGGAGAGGTCCGTCCTCATCCTGTCCGCCGCCGCCTCCGTCATCTCCGTCTTGTCCTCGATCTCAATTCTTCCACCAAATCTCACCATGCCCTTTCATCTGTAACTCATCGAGTGTTCCATCTACTAGGATCTGCAACTTCCATGTCCTGATGAAGCCTACAAAGTCAGATCGGAGTTCTTTTTGGATCTCGCGGGCGCCTTGACGACGAACTAGGACGCTGCCTCCTCACGGACGGCCAGCGACTTGGAGTGCGGCCACCTCGCGGACGCCCGGCGTGGCGACCTCCTCGCCGGTGGTGCGCAGACGGCCATCGTCCCAGAAGGGCAGTACATGGACGCCTAGCGTGACGACCTAGGGTGCGGCATCCTCGCACACGGCTGGCGCAGCGACCTCCTAGTCCATGGCGAGCGGACGGCTGGTGACCCAGAAGGCCAGTTCACGAACGCACGGCAACCTGTACAAGCCTGCGCTCAGGTACATGTACTCCATTTTTTTGTGAAATACATGTACTCCGTATCTGGTATATTGTGTAGTTCTAGTTCGCACATACAGTTGTTTGAAGCTAGTAGTTCCAGTGCTGTTGCAAACTGAGACCCATGAAAAGAAAACAAAATATAGTTCTACTTCTGTTGCAAACTGAGACCAATAAAAGGAAAATAAAATATAATTCTCTGACTTCAGATACGATTACAAATCAACTCAATGGAAATACACAATCCTAAATTAATTGGATAAGCCATAATCTAGCTGACACATTATTATAAAATTTCATGGATGAGACTCTACTCTTAGTGTGCTTGATGCTGCTGTGTACTGAATTTTTGACAGATGTGCTCTATCAAATCTTCCTTGAGACGAATGTGAGTTGATCGATTGCGAATTTTCATGTCTTTGTCTAGTATATCTGTGAATCCATAGATTGGTCCATGTGCAAGCCCGGTTAAATTTGGGGATGATTGTGCTTGCTCATATGTGTTATCATCTGGTGTGTCATAGATTCCTCTCTCATCCTCTATTATCATGTTGTGCAAAATAATACATGCATACATAATATTGGCTAGCTCTTCCCGTTCGCAGAGTCTAGCTGGGTGACGTATGATAGCCCAACGCTTTTGTAACACCCCAAAGGCTCGTTCCACAGCTTTTCTTTCTCCTTCTTGAAAGCTTGCAAACAATTTATGCTTTGCACTTACTGGCCTGAGGATTGTTTTGACAAATGTGGCCCATTCCGGATAGATACCGTCAGCTAGATAATAACCCATGTTGTATTGTGACCCATTAACAGTGAACTGAACCTCGGGTGCTTTGCCTTGAAGTTGTTCTGTGAATAACGGTGACTGGTCAAGCACATTAATATCATTGTTGGAACCGGCAGCCCCAAAAAATGCATGCCAAATCCATAGGTCATAAGACGCAACAGCCTCTAGCATTATGGTAGGTACCTTATAATCACCTCGAGTGAATTGCCCTTTCCAAGCAACCGGGCAATTCTACCACTCCCAATGCATACAATCAAGACTACCCAACATCCCAAGAAAACCATGCTGTTCTGCTACTTGCAGTAAGCGTTGGATATCTTCACTAGTAGGCTTGCGTAGATACTGCACACCGAATTGTCTTTTCTTAACAGCTACATTTACCCACAACAGCGAGTTTTTTTTATCAACTTCCATCTGCTGGTTTCATTAATAATGGGGTATATGCATCAATAGCTTACAAATACACTGCCAATATTAAGAATTACATTGATATTTGGGGTACAACCATGCAACCTAATACATAAACTAATTAACTTAAAGCTTACATACTCCTCAGCTGCTTGTCTACACCTAATACATAAACTAATTAACTTAAACCATGCAACTACTGTGAATATTAGGGATACATGCATCTCTTGCTGCTTGTCTACTCCTCAGCCAATTCTTTCGCAATCTGATCCAGTATGCTCTCATGCCTGTTTTTTTCTTTTTCATTGAAGTTTGAGGTATCTATTTGCAGCAGTTTCAAATAGGTGTTATACTTTTTAGCCCTTGCTGATTTTGCTTTCATTGACATAGCTTCATGATACATAACCATATTTTGACTTGGTTGGCTGCTCAAAGGAGATGGCGCAGCAGATTTTCATGTCCTTTGCCTTGCCTTTGCTTTCTTCTGCCCCTCAGGTCGTACCTCTCTACTCATGGTTTCCCCTTCTGTGTCTTGGTTGGACGAAGAAGTGTATGCTCCTGAGTTAGATAGCTTGGTCCTTTTTGGTGTGCTCTCCTCTTAGATGATTCTGCGCCATTTGGGCATCTCCTTGGCCACATCCCATAGGTACTCATATATGAAAGACCTACCCTTGTTGGCATTCTTGAAAAACTCATGGGCTGCATTCTTTACCATGTCATCAGATTGACCACTGCTACGAGCATTCATAGCTTTAGCATAGGCTCCACTGAACTTTGTGATATCCCTCTTGACATCACCCCAATGTGTCTTTAATTGTTTGATTGACCTCTTGTGGCTGTTTTTTGGCGCGTTGTCGTTGAACTCAGCGGCTACAGCTTTCCAATAGTACTCACATTTCCTATCATTGCCGATTACGGGATCAGTCGAGTGTTTTGTCCATGCACTGAATAGCCTATCATTTTCTTCTTCACTCCAATTGATGCGTTGACGCCTCTTTGGTTCTTTTTCGCTGCTATCACTTAACTCTTCAATGTTGACTGATTGCTTCTCTTGTTGTGCAGAACATCGAGAACTTGACTCGGATCCATGAGAAGAAATGTTGGCTGCACCTCCACCAAGATGGCCGAATTGCAGCACTGATGGTGGCCTATTGCCTACAGTACCACCCAAAGGACCAACACTTTCATGGAGATGAAACTCTCGAAAGCTTGGTGGAGGTGCTTGAAGCCAACTCCCTTGTTGTTGAACACCTTGAAATCTGGGAGCTGATTGGCCATATGGTGGGTGGATTCCCGGAGGACCAAAATGATTGAAGTTTTGTAGAAAGTTGGATGTTCCAAAGGGAAACTGAGATTGAGCTTCAGGAGGTGAGAACTGACCACTGCCCTCTGATGAGTATTGAGCTGGAGAGTCATGGCTGAGAAGGTTTGAAAAAAATCTAGGGGGGTGGGGGGTTCCATTGGAAGGTTGTGTTCTAGAGTGGATCTCAAGTGCTGAGAATGGAGCAACAAGCTTCAAGTTTGAGTTCGTAGAGGCAGCCGGCAGGCAAGTGAAGATCAGGCCAACGCCCTTCTGTTTTGTAGAGGAGCAAGCAGTCATGTCCGCATGTGAAAAGGAGGCCAACGGCTAGCTTCCAGAGCCAACGGCTTCTTGTTTGTTTAATGTATTGTGTCAGATGAACAGTGAAAGTAGCGTTTTTTATTCTCTTCTGGGCTGGGCATAGCGCAATGGCTACCTTTTACTATTTCTCTGTTATAGACTGCTTCTACAATTTATCAACTACCTGCTATCTAATTGTTTATTCCCTATGGACTACTTTATCTGAACATTGTGGTTGCTCTCATGGGAGATGATCCGAATAGGAATGATCAGTCCGTGGGGTCCCCTGCAGGAACGGCGAAAATGCAAAGCTACTGTACGCGAGATTCGTCCGTGCGTAGCACTACCATCCATCAATCAACTGTGTCCGGTCCACGCGAATGGTGATTCGTGAGCGAGAAACTGTGACTGTGACTGTGACTGTGACTGTGACCGAGACCGAGGGACGACAGGACAGGAAAAGCTGGCCTCTCCGTCGGCGTGCCGGCACATCGCTGCTTTGGAATCGGACCCGGCCACCCCCACCCAGGGGGCAAAGCTTTCCGCGGCCAGAGCAATTCACATGCGCCCCGGCGTGGCTGCAAGAAAGATCACATGTCAATGCTTGCATCAGTGCTGTACCGTGCTTGCATAAGTATAATCCCTGGCTTACAACTTACGTAGTATTTCTTAAAAAATACTATATTGACTACTACTTCCATCCAATCTAAAACACTTGACCTTATATAGAGAGTTTACATTTTACGGAGTATCTCAGAATACTTGACCTCTTGCTTTCTAATGCATTTTTTGAATAGCTTTTTCTTTCTCAAAACACTTATTTGTTTATTTCTCTGGGCGTATTTGGTCTGCGGCCACAACTCGCCACGTCGCAGATGTGGCGAGCGCCACTCGTCACGGTTGCTGTTTGGTTGACGCGTAGAACGAGACGGCCACGATATCGCAGAGAAGAAAATCCTGCCACAAGCTGTGGCTACCGAAAACACCGCCACAACCTACCGCACCCTTGGCGTGGCGGACTGTGGTGGGAATCCAAACACTCCCTCTGTCTTTCCCCTTCTTGTTTTCTATGCATAACATCTTTTTTACTTTTAACTTCTCCTTAATTCTCGTGGCTAAACCTACGTTATCTATTTTAAGATGGAAGGGGTAAAATTTACATCCATAAGCGAAGAGGGTAGGACTACATCTGTTCTAAAATATAGATCCACTTTAAGTAAAATTGTTGTAAATTTAACTATAAACATAGATACTTTCAAATAAGTATATTATAAAATATCTACATATATAATAATGATTATTTAATTTGATACTTATTTTAGTTTTTTTTCATAGATTTTGTAGAACTTGGTATAGTCTGATTTAGAACTATGCTAAAGTTAGTATTATTTTACAGTTTTAGTGATAAATGAACTAGAGTAAAAGTCTCCTTTTTTTCCTTTTGAGAAAGGAGTAAATGTCGATATCATGATCTTGGGGGCCCATCAGTGCTTCCGGGCCAGTCGATAATTTGGCGTCCCCTTCCCATGCCTCTACCAGAACCCTTGGCATGGCATACTTGTACACACAATACAAAAGGTCCCTACTTTTTAAAATTAATAAAATCTGGTAGTTGATTCTAAGGTAGTTATAATTTAACGACCGTTTGGATTCTTTCATTGGAGGAATTGAAATCTTATTAATAACTTAGACTATTTCACTTGAAACTAGAGATTCCACTTTCCAAAGTTCACGTATTAGACTACCTCAAATTCATAGGGTGAGAGATGAAAGTTGATTTTATATATTACAATGCTATATTTCTACTTTGCAATTTATAGCATGCTCTTCAACTCGCTCTCACGCGGTAAAAATACAACACATAAGTATCTTTCTTGTGTAACCAATAATAATATACAAATATAATCTATATGTAATCATATTAAGTTAATTAATATGTATGTAAATTATGATTTTTAAAATAAATTCAATTCCAAAGATCCAAACGGGTCTTTAAAGAAAATAAGCTTAGCTCGGCTGGTTGAATGGAATGTATGGTTACACATCTAGTTACTCAAGTTTGAGTTCTTTTCAATGCAGATTTGGATAATTATTTTTCTTATTGATTCAAAAGACACGAAAGTTTCTTTAAGAAGCAACCGAAAAGAAAGGCAGATCATCTACCTTTGTCCATTCGACCACCTCTAGATCTGAGATCTCTTCTTCCACGGTACTGTACTACTGCTGTAGCCCCGTAGCCGAGTAGTACTATGCTACCAACGTGCTTTTGTCCTAACACGGAGGCAGGAAGAGCATTTGCTGGTTGTCCCATGTATGTCGCGCACAGGGCACTTTCCATGTCCCTCTCAATCAATTTCTCAAATTGCTATACGATGATGCTCTGATGTGGTCCAAAGCAGGGAAATAATAGCGCACCGTAGGACCGTACCCATATGGCCCTCAGATTGATATTGATCATGTGTCCAATATCATTGTAGTACACTCGTGTCGTTGCTTTAATTTGCACAGTGTACGGGTTGACGCGATATTTTTCAAGCTCCAGTATTCTGGTCCACCTATCTTGCCATGCCTGGGTTGGTTGGCACAGTAGAGTTTTTGTTTTATTTTATTTTATTTTTCTCTCCATGATGTCTGTTCATGGAGTAGACCAAATATTCAAGTCATGTGCAAGCCGTCGCGTGCGATCCCTAATAATCAATCCAAGGATATAATAATAATCCTACTCCCACTGCTAGTCTGCTACTTCTTGTGAGCAATACGGTCTCGTCGCTCTCTGCTGATGGAAACGAGCAAACAGAAACAGCAGCCAGCCCCTTCATTTGCCGTACTAGGAGTAGCTACCTAGTAGCCTGCTTGCTCAAAGCACAGGCTCAACGTCAACGTACAGGTCGCGCAAAGTCGCGGCATGTGAATCCATAGTTACGAGTCTAATCAGGCGTGCCCAATTATTTAAGAGATGAAACAGGGCACGGACCTACTGATCGATAGCGCTAGCTAGTAGCCTTGTGTTTGGCGCTGAAACTTTTAGAGGTTCCGGAGGCATCATGCCATCATCTGCAGTGATCTGATCTCACGAGGACGAGGACGACACTTAAACACCACCACAGCAGACAGCGGCAAGCGAATAGTACAGTAGTGTAATGATAGAACCGCCAATGTCAATGTGCGCGGTATGTTTCACAGCAGATTGCAGGCAGTGCACGCTACCAACATATGCCGGCCTTCGATTCGATGGACAGCAGCAGGCATGGATCATGGATGCAATGGATTAGCGAGTCATTGTCGTGCTTGCGCTGCCTGATCTTTTCAAATTGCTACTATCCACCTGTTAAGAGTGTTAGATGATGTCTCCTCTAACCACTGTTGGCGTAGGGGGCAAGTGGACATGTAAACCACTGTACTACGTGCTGTACTGTTGTATGTTCTATAGAGGAAATTTTCTCCAATTATTTCGGAAAAAAATTCCATACCAGAATTGCTATAATGAATGAAACAATAGTCATTCTTACATCTTGTTTGGCATAGCCTCAGCTTCATAAGTGAAGCTGTTTTCTTATGAAATGGTTTTATGAGTAATTTTTTGGTAAAGCTGAGTCGTTTTGAGAATGTTGTTTGGTAAAACTGTTTGATCAACAACTTAATGCATGATAAGGAGAGAGAAATAAGGTAGAGGGTTAGGAGAAGCTATTTTTTTCAACTTCATAGCAGCTTATCCTTTTGTGAAAGAGGGAGAAAAGCAGTTTCACCTAAAAAGCTATTTAAAAAAAAGATGTTTCACACGAAAAACAGCTCACAACAACTTGAGAAACTATTATGAGCTATACCAAACAAGCTCTTAGGTGTGTTCCGATTGTGTAATAGATGAGTCGACCATGTATGTGTTGACCTAAGGTATTCCAATTCCATCTGCACGACGGGCCCTAAGTAGCTCACCGCATGGTACATGTCTCACTATCTCCAACTTGTCTCACTATCTCCAACTTCAACCAAAACAAATCGCCCATGGCTTATTTAATTAAATATTTTTCTCCGGCTAGAAAAAATATTTTGCAAAACAGTAAAACACTCATCGTTCAAAAATAGTGAAATGTCCCTTTAATTTATTTAATTTTCTTTTCATCCTTGCTTGTTTCTTTTGCTTTCATCGGAACTGTCCACCTTATCCCAATCTCCAACGACTCTTGTCATTGTTTAAATTCTGGACGTAAAGTTTTTACATGTTATATTAAATATTCCATGAGATGTCAAAAGAGTTTTTCGGATAGTAACATAACTTGCTTGTAAACCATGAAACAAATCTAATTAGTTTGCCATGAGAAAATGTTTACTATAGCAAAATAATATTAAATCATGAACTAATTAGACTTAAAAGATTTATTTCGTAATTTATACGTAATCAATATAATGAGTTATTTTTCTTGTACATTTAAAACTCCATGTATATGTCGAAATATCTGATGTAATTGGTGTAAAGTTTGTAGGACACAAACTAAACAGGACCTAAATAAATATTTTGCATAATGAGGATTGTCCGGGCTTTGAAAAGCTTTTGCCTCTAACATTGACGTCCGGCGTCCGCTCACCTACGGCGTCCGCTCACCACTTATGAGAGCGCGGTCTACGTGGCGGGCCGCTCTGTTTGCTTGAGCAGTTTCAGTTTATTTTTAGTCATAGAATAGTTTTTTTTTCTTACAATAAATTCAGCCATATAATTTAACGAGACGAGTTTTAGCTCAGCCGATCAGCGGTGCAGGGCCAGGCTGATGCTCCCATTTGGTTGGAGACATGCTTCGGAACCGGTGAAGAAGCACTACCGCACATAGGAGTAATTTCTATAGCAATATTTAGCATCTTTTCGCCATAGTTTCACCATTCAGAACCCCTCCGTTAATTTTTCTTGTTCAAAATCTGTACATGGACATTGACGTGACAACTCATCTCCTACTTCTCGGAGGGTAACGCCCCCCGTACCATTCTCCAGAATACAGTAGGTGCGTCCGACAACGCCTCAAGGAAGGCTGTATTCGGTGAAGCTGAAGTGCTGTAGATAAGCGCTGAAGTGCTGTAGAAGTGCTGAAATCTTGTGAGAGAAAAATACTGCTGAAGTACTGAAAAATAAGCGCTTATAAGCGCTTATACCCTCAACCGAACGCACCCGAAACCCTTGGCAATCTCCACCAGGAGAACGATCCAACTCTGCTTTGAAGAGAAAGGCAGCGGTGAGTTGGTCACTTCGTGAGAAGAACATTTTCCTTCGTTGCACATCGTCTCCGATCCACTCCGGTTAGCTGAATGGATGACCATACCACGGTTCCCTAGGACGTTTTGTGCCATTGCCGTTGCATTGCATCTTGGCCACAAACAGCCAGCATCAGCGTGTGGCACTCAAGCGGCGCATCGCATGGCGGCAAAGCAGGAAGCCTCTTGAGACTCGTTCAGGAGAAGAGGACGTGGAGCGAGCCGTTCTTGGTGGTCGCGCAGACGGGGCAAGCGTCGGCG
The DNA here is from genome assembly GCA_038502445.1 of Eremochloa ophiuroides. Classification (NCBI taxonomy): domain Eukaryota; kingdom Viridiplantae; phylum Streptophyta; class Magnoliopsida; order Poales; family Poaceae; genus Eremochloa; species Eremochloa ophiuroides. The sequence goes on from JAHLJS010000009.1 coordinate 36,218,702, forward strand.
GCGGCCTCGCACACGCGGCAGAGGCAGAGGTGCCGGCACGGGAGCAGCAGCACGCACGCCTCGCCGCCGCACGACCTGCAGGCCAGCTTGGACGACGGCCTGGACATGGACGCGCCGTCGTCGTCGTCCTCGGTGTTACTGTCGAAGCAGCACGACGACTGCGCGTCCTCGGCCTCGCCGCCGCCGCCCTCGCAGCCAGCAGCGCCGGCGCCACCACCACGGCAGCAGCCGGTGGGTGACTCCAGGATGAGCTGGTCCAGCGTGGCGCGGAGGCCCGCGGCGACGGCGCCGTGGCTCCTGGCGACGCCCATCCACGCCTGGCACTCGGCCGCCGCCTGCCGCGCCTTCTCCTCCAGCTCCGCGTTGCGGCGGAGCGCGCGCCCCAGGCCGGCCTCCGCCGCGCGCAGCCGCCCCGACGCGGCGCGGCCCACCGCGGCCAGCAGCCGCGCGCGCGTGCCTCCGCCGCGCCTCCTCCAGCGCCGCCCGCATCCTCTCCGCCTGTACCAACAGACAGCATGGACATCACAGATCACACACCGTTCCATGGCATCTGACGAAGAAGAAGTTGACCATGCAATGGATAGGCTGATTGACGTCCTCGATCGAACAAGGCCGTAGTACGCACCTCGAGTGTGACGAACGCGTCGATCTCATCCACGCAGTGGCGGCGCGTCCACGCCGACAGGAGCTCGTCGTCCCGCGAGGCGACGGTCGTCGTCGTCGTCGTCGCGCCATTGGCCACCCTCCCACTGGTGGACGGCGCGGCGCCGGAGCCCACCGCCCGGCTCCGCACGTCGACGAACGATGGCGGCACTGGCAGCAGGCGCTCCGTGCCCGGCGGAGGCATGCCCGCGCGCTGCGGATCTGCCAAGAGAACACCGCCCGCTGCTGGCGCCGCCTCAAGCTCAAGGCCGCGGGGCCGCTTCCTCGGCAGGAAGCCGCCGTTGCTGCACCAGGCGAGGTCGCTGAGCGCCGTCGTCGTGGCGGCGTCCCCGATGCGGGCCGGTGCCGGCACGCACCCGGCGTACTCGTCCAGTAACCGGGAGCCGCCCGCCGCCGTGGCTAGTAGTAGGTCGTGCGGGTAGTGCCGCGCCTGCACGGCCATGGCAGGCGACGCAATCACCGCGAGTCCGCGAAGTAGGCGTTGGGTGGGCGTGGGCTGTGCCGGTGGAAGAAGAAGTGGGAATGAATGGTTCGCAGCCGAGATGGGTGGGCGTGGGCTGTCACGGTGACTGATGACTCCGGCTGGGGTTTTGAGCAGCTGCAGCCGGTGCCAACAAAATTCACACGTACTGTAGGCGCGCGGTGGATGCGTTTGAGGCCGCGTCAAAAGCGGATCGCTTTGGACCGGCCTGGCCGTGCGGGTGGGGCATTAATTGCATTGGGTGTGTGGAGGACGCCGGCCGTTCTATACTGTGATGTGAGCAGCCTAGCAAGCTGCAAGGGACGATAATAGCATGGTGATACAATCGATGGCCGTGGGTGTAAAGATGATGATTGATGAGTGTGATGTTGGGCGGTGGACGTGGATCGGGCTGGATGGATGGATCAATTCCAATAGCACGAATGCACCATGGATGGGCCGGCCATTCCATGTTTTGTGGCCGATACTGTTGTTGTACAATAGTACAATCGTGTCTATCTACTCCAGCTACAAGTGCGTGCGTGTCATCGTGGCTTTTCAGCTTTGTTCTGGATCGGATCGGATAGGGCAACCGTGTCCGTGCCACTAGTAAAAGCGATTTGCATTTGCAGGCTGCGGCGCGCCGGGTAGGCAGCCAGTCAAAGTCTTGGCCCTCCTCAGAGACGGTACCCTACCGCCGCACGCGAGACTCGCGAGATCCGATCGGGCCGAATCACCGGCCTCGAGAATCCGATCGATCGATCGACCCACACTGTCCGGAAATTTCATCCTCGAACGATGGCACGTACGCGACGCGACGCGGTCCAAACAATCGCTTTGTACGACGTCGTGCGGCAACGGTTTCAATGCCAGATATAATTAAGGCGCAGCGCAGGAAGTCAGGAGCCGTGCAAACTGATTTCTCCCCACGTTGCATTGCTGTTGTTCACGCCCTAGCCCTACAGTATCAGCCTGTTCTTTTGGCTGAAAATAAGCGTTGATTTCGGCTCGTGCTGATTTGTTGTGAGAGAAAAATACTGTTTCGTGACTGAAAATAAGCGCTGATTGATCAAAAGAACAAGCTGAATACTTACCCCTATGTGAAAAGAGCGTGAAAAGTGTATTGTAGCATTTTTGTTTGTATTTAATAATTTTTGTCCAATCATAGCCTAACTAGATTCAAAAGATTCATTTCGGGCTAACAATGCAAAAGGTACAAACATGTAACAAGCTGTTACTTCATTTAGTGCTTCTATGTAGGTGGAAAGTACAATCGATGTGATGGGGAAAGAGAAAAATATTTTAGGAAGTAACAGGGCCCAAGTTATCACGTGTAGCCAAAGCCATACTCACGCGTGTTGATCGGCGCTCAAAACAGTCCGAACAATTCTGCGCGGACATGTGCATGGAGAAAAACACCAAAGCGCAGCAGGGCGCGTGGGCTTGTGTTCTACGGACGAAACACCAACTCACCTCGTAGTGGCACACTTTCATCTGCCTAACCCAACTCAACCTGTCTCGAATATCTTTCTAGCACCCAACCCAACCCAGCCCAGCCCAATCCTATGAAACGAAAAATGCATCCAACCCAAATAGGCAAATACCAACTCACGTGACATGAATAAAAACTTTGGTTCACAGAATGGCCCCGAAGGGAACCATCCGAACCGGTACACGTCGGGAGCTAAAAGGATTATTTGGTTTGGCAGACGGAGGCAAACCTATGCGTCACGAGATCACAACCTGCGCTAGTACATTCACGGAATCAACCCGTTCCTCCAGAAATCGTCGGATGAGCCCACGCCGGACGTGCTTATGCCGGACGGGTCGATCCCTAGATCAAACAGCCACGATTCTTCTTCACGTCACCTTTGGGTACCCAAAAAAAAAAAAAGTAAACGTGAGAAAAGAATCAACGTACTCTGTCCTCGAATCTGTCACCCCTCAAACGGTTGCTTTGAGCCTTCCAAACAACCGGTTGTTTGGAACAACAAAAATCGGTGCTGACCGTAAAAAAGAGCGAGCTTTGGACAGGGCTGACTGCATAGATAGCATGCATCTAGTAGCACGTTCATTTGCTCACCCTTTTCATTTTTTTGTTGCTTTCCTGCCACTGAGTACTGATTGTAGAGCGAGCTTTGGAGCATAGATGACGGTCTACAATGCCATAACTATTCTGTTTCTAAAGGGAAGACCATCAACGACATTATTTACACAGCAATGCAAACCGTGTCTCATGCATGAAGGGACTTGTTTCGCTGCCACCAGCTCGAATGATTTGCCATTCATACACTGTTGTAACTGTCCCCCCTCTGTTTTGATCTTGAGTCTGGCCTGGTCGATTGCGTGTGGTCTTTGCGTCGTATGCAGATTCCTTTTGGAGTGCTTGGTTCCGGTTTGCGTCGTTTGCGGATTCATTTTGGAGTGCTCGTTTCTAGAGATCACGCAAGAGCCTATCCTCATGGAGCGGCGAATCCATCCCTGGCCCCAAGTCAATCCGCGTTGGATTCCACCGTGCTAGAAAAGTGATATTAGCCGTGCCACCATGCTAGAAAAGTGATTTTAGCCGTGGTTAGTTCAGTGGGTGTAAAGTCTTGCCTATCACATCGAATCAGATACCAATAAAAAAATAATTACAGAACTCGTAAGTAAACCGTGAGACGAATTTGTTAAAGCTAATTAATCTATCATTAACAATACCAACACATTATAATTAATTTGTTAAGGCTAATTAATCTATGATTAAAATATTCGTCTTATAAAATAATTACAATATGTATAATTAGTAATTTTTTATGTACATTTAATACTTCATGTGTCCTAAACACCCAGTATCCATGAAACTTACCGAGGCCTTAACGGCTGATCATGTGCAACGACCTGCATGGGGCTCGAAACAGTAAACACAACGGATCTTGTTGGTACAGTACAGCGGTGGGTTGGTACAGTACAGCGGTGGTAAGCAGAGTGTCCTCTTGTCTCCCACGTTACTGGCTTAGGTACAGCCAGTGGCGGAGTCAGAAATAAAGTAGAGGGACAATAATTTGTCAATTAGATATATATGTGCATTAGTGGTGAAAATTTTTAATCTTAATGCTCATAATAAGTCACAGAAAACGACTAACAATAAAATACCTGAGTATAAACTTAAAAAAGTAGCATAAAATATTAATTGACACAAAATATTACTGAATTAGCCACTTCTAGTACGCTTAGTATGCAAAATTTATAGACCGAAAAGCAAGAAAAAAAAAGATTGAAATCAGACGCAAAGCAACAGAAACAAAAGAAAACAGGCTAATGGAGTAACATGTTAGTCGAATGGTGTGAGAGCATAAGTCTACTACACGATTACTCTCTAAAGGAATTACTAGTCTACTACTCGTATAGGATTACTAGTCTACTACCACACGATTGTTGATCATGCATGGTCTGGTCACTATTAATTTATTAACTTGCACACTAAGCAGAGACAGAGAGTGGAGCTGCAAAAACTTGCTTCAGCAGATAGCGAAGACAAAGGTATGGCCCTCACCCAGCTCCGCCTGTGGGTACAGCTATCTGATGACGGATCAGAACATGGCATCTTTTTGATCAGAAGTCATGATCAAATTCAGCAGTGAGCACAAGAATTATCACACACACGCGATCGACCAGTCCGTGCGTACTGCGCGCGCTGTCCGTGCATGCATGGCTCCTGGCGAGCAGCGGTGTGCGCGAGCGAGCTGTCCGTGCATGCATGGCTCCTGGCGAGCAGCGGTGTGCTCCTGGCGAGCAGCCGTGTGCGCGAGCGAGCTGTCCGTGCATGCATGGCTCCTGGCGAGCAGCGGTGTGCGCGAGCGAACACACGTCCACGGAGAAAACGCCAGCCCGACACAGGTGCTCCCGCTGCGTTCACTCGTCTTCACGTACTGTACGTCTGCACGAGCACGATGCACCTGTGCTGGTCGCAGCTTGTCCTCGCCAACTTGAAGGCGCGCACTGGCCGCCGGTCGGCAGCCCGCGGCCCGTTGGTTCGGTAGCCCGCGGCGCGTGCCACTGCCTGGGCACTGGTGTCGTCGGACGGGGGCTGCGGCTGGTGGAGCAGTGGAGCCCGGGCTGCAACTGCAACCGTCCTGGGACACTGGACCTGACGAACGGGGCATGCGCGTGGCGTGCGGCACGGGAAGGACGACACAGGGCGCTGGGGCCTCCGTCGTCGGTGTGCCGTACGTGGTCGTCTGCCATGCCGCTGTTAGTAATTTAGCTAATTTTAAGTTAATTTAATCCATAAATGAAGTAGTAAAATTATGACGACATATATATATATATATATATATATATATATATATATATATATATATATATGCGCATATATATCTTACTCTCAAAAGCAACAGCATACATGAACGACGTACCAATCAAAACAGCGGGTACATAAATTATTGCATAGAAAGGATTATGATTGTACCCAGCAGAGGGTCCAATGCCGAGGGCATCGGAGGCTCCATTCGCTAAACATAGTGCGTTGCTGAAAGTCGTGGACCACAGTTGATGTAGTTAGAGGATCACAGTACAGTCCCTCGAACGGTCACCAGTCGATGAAGACAGTCGATCTCCAGCCACCAGGAATAGCCGATGAAGACAGTCGATGAAGATAGTCGATCCTTGCCCGCCAAGAATAGCCGATCGTCACCCGCCGAGAATATCGTTGCTGATCGCCACTCGCCGGGAATATTCGATCGCCACCAAATAGTCGATGACGAGCGAATTAGTCGATGTCGATGGCGTGACACATCAATGAAGCGATGAATAGTCGATCAAGACGAGCAATCGTGGATTCGCTCCACAAAAATCTAATCGTCGCACACCCCGTGCAAGGATCTCACGCGGACGAGGGTTCTGGAGGCATCTGCTCTCCCGATACTCTGTGCGCGCAGAGTTACGAGACGGAGAAGCTCAAGAACAACTCAACAGTGAACTATGGTGCTTAGTCGATTTTTCGTCTCATCGCGAATGAACACCAGTGCCTGTATATATAGACGTTGGAGCGTAGAGGATGAAATAAGAGAGGACCTGAACGTCACGAAGCGTCCATCAATCACCAATAACTCCCACCATTACCATAGGAGAGTTACTAGTAACAATTACCATAATCATGGAAGTTACTAATAACCCCACTATAAACATGGCCTTTACCAGTTGGTCATCAACTATATTCACTCTACCATTTGCACCAGCATTTATATGGCCTTAGGATTTACTTGATTTAATTGAATAAAATATGAAAAAATTCAAATTAAATCCAACAATCCCCACCAAATACTATGGCACATATAAAATGCTCTCGATTCATCTGTTGTTCGATATACCAGTGTTTCGGTGGAGACTGTTAAGTTGAACATCCACCTAGAACAAAGGTTACACTTCTTCACAACTGAACAATGGACTATACCTTGAATTGACAGTTTTGTGCGTAATAAGTTTCACCTAAATCCTTTACTGATACAAGGTTGCCAATGAGTATCCCCTCTGGTTGGAGCATATAAGTCATACTCCTGTGCCTTTCATGAGTATCTAGAGATCACCCAAATCTGATAAACTGTGACTAGCAGTCTGACTCATATAGGTGTATTCTTCAAAAGATATTTGTAGGCCAACATATTTGCTTCTCTTAAGCCACTTGGAACACATTTAGGTGAAAACCAACCTGCCTTACAGATAGGAAAGATATGCATCAGAGATGAGTTTAGTTAAGGACCTTTCCTCTCAATCTACTACCAGCTTGTTTCACCATCCTACTTCACGGGATTTTCGATCACATAGAACAGGTTATCCACTATAGTAGATTTTCATGTGGGTCTCAAACCCATCTCTCTCGATGCATTTTCTATCACATTACGTGACAGATCCTTAGTAAATTTATCTGCCAGATTATTAGACGTATAGACATAGTCCAACGCTATCACTCCGGAGTTTCTCAATTTTCTGACAGATTTTAATCTACTTTTAACATGCCTTGTGGACTTCATGTTATCCTTAGAACTGTTAACCTTCGTAATTACATTCTGGTTATCGTAGTTCATAGAAATAGCTGGTATTGGTTTCTCAACAACCGGTAAATTCATAAGGAGTTCACGAAGCTACTCGGCCTCAGCGCTAGCGGTATCTAATGCTGTCAGTTCTGCTTCTATTGTAGACTTCGTTAAAATAGTTTGCTTGCAAGACTTCCAGGAAATAGCGCCACCTCCAAGCAGAAACACATATTCACTTGTGGCGTATAGCTCATCAGCATCAGAAATTCAAGTTAGCGTCAGAATAGCCTTCCAACACTTTTGGTTGGCTGGTATAATGAATACCTTAGCTCATAGTACCTTTTAGATAGCGCATTACTCTCTCAAGAGCACGCCAATGATCATCTCCTTGGGTTTGATACAAACCGGCTCAGCTTGCATACAGCAATAGAGATGTCAGGCCTTGTTGCACTAGCAAGATACATGAGTGAACCGATGATTTGAGAGTATCTCAATTGATCCCTTACTATTCTTCCGATTTTCCTCAATAGCACACTAGGGTCATAAGGTGTAGGAGCAGGCTGGTATTCACTAAACCCAAAGCTACTCAGCACCTTTTCCACATAGTTAGATTGTAACAAATTTACCCCACTATCACCTTCTCTTAGAAGCTTAATATTAAGAATAAGCATTAGCCTCTCCCAAATCTTTCATCTCAAAATTACTCGATAAAAATTCTTTGACCTCCTCTATTACTTTGAGGCTGGAACCAAAGATCAGTATGTCATCAACATATAAGCACAGGATAGTTCCTTGACCCCCACCATACCGATAGTACACGCATCTATCAACCTCATTCGCAACAAAGCCTGCAGATGTTAAAGTTCTATCAAACTTCTCGTGCCACTGCTTAGGGGCTTGTTTTAGGCCATATAATGACTTCAACAATTTACACACCTTGCCTTCTTAACCATTTGCTACAAACCCCTCCGGCTGATCCATATAGATCTCCTCCTCGAACTCTCTGTTTAGGAAAGCTGTCTTAACTGTCCTATTTGATGAACAATAAGGCCATAAGAGGCTGCCAGGGAAAGTAACACTCGAATTGTAGTCAATCGGGCAACTGGTGAATATGTATCGAAGAAATCCTCACCCTCCTTTTGGATATAACCCTTGGCCACAAGTCTTGGCTTATACCATCTCCACGGTATCATCAGGCCTAAGCTTTTTCTTGAACACCCATTTGCATCCTATAGGCTTGCATCCATATGGACGGTCGATAACTTCCCAAGTTCCATTAGGCATAATAGAATCCTATCTCACTCCGTACTGCTTCCTTTCATAAGTCAGCATCAGGAGAGGAATATGCTTCTTCAATGGTCGTTGGGGTATCATCCACAAGGTACACAATATAGTCATCACCGAAAGACTTTGCAGTCCTTTGTCTCTTGCTCTTTCTAATGACTATATTGTCATCCTCCTCTGGATTTTGCATTTGGGATTCATAAGTTTGTTCTATCGGGATAAAATTCTCATGCTCATGAGGAATTAAAGAATCATGACTAGAAATGCTCGATGTACTTTTTATGGGAAACTTATCCTCAAAAAATATGGCGTCTCTGGACTCCATTATTGTACCAACACTCATGTCAGGTATTCCAGAGTTTATAATTAAGAACCTATATCCAACGCTATGAAGAGAATAACCAAGGACCACGCAATCCACAGTTTTAGGTCCAAGTTTATGCTTCTTGTTGATAGGCACATTCACTTTGGCCAAGTAACCTCAAGTGCGCAAATATGATGGATTTAATCTTTTCTTTTCTCAATCCTCAAATGGTGTGATATCTTTATTCTTTGTAGGAACTTTATTTAGTACATGACACGCAGTCAAAATCGCCTCACCCCACCATTCCTTAGATAGTCACCCCACCATTCCTTAGATAGTCCCGCAGTGTCCAACATGTCATTCACCAACTCTGTTAGAGTGCAGTTCTTTCTTTCGGCAATCCCATTGAATTGTGGTGAGTATGGTGGTGTCCTCTCATGAATAATTCCATGTTCTACGCAGAATTCAAAAAATTCACTCGAAAAGTATTCTCCACCACGATCAGACCTTAACCATTTAATTTTTCACTCAAGTTGATTTTCTACTTCAGCTTTGTAGGCCTTAAAATAATGCAACGCTTCATCTTTCGTTTTCAATAAATACACATAGCAAAATCTAGTACAATCGTCTATAAATATCATGAAGCATCTTTTACCGCCTTTAGTCAATTCGCCATTCATTTCGCATAAATCAGAATGAACGAGTTCTAACGGTGCCAAGTTTCTCGCCTCGGCAGCCTTGTGAGGCTTGCTGAGGTTGGCTTCGATTGCACACACACATTGCACTTAGAACCTTTGACCAAATTCAATTTCAGGATTAAATTCAGATTTGCAAGCCGCATGGGACAGCCAAAGTTAATGTGACAAAGCCGTGAATGTCAAATATTCGACTCATCTGAAACATTAACATTGTTCACAACTTTATTGCACACATCATCAAGCAAAGATAAGCGGAACAAGCCTCCGCAATCATAACCTTTTCCAATAAATGTTCCATGTGCTCGACACGACAAACCTATTGGACTCAAGTACAATTATAAAGCCATCCCGACACATTTGAGAACCAGCTAACGAGATTCTTTTTGATGAAGGGAACACGCTGCACGTTCCTTAATAGCACCGTCTTTTCCGAAGTAAACTTCAGAATGACCGTACCAACTCCATGAACACGTGCATGCGAGCCATTCCCCATCAAAAAGGCAGAACCCCCGTCTGATAAGAAGAAAACAAAGAAATATCAGCACTATCGGGTACCAAAGTATGGGGTACCCAACTTAGATGTAAAAACACACATTCCCAACACGGCCCGGCCCAGGTAAGGCCAGCGGAAGCCCACGAAGGCCGTAACTATAGAGGCCCATGACGGCGCTGCATCAACACCAGCCTACTCTTGGGAAAGCGGCACCCTTGGGCGCCAATTCTCCTATTCGCCAGAGCCTGCCCGAGAGAGCTCGGGAAAGCGGCACCCTCGGGCGCCAATTCTCCGATTCGCCCGAGCCTCCCCGAGAGAGCTCGGGAAAGCGGCACCCTCGGGCGCCAATTCTTCGATTCGCCCGCGCCTCCCACGGCACCCTTGGGCGCCAATTCTCCGATTCGCCCGAGCCTCCCCGAAAGAGCTCGGGAAAGCGGCACCCTCGGGCGCCAATTTTCCGATTCGCCCGAGCCTCCCCGAGAGAGCTCGGGAAAGCGGCACCCTTGGGCGTAACCTCTCAAAAGCATCCAATGCACAGTTGACATCAGCGGAGCAATCTTGGACCACAAGAGACCTCTCTGACCACTTTATAGGCACTGTCCCGTCAGGCGAGATTCTCGCCGCGACTGTGCTTCGCACGCGCACGACGGCCATACCACCTGTCAGGATTTCCCTGGCAACGGATTTGATAGGCCCACTACGGCCGTCCCCTCCCTGGTATGGTCTACGGTGCTTCGCCCCGTTTTCCGCCGGGATCTACCAACTACGACTACGACGGTCCAAGCGCCTGACCAACGGGCTACGCAAGACCAGGAAAGGCACCTCCTGCACTGTTCACTCGAAAGGATGAGCACGCCTTCCATCCGAGCCCACCTGACCCACGGGAAACACTGTCCGAAAGCCGGAAATGCGCCCGAGGGGAGATATCGCCCTGCTCCGTTCCATCATGCCTCCAGGAGTCCCGAGCCTCGGGAGACAACGCCCCGAGGCGACCCTCCCTCTTGTCACATCGTGCAGAAGGACAGCCATCAGGTGTGCCCGGTATGACACTACGCCTATGCCGTAATCCCGATGACTGTTGCCGCCTTGGAACTCACCAAGATCATACGAACCACTACGGCCATACCCCCGGGACGTGGAGATAAGACCGTAGCTAGCGACAGTCAAACAAACACAACAACCCCGTGGTGTAACATGCATAGAAATGTACGCGCTGCCTTCTCCCCTCCCTTGTGACTATAAAAGGGAGAGCAGAGGTCAGCCTTAGAGGAGGGCTCAAGTTCTCAAGCTCTCTCACACACACTCCACACCACGAACAGCAACAAGCAATCTGTACATGCTTAGACACCCACAAGAGACTTGGGAGCACTTCCCTCTCTCGCCTTGCTTGTAACTCCCCTACTACAAGCACCCCGGTGTAAGGCAACACGACACTCTTCTTCACTGGACGTAGGGCCCTCTTGGCCTGAACCAGTATAAACCCTGTGTCCCCCCTTTCACACCTATTCGGAGCCTCAACCTGCAAAACACAAAATCACTTAGCCCGTGTTAGCACCCGCTAAAACTAGCACCGACAGTTGGCGCGCCAGGTAGGGGCCTTTTGCGTGTTGATTCAGGTTACGGATGGCTGACATCTCCATGACGCTTCCTGCTGGGGCGGAGCTCCGGTTCGGGAGTCTTGAGTTCGTGGCCAGCGGCCACGGGCTTGAGATGAACCCGCGCCCAACCGAGCCCCGTGCCATCATCGTCCTAACTCCGTCCCATCAGGTGGCCGGGGAAAGGACCACGGCGACTGCTTCCTCCCGTCCCAGAGGACGAGGGGAACGCCGCACGCCGCGCCTCCCGGCGGACCAGGAGGAGGAGGCGCAACCGCGCCAACCTGCCCCTGGCTGCGGAAGGCGCGGCCAACCAGGTGCCCCCAGCAGGGGACGCCAACTCGGCACCGGCCGCCACCCCGACACCTCCGGCGCCGGCAGCGACACACCCGCCAACCACCCAAAGGCCGGGCGGGGGCGGGATCGCGGCGTCGACGGGTCTCTCTCTCCGTCGTCATCTCTCTTCGGGCTCCAAAGCGCTGTGGACGCCCACGTCCACGCGGTCCCCACTCCGTTGCACGATTTGGTGGAGACACCAGTCCACCGCCTCGAGCGTCTAGATGACCTCATGGGCGACCACGTGGCCTCCCAACCGTCCTCTCCCGGAGTAGTCCCAGGACGTATGGTGGGGGGAATACGGACTCCACTAACAGTCTCACTCCCCGAGAAAACTCGGAGGAGTGGGATCGTCCCAGTTGGACCTCATCATCACGGCGGGGCCTTAGCGACGACGACGACGAGTTCTCGGCGAACGTGGACTTCACCGTCCGCCCCAACGACTCGTGAGAAGACGCCCCGAGCGTCGTCACCGACTCCGACCAGTCCTACATCGACCCCGCTCGGGAATGTTACCACTTGGTGCACCCCAAAGACGGACGGGTGGAGGACGTCCATTCGGGGGACGACAACGACGTACCTTCTCCGCTCCAGCCGCAGCTTCAGCAACACACCCCGCCTTCGGCGACTCCGCGGCCTGCACGGTCAGCTCCGCCGCAGGACCCGGGGGTTGGGACGTCTCGCCCCGCGCACCAGTCTCCGGAGGTAGAGCAGCTCCGGGAACTTGAGGCGTAGATGGATGAGGACCGCCTACGCCTCACCCAGCTACGAGCCCCGCTCGAGCGCGAGGAGCAGCAGGGAGCCGGCGAAGCAGCTCGTCGCCAGGCCTGGGATGTTCAGGCTCGTATCATCGCCAACGATGGAGCCGAGACACCAGGAGCCCTGCCTCGAGCGAGCCGCAAGCTCACGGAGGCGGCAATGCTGCTACGAAGCATGCCCGAGCCCTGTACCGAGGAGGCGCAGCAGCTCAGGAACCCGCTCAAGGATCTCCTAGAGGATGCAGCCGTCCTTCAGGCGGAGAGTTCAGCGTCACGCCATCGTGGCGCTGAAAGTCACCAACGTGGCGGTGCAGCACGCCACGAGCGAGAGACCTCGGTCCATCCCGAGGTCCCGAGGGCCATGTCGGTTCACCAACGGCTTGGCAAGGACGTCGACGTCCGAGCCATCCTTCAAGCTCGCGGTTGGCGGAAGACCGATGGAGCTGCACGAGGCTACAACAGTCCATCGGGGCGGCCGCTACGACTAGGATGAGGACCGTGGAGCCATCACCCAAGCCCTCGGGTCCTCGCGTCTTCAGCGAGGCGATCTGAAGGGCCAGATTCCCGGCCTCGGGTCCGACAGCTGGCCAACATAGCCTAGTATTCGGGGGAAATCAACCCCGAACTATGGCTAGCGAACTATCGTCTTGCGTGCCAGCTTGCGGTGCGCAGGATGATCTCATCATCATCCGCAACCTACCCTTGTTCCTCGCCGACTCAGCAAGAGCTTGGCTGGAACATCTCCCCCCACGATTGATTTTTGACTGGAGCGATCTGGTCCGGATCTTCGTAGGGAAACTTCCAGGGCACGTACGTGCGCCCTGGCAACTCCTGGGATCTCAGAAGCTACAAGCAGAAGTCGGACGAGTCCCGCAGGGACTACATCCTGGCGGTTCTCCAAGCAGTACAATGAGCTGCCCCAGGTCGCCGACTCCGACGTCATTAGGAGCATTCGCTGCAGGAACGTCCTGCAAAGAGCTTCGTGCATGAGCTCGGACGCCGGACCCCACCAGCGTCTCCGAGCTCATGAAAATTGCAACCAGCTTCGCCTCGGGGGACGAGGCGGTGGGAGCCCTCTTCTCTGACCCCAAGGGCAAACGAAAGAGGAGGCCCCAGAGGGCACCTCTTCCCGAGGTCCAAACAGCAAGAAAAAGAAGGGGAAGGGAAAAGCCCCCTCCGCCACGACTCCCTCGTGGCAGCCATCGAGCCCAAGAGGGAACGACCCCCTTGGGGCCATTTTGACGAGATGCTCATTAAACCGTGCCCTTACCACTAGGGTCCAGTGCATCACACGCTCGGGCAATGTATGATGCTCAAAAAGCACTACGGCCGGCAGGCGTTCAAGGACGACGCTGGCAAAAAGCCCACCAGGGATCAGTAGGATAAGGACGGCAAGGACGATGAGTTCCCGCCCATCAACAAGTGCCTCATGATCTTCGGCGAGCCCGGGACCGCTCCAACTCCGCGATAGCGAAAGTGCGAGCGTAGGGAGGTCTACTCCGTCGGACCAGCGACACCGCGCTTCCTCGACTGGTCCCTCGACGCTATCACCTTCAGCCGGGATGATCACCCGGGCTATGTCCCATCACCGGGGCGCTACCCGCTCATTGTCGACCCCGTCGTCGGTAACACGAGGCTCTCCAAAGTCCTCATGGACGGAGGCAATGGCCTCAACATTCTCTACGCTGAGACCCTTGACTTGAATGGGGATCAGCCGCTCGCTCCTCCGGCCACAACATCCCCGTTCCACGGGATAGTGCCCGGAAAGAGCGTGCAACCCCTCGGGCAGATTGATCTGCCCGTCTACTTCGGGACTCCTGATAACTTCAGGAAGGAAGTCCTGACATTTGAGGTGGTAGGCTTCCACGACACCTACCACGCCATCCTCGGGAGGCCATGCTACGCGAATTTCATGGCGGTCCCGAACTACACCTACCTCAAGCTCAAGATGCCGGGGCCAAAGGGGGTGATCACCATCGGCGCTTCCTACCAGCACGCGTACCAGTGCGATGTCGAGTGCTGCAAGTACGCTGGCGCACTGGTGGAGTTCGAGGCCCTCATTGCCAACCCCGAAGGATGGCAAAGAGGTCCCCGACCCCAAGAAGGTCACCGGCACCTTTGAGCCCGTTGAGGGGGTGAAGGAGGTGCCCCTCAACCCGAGCTCCCCCGACGGCAAGGTGCTGAAGATCAGCACCACCCTCGACCCGAAATAGGAGGCCGTGCTCGTCGACTTCCTCCGCAAGCACGCCGACTGTTTTTGTATGGAGTCCCTCGGATATGCCAGGCATCCCGAGGGAGGTCGCTAAGCACTCCTTGGACATCCGGGCCAGGTCCAAGCCGGTGAAGCAGCGCCTGCGCCGATTCGACGAGGAGAAGCGCCGGGCCATCGGGGAGGAGGTGCAGAAGCTTTTGGCAGCCGGATTCATCAAGGAGGTCTTTCATCCAGAGTGGTTAGCTAATCCTATTTTGGTTAAAAGGAAAAGAGAAAATGGAGAATGTGTGTTGATTACACTAGTTTAAATAAAGCTTGTCCTAAGTATCCATTTCTATTACCTCGCATTGATCAGATAGTTGATTCCACCGCTGGTTGTGAACGGCTTTGCTTTCTTGATGCATATTCCGGTTACCATCAGATTCGCATGAAAGAGTCCGACGAATTAGCGACTTCTTTCATTACCCCTTTCAGGCACATATTGTTACGTAACCATGCCATTTGGCCTCAAAAACACGGGCGCGACTTACCAGCGTTGCATGCTCAAAGTTTTTGGGGACCTCATCGGGCGGACCGTTGAGGCTTACGTAGACGATATAGTGATAAAATCTAGAAAGGCGGGCGATTTAGTAGCCGAGCTAGAAGAGGCGTTCGAACGCCTCAAAAAGCGGAACATAAAGCTAAACCCCGAGAAGTGCGTCTTCGGGGTCCTCTTGGGGCATGCTGCTCGGGTTCATCGTTTCCGAGCGTGGCATCGAAGCCAACTCGGAAAAGATATCGGCCATCACACAGATGGGTCCGATTCGGAACCTAAAGGGTGTGCAAAAGCTCATAGGAATGCCTCGCGGCCTTGAGTCGATTCATCTCAAGGCTCGGAGAAAAGGACTTCCCTTGTATCGGTTGCTAAAGAAAAATGAGCACTTTACCTGGACCACCAAGGCCTAGGAAGCCCTCGAAAGGCTTAAGGCTCTGCTTTCGAAAGCACCGGTTCTCGTGCCTCCTATGAAAGAGGAGAATCTCTTGCTATATGTCGCTGCTACTAACCAAGTTGTGAGTACAGCGATCGTCGTGGAACGGCAAGAAGAAGGGCACGCATTACCGGTACAGCGGCCGGTCTACTTCATCAGCGAAGTCTTGTCCGAGACTAAGACACGCTAGCCTCAGATCCAGAAGCTGGTGTACGCAGTCATTCTTGCCCGTCGCAAGTTGCGGCACTACTTTGAATCCCATCCCGTGACCGTGGTATCATCCTTCCCCCTCGGGGAGGTGATCCAGAATCGGGAGACGACTGGGAGGATCGCTAAATAGGCTATCGAGCTCATGGGTGATGGCATCACCTACGCGCCACGCAAAGCCATTAAGTCCCTGGTGCTAGCGGACTTCGTGGCAGAGTGGACCCAGACGCAGCTACCGCCACTCCCGACCCAAGAAAGTATTGGGTCATGTACTTCGACGGGTCGATGAGGAAGACCGGTGCTGGCGCAGGCATCGTCTTCGTTTCACCCCACGGGGTCCGGCTCAAATATTTGCTGCGGCTGCACTTCACGGCTTCCAACAATGTGGCCGAATACGAGGCTCTGGTCAACGGTCTCCACATCGCCATCGAGCTTGGGATCCGACGCCTCGAGGTCCGAGGGGACTCCCAGCTCGTCGTGGACCAGGTCATGAAGAAGTCGACGTGCCAGAACCCCAAGATGGCCGCCTACTACAAGCTGGTGCGGTTGCACGAGGAGAAATTCGACGGCCTCGAGCTCAACCACATCGCACGTCGGTACAACAAAGAAGCCGACGAGTGGGCGAAAATTGCATCCGAAAGGGCTACGGTCCCGACGGGCGTATTTGCCAACAACCTCTACAAGCCCTTGGTCAGTATTGATCCCTCAAGGGGCCAAGGGGAAAAAGACCCCCGAGCCCTCGAGAGAACTCGGATCGTCTTCAAGCGATGCAAGCCCCTTGGGGGCTGCCGACCCCTCCGACAAAGGGGAGCCACCCGAGACCCTGGCTGAAGGCGGCGACGAAGCCGTGGCGATGGAGATTGAAGCTGAGATGGACGATGACGAGCCAGGACTGGTGCGAACCGCTGGTAAGCTGGCTCGTCCGAGGAGTCTTACCCTCGGACAAAACTAAGGGCACGAGGGCTGACACGTAAAGCTAAGTCTTTCACGATGATCGACAGTGACCTCTATCGACGCAGTCCCTCAGGCGTCCTCCAGCGCAGCATTCCTTTCAGTCAAGGCAAACGCCTACATTAAGAGATACACGTCGGAGCCTGCGGTCATCACGCCGCACCATGAACTCTTGTCGGTAACGCCTTTCGACAGTGCTTCTACTGGCCAACCGCCGTGGCCGATGCTACCGAGGTGGTACGCTCCTGCGAGGGATGCCAGTACTACGCTCGGCAGACGCACCTACCGGCCCAATCTCTCCAGGACGATTTCCCTCACTTGGCCATTCGCCGTATGGGGACTGGCACCTTGTCGGGCCCCTCCAAAAGGCGCCCGGGGGCTTCACCCACTTGCTTGTTGCCATCGACAAGTTCTCAAAGTGGATTGAAGCTAGGCCGATCGCCCAAATCAGCTCGGCACAAGCGGTTTTATTCTTCACCGACATTGTCCATCGGTTTGGTGTCCCGAACTCCATCATCACTGACAACGGCACGCAGTTCACCAAAAAGAAATTTCTGGTCATTCTGCGACGAGTACCACATACGAGTGGACTGGGCGGCCGTAGCCCACCCAAGAACTAACGGCCAAGTAGAACGTGCCAATGGCATGATTGTCCAAGGTCTTAAGCCGAGAAATCCTCAACAGGTTGAATAAGTTGGGCAAGAGGTGGTTGGCCGAGCTCCCGGCAGTGATATGGAGTCTAAGGACTACGCCAAGCCGAGCCACGGGCTTCACTGCCCTTCTTCCTGGTGTATGGTGCCGAGGCCGTCCTCCCCACGGACTTGGAGTACGGCGCCCCGAGGGTCCGAGCCTATGATGAATAGGGCAATCAGACTTCCCGCGAAGACGCGTTGGATCAATTCGACGAAGCTCGGGACATGGCATTGTTGCACTCGGCCAAGTACCAGCAATCACTACGCAAGTACCATGCTCGGCGCGTCCGGGGCCGAGCCTTCAACATAGCCGACTTGGTGCTGTGGCTCAGGCAGGACAACAAAGGGCGTCACAAGCTGACACCACCGTGGGAAGGGCCATTCATCATCGCCGAGGTGCTACGTCCCGGCACGTACAAGCTCGCAAATGTGAAGGGCTAGGTCTACAGTAACGCTTGGAACATAGAACAGCTACGTCGCTTCTATCATTAAAATTCCAAACATTGTACAATTTGTAAAATCTTGAAATCAATAAAAAGACCCGAGTTCTACTCTTTTTATCTGATTTTTAGATTTTCAATCCGAGCCCACACTCCGAAGTGAAATGACTTTTCATTTCACCGCGCATTAAAAAAGAAGGCCCGGCCTAACCTACGGAAAGGCCGACCCTCCCTCGGGGGCTAGGACGGGGGGAACCCCCGGACTCTCCCGAGCCTCAGCGATTCTGAAAACGCAAAAATTTCAAAACCCGTTGAAATCGTTTCACCCTAAAACATGCTTTCCTCCTAAAACCAAGCGTGAACTTATAAGACTCGAAAGAGTAAGAGAAGTTTCAGAGGACAGAGCCGGCCAAGTCGAGGAGACCGCTTACGCCCCTGGGCTACAGCATCTCCCCTCGCCACTCCGCGTTCGAAGGCTAACTCGCACTCAGAAGAAAACTTATAGGATCCAAACTCGCCAAAGGGAGGAGGCTCGGCAAGAAACAACTAGGCCTTTTTTCCTAGGATTCTTTCTGCCAAAGCTCCTAGGACATCGGCTGCGTCTACGCCGCTAAAGCTACGACACCCGAAAAAAGTCCCCCGAGGCTCGATGGCCCGGGCACAGGATCGGCAAGAAAAAACGCCTAAGGAAAAAGCACGAAACTAATTGAAAACAAATATGCATTAAATATTTACATAAATATAAAGGCCACGAAGGGCCACATATTTGTTTCCTCCCAGCCACTCACAAAAAGTTATTTTTACAAGGGCACCACGGCCCGACTGGTCTTCACGGCAGGTCCAACAGAGGGAGTTCAACTTTGGCTTCGAAGAGGCCCGCCAGCGCTTCTCCGGGCTCCGTCATCGAGTCCTCCAGCGCCAGGAGCTCGGCATCGTCAGCCTCAAGGAAGCCTTCGCTGACAGGGCCGGCGTCAAAGTTCCCATAGTGGGACTTTACGACCGCCAGTGTCTTCTGGACGCCCGTCAGTAGGGCCTCCTTGACCCGGCCGCCGACGCTGCTGTAAAGTGCCTCCAGTCTGCTCCGGAGCGAGACCCTCGAGGGTTCCCCACCGGTGTCGATGGAGTCACACAGCGCGTGTGCTGCCTTCTGCAGTTCCAAATGATCGGCCGCCTCGCCGTCATAAGCCGCCTGCAGAACTGCGGGAGCAAAACATGGAGGCGAACAAAGACGCAACGAGCAACCAAGATGAACAAATCGAAAAGCACGACATTGCACATACCGCCAGCCTCCTCTCGAGCCTTCTGCGCCACTTCCTGGGCCGAGTCCGCCGCGCCAACCGCCAGACGCAATGCCGCCTGAGTTTCACTCAGGTCACGCTCTCTCGTCGCCTCGGCCAGGGCACCCTCCAGCTCCTGTACCCGTGTCGCTGAGGCAGCGGCTCGTCCCTTCGCCTCCATGACCTCCTCCTTCAGGATGGTGTTGTCAACACTCACTTCGGCGAGCTTGGAGGTCACGGCGGCAAGCTCATCCTGGGCACGGGCAAGGGCTTTCCCCTTGAGGTCAAGCTGCTTCCAGAGCCCGAGCCCACCGCGGAGGAAGTGGGACTTGTCCCGAGAGGTGTGCATAAGGTCCTAGAAAAGAGAGAGGAGCGAAGAAGGTAAAGACGACGCTCATACACAGGTAAAGTCACGAAACACGGAGGCTTACCTGAAGCTGGGTCGGGAGCTCTGTCTCAAGGACGTCGGTGATCGCACGGAGACCCGCCGCAGAGCTAAGCCCGAGCTCTTGAACGGCGTCCCATTTGGGAGCCTCAAGGTTGTCCCAGAGCGAGAAGACGGGCGGCGCTTGAGGATCCGCTCGATCCGCCCTCTCGATCCGGGAGGCAGTCAACTCCCGAGGCCGGGGCTGCCTTAGTGCCAATGCCCAGGGGCCTTCCTCACGAGCGGGGGGAGCTCCTGGGTCGACATCCACGACCGTCGAACTCGCGGCGGCAGGCTCCGTGGGGGCGGCATCGGCTGACGCTCCCGAGGCGCCTCCAGAACTAACGACCGAGGCCTCAGGGGCCCGCGTTGGTGCCACCTCCACGTCAGCGACAGGTGCGACGACGGCGGCAACGGCCGGAACTGACCCCTCCCGAAGGAGGAACCTCGGACGCCACGTCCGGACCCGTGGGGGGACGGATTTCCTCGTCCACTGATCGGGCGCTCCCCCGGCTGTGTCGTGGCCCTGCACCTTCTGGACCTTCAGCGGCGAGACCTGGAGATCCGACCCCTGAGCGCTTCCTGAAGCAGAGAAGGAAGAAAGGAACGTTCGTAACAAGATCTCCGACGAAAGAAATAACATGTAAAGACACCTACCTCGTCTTAGGAACCACCCTCCTCTTCTTCGCCGCCCCTGTGCTCGGCGAGACGACGGACGGCGCGGGCTGCGCCAGCGGCGGAGGAGTGGGCGCCACCTCGGCGTCCGGGCAGCCCCGCCTTGAGGCGGGGGCCCTGCCTGGGTGCCAGGTGTCGCCTCGACGTCGCCGTCCCTCGGCAGGGAAGCTTGAGTCAGGAAGGACCCCAGCCCAAGTTCCGACGTCTTGGCGTTGGTCAGCTCCGGCTCCGACGGTTTCCACTCACCACTTCCCCCGCCTTCTGCCGTCGCGCCGATCAACGACGCATCGGAGGGGAGGGTGCGCGGAAACAAGAACCCCGCAGTCCCGCCGGCAGTAGCCAGGCATGGCTCGGGCGCCCGGTCCGGGCCCGTTCCCGGCCTCTCCAGCGAGCCCTCGCGGCCGCTGGAAGGCGGAGCCGTGGCTCCAACAGTCACGCTGCCAAAGACCGCGCCTTCATACACAGTCTTCGGCAGTTTTGCCTGGGGGCTCGGGTCACGTGCCCCGGGACTTCCGTGGGCGGGCGCCGACATCAAGCCTTCGCAGGCTCGTCGGCGCCCACCGCGGGCTTTGTGGCCACGAAGGGCCATTCCAACACCATCAAATCATAAAAATCTTCTTCTTCGTCATCCTCCTCGTCATCTTCATCGGTGAGGGTGTCCTCCTCCGGCTCCCCCGCCTCTTCACGGCGACGACGGCGCTGGGTGGATTCCTCCGTATTCTGAGCTCTCTTCTGCTTCAGCGTCGTCTTCTGGTCCTTCTCCGCCTTCGCCGCCTCATCCCAAAGGCGGTTCTGGGTCCGCTGAACCTTGTCCTCCGAGACAGGCAGAAGGAAAGGTTTCCCGGTCCTCGAAAGACCCTGCGACGAACAAAGAAGGAAATCAGGAAAAAGGCGGAGGAACTGCAAACTCGACAGAGCAGATGACGCTCACTAGCGCGATGAAGCCCGTACGGGGGCGCATGGGTATTAGGTTCAGCTTGTCCCAGGTATGGTAGCCGCCCACCATATACTTAACACGGCGCATGATCTCTTGTTGGCCGATGTCCTGGGACAGCATCGTCGTGCCCTCCCGCGACGTCCCGATGAGCATCTGGTTCAGCACCAGACGACGGTCCATCAGCGGCAGCACCGTCCGCGCATGGAACTGTGCCGCCACGGTGGCTCCGGTCAGACCCCGGTCGCGCAACACCTGGAGCGTGCCGAAGTAGGCGTCCAGATGCTTGGCCTCCTTAGCCGGGCACCCCCACTCCCACTGAGGGAGGGGAGCGATGAACGCCCTTCCCGAATACTTGGGGAAGGCGTCCCCGTCGTTGCGGAGGTAGAACCAGCCGTGGTGCCAGCCCTTGTTGGAGGAGGGGCCTTACAGGGGATGTACATGCTAGAGCGGATCATGAAACCGCAGCCCCCCGCGCGTGGGATCTCCCGCGGCTTCTTTGAACCAGCCGCCTTGGTGTACCAATCGACGCGGGAGATACGGCGCCATAGGTTCCAGTGCGGGGGTGCCCCGAGGTAACCCTCGCACACAGCGGCGTAAATCGAAGCCTGCGTGATGGAGTTGGGGGTGAGGTTGTGGAGCTCCAGCCCGTTGTTGAAGAGCAGTGCCCTGGCAGAAGCGGCTCGGCGGCGACCCCAGTCCGCGCTCGTGGTAAGCGATGAAGCTCACCACGTACCCCTCGTCGGGGTTCGGCTCGTCGTGGTCGCGCGACGGCACGACCCACTCCGGACGCTCCGCGTCGGTGCGGGGGCGTAGGAGCCCCAGTTCCACGAGCCGCTCCAGATCCTCCTCCTCCACGGTGCTGCGAGGCCATGGCTCCAGCCTGAGAATGCCGGCGGCAGCGGCATCGGTGGGAACCGGCGAGGAAGCCATGGCGAGCCGAGGAAGCAGAGCTGTGGAAAGAAAGGGATGGCGGCCGCGGAGGCGCTTCTCACTCGAGCGAGCAACGAAGGCGAGAAGGTGGACGGTGGAAGAAAGAAGGCGAACGGCTGCGCGAGCGAATGGCTAGGGTAGAAAGAAAAAGTCACGAGTTTTTTCTTATATACCCAGGCGGCGGATCGAGTGAGATGCGGAGACCTCGCACGATCCCAGCATCGCCGCCGGCCTCGCGCACGCAAACCGCCTCGACTGCCCCGAATTGTCGCGTCTGTCAGCCTGCGCGTCTCAAAAGGTGAGCCAAATCATTACGTCCGTTCGCCTCGATCCCGCCGATACATTCTCCTTCTCGACGAAGGAACCTTGGGTTCGGACGCCCGTTACGTTCCTAAGGGTTCGAAGACTGGCCCACAGTGGCTCAAACAGTCGCCCCAGGGAAACCGAGTTAGAGACATCTAGTGGATGGATCACGAAAAACGGCCAGTATCCCGACGCCCGAACGTCACAAGGGACATCCCGTGCTGTGTCCAAGTCCCAGTAGTGAGTCGATTACGTGGAATCCCTCCGTGGGAGGCATCAGGCCCTCGGGACCCATCGAAGGGACCCGACATCCACTAATTGACCCACGGGAAACATTTGGAGTGTGCTCAGGCCACTAGCCGACCCCCAACGAACGGGGCACGGACCTCCATTTGGACCAACCCGTTTGTAGCTCACCGGAAATGCCGACTCGTGCCCCAACGGGGAAGTCGAGCAGGACCATACCTTCCTCTTCCCGAAAAAAGAGCGTGAAGGTCGAATTAAAAAGACATGGAAAAACCCGATCGATCTCCGATACGAAAAACAGAGGCTCGGAAATTTACCCTGCTCCTTGGAAAGACTACCAAATGACCTCCCTTACACGATGGGAGGCTTGGGGGCTCCGCTTCCAAGGGAACAACTCCCCTAAATAAATCAAAGAACACCCGAAGACTAATAATCACGATTTTAAGCCTTTGGAGGGATATAACATCCCTCCAATGCCTCGGGGGCTACACCCGGCAGGTGCGCTCGCGCGCACCCACCAGACAAAACAACCTATACTTCATCTCCTCGACAGAAAGAGCCAGCAGTGAACCTGTGGAGGAGTGCCTTCACTCCGCCACAGGCTCGGGGGCCACTGTCGGGTACCAAAGTATGGGGTACCCAACATCGATGCAAAAACACACATTCCCAACACGGCCCGGCCCAGGTATGGCCAGCGGAAGCCCACGAAGGCCGCACTTACGGAGGCCCATGACGGCGCTGCACCAACACCAGCCTACTCTCGGGAAAGCGGCACCCTCGGGCGCCAATTCTACGATTCGCCCGAGCCTCTCCGAGACAGCTCGGGAAAGTGCCACCCTCGGGCGCCAATTCTCCGATTCGCCCGAGCCTCCCGAGAGAGCTCGGGAAAGCGGCACCCTCAGGCGCAACCTCTCAAAAGCATCCAATGCACAGTTGAGGACAGCGGAGCAATCTTGGACCAAAGAGACCTCTCTGACCACTTTACAAACACTGTCCCGTCAGGCGAGATTCTCGACGCGACTGTGCTTCGCACTCGCACGACGGCCATACCACCTGTCAGGATTTCCCTGGCAATGGATTTGATAGGCCTACTACGGCCTTCCCCTCCCTGGTATGGTCTACGGTGCTCCGCCCCGTTTTCCGCCGGAATCTACCAACTACGACTACGACGGTCCAAGCGCCTGACGAACGGGCTACGCAAGACCGGGAAAGGCACCTCCTGCACTGTGCACTCGAAAGGATGAGCACGCCTTCCATCTGGGCCCACCTTACCCTCGGGAAACACTGTCCGAAAGCCGAAAATGCGCCCGAGAGGAGATATCGCCCTGCTCCGTTCCATCACGCCTCCAGGAGTCCCGAGCCTTGGGAGACAACGCCCCGAGACGACCCTCCCCCTTGTCACATCGTGCGGAAGGACAGCCATCAGGTGTGCCCGGTATGACACTACGCCATGCCGTAATCCCGACGACTATTGCCGCCTTGGAACTCACCAAGATCGTACGAACCACTATGGCCATACCCCCGGGATGAGGAGACAAGACCGTAGCTGGCGATAGTCAAACAGAGACAACAACCCCCCAGTGTAACATGCATAGCAATGTACGCGCTGCCTTCTTCCCCTCCCTTGTGACTACAAAAGGGAGAGCAGAGGTCAGCCTTAGAGGAGGGCTCAAGTTCTCAAGCTCTCGCACACACACTCCACACCACGAACAACAACAAGCAATCTGTACACGATTAGACACCCACAAGAGACTTGGGAGCACTTCCCTCTCTCGTCTAGCTTGTAACCCCCTACTACAAGCACCCCAGTGTAAAGCAACACAACTCTCTTCTCCACTGGACGTAGGGCCCTCTTGGCCTGAACCAGTATAAACCCTGTGTCCCCCC
Source organism: Eremochloa ophiuroides (assembly GCA_038502445.1). Classification (NCBI taxonomy): domain Eukaryota; kingdom Viridiplantae; phylum Streptophyta; class Magnoliopsida; order Poales; family Poaceae; genus Eremochloa; species Eremochloa ophiuroides. The sequence goes on from JAHLJS010000009.1 coordinate 36,243,456, forward strand.
TTGCACACCATCCGGAGCCTCAACCGCAAAACACAAAATCACTAGCCGTTGTTAGCACCCGTTAAAACTAGCACCGACAAGCACATACATGAATATTAGCACTGCTGTCCATCCACCGCTCAGGTGTTTGACAGACTGAAAGAACAAAGGGTAAAGAGTTACCATACCCAGATGTTCCTTCTTCGGTCTCACTAATTACCATGTTGGCTTGTTTCTTTTCTGCTTGTTTAAATTTGCGGTCTGGACACGCATTTGCCCAATGCTCTTCACTCCCGCAAACAAAATAGCCACCACTCTTCTTGGTGTTTTTCTTCTTAAATTCAGCAGTCTGTGCAGGCTTTATATTATTGTTCTCTTGCTTGATCCTTTTCTTTTTATTACAGGATGCAAATGTGTTTTTCCTCTGCACCATGTTGGCAGCAGAAGACTCAGCTTCCCTTTCCACGGTTATCTTTTGCTCTCGCCGGCTCCTCAACATCAAGAGTTCCAGTAAACTCAGCCACGCTAAACTCTTATATCTTGTGTTTTAGAGAAGTAGCAAAATCCCTCCAGAATGGTGGCAGCTTAGCAATTATGCCGCCGGCCACAAACTTGTAGTGCAAAACACATGGAAAGTGTTCTAGTTCCTTTGCTATAGCCTGTATTCATGAGCCTGTTCCACTACAGATCGATCTTTGAGCATTTTGTAGTCATACAGCTGCTTCATAAGGTACAACTCACTACCAGCATCGGAAACTCCAAACTTTGCATCAAGAGTATCTCATAATTCTTTGCTTGATGCGCAAGATATGTAGTTTTTCTCATACTTACTATGAAGTGCACTAATCACGGCACCTTCGAAATAGGTTATCAGCAGCCAAGAACTTTCTCTCCTCATCAGGAGTAAATTGTTCAGGATTCCCCTATGTCTCGTGAAAGCAGTTCATAGCAGTCAATCACAACACCATCTTGGCACGTCAAATCATAAGATTTTTGTCATCAAAGGTGTTCGGCTTCAAAGCAGCAGCAAAACCATTGACAGAAAATTGCTTAAGATTAGGTTTTTTGATGGTTAGGAATTTAGGCAATTTCTAAGTCAATTTAATCCAGAAATAAAGTAGCAGAATTATGACGACATATATGTACATGTGTATCACACATTCAAAAGCAACAGCATGTAAGAACGACATACCAATCGAAACAGTAAGTACACAAATTACTGTATAGAAAGGATTATAATTGTACCCAGCGGAGGGTACAATGCCGAGGGCATCGGAGGCTCCATTCGCACTAGTCGACATAGTGCGTTGCTCGAAGGCGTGGACCACAGTCGATGCAGGTAGACGATCACAGTGCAATCCCTTGAACGGTCACCAGTCGATCTGTAGGCAGTCGATCGCCAGCCACCAGGACTATCCTATGAAGACAGTCGATCCTTGCCCGCCAAGAATAGCCGATCGCCACCCGCCGGGAATATCTTAGCCGATCGCCACCAAATAGTCGATGACGAGCGAATTAGTCGATGTCGATGGCGTGACCCATCGATGAAGCGATGAATAGCCGATCAAGACGAGCAGTCTTGCAGATTCGCTCTCCAAAAATCTAATCGCCGCGCACCCCATGCAAGGAATCTCACGCGGACGAGGGTTCTGGAGGCACCTGCTCTCCCGATACTCCGTGCGCACAGAGTTACGGGATGGAGAAGCTCAGGATACAACTCAACAATGAACTATAGTGTTTAGTCGATTTTCCGTCTCATCGCGGATGAACACCAGCGCCTGTATATATAGACGCTGGAACATAGAGGATGAAATAAGAGAGGACCTGGATGTTATGAAGCGTCCATCAATCACCAGTAACTTCCACCACTACCGTAGAAGAGTTACCAATAACAATTACCATAATCATGAGAGTTACTAGTGACCCCACCATAAACATGGCCGTTATCAGTTGGTCATCAACTATATTCGCTTCACCGTTTGTACCAGCATTTATATGGTCTTACGATTTACTTGATTTAATTAAATAAAATATGAACAAATTGATATTAAATCTAACAGCCGCCACTGCAATCACGCGCGCAATCCGTGACAAACCGCGCCCCCACGGGCATTACTATTACGACAGTGTAGCTGTAGCCGCGTGCTGCGAATCGAATACTCGATGACACCCGCTACTACTCGATGACACCCGCTGCCGGATCAATTGTTGATCGTTGCTGCTCTAGTGCTCAACTCGACTGTCGATGCCACGTGCTCGTACATTTGCAGGGCCCCGGTCCGAGCGATGGGCGATCGCGATGTCGCCAACCTAGCAATAGCATTACCAGGACGCCACTCGCGGCTGTATCTAGGAGTAGATAAATCGGAGCTGACACACGCACGTGCATGCTGATCACCCCGGCCGCGAGAAGCACAGTGAGCTCTAGTAGTAGTAGTACTCCAGCCTCTACGGACCACTCTTACCTTAGGCCAACCGCACTCGTCGTCTTATATTTTCATCCTTAAAGAAACATTCTATCTTGATCATCGAGATTTTCTCCTCTATACTAGTTTCTCTCGTACTCATCTATCCTCTATATCTCTCCGCTATAATTTGTTTTCCTTTTTTTATCCCACTCTCTCACTTCCCTCCCCGCTCTCTCTCTCGGCTGGGGACGGCGTGTGGCCACCTCGCTGGTGCGGTGGCGGCCGGTAGGGCGAGCGCGGCTCCGGTGCGGTGGCGCAGGGATCTGAGCAGGGCGCGGCGCGGGAGGAGCACCAGCCGGCGGACGAGTGGGCGGTGGGCGCGGCTCCGGTGCGGTGGCACGTGGGCGGCGGGCGGCCGGCGGCCGGCGGACGAGCGCACGGGCGGCGGGCAGCCCTCCCTCTCCCTTCCGAGCATGGCTCCGCTCCTCTCCTCGGCCGGCGGTCTCTGGAGCTGGGCGCGGAGGTGCTCGGGCCGAGCCGGCGGAGCTCGCGCGCCGGCGAGCTCGGCGCGGTGGAGCTCGCGGGCCGGCGAGCTCGGGGCCGGGCCGGCGGAGCTCGGCGCGGGCGCGCTCCTCCGGCTACCGTCAAGGATGGACCGGGGCAGAGGCGGCGCAGGACTGACGGACCTCGCGCGGACCTCCGGCCGTCGTCGAGGATGGGGGCGGAGGGGCAGGGGCGGACCTCCCTCCGACGTCGGCTTGACCCCTTCCCTGCTCCCTCTGCCGGCGGCGAACGCGGCCCCCTCCATCTCCCCATTCTCTCTTTCCCGGTCCCACGCGGGCCCCGCACGCGCGCGGAGCGGACGTCCGGCATGGCTGTATTCTTCCCGGACGAGCGCGGGTTCCGGACGGCGTAGCGGACGCCGTTGCAACTCTCCCGTCCGACGTGGAATCCTCTACGCATGCGGAGCGGACGGCGTAGGGGACCCAGTGCGGTTGGTCTTATGCGGACCACTCTGACCCTGCTTACGATAGTCGCCTGCTGCGTCCATGCCACACACACCGCTGCTGCCTGCTTGTTGATCGACGGGCGGGGCACGGGCATGTGCATTGCTGGCTTGGGGCTGCACACTATTGTAAACACAGCCCTGCGCGATAGCTTTACCGCTGCCATCATGGATGCCAATCTGCTAGTGCCAGCCCGCCCTGCCGGCCAACGCACCCACCCATCCATGCTGCTGATCGATATCGGCACTGTTTGGATCAGGGGATACAGCTGGTTTAATCTAGTTTGAGCTCAACTAGCCTAAAAGTATCAAACAGAAGGATTAGAGTGGGTTATTTGCAACTAACGCACCCCAAAAAACTAGACTCTCCAAGAGGTGATTATTTGTGCTAGTTCAGATGAGGACCATGCTTTCCTCTCACATCTAGCCACACTGTGATCCATGCAAATTATTGGAAAAATACTTTTTTTATCAATCTAACTCTTGGATTCAAACAACACATGAGGTAGAGCTAGTTGAGAGTTTGTTTGCAGCTATATAAACTAACTCTAACCTCTAGTACAGTTAGAGGATCCAAACAAGGTCATCGTCCTTAAGGATGGCAATATAGAAATGGATATCCAAATTATCCGCATTCGTATCCGTTCGAATTGTATATATGGATATCCATATCCGTATCCGTTTTAAAATGGATATCAAAGTGGATACATCCGTATTCGTATTTTATTGTTTTCTCTATCCGATTCCAGATCCGTATTCGGCAATATCCGGCAATATCCGTATCCGAATAGAAAATAAGGTACCATAAACTTATTTAAAAGTTTTCTCTTCATAATAAATGAACAATTATTTAATTTTATTATTACTAATAATGCATGTAACATATTTAATAGTATATACAAAATTAAATTAAGTATTAATTTTAAATTATTAATGATACATAAAGATTAACTAATTTTAGCACTTTTATAATTTAGGTTGTAAGGAAAATGGACCCTAGGTCCATTTATAATAGATTTTGGTGTTTGATGATCAACATGACCAATATTGGACTAATTATTTTACAAGTGTTTGTTTTGAAGTTCAATAGGATGCAAAAGTGTTTTGGACTTAAGCAACGGTGTGATCCAAGTGATCAACATCTCAAGTAAGACATTAGAAGGCGTGCCGAAGTCAAGTGAAGAGAGGTTTTGGTTTCCCTCTCCCTCCTGCCGAGCTTGCGAGGCAGGATTCAGCGATTTCTGGAGGTGTCACTATGGAAAACATGCACCGGACCTCAAAGATCATGCACAAGTCCAAGACACGAGATGGAACCAAGTCGGACAACAAGATTATGAAGAAACGGAGTCAACCGGACAAAACAAGAGCGTCGGACGCTAAGAATCAAGGGCGTCGGACCAATGTTTGGAGTCCGACGGCCCCAGATAGTTCCTCTGGCGCGGAAGGCGTCGGACGCTGAGGTTGAAGATCGTCGGACTAAAGGACGTTCGTCCGACGGTGCCTGAGAGCAAGAGAAGGCGTCGGACGGTATGAACAGTTGAACGTCGGACCAATCGGCGTCTCAGTCCGACGGTTCTAGAGAACATCAGAGAAGAAAAAAAGGCGTCGGACGTCGTCCGATGGAGAGCGTCGGACCAATGTTTATCGTCCGACGGTCTTGGTGGCCCACCTGTCAGCGACTGCATCGCGTGGTACAACGGTCGAATTGGGAGAAGCGTCGGACGCTAGAGGAATGGTTCGACGCCCCTGCATCGTCCGGTCCGACGGTTCGCAGAGAAGCCCATTGAGTGTTCCAACGGCTACCTTTGCTTTGGGGCTTATATATACCCCTCCAACCGGCTATGGAGTGGGTGGAGAAGTGAGGGATCATTCCAAGGTTGTTGCTACACCATTCTAAAGCTCTCCACTTGCATAGTGCTTAGTGATACACTTGGTGATTAGCATAAGTGCTTTGCGAAGTGCTTAGGTTGATTAGACCACTGCTTATGCGCTTGCTCTAGGTTGTTGCCTAGTGTTTAGTGAGGTTTGCATACCTCCAACTCACTGGTGCTTGCGTGCACCGTGCTTGTACTCGGCGGGGCTTGTAGTCTTGCGAGACCACACCGACCGCGCTTGTGGTGTGGCCGCCACCGTGTACCGAAGGGAACAAGACCCGCGGCGGTTTGGCCGGAAGCTTGATAGTGAAGAAGTCGGGGAGCATCCGAGGAGAGGCTTGCCTTGCGAGGCACACCGGAGACCCACTTGCGTGTGGGGAACACCCGGGGCTATCCACGGAGTGACCCGACCGGGAACTTGGCCCTTGCGAGGCATTCCTTGCGAGGGGCTCCAACGAGGACTAGGGGGAAGTTTGAGCGCTTCTCGATACCTCGGTAAAAATACCGGAGTCGTCGACGGGAGTTTGCATCTCTACCTTATCTTTACCTTCCGCATTTACATTACTTTTTTGGTTGTGTGCTTTACCTTTCTTAGCTTAATTGATAGGCTAGTTGATAGGGTTGGAACCTAAGTTGCATAACTCTTTTGCGATAGAGATAGCAACACACTTAGCAAAAACTTAGTTGCATATTGGATAGTTTACTTTTGTATAGGTTTTACTAAGGTTAAGAAAAAGAGGCCATAGATTAGAAGTAAAGTTTTTAGTCGCCTAATTCACCCCCCTCTTAGGCGTCACGGTCATTTCATAGGTTAATCTAGTATATTTGTGCTTTTAAATTATTTTAATCCTTTACTTTATTTATTTATTTATTAATATAAATTATTTTATATAAATTTAAAATTTCATAATAAATATTTATATAAATATAATATTGATTGATATATTTATTTATTAAATATATATAGGTAACTAGATTATTTTTTTGCTATCCTTGTCTATGCTATATACACAAATACTTTATCTCTAGTTTTACGTAATTTTAATACTAATTATAAGTTAAAATGGCTATTTGTTTTCTACCATTTTTATTTAAACTTATTCACTTGATCTATTATTTTGTTCAATATTATCTCTTATAATGTAGTTTACTTCGCTCTTAGAGATGAATTAGAAGTGTACTTTCACTTAGTTCACTTTCGTTAACGATGTACTTAATAATAAAGAGGAAATTATTTTCTTGGCCCTGAAAAAAGTTTGACTTAGTTTCTTGGTTCTGTTTTCCTCAACAAATTTTATTCATGTATGTTAAATTTCATAATGTACCTTTTGAGTTAGATCGAGTAAATATCCGATTTCGGATCCGCATTCGAACCATCCGTTTTGTATTCGTATTTAGAAATATCCAAATCCGTATTCATATTTGAATTAAAATGTGATAAAAGATAACATCCGGATTCGATTCCATGCGTATCCGATCCATTTTCATCCTTAATCTAATCGTCCTGGTTGGCTTCTGCGTTGGCACATCGTCGAGTCGATATCCACGCGCGCGTGGTGCGGTGCATGCAACTCTGCTGCTGCGTCGTCTGCTGTTTGGTGGAGGCAGTAATGCTAGGACTGAACAGTGACGGAGCTGGAATTCAAAAGTTGAGTATTCCCGCTTCCACATTAAAAAAAATACCACATCCATAGGTTTTAAAAATAATAATAGCAGTACTTTACCGATAATTAAAGTCACAAAAATAGTCCAATAATAAATTGTTCAACAAATCGGCTCTAAAATATGCATGAAACAAACAAATAATTTCACTGATGTAGATCCTAACTCCACCTTCTGCTCTATCCTACGAAGTCCTCAAATCAATTGATTTCGATTTGTTCTTCATTTTGCAAACCAATACCAATACTATTACTGCAATAGATATGACAGCAAATCAGTAAACTAGTAAACTATGTCTCTAAACCAATTTGCAACCAAGAATCCAAGATCCAAAAACTGGAGAGTACGAAGAATACACACCTGGTGTGGACCGTGTGGTGTTGCCGGCCGCCCCAGCGCCGGAGAGCCCCTGTGGTCAATGCCGCGGCCGCTCTTGCTCAGCCGGCGCTGCTCCCCTGCTGGCTGCTGCTCGTTGCTGCCTTGCGGCTGGTGCTGGCCACGCGCGGCATGCGCCACCGGACGCAGCCTCGCCGCCCGCGTGGCGTGTGTTGCCGGGCGCAGCCCGCTCCGCGCTGGCCCTAGCCTCGCCGCCTGTGCTGGCCACAGCCTCTGAGCCATGCCACCTCGCCTCGCTGCCCACGCGGCATGCGCTGCCAGACGTAGCTCGCTCCGCGCCGGCTGCAGCCTCGCTGCCAGCGCGGCGTGCGCCGCGGGCCGCCACCTAGGGTTTGCCCACGAGGCGTCGAGGCCGCGACTCTACCTCCGTCAGTCCGACTCGGCGGTTCCGTGCGTGACCGTGACCGTGACCCGTGAGGCATGAGAGTGACGAGGTCAAGGGAGTGTGGATTCTGGAAATTGAGATGGAAAGGCTGAATGGACCAACTGGGCTGGCCTGAGAAGGGGGAGCGTTAGAAGCCAGGCCAAACGGCCGTTTGTTTTTGCTGTTTTGGGCTCAAATGCCGCGAAAATATCGCAGAAGATAGTATTATATATATATATATACAAGTATATACACATATATATTTAAAGGTATGTAAAAAAGTTACGTATTCCCGGGAATACAGGGAAATACCCCTAGATCCGGCCATGGGACTGAACCTGGGACTAGTATCGTGGGACTAGTAAGGATGGAAACGGATCGGATACGCATGGAAACGAATTCGGATGTCACCTTTTACCACATTTTAATTCGAATACGAATACGGATTCGGATCTTCCCGAATACGAATACAAAACGGATGGTTCGAATGCGGATCGGAAATCGGATATTTACTCGATCTAACTCAAAACGTACATTATGAAATTTAACATACATGAACAAAATTTTATTATTAAGTACATCATTAACGAAAGTGAACTAAATGAAAGTATACTTCTTATAATCTTTAAGAGTGAAGTAAACTAAATTATAATAGATAATATTAAATAAAATAATAGATCAAGCGAATAAATTTAAATAAAAATGGTAGAAAACAAATAGCCATTTTACTTTATAATTAATATTAGAATTACGTAATTATCACACAACTAGAGATAAAGCATTTGTGTATATAGCATAGACAAGGACAGCACAAAAAATAATATAGTTATCAATATATATTTAATAACTAAATATATCAATCAATATTATATTTATATAAATATTTATTATGAAATTTTAAATTTATATAAAATAATTTATATCAATAAATTAATTAATTAAAGGATTAAAATAATTGAAAATGACAAATATATTATATTAACCTAAATTATAAAGTGCTAAAATTAATTAATCTTTATGTATCATTAATAATTTAAAATTAATATTTAATTTATTTTTATATATACTATTAAATATGTTACATGCATTATTAGTAATAATAAAATTAAATAATTGCTTACTTATTATGGAGAGAAAACTTTTAAATAAGTTTATGGTACCTTATTTTCTATTTGGATACGGATATTGCCGGATATTGTCGAATACGGATCTGGAATCGGATAGAGAAAACACTGAAATACGAATACGGATGTATCTACTTTGACATCCATTTTAAAACGGATACGGATACGGATATCCACATATACAATTCGAACGAATACGAATGCGGATAATTCGGATATCCGTTTTCATATTTCCATCCTTACCGCACTAGTATCGTCGGCGTGGATGCCTTTCACTTCTCTGTGCAAGCGCCGGGCAGCAACTGCATGCATGGGGGAACAGTCAGAAAGGGCCCGCCCTCAGATAATCGATGCACGTACCCGCATAGGCCGGCCTACTGTACTTGCTACTGCATGCAGGCCTGCAGCTCTCCACATGTCTAATGACACATGCATGGATCTTGTCTAGGAGTATTGCTTTCCATGTGTTCTAGTGCTTTCTACATCCCCCCCCCCCCCCCCCCACCCAAACCCAACCCCCACCCACAAAAAAAATGAACGGAGTCAAATAATCTAAATTCTGAACAAATATATATGAACTAATATAAAAAAGTCTAAATTTTAAAGAAATTTTAAAACACATGCACCTCTACTGTTTTATTAATCAATCTTCACATGTGATTGGGGGGACAAAAGCAAATAATTGCACTAGCACACATTTTGAGGATAGCATATCCATTCATAAAGCTAGAGTTCTATCGTTTTTACAAAAAATAAGCTCTAGCATTTTAGAAGTATAAAGTATTCTATCTAGTCTAGTCTTCTAGACAAATGGATTACTAACAATTAACATCTGCTCATAGGAGTATTCATAAAGCCTGTGATGAGCTCAGCTGCTGATAGAGGTTGCTACAGAAGTGCAGATTGGTGCAGTACTGCATTATTGCAGGCAGGCTTAAAAAAAAATAATATGCAGTAATTTCCTTTTTCTTTTTTCTTTTAAAAATGAAACAGTATAACGGAATACTCATGAGTGAGAGCGCAAGATACTCCAATTTCCAAATAGTAAGAAACAACGTAAAAGAAATATTGGCTAGATATGAACTTTGTTTCTCCTGGTGGAGCATATGCATATACTACCTGACATGATGCGAGTGCCCGCATCTTCCAGAAATTACTTTTGTTTGGATATTGGGAAACGAGGGATGATGGGATAGGGATAGGGATAGGGAAATAGATGGATGCCTAAAATTAAATGAGCCATGAAAAAATGACGGTTAGGATACAATAATATCCCTATGAGTGCTCGCATCTTCTCGAAATTACTTTACGATTTAATAGTACTATTCTTTCAGCTGAACTGTACCCGACAGCTATGCACTGTGGTAAATTTGTCTATTCGACAATCTCAAGGTCTATCGCTCTAATTTCTTAAAGATGGTCATAAGGGCAGGATGTTGTGCAGGTATCCGGACAAGTGAGCGTATGTGCATACATGTAAGAGGGTGGTGTATCCCTCTACAACACAGTATCTATAGTGATTTTGTTATGAACCGTGAGATATGTCAACTCTCTTCTAGAGGCGCTCAACTCACAGAGACATAATTTACGTGCATGTATTCGTAAGGGTAAATGTGGATGCATGTACATAAACATTTTTACTGTGTTTTAATTACAAACAAAAATGAACTTCATTTCTGGTTCACTCCTAGCTGGAGTACATGTTAAATATTCTCTCTTTTGACTCCAAATTAATTTGGAAGAAAAAAAAGAGCCAAAATAAACATTCAATATAATTTATAGAGGACAAAAAGCTAAATCTGAACAAGAAATTACAAAACACAGTAGTTTGATTTTCTTATGTTGGAAAAAAGTACCTAATAAAATGCTGGTGTGTTACCATAAGTTAAGTTAAAGAAAACAATTCATCTGGTTCACTCGCTCATAGGCTAAAATTTAATACATTGATCTTACAGATCTACACTGTCATGATATAAAAAAATAAAGAACCTAATACATGTAGGGAAAACATGAAAAAAAAAAACATAATATATAATTCAATCATGTGTTACTGAGGCATGCGTAGAGCTATCCAATTGTGGCACTATTGTCTTACCACATAGAAAAATCATATTGATTCCAATTTTGTGGATCGATGAATTTTGTTTGTGGCCTAGGGAAAGAGCATATTCCAATAATTGAGATTATGATGAAATAATTGTATCTTTTTTATAAGTTACATGTAATTGATCTAGAAGTTTTTCTATGTGCATTTATGGGAAACTCGTAAGCAGTGCAACAAACACTAGTTTGCCCTTTTTTTTCTTTAGGAAAAACTAGTCATAGGCAAATACAAACATGGCTGATAGGAGTTCGGTAGAGTGGCATGGATTGAAGACCTGAGATCAGAATTTTTTTTAGCCTTAGTGCTGATTCAATTATTTCTTTGGGAAGGGCTTGTGGTGGCAATGTGTTTGGAGCGAGGGTGGGACTACTAGCCAATAGCTGTTTGAGGCAATAGTGCTTCAAGCATACATTCGTGTGCGAGGATGTTTTAGAGGGAGGGAGAGGTAAGTACAGATCCACAAGAGATGGTGCACTATGATGCAAGTTTTAAGTTTACAGGTGGGTTAACAACTAAATAACATGTGAGAGATTTAGACAATGGTTTTATCGAGGAACAAAGCTCACTCAAGAGAAACCGAAAGCTAACTTGATTTGACCTCGACATATCTGTTCGTTTGAAATAGATTCAGCTTATTTTCAGCCACTGCACAGTATTTTCCTCTCAGAACAATTCAGCCCAGCCAAATTTCAACTTAGCCAAACAGAGTAATAGGGAGTGATTGAAAAAAAAGAGAAGAGGCAGACAACACATTTATAATAAGGAATTGGTCGATGATAGCTATACGTAGTAAAGTCCGTGGATATGGGATGCAGTAGAGTACGTGGGAGGTGCAAGGAGAGTGGACAATTACAAATTTATTATCGAAGACATAAAAACTATTCTATCTATGAGAGTGATTTAGGGACTTTGGTATCTTTAGGCAACCGACGAATAAGCAAAGACAACAATAGCAACGGCAGTATATCTCGTGAAAGCGAGCCACAAGGGCAATGGAATCGGAGGAGGTCCATTCATGCCTTTAATTTCCTCCCTGCAGCAGTATCTGTGTTGGGTTGAAAAGCAGAGAAAGAGACATGCTCGTCATTGCACCTGCTCACAAGTTGCAGCAGCAATAGTAGTGCTGTCGCTCGCGATTTCGATCGACGACCGCGACGCCAAGAAAGCGCCGCTGCTGCGCGCTGTGGGTGGTGCTTGCCCTGGCCGTGGCTGGCATGTGCCGTGCCGTGGCGTGCGTGGGGACCTTTCATTTGGCGTTTATTGCGGCGTGTGGCAGCCCGTCTGACGGGACGGCAGCGGCAGCGGCAGGCAAATCTGCCGTCCCATCTCCTGCTCCCCCGCACAGACAATCTGCGCAGGCGGTGAAATCAAGGCGACAATAATTTTTCCACGTACGGACGACGTAGCCATAGCCAGACAGCAGACATGTGGACTAGGCAATCTACGGTGTGTATTCTTCTGATCTTGTGCTAATCCGTTTGGGCGTTTGATGTTGCAGCAAACCGTAGAATTGATGATCATGACAGTGACCCAGCCGTGAATCAGGTCCAAACGAGAATACTGTGTAGAGGCCGGAGTTTTGGTCAAAAAGATAAAGAAAAACGGTTGAGCATGCAGGGCAATGCAAACAGCCATTATTTGGCCGGCTTGGCTAACACGTCAGGACATCCCCTCACTAAGTAAGACAATTCTGATGTAACAGATGACCTGCACCCATTAATTAAATTCCTACTCCTAGCTAGAAGCATGGACTTCTGCTAATCAGATCTGCATAGCTACCTAGCAATCTAATGCCGGTTCATACTGTGACGTCCTTGTCACAGCTTCGGCTATCTTTCCTCATCGTGTGATGTTTACGTGGCCACATTTTTCAGGCTGGCCGGCCATGTCAATGTAGTGCTGGAATAATAGAAAGCTCATCCCGGCCGGTGTCGTGTTCGTGTAAGGATGGCCGGGGGTGCCTTTCTTTCAATTGCCGTGTGTATATATCCACTTGCGGTCTTGACATGATGATTGTGACGTGCTCTCCCTATCCACGACGTACTACTACACGGCTTTACGTCCGGCCACCAGACCTCAACGTCCATTCCAAGCTGTCACGCTAGCTTCCCTTGCGTCTGTTCAAAATGTACGCCCACGGCATCATCAGGCGTCATCTTCAAGACAGAAAAAATACATTGTTCTTAGCGGCATGCATGTCCGTCTCAGGATTCCATTCAAACTAGCTAGTGGAGCTGCTGTCCCTTAGTATCATTATAAGCCGATATCTTTTAAGAAAAGAGAATATATTAATATCATCCCAGCTTCTACATCAACAAATATATGTCACTGATTATAAGCCGATATCTATAAAATAGAAATAAATGTACTAATTGCGTACGCCACATGTACATCAGCTAGTCCAAGTCAGTGTGGATTAGCTCGGAGCTGTGTTACAATGTCGATTCAGTTGAAAGGTCCAAATAAACAGCCTAGCTAGTATATATCCTTGACATGTCTCAATAAGAAAAAGCTAATAACGACTGCTGGCACTGCAAATAAAAATCATGATGTCCAACCTACTCATCTGGGATCTGGCCATGGCATGTCCATGCCTCATTTATCGTTTTGTTCAGTAGTTGCCTGTCCTCTCCCGGCCCACACAGGCAGCAACATGAAAATCAATTCAGGAAAAGTAAACTGTAATGGTATGATCGATTTGTACCGATCACGTTAGTGCAGCGCATCTATAGTCGTCCGACGACAAGGCTAGACATGGGCACCCACTGCTATAGATAGCCAAACGGACGGCACGGCACTAACACGGCACGGCACGCCCGTGGCACGGCACGAGTCGGCACGAGCACGACATGGCACGTGTGCCTACCGTGCCGTGCCTGGCGTGCCACCGTGCCAGCCAGCCAGCACGAGCATGACACGGCTAGCGCTGGAGCGTGCCATGCCGTGCCGCTGAGCACGGCAGCACGCCAGTACCCCGTGCCGGACCGGGCACGTTTCACAAGTTATATGTCAAAGAGCTCAGAATTTATAGCAGGTTTTAACTCAAAATTATGACAACTCAAAATTCATACTAATTTCACACTTCCCAATTCACAGCACAGCCAAAGGGCCCACAGATCAAAAATAACACAGAAAACAACAGAGATAGCCAAAATAAAGGAGCTTGTGCAATGGCTGCCTCATTAAAAAGCTGTCTAGGTAAAACTCACCCTTGTGAGAAACCCTAGACAGGGAAAAAGAGTGCAGCCAAGCTCCTGATTAGTTCAATGTTCATTACATCACAGCCCACCAAGGTTCAAAGAGTTCAAGTCCTAATTACTATTACAGACCATTAGTCCATTACATCAATGCCTAATCGAGATAGAGATGCTCAAAGGCATCACAAAGCTCCTTGTTCTCCACCATATGCTGTAGCCGTGCTTCTGCCGCTTCCCAGTCCTTGATGCATGTCAGGGCCTCCACAATTTCAGGGTTCAGCCGTCTCCGTCGTTCTTCGATGATCCTGCCAGTTAAGCTGAAGGCTGCCTCTGAAGAAATGGTTGAAACAGGCACACTAAAAATGTCTTTAGCAAGGGTAGAAAGAACAGGGTAAGTAAGCTTATGCTGATGCCACCAATGCAAGATGTTGAAGTCATCATCCCTCTGACTAACTGTGTCACAGTCCAAGTATGCAGTGAGTTCAGAACCAGAACTATTAGATGATGAAGATGCTGCATGAAGCAAGGCAGTAGCAGACATATTCCTAGACAGATCAAGAGTACCAAGAAGAACATCATCAGCATCATCATATATCTCATCCCAAACAGTTCTTTTCTTACCAGATATGGTTGTAGGGGCAGCCCTTTTCTCCCTAACAGAGCCATACAGATCATCATATTTATGATATAGTTTGAACAGAAGAGATCTAGTGTCAACCAACTTAGAATTGTAATCAGCATCAGTAATCAAAGACAACTTCCTAAGCACAGCATTGAAACCTTTAATCTTAGCTCTAAGATCCAAGATAAATGCAATACAATACAGAGGAGGTATGGCTTTCTAGTATTTATTGTATTTATCAATCATAGGTTGGACAACAGCTCTAATATGTTCATCATTTTGAAACTTATGCAGGTGTAATGCAATCCTAACAATGTGATGAACCATAAGTGGAGCAGTAGGATAATACACACCAGACAGATCAACAGTTGAGTCATAAAAAAGTTCAAGAAAAGACATGATTTTAGTAACTGAAGCCCAATGATCATGAGTCAATAGAAAAGCACAAGTTCTACCTCTAGGCCAACTGGATTCAATAAAAGTATGAAAAGTTTCCTTGTGAGGTAGCAAATGCTTAAGCATCAGATAGGTAGAGTTCCACCTAACATCCATGTCCAATCCAAACTTTCTAGGTCTAATAGCAGATGCCATGCAGTAACTCTTATATGCAACAATTCTTTGATTAGAAGAGTTAATGAATGATATTGCAGTTCTAAAAGCATCAAGCATAGGATCAACAACAGCTAGAGCCTCCTTAACAATCAGGTTAATGATATGACAAGCACAGCGTTGATGCAAAAACAGATCAGCACGCAAATACTGCTTAAGTACAGGTTTCAGTGCATCCATTGCTTTGTTATTAGCAGAGGCATTGTCCAAAGTTACAGAAAACACCTTGTTCTATATACCATAATCATTCAGCACATTAGTAACACGTTCTGCAATGTTCTCAGCATTATGTGACACATCAATAAGCCTTAACCCAAGCACCATCTTTTCAAGTTGCCAATCAGCATTAATGTAATGTGCAACAACAGACAAGTAGTCCTCTTTAGCATTTCCAGACCAAATATCAGAAGTTATAGCAACAGAAGTAATAGCATTATTCCTCAGAGCATCAATCGGGTTATCCCTCTTTTCAGTGAAGTATTTAAAAAGATCTCTTGTTGTTGTTTGCCTAGAAACATTTTTATATGTAGGGTTATGAGCCTTAGTGATGTACTCTTGCCAAGCCTCAAATTCCCTAATACTGAGGGGAAGGTCTAGCCTAGCAAGCAAACGAACAAGTTCAACACGAACACGCTCAGTAGAATAATCCCAATTACGAACAGAGCCATCCCTAGTGAAAGTAATGTGGGATTGGGCCAAGCGATCTTTCTCATGCTTTTTAGGGCAATCCTTCTGATGACGAAGGAGATGGCCAGTCCCAAACTTAGAGCGAGCTGTGAACTCCTTATGGCAGTGATTATAGATAGCACCATACCTGACAGTCTTACCATTTTCCTTCCTGAAGAGCTTCTGAAAGTCGTCCCAGCATTGAGAGGTAGAATTGCGAACAGGACCCAACCCGTCGGCGTCCGCCGCGTCACCTTCATTTTGCCCCGCCCCTTCGCCGGTTGCATTTGCCTGGTCGTCACCGGCAGGGCCGGTGTTGCCGGCAGCAGCCATCTCAGAAGCGGTGCAGTTGAAGATGCGCTCGGCCTCGGCAATAGCTGCAGTATCACGGCCGAAGAGCACCTCGGCGTCACCAGCGATGTCGTCCTCGTCATCTCCGCGCATACCGCAGAGGTGCAGCTCGTCGTTCATGGTCATGGACTGACCGTCTGGACTGATCACCTCAAGCTCGTCGTCCGACATGTCGTCGCCGCCGGCCTCCGGTCCCTCGACGGCTACAAAAGAGGGAGTTAGTGTCAAGATCAACACGAAAAGAATAGATCTCTTACCAAATAAGGGAGATCATTCCTTTTAAGCCGGAGCACCGGAGATGCTAGCAACAACGGCGACGTCGTCGACGTCGAACTTCGGCAAAATGGTACCTCAACGCATCGCGGAGCCCATAATATGCCGGAGAACAACGACGACGACAACGACCGAGGCGAGACAGAGAAGAGGACGAATGGGAGATGTCGAGGACGAGGCTACATCACCCACGAGAGGGCTCAGGGAGGAAGAAGAGAGGTAGAGACGGCCGATCCGTCACTCCCTTGATGCCTCCACTGCCACCGACGCCGGCTCCAAGCCACCGGCCGGCGGGAAGAAGAGGAGGATTAGGGTTTCGAGAGAGGCGGCGACTGCTCGAGAGAGGAGAGACCGAGAGAGGCGACAAAATGATTTAGGGTTTCAGCGTTTCGCCCCCCCCCCCCCCCCCCCGGTGTCGCTGCCTTATATGCGGGGGCCGAATCGGCCGCGGAAACCAACGATCGGATGGGGGCGGGGGGCGCATCCAACGGCCGTCGTGCCGCTATCGTGCCGCGGCGCCGTGCCGAGGCCGTGCCGGCCGATAGGGCGTGCCGTGCCCGGGCCGGGCCGTCGTGTGCGCGCGCGTACACGGGACGACCACGCCAACGGGCCGTGCTAGCACGGGCACGGTTCTAGCGGGCCCGGGCCGTTTTCGGGCCGTGCTTTCTAGTGTCGTGCTCGGGCCGGCCCGAAAAAAATGGCCCGTTTGGCCATCTATACCCACTGCACACTATACACTAGTACTACTGGTGTCTACTGGTCTCAAAGTGACGGGATCATGGGAATGGATGCCAACGCGTGTCGTAGACTTAAGACCGACTCATCTGGTATTCATCACCGTCGTACTAATCAATGGCGACCTACCTAATTGACGGGTACTGTACATTCCTTTAGTTTAGATTCAGATATCAAATTTCAGGTGTCTTTGACCAGGAGAAACGGATGGGGGTGACTACAACTGCAAGGACCACCTAAGTGGATAAGCAGATTTCACAACATGAACTTTGTGCCTGGTTTGCGTTTTCGCTTCCTGGTTCCTGTTGTGTTAGCCTCTCTATGGACCTAAGATTAGGGCGTGTTTGGCTACCGCTAAGTTTACGGCACGCCGCGAGTGTAACGGACGTTTCGTCTGCCACACAACTGGCGAGTTCAGACGCCCAAAATGAACCGGCGATTGCGGCAGCTACCAAAACTTTGGCAACATGCAGCGCGGGCGTTTGGCAGTTGGGGCGTGCCACTGTATTGTGTCACGGTTTGGAAGCAATCCAAACATGTCCTTCAATCTTCATCACATTTCGGCATAGAGATGACCTATATCTAAATTTCCTTAGCCATTGATTGATGTGTTAACCAAAGGGAGAGTCTAAACTGATTAATCTTGCCTACCAGGCTATGACCTTTAGGAAGGAAAATTAAAGGAGCGGCAACTTATGGCCATGAACCAAACACGTCCGAAAATATTCATCCATTACCATTGTTTCCCAATGGCTGGCTGGGATGCAAGGTTGAACCGTGATAGCAAACTATACCGTCAATGTCACGACAACTTGTGTGGTCCTATAGAAGAAAAGAAAAAAATCATGAAATATACATCAAATCCTAGTGGAAAAATTATCCATTGTCACATTTGTATTTCACATGACAGTGGCGGGCTCAAGATTTAGAACATGGATATTCAAAAATTTCAAAGGGATAAAAACATTTTTTTCCTAAGTTTTTAGCATGTACATTTAATTATAGCATGATAGAACTACTTGTATAATAGATAGAGGATATATACCAAAGTTAAGTATATTTTAGATTCATAAGATTGATCATAATTAACTTGAAAGTGTATAGCATATAGAAGTCCTTTGAAAAATATGATACACAAGGATGTAATTGAGTTCATAACCAATCAGGTCATACATAGATTCGGCATCCCTCAAACATTAACTACATATTAAGGGACAATTTTCTGTCTAAGGAAGTAAGGGATTTTATCGAAACATATAATATTAAGTTGCTCGATTCATCTCCATGCTATGCCCGAGCTATTGCATGGTAAGATTGAGTTTAGTAACAAGAGTTTAATCAAGCTCATTAGAAAAAGACCGAGGAAAACCCAAGGAGGTGGCATGAGGTTTTGTCTAAAGCTCTATGGGCACATCATATTTCAGGACATGATGCTACAAATGTTACACCGTTTGAGCTAGTATACGGTCAATAAGCTGTGTTACCCGTTGAAGTAAATTTGGATGCATAGAGGCTTGCTAAGCAAAATGATCTATATGTTGTTATGTATCATGATATGATGATGGATAATATCGATGAGGTGACCGGTAAGAGATTAAGGCTCTCAAAAAAATGGAGAAAAATAAGCTCAAGTTTCCAAGGCACACAACAAGAAAGTCAAAAGCAAATCATTCTAGATTGAAGCTTTGGTATAAAAAACTATACTCCCACTTAGGATGAATAGCAACAAATTTGGCAAGTGGTCACCTAGTTGGGAAGGTCCTGATAAAGTGATCAAATTCATATTCAAAAATTCTTATATGTTGGAGACTTTGCAAGTAAGAGATTCCTAAGAGCAATCAACGAGAGGTACTTGAAAAAGTATTTTCTAAGTGTTTAGCAAGAAGCCTAAATGCTCTTCAAATATGGGACGATACATGTATCGCCTTTAGAGCAAAAATGGTTGATATATACATCATCTTTAGTCGCTAAGTAGCCAATGGGATGGGTATCATCGCTATTTAGATTTGTGTTATGTTTTTAGGTTCATCCCTCATCCACCTAAAAACAGGGGGCATATGTCGGCATTTAAAATTGTACCAAACAGGACCTTGGTCATCTCCGGCAAGTCGTCCGCATCATGGACATGTTGGTAGGCAAATGGTGCAACAAAATAAAAAGAAACACATATGGAGAAGGAAGCGAGCAAGGCGAGTCGTAGCCCATCCGTCTTATCCGGTTCTAGGAACCGGCTTAGCCAGATTTTTTCCCCCCGAACCAGCTTGGCCCGGTCACCTAACCGGCTAAGCCGGGTCCCCTCTACAAGCCTGTCGAGGCAGCTATCTGAGCCCGCATAAACCGGCTTAGCCATGTTCTGAACCGGCTAAGCCAGATCCGCCTCAACGATTTAGTTTTCAAATAGGGTTTTGGCATGTTGTCGCCGTTGGAAACTTGAAGAACATGTTCTGTATATATGAGAGGATAACGGTCGATTGAGTTTCCATCTATACAATCGTCAGAAAAAACATGACAAAATCAATCTTTTACCCTTTTCCATTCCCTCATGTTGTTCGTCGTGCCTCCCGACAAGATTTGGCGGCGTCCTAGACAGTCTTGCTGGTTTTAGGGCAACCTCCACGTGCACCTCTCTACTAACAGGTCTTGCTAAGAGGTTTTTGTGAATGTATCCAGCCAAGAACGAGCTCTACCGGCCTCTAAATCGGTTTTGATTGATTACGCTGTGTTCTTGCTATGGTAAAGGTTGTGTCGAACCTCTTGAACGTGTTAGCCCCCACTAGTGTGTGATCCGGAGCCCTTCCGGCATCAACAATGTTATTCACATTTATAACCTAAAATTTATTTATTATAAAAATGTATGTTGCGATTAATCTAATAATATTTATTTGATATGCTAAATGTTAATGTTTTTTATTTATAATTGAGCGAAATTGTGCTATAATTGTATGTGTTTTACTTAACGGAGAGAGAGTATACCAACGGCCAATCTTTGATGGTTGATGCCTTCATCAGCTCCGATCCGACTGACGGTCCGACGACGACGCTACGGATCGATGGTGGAGTGGCAGTTGACGCAACAGGCACGGGCTAGGTACATTGTCTTCACATGGCCGGCCTGTCGCCGGATGCACATCACCACGGAGACGAAACGGGCGCTATAGCTGCGTGGCATACTAGCATCTAACGTTAGGTTGGCAACGACGCTAAGTCAACGATTTAGTTCTGAACCGGCTAAGCCAGATCCGCCTCAACGATTTAGTTTTCAAATAGGGTTTTGGCATGTTATCGCCGTTGGAAACTTGGAGAACATGTTCTGGAATTGTTTTGTATTAGGATAAGACGACCTTCTCTGTATATATGAGACGATAACGGTCGATTCAGTTTCCATCTATACAATCGTCAGAAAAAACATGACAAAATCAATCCTTTACCCTTTTCCATTCCCTCATGTTGTTCGTCGTGCCTCCCGACAATATTTGGCGGCGTCCTAAACAGTCTTGCTGGTTTTAGGGCAACCTCCACGTACACCTCTCTAACAGGTCTTGCTAAGAGGTGTTTGCGAACGTATCCAGCCAAGAACGAGCTCTACCGGCCTCTAAATCGGTTTTGCTTGATTACGCTGTGTTCTTGCTACGGTAAAGGTTGTGTGGAACCTCTTGAACGTGTTAGCCCCCACTAGTGTGTGATCCGGAGCCCTTCCGGCATCAACAATGTTATTCACATTTATAACCTGAAATTTATTTATTATAAAAATTTATGTTGCGATTAATCTAATAATATTTATTTGATATGCTAAATGTTAATGTTTTTTATTTATAATTGAGCGAAATTGTGCTATAATTGTATGTGTTTTACTTAACGGAGAGAGAGTATACCAACGGCCAATCTTTGATGGTTGATGCCTTCATCAGCTCCGATCCGGTCCGACGACGACGCTCCAGATCGATGGTGGAGTGGCGGTCGACGCGACGGGCACGGGCTAGGTACATCGTCTTCACATGGCCGGCCTGTCGTCGGTTGCACATCACCACGGAGACGAAACGGGCGCTATTGCTGCGTGGCATACTGGCATCTAGCGTCGGCGGCAACGTACGCCGGCCAGCTAGCTGCCTGCCGTAGTGCCATGCATATGCATATGGCCCATGCCGTGCTCTCGTGGGGCAGAAAAACTCTTGCGATCATGATAATGCAGGTAGCTAGCGACAGACGTTGAGACACTGCGTGCGACAGGCACCTACACTAGTACAGCTCGCATTGCACGGAAACGAATCGTATGCTCGCTGGTACTACCACAGGGACACCATCATGAACAGATGCAGACGCAATAGACGGAGGAGTACGGGTCAGTCGGATCGCTGGGCCTGCCACTAGTAGTACAGAAAAACTATATGCTGATGGTATGTTTTTTTTTTTTACAGGCGGTTTCTGTTGACGTACGCCACTAGAAAAAAACAGTGGGTCTAGTATTACGAACCGTCAGTGCAAATCTATTTGCACCATCGGTTTTCTTAAAGAAACCGCCAGTAGAAATTGTCCATTTCTACCGCTTGTAGAAAGCTGGTTTCTACTGGCGGTTCACAGAAAACCGCCTTTTCCGCTGGCGGTTGCGAGAACGCATGTAGAAATGCGCTCTTAACCACCAGCAGGGAGCTTTTCTGTACTAGTGTGCCTGCCGGGGCCTGGCTAGGTTGGTTTCTTGGTGGCCCATCGCCGTCCCCGGCTGTTTTGCACGCACCTCAAAGGACGGCGATCGATCACATGGTCCCTTGAAGGTCAAGCAGCTAGCAGCCCCTTGAATTTTCCCAGATCTGATCTGAGAGCCCTTTTGTATCAGTACTACTTATTGCTCCTGTAATCCTGTTTGATGATCCAAAATCGACCCATTCAAACAACACTCATGCTGGCACGTCACGTCCACTTCACTACAGCGGCCGGCCACAGACAGCCGTATGTGTGCCCCAGCGGCCCAGGCCCTAGTTGCGTTGTACACAGACAACGTCTTATATCATGTGCTGCAGTGCTATAGGTTCATGCATATATGCCCCATCTCCATACGGCCCTTACTAAAGGCGCTTTGGTTTGCCCCCCTCTCAATTCGCTATCAGTATCACACACGAATAAATGCATGCAATGGTCCAAAGGAGCGAAAGAACACGCCCATGTGTGCCACAGGTTGATGATGTGCCCATATATATCATGCATGCATGTCCGATACTATATATCATTGTGCTAGTGCTATTGCTTTGCAGTTTGTACGGACAGATTGGTGTGGTTTGACCTTAGCTTGACCGGTTCATCATCAACAGGACATTTTTGGTGCCCGGCCCTTGCTAGCTTTTTGACGACTACTTTGCTAGCATTGGTCATTATTGGTGTCATTTATAAAATTTGCCTTGCCCCGCAAGGGTCTGTTCATCGGGTAGATTTATAAAAGTTCATCATGTGCATGATGTGCTACAATGACACCGGCACAAGATTAAAGCTACCTTCCAAAAAATGGGCGAACTATGATGAGACTGACATGGAAACATATGCTGCCTGGCACTCCCTGCATTTCTACGGTGTCGGTGCTAATGAAGTACTAGTACTCCTAGTTCAGTCAGTCAGTGGCTCCTTGCTTACTTGGTGTTTAATCACAAACATATCCAAAGGGCAACCGCTCACATGGTTTAGTTTGTTGGTTTCGGGGTCGTTTCTCACCGTACCATACGTACTCGTGCATGATAGTATTATTTGGAGATGAAAGCATTGCGATTCTGCTGTTAGCAACTGCTTCTGCAGCTCTACTACTGTTATACGAGTAGTCTGCTGTTGAATCGCAGCATGTGAATCCATAGTCTAGGAATCCAATTAATATTAAATCAGGTGTAAGGCTCATATCGTACTGATCGATAGCTGCGCTTCTAGACCTGGGGCCTGTAGTTTTTCATGTTTCCGAGACATTATTATAATTAATCTACAGCGATGATCAATCAGGTTTTGACACGATCGCGTCGTGGGACAATTAGCGGTAGCGTGCAACATCGTACTAGTAGGCGGTACGTAGTTTATATAGGCACCACCGATTTTGGCACGGCATGTTTCACGGCGGACAACGGGACAAGGACTATAAAGGCACTACGATCGAGCACATGGCGCCTCGATAGCGAGTTGGCGACGACGAACAGTGGATTATTGACAAGTCACTCACTCTGTTCGGCTGGCTGGTCCAGCGAGCACCAGCCAGCCATTTAACAGTGTTTTTCTCTCAGAAAAATCAGCCAGTCAGCCATACCGTACCAGCCAGTCGAATAGAGTACTGTCGTACGTGCCTATCCCTCCCCGGCGTTTCATGCAGGCAGCAAGGATGTCACTACAAGAAATACCCTCATACATGACGGTTTAGAAGTGACCTTTTAAGAAATTATCATAGAATTTTATCATCTGTGACGGTTTATTTTCGAGATGATACATCTATGACCACGGGTCAAGTTATCGTCATGGTTGGACGTCACAGATCATTTTGGCACCTTTGTGGTAAATCTTAACCATAAAGTTATATGATTATATCTAAGGTTATATTAGTCATTGATTATAACACCCTAAGTGTCAAACCATCATTAACACTAATCATTGATGCATCAATGAAAGTCAATAAGAATTTTTGAAAGATTTCCGGGTGAGACTCTAGAAAAACCAAGGAATAAAAACAATTTAACAAGAAATATAATTGCATATAAAGAAAAATAAAAACAAAAAAGAAGAAGAAAAGAACACGCCATAAGGAAAAAAAATAAAAAATAAAAATAAAAACAGAGAGGGAGGAGGACTAGTCGTAACTTTCCCCATCCCCGTCCTTCTCAGCCGCTCACGCCTCAGCGCGCTCTCTCTCTATCGGTCTCCCTCAGCGCCGCCCTCTGCATCCCGCCGCCGCCCCACCCGGCTCCTCCCCCACACGCCGCTACCTCCGCATCCAGCGACCTCCCCGCCAGTCGCCGGCCCTTGGCGCTCCTCCGCATCTCTCGGGCGGCCCCCTTCTTAGCCCGGCGTCCAGATCTACAGCTCCAATCACAACCACGGTAGGGGCAGATGTAGCTCCGAGCGTAGCCTCCTTCCGGCGGTCGAGATCCAGCCGCAGAAGTCTTCCTCAAGCCCTTTGCCGGTGACGAGCGGCCAGGTATGCATGTGCCTCCTCTTCCCTTCCTTTTGTGCAACAATCTGACTATCTGAGGATGAACCCTAATTTAAGCAATTTGGTTATCCGTATTTGCAATGGATCTGATCTAATTCCAAGTGTATGCATGTATGCTGCTGATGTGGGTTGAATTTTGTTAGTATGACTAGTACTGTTTTTTTACCTGAGCAATACATGTTGAAAAATCTTCAAGTGCTTTCTCTTATCAAATTGACCACGTTATAGGCACCAGTAAGCTACAGCCGACCTTAATATTTGTTCTTTCTCTTTCTATTTATTCGCACACTTCTCAAATTGATGATGATATAGTATTGATCCATTTTCTGTGAAAACCGCAGAGCCAACTGAATGATGCAATGGCTTTAGTGCAGCACAACTACAGTTTGTTATACAGTTCAGAGTAATATTTGCCTCTATGATATTCACTAATAGCAGCAGCAGTCCAGCACTTTCTTGCTATTGTGCCCAATGGTTTGACAAAAACAAGCCTTTTGTTTTCTGGTAGCTCTCTATGCATCTCTATCTATGTTGCAAGAATATGTTGCAGGAATAATTACATTAGTAGGATATTAGCTGTCTTCATCAGTTCAGTACAACAAGGAGCAGGAGTGTAGGACTTGTGTTCAGTTTTAGGTGAGCAACGACAATAGTGATCTGCACTGGTATCTCATTAGTTAAGTGCCCTTGTCATGCTACTAGAGATTTTTTATTTGATCAAGTGTTACTCCTCTCATTTCATTTTCATGATGCAACATCAATAATTCTCGGCAGCCCTTTTATTTGATCAACTCTGAACTTGTCACAAATTTGGCTATAACTGAAGATCTCATGAATGATTTTTTTTTTTTTACTTATATGCCTATGATCTATAGCTTCAGTTCAATTATTATTGCTGCTACCCTTAAATAGATATCTCTTGTTTGCATTTCGTTTTAGATTCGTTGCTCAAATCTGACTTATCCCATATTTGCATTGATTTTCAGGTAGGACCTCGACAGCAAGCCAGTTGAAGCGCTTATACTTTTATTTCTAGAGATGAAATCTTATTGTTCAAAGTTTGTTGTCATGAGAGTTAGTTGTAAAATGACTGTCCTCAAACGAAATGGTTGTGAGCTAGGTCAATTTGTAGTCTTACGTTCAATGTGATTGTTGTGGATATGCTAATAATACATGAATGAATCCATATTTGTTTATACGATTGATGTATCTGATGGGCTGTGAAGCATGTTAATGCAGTGATGATTTCAGACTAATTTGTGATGTTCTTTTTCGTCACCGTGGTTTGGATCTGGGCTTGGATCTGGGCTGGTTGTTGAGACAGAC
Organism: Eremochloa ophiuroides; assembly: GCA_038502445.1. Lineage (NCBI taxonomy): Eukaryota > Viridiplantae > Streptophyta > Magnoliopsida > Poales > Poaceae > Eremochloa > Eremochloa ophiuroides. The sequence goes on from JAHLJS010000009.1 coordinate 36,269,320, forward strand.
AACTAATCCATGACGAACAAAAAAGTCAATTTGTGACGGTCCATTTGGGTTCAGCAAATGTATGACGTGGGATATATGACGTTTTACTCGATCGTCATCGTGAGTTAACTATGACGCGTTTTCTCATATCTGTGACCAAAGTAAATCGTCATGTATAAGGGTATTTTTGTAGTGGTTACACTGTGTCTATAGCCCATAGCACACGGCTAGCTAACCTAAACAGTGAGCAAACAATTAAGAAACAACATTTGATGTCGTTGCATACTTGCATGCACGCACGGGCACGGCCCACCCTACTAGCTAATTAGTAATTGCAGATCGTTGTCTCCTGTTCTGTGGTTTCAGACTTTCAGTACGTCCTTTATTTAATTTAGTCCTTGCGAGTAATTCAATTGGTAGCAGATATGATTGTCATGCTAGCTAAACTTGTCGACCGGCGCGGTGGTGATGTAGGAGTAGCTATATATGGTCCCGCAGTACTACTACATGGCTAGCTGGGTCCATGACCAGTTGAGATGCGTGCTTGGGATGAATGGAGGAAATAAAATCACCATGCACTGCACCTAGCTTGAGATTCTTCTCGTAGTAGAATCCAAAGGAACACTAGGTGTGCCTTGAGATGTGCATTCTATCTGCAGCAGGGTAGCAAAGTCCAAACCTTCGATTTGGTCAAGGTCAACCAAACCCTGCAGCTAGCTAGTGCCACGTCCGATCATCGTCCATCTCATTTGTGTCTGGCACTAGCTAGTAGTATATGGACTCAAGGTGGCGTATCGCCATATATGTATCTTATTCCTTCATCAAGGTGGCCATATATTGTATCTTATTCCGTCATCAAGGTTGACGGGCGGTTTGATAACTTTAATAAATTCCCAATGCTCTGCACACGTTGGTCCTCTCTGATCACTATCTAGGGCCAGTGCAGCACAGCTACTTATAATATATATGGGATTATTGTGGTGGTTTTTTATAAGGATTGATGTGGTGTTAGCCTCATGTGGCATGCATGTGGCCAGTCCAATATTAGTTTCAATAATATTTAATCGTGCTTTTGCCTAGATATTCCACCGTACCACAGCATCTCCGTGAGCTGCCAATCTCCAATGGTACAGCATCATGTATCTAGATTAGAAAACAAGGGCATGTGGGGGATTGTTCTGGGGTTTTTTTTTTTTGCACACCATAGTTGCTGCCAGTGCCATCAGCAGCAGCTAATATAAGTTTTCAAAGAGTTTATTATATTATTAGACGACCTGAACAGTTTAGTTGATCCCGCGCGAGGGTGGCCTCAAGACCAGATCCCAAGACCTGAACAGCACATATTTTTCAGCTCTGAAACAGTATTTTTTCTCACAACAAATCAGCTCAGCTTTTTAGCTGAAGCGACATGGTGCAGAACGATACGCGCAAATTTTATATATTCCCGCCGCATCGATCACGCAAACTGTAGTATTTAGTGGTGCCGGTCCCGTAAAGGCCTCTGCGCCGTGCTAAGTGGCGTGCAGGCATGCATGTGTTTTGGAGTCAAGTGCACACCTACACCACCCTGCTCTGTCACCGTCATCTCATCAAGCTGAGCCTAGCTTTGTCATTTCCAATATGTTGTACTAAATAAGTACACTATAAAATTATAAACATATATTTCTTGTTGTATCTAATAATAATATTGATATAACTTTTTATAAATTCAATTGAAGTTTTTTTCTTGAATACACAAAATATTTGTGCATCTTTTGTATTAATATTGAAAAATAGTGAGAGTTACAGCGACGTGCCACGCACATGACACACTAGGGATTAATGTTATACAATCAGGAGATCAAGTTTATTACTCGCTACTCATCCTATCTATCCCGCATCAATGATCAAAATCCGATACCTTGCTCGCTCTTCGTGTGAGTCGGGGAAAAGCTCTCGTATAGCCTCAGCAAAATTCGATTGAAACTATAATTAGAAGTTAATCTATTTGAGGACCAACAAACTAGTAGTACTAGAGTTAGCGTCGCTCTCCTTCCGGTTACTACATGCCGCCAGGCCGGTACCAGTGTGTACACCGCATAATTCATGGAATCGTACCATCGTCGTCTCGATGAGGACACCCACAAGGCCACCAGGCCAGGCTGAAAGCTGATTTTCTTTTTTTTTATAGGAAAATACTGTTTCAGAAAAAAATTAAAATACATACAGTTTACTACTATTAGTTTACTATGAAGCTTGTTCGTTTCAGCAATCAGCCGCTTATTTTGAGGCATGTAATAGTATTTTTCTCTCACAACAAATCAGCACCAACTTAAATCAGCGCTTATTTTCAGCATCAACTGTATCCTTGGGAATGGCAAGCAAGCAGGCACGCCCATGTGCGACAACACGGACAAATAATTGTTTCTTTTGGCTTCACATCGTGCTGTACGGATGAGCAACGGGTAGCATTTGCTGCTGGAACACCACATGTCCACATGCATGATCCTTGGGTGTGGGTTTTGTATTCGTCTAGGTCTAGAGCTCTAGAGCAAAGGCTGTTTTGTTAGCATAGCTAGGGTGTAGGGTCTCGGGTAGCCGGATCTACGTGCATGTACTCGCTTAACTGAAAATAAACGTTTACTTTAACTTATATTAATTTATTGTGAGTATAAAATACTATTTAAAAAGCGATGATTTTAGCTGATAAGCTTAAGCATGGGGCAGCAGTGACAGATTTGAGTGAGAGCGAGTGCGGTGAAGAGTGGAGACATGGTACGGAGTAATCAGGTCCGAGGGCCGACGAGTGCAGCATGTCTAGCGCAGAGTGCACGGATGGGGCCGAGAATATTGAACGCATCAGGACATTTGGATTTGATCGAAGGAAAGATAAGGTCGGATCTTGCAGGGATATGTTGTTTGTTGATGAGTACTCTTGCAGGGATATGTTGTTGGTTGATGAGTACTCTAGCACGTTGATTGCTCCCCTTCCTTTTCCTGAGGATGATATTTGGCGATAGAAGTGGAGCCATGCTAATGGAGCAGCACTTACATCTTAGAACAGTGATCCCTCCACGACTGTGTCATCATCTCAAATCTTTTATGTCAATGAGCCTCTGAGCATGCACCCATCCAAACTGATGTTCGCACCTAAAATTAAGGATATGTTGGGAAAAATAATATGAGTAGTAGGTTTGGGAAACTAACATATGAATGGTGAAACTAACATATGAATGGTAGATTTTCCAAAACATAGCAAAATTGCATAAAGAACTTTTGATGAGATATATAGCCCCTGCTCCATGAATTATCACTAGTGTCTCTAACAAGCCATTAATTATTTGAGCAGGCTAGTGCAGGGGCTATTGAACTTACCATTGCATAGTTTAATTGAGATGATTAAAAAACTATAGGTAAACATCTAATTTGGAATCCGTATGAAAAGTTATGGCCAAAGATCCATCCGAGGAAAACCATTTACTCCAATGTCATTTTTCAAACCACCAAGGACATTTTTCTTTAGCTAAATTTGTGTTAGTCGTTGTATTTTGACATGGATTTGCAAGAGTTCTAACCCTAATGGAACAAGACTGTCCCATCCTATAGTATCAAACAGAAAATAATTTATCTGTTTTACCTCTCAAACCCCTGATCTTTTTATAAAGGTTCAAGACTAACTCGCAATAATTTATCCAATCGATCAAACCCCTCTCAGATGAACTCCATTAGGTTTTAGTCTATCAAAGTCTAAACTGAAATGATTTTCACATAGGAATTACGAGTTGCGCGCGGATGTGCTCGTGTGACGACACTAACGTTGCTAGGGAATTTGTTGGAGATGGAGAAAAAGAGCCAAGCATGGAGCACGTATAATAGAAAAAGTCGAGCACTGAACTCAAAGATAGCTTTTCCCTAGAACGATGGCTCCTAAGGCCAGGCTCAATTAGGTTTCATTATCATTAGTCAGGTGCCACATAAACAAGTTTGATAGACAGTCTCATCTAGATGGAAACTAGTTGTGAACTCTTTCCAAATCCGAGAAATTGGTCCACACTAGAATGGAGGGGCAAATGTTTCTTCATCAAACACTCATCCAATAAAACTTGACACACTGAATGTAATAACTAGCATCTGAAACATCAAACCTGTAACTATATAATGGAGGAGGTTGTTTCATTCAGCATTACAAAAATAACTCTACATGCTATGGTAGTCTTGGAAACATGCAAACTAAGCCATGCATTCAGATTGGTCCCTGTTCTTTGATGGTAATTGACGTCATCATTAAATTGAAGATCTTAGACAGAGTGACGTTATATATGGTCCAGACAGGCTGTGAAGTTGCAATTGCTGTTGCTATGTCACATGTCGTCTAAGCCGGCTGGAAATTGAACGCTGGATACACAACCGTTAATCGAACGGATTCCACAGCCAAATTAAGCCCCACCTACACAGGCTGTCACCTATACGAGCATGCTACAACTGAATGCCTGTCGTGTACTCGATAATTGATCGGCACATCTCAAACTCCAAAGGAGTACTGCTTCTGTTTCAGAAAATTGATAGGCGCGCCGTAGAGTAGTCGAGCAGGGCTGGTAAAGGCGCAGTGCGAGTTGGAATGTGCCGCGATTTTGATGGCATGGCTCGTCTAGCTACCAGATTTCCACAATTGAGTAGAATGTACTGTGATGAAGTGCCGATCTTCCGTGAGTTGACCTTTTGCAGTTAAAAACTGCATATTGACCTCTCTCGTCACTAGAGAAATGAATGGCTCACGTAGTACCGATTGAAAAACCATAGTACATCTCATGTTCGAGTGGATCCACGTAAAAAGTTTGACGAACTAATTAACAAAAGCAGTTCCGAGCTGCGTCTGGAGCAAAGTCAGAATAATGGTGTGCCGACATACTGTATGCATGAGGTCTCGGCAGGGAGAGAGAAAAATTAATAGTGGGAAATGCTCCTGATGAGACCGGCCGGACCAAATGATGGCAGATGGAACTTAGAGTACTGTACAAGAGAGCCAAGAGGAGAGGACACACGTACGTCGTGCACATGTGCCATCTCGTGAACCTTGGTTTGCGATCGAAGTATGTAATTGCGATGGCGTCCCCTGATGGGGGATCGGTGTCATGCATACTGCATCGTAATAGTGAGGTCCGAGCTGAACCGAAGACGGAACAGTTGAATAGTCAACTCTTTGTTGGACCTAGAGCTGCTAACTATAGTACAGTACTAGTGATGAATGAATGGATTGAATTGAATGCGCGGCGGTTGTGGAGTGGCCATGCAAGTGTTTGGGCTCATCACGTGTGACGCCGGAATGAAGACGTGAGTACAGTGGTTCGTGGTCACCGCGTGCTGTGCACCGACGACCTAGCGAGGCGACGACCGCACCACGCGGCCGGCGATGCGAGAGCCAGCGCCCTTGCGCATGACGCGGCGAGGAGACCCAACATGTGACAGCGCGCGGCATCGGCAGCGCTGCTGCTCCATCGATCTGGCGTCATTACCGAGAGAGAGAGAGAGAGAAAAGAGCAGATCGATACGCCAACAAGTCTACAACGAACCAACACAACACACAGAGCACTCGTACGGTTGGTGAGGCGGCTGGCAAATGAGACACAGCACAGCAGATGCCAGGGCATGATGCATGCATGTGGACTGCCTGCGGAGGTTGCCGATCGATCGATCGATGCCATTTCTTCATCCAACATGGATTATGGATCCGGCCGCATGCATGCGCGCCTCGTGTACAGTACGTACGACTAGTCTATAGTAACCTGTGAGGACCGTCCACGTGAAGATCCTACTACCGGACGTAACGACGCTGCGCGATCTGCCGGACGCGTCCCGCCGATCGAGCAGCCACCATCGTATGGCGTGGGGTGGACCGCAGCGGGCATGCATGCATTTGGACTCGCGTTTCGCTTCGCACGACCGAGAGGATTGTTCACGGAACTTACCGGGTGGTCGCCGATAAAGAAAACTACAGCCGCGACTAGGAATGATGTAGGAGTAGTACACGACTGCAGCACGGACACGTTCACACGGCTAGGCCACCCAGCGAGGAATCGGGAGGGCGAGCGCGTGCGGTCAGCGATAAACTGACAATTGGGCAATTGGCCCCTGCAGGCGCGCGCGTGGTCCACTTCTCGCTGATATGATGGTATCCTACGTTTTCCGCAGGGTCTGCGTCGTCGTCGTGGCCCGGCCCCTCATCGCCTGGCAAAAAAAAAAAAAAAAAAAAATTCTTCTTTTCTTTGGTTCCCTCCCGTGGTGGTCGACTCGATCGCTCGCAAGGACGGAAAGAAAAGAGATAGATGGCGACGCGAGATGCGTCATGCGTGCCGCGGTGGCTTTCGGGAATTTGTGCCGCGCGACGGGAGCCCTGTGGGGCCCCGAGGCCTGCGTCTTTTATCTTTTATCGCGGGCCGGGCTTCACGAAAAGTTAGCTGGATATGCTTGAGAAAAGGGAACGGGAGAAAATGGCGAGGATTCCCCTCGTCATCTCTATCTCTAATATAATAGGATTCTTAAATAAATCTAAATCTACTCAGAAAAAAGTCACTCACTAAGAGTTTTAATCTTTGTGCATCCAAGATATTGCAAACAAAAAATTGTTTTTATTAAAATCAAAAGCTACAGGAGCATCTAACCATGATCCAAGGATTGTTGATTAACGTTTGTAATCAAACTCACCCAATCCGCCTCCCTCCCTCCCCCTTCACCGCCGCGACCATCGCGATCGACGTCGCGCCCTCCCCCGCGATCGAGCGTGCGATCCTCCTATGCCCGCTCGCACGCAGTCCTCCCTCTGCCCCAGTCGACGATCTCCAGACGAAAAGTCCACCGGGTGCACGCAGTCCTCCTCCACTGGCTACGAATCCTTCAGACCATCCTGCGTGCGACACCAATGGCGACAGTATCAAGCCAGGCGCCGTCAACGATCACGCCGCCAATAACTAATGCCGGCAAGCTGGTCACATCCCCTGTCGTCCGCGTGTGTGCTTGCGCGATCATGCCAGGGCCAACGCACGCGACGCCGACTACCACACATCGACAGAGCATCAGCGACCTCCACATCGCCAGCCCTGCGCTACCGCGACACCAACTCGTCAATCGTCATCCATCAGGCGGCAGGGCAACGACAATAACACCTGCACTCTCCGACCAGCACTAAGGTCTCGCCATTGGTAACCAAAAACCACACGTATTTCCTCTATCAAATTGTTGTCTTTGCTCCTAAAAATCTACAAATTTTGATTCGGTCCTGCTGTTTCGATCCTAGCTGTGCCTTGACGCATCATCGTCGCAGCTCGATTTGTTCTCCCTGATGGGAGCCGCTCCGCCAATCCGTCTTCAAGCCGAACCGCTGTCCCCGATACAGTGATGTTTGTGTGATGCTTCCGTGCAGCCTTTATGCTGCCAAAATGGTACCACTTCAACCGTTCTGGCGGAAACGGTGCCCACATCATCATCGACAGGTACTAATCACTCTGAAATGAACCAAAACACACCATTTATGTTAGACAAGGAAAATATCTTGACATATGCACACGGGAATGATATACAAGTTGGCATTCGCACAACGACCACCTACACAGGTAAAATAAGAGTTCAACTAAATAACTATTATTCACTTTCTTTAATCTTGTATATAAAAATTAAACAAATAATGCTGGTGATAATTACTCTAAGATGGATCCAGTCACACCAACTATATTGGACAAGGAAAACAAATCACCAAGTGCATGCGGGGATCATAACCATGTTATCATTGGCACTTCGACATCTGGAAAACAAATCACCAAGTGCGCATGCGGGTATCATAGCCAAGTGTATAGGACATCATAGTTTGGTTCCACCACGCTTCTAATTGTTCATTATTTATTTTGACTTTATGAACATCAGGCCACCGTTCGATTTATTATTTAAGTGTACGGAGATGTATATTTTAGTTGTTTGTGTGTTTTCCTTCATTTTATTTAATCCTGTAATCAGTGCTTGGACGCCACGAACGATTGCGTTGAATTGCTTAAAATCGTATGCCGTATTAACGACAGCTGACGTCACCATTTCATATTTTTAAGTTTAAAAAAAATATAGCATAATCATATATCTGATTCCTAGAAAAATAAAGGGTCAAATATACATCAATTTTGATGGTATATGCCTATAGATGCAAGTGGTGTGGCGGTGGCCAGGCCGCATCACATCCGGACAAGCCCCAAGCTCGCTCGTGGGCACATGAAAAATAATTTCCCTAAATATATAAATGCGGAAATAATGTTGCTCAATGATGTTTGTTATGCTTAATATATTTGGTTGTTTCAATAGGTTTTTCTAAAAAAACAGTAGCGTTAGCACGGATATTATACTATCAGATTAAACCAACAAAATCTAGAAAGACCAAACTGATTCCAGATTTATATTTTATAGCTGACTAAATGTTTCTGATATACTTTTTTTTTGTTAAATTTAGCTATACAATACACATTCTCTAAATGGCGTATTTACGTATGTACCGAACGAATTTCTATAATATACTATATTGAAATTATGCAATGAATTGGAATCTCTCATAATTGTCTTTTTGTGCTCTATTTATCTGACTAAATACCGCCATAGTTTGATGGTTTGGTTGTTTACATGTGCACCTTTCAAATGAAGCCGTGGCGTTAGCACAAACATTATACTAGTCAATAAAAAATAGAACAAAAGAAAGAAAGAGGGAAGGATGGCTGGTGCAGACGTGCAGTTCTTCAAAATTCGGACTGAGCTAATTCAGTTGTAATCCATCTCAGCAATGCACTCACATACAATTAAAACTCACTAACATATATGATATCCACATCTGTAAGAGTGTACTCCTAAGACACAAGCATTTTTTTATCCCACACAATCTACTCACATTAAATTATAGAGTTCATAGTTTGTTCCCTTTTTATAAGTAAAAAATTTATTTCGAATATTTCTAATTTCATCTATAGTATATATGTTTTCGCAATCATGATAAATGTTATATCATGTGCTAATGATTATAAATTCCTTTTACAAGCGTATTAATATCCAAACCAACAATTTATGTGGGCGTTATTTTTTATGCATTTGTATGTGTTTCGCTGTCCATATTGATACAATAATTGTGGACACCATATTTTTTTCTAAAAAATATATTATATATAATAATTATTATCATTTTATGAGACCCAATTATAAATGTTGACGCTCATGTGCATGATTGCACACTCACATACATACGCACATCATACCCCTATATATGAGCACTTTCGAAAAAAAACAAGTTATATCGAGATTAACGAAATCACTGCAGATGCCTCGCTATCGACAGACACGTCACCTAACAAAATAATGCTGTTAAATTAGCACTAAGTGGTTTGTCCAAAGTAAAAAGTAAAGTGGTCTTCTTTATCTGATAATATTAACATTCAATTGAACTCAGCTCTATTTTTCCATCCTAAATCTCAATTCAACATCTGCTGCCAATATCGCGGAACCATGACTGCTTCTTAGGCCCTGTTTAGATTCACTTCCAAATTCCAAAACCTCCATCACATCGAATGTTTAGATACATACATGGAGTATTAAATATAGATGAACCTTTTGCATGTTTACATAGTTTGCATGTAAATCACGAGATGAATCTATTAAGCCTACTTAGGTTATAATTGAACAATTGTTGCAAAAGTTAGCACACGTGCTACAATGTTTTTTTTTTGCAAAGTTTTATAAGCTAAATGCCCTGTCTACGTACAATTTAAACACCTATTTTCCTAATAAAAATATGGAACAAAAACTTTGAATAATAGTTACAACGAGCACAAGATTTTCCTCAGGCATGCTAAAAAAATATGTAGCAATAAGAACAAAAACTGAAGGTCCAAATCTAGATAAAGTCGCCAAAAGACATGGATTAATTAAAACAAGATTTACCGTAACTTAAGCTTAGGTTTAAGCTAAATGCATATTAAGGAAATGAGGATACATTTATGTGCCTCGCAAATGATCGAGTAATCGATCGATAACATTAGATTGGGATTACGGAGTATCTGCATAGAGATTATGTAAAAAAAAACTAAACAACGAATAAGAGTATGCAAAAATAAGTAATTATGGTCATACTAAACATGAATTTCTAACTTACTGTATGTTTTTATAAGACTTTAGCCTGTGTGGAAGGCACGAAGTGATGGACTATGTAACTTACATTCACAAGATTCTGTCTGTGGAAGGGACGGTTCATGGACTAGTAAAAAGTAATGTCGAATTCGTAGTAATGAGTGATAGTATTAAAGATCAAACTGTAACATGGATGACGATTACGTGTTCACAAGATTCATCCCCGTGGAAGGGACAGATTCATGAACTAGTAAATAATAATGTCGAATTCGTAGTCATGAAGTATTAAAGATCAAATTGTAACATCTATGACGAAGCCTTGGTATATAATACAACATTTTAGTATAGGAGTTGATGTTAAAAAAAATGCCAAAACCTCAAAGATTTTCATGCACGAAGACCAAATCTTAGCACAAAAATGTTTGGCCAAATATGCGTGGAGCAAACTCTCTTGCCACCTCCTCTCGTATTATCCCCGTTGCAATACTATTTCCCTTTATCAATACATTCAACATTACAACAAGGGTATTTTTAAAATTGTCAGGCGTTAGGGGGGCCTAGCCCCCCCCCCCTTCTTCTAGCACTGCAGAAACATATGGATGGCTGATGACATAGATTTCCACCATTCTATAGGTTTCTTTGTCTTCCAAAAAAAATCCTATATTAGTAAAAAAAATCAAGTACTACTACACTCTAGACGAGTGAGCATTAATTTAGTTTAATTTTCTCTTCTTTATCTCTGATTTTACCAGACCTTGTTGTACTGCGTGACGTGCATGGGAGCAGCCAAGGCACGGCTCTAAGCATCGGGCTTGCCAACCGGGGCTCATTCATGATTGGCCCATATCGTTCTCATGTCACACAGGATCTCTAAACCTTCCACCGGGAAGCAAGGGGACCGAAAAGTTTAAGTATTATAAGACAAGTTTTGACGCAAAGAACAACACAACAGAGGCTCAAGCCGCTCTTGCTGACAGCAGTGACATGATTTCCTCCGCTTTAGGTTTCAGCTTGGGTTTGAGAAGCGGTTGCCACGCCTTGATCATCAGGGTCTTGAAAATAACTGCGGATAGTGAGGCCGCCACCTTCTTGTTGAACACCAGATTGTTCATTGTCTTCCAAATGGACCATAGCGCACCTACACAAATGAAAAGATTGATTTTTCTGTTAACAGCTCGACAATCTGTCACTATCTCCATAAAAAAACTCTGAATTAACTAATGGGTGCTCTTGTCCACCCCAAGTTATTCCTTAAGAAGGACCACAGGAAAACTGCAATGGGACATTGGAACAAGATATGGTCTGTTGTTACCAAACATCCACAAACTTCACAATCTGGTCAGGCCAGTTTTTTCTTTTCAGCTGGACTTTTCATTGTGCTAGCTCGTGGCTTTACTCGGCCCGCTTGAAGTAACAAGCATCTACGCTGATCTGAGCGGGACGCGCCGTTGCCGAGGCTGGCGGACGGCGCCTTATCTTCGGCTCGGCGGCCGGAGCGTCATGCCAGCCACGCACAGCGGCCGGACGTGGGCTCAGGGTGGCAGGTGTCTCCTCGCCGGCGCCGCAGCGAATGCCTCAACTCGGCACTGACTTGCCAATATTGTTAGGAGCATTCAAGCCATTTTACAATCTGGGGGCCAATTTGCCTGCTGCAACGTTTTGAAGGCAGAAGCAGTTTGCATCTCCTCTGAATCCCATGTGCATAGCAGCAATCTTCTAGAATAAGGTGGGAGGCTGTTTCGTCATAGATACTATTCGCGGCGTTGCCGCTTATGGTCATTGTATGGGCTATTGACAGCGTTGGTACATCATTTTCCGTAAAGGTTTTTGTCAAATATAGTAGGGTACCAATTGAGAGTATATATATTGAGGATGAATGATCATTTTGCTTAGTTCCTTTATATCTTATCCATCCAAGAAGCATGGGTAAGAGGTGAAGAAATAGCATTTAGAAATTATCATGTGTGGATGATTGTATATGGTATCCGTGGATTTTCTATTTTGTTTTATATATATTTCGAGTGCTATAAAGATTAGTCATGAGCTCTTTTTTTAATTAATTTGTTAACTAAGCATGGAATAATTATTTGTTGAAATATTTCAAATTTATCTCAAAATTTTTGTAGCGGTTGGAAACATCACAAAGCAGCCACACAACGAATTTTATAATTCTTGGATTAATATTTTAATGTGTAGGAATCATGGGAGGTTTATTTGTTAATTAAAAGAGGTTATTTTAAATCATTATAAAAATCTTTATTTTCCAAGTTTCATATTTTTTTTATACATAGAGGACATTATGGAGAGGCTATACAAAAATTTTCATAATGTTAGGAGCTCTAATTATTTCTATACTATGAAATTAACAAAATCAGCATATCATGAGATTTATAAAAGATAAAAAAGGAGATGACTATTTGGGCCAAATGTGGCCTAGCTCAGCCCACGCATAGCGCCGACGTGGTGGCAGGCCGACCCATTGAATAGCCTGGATGGCGGGTTGATTTTGGAAAACATCAAGGGCTTATTTGCAAGAAAACCTGAGATAGGAGACCAGACTGCGGGTTGATTTCGTTAGAGTTTGAGGGTTTTTTTTTACAAATTGCTAGGGATTCGACCGATCTGAGCCTTCCATTTGTCCGATCGGATGACCGCAAAAAACGGACTACGTGGCCACGATGGAAAGCCAGAGAATGATGCAAGGATCGTTTTGTAGAGATTTCAAAGCCTGCACATATGGAATATGTTCTTGTGTAGAGCCACCAGTGCAGCTGATTAATTTGTTTTAGGGTCCGTGTGAATTATTTCATTTGGTGGAATTGAAATCTAGTTAACAACTTAGTCTACTTTACTTGAAATTTGACATTCCACCATTTTTCAATGTTTATATACTAGCCTACCATAAATTCATAGGGTGAGAGATGGAATTTGATTTTATAGATTTCCATGCTATATTTCTATTTTGCAATTTATAACACGCTCTTCAACTTGCTCCCACACGGTAAAATACAACATATACGTATCTCTCTCGTATAATCAACAATAATATATGAATATAATCTATATACAATTATATTAAGTTAATTAATATGCGTGTAAATTATGATTATTAAAATAAATTCAATTCCAATGATCCAAACGGTGTCTTAGATTAAAGGCTAGATGCCCTACTTATTATTGAAAGCAGAAGGTAACGTTACTGGGATAATAGCTGTTTGCACCCGAGTCTGGACAAGTCGGCAAAACTGGCTTGGCCGGGTTGGTGACCCGGCCTGGCTGGGTTTGGCTCCTGTGCCGACTTTTGGCAGGCTGTCACGCGGCGCCCCGAGAGGCCCCGTGAAAACCGGCTTGGCCGAGTTTGGTAGAGTCCGAGCCGATTGAGAGATCTAATCGGTTTTTGGTAGTTTTTGGACGTGGGAAACTTAGAGACTTGCCTAGATACGTATTTCCTACTGGGATAAGACCACCCCCCTCTATATATATGAGAGGATCATGGCCGATTGAGATCTTAACCATCCAATCGTCAAAACATATCTACAAAGTAGATTCTCGCGGTGGTTCATCTCTATCCTGCTGTTCGGCTTGACTCTCCGCGAGTTTAGTCGGCGTTCTAGGCGATCTCCACGATCCCTAGGGCAACCTTCACGTGCATCTCTCCGACGGATCTTTCCGAGGGGTGTTCGGGAGTTTCCGGCTAAGGACGGGCGCTGCATCGGCCACCAAACGTCCTCTGCTGCTGAAGACGGTCGTCCCGACGACCAGAAGACCGGAACCCTAGCTTTCTCGGCGAACCCGAGGAAACCGGCTCAGCCGACTATCAAAGTCGGCCAGGCCGGGTAGGCGGCTCGGCCGGGTTCTGAAACCGGCCAGGCCGGGTTTCGCGGGCGTGCTGCTCCGTGCTGTTTCGTTTCGTGCGCGACCGTGCGATCTAGCACCTTGCTGTGTGTTGTCCCGTTTCGGCGTCAACACACTTTTTGGCGACTCCGCTGGGGAAGAAAGCTCAATCCTAGATCCAATCTACTAGCGGCATGGCGGCCGACGACGGAAAGAAGACCGACAAGAACGTCAATGAAGACAACGTCGTCCGCCCCAAGACTATCGACGAGCTTCCTGAGGAGCTCTGAAAAAAGCTAGAGGCCAAGCTTGCTGCCGATACACAAGCCTTCCCGGATAGCTGTACTAAGGACCGGCGCAACAAGGTGACCCAAGTCTCCGAGCCTAACTTCGGCGACTCGTCTTCTTCATCCGGCGGAGGAGGCGGGAAGACCGAAGCGGAAAGGGCTACTAAGGAGGAGGAAAAGCTCAAGGCTAAGGTAAATAATGATGAGAACCCCTCCACTACTACTCATGATGGTCTTGCATATTTAGTTGAAGATATGGGTAAGCAAATTAAAATTTCTATTGATGCATCCGAAGCTAAAATCGGCAAGCGCATATCTAAAATTGAGGAAAAGTTAGTTGGTTTTTCAGATCCTGATAATCAACCTGAATTTGGTATGCCTTTCGATTTTTATGAAAATCAACCAGATTTTGCTATAGCTAGCCAACTTCAATTGGGTCCTTCGGCGCATGAAACCGATAGAACCAATCGCGGCATGGCTAACTCTTCAGCTAGGCAGGTGAATCCGACTAGGCCATCGGCGGGTCGTAACACTGTTTTACCTAATCCCCCGCCGTCACCTAGTCAGATTCCAGTGGTTAATAATGCGGTCACCGATTCCTCCAAAACTGATGTAGACGCTATCGTAAATCGGTTTAAAGCTGAGATGACTAAATCCATTGAGAGAAATCTGGGGATAACCATTAAGCCTATTCGGAGCTCATACCAAAAACCATATCCTTCCACCTATGATGTTTTGCGGGCACCGCTTGGGTGGAAGATGCCCGATTTCCAGAAATTTAATGGTGATGATAGTAAAACCACTATGGAGCATATTGGCATGTATCTGGCTCAGTTAGGAGAAGCTAGTGCTCATGATTACATGAAAATTAGATGGTACAGCATTTGCATGGTTTTCTTCATTGCCACCATATTCAATTAGTACCTGGAATGATTTGGAGGAAAAATTTCATAACTATTTCTTTACTGGTGTTCAAGAAATTAAACTGTCACATTTCACATCGGCTCGTCAAGGGCGTGATTCCGTACTTGATTATGCTAAACGTTTTAGGGACGTTAAGAACCGATGCTTTAATTTGAATATTTCTGATAGAGATTTGGCAGATTTATTTCTTAACGGTATGAACTCTAATATTACAGAGAAATTGGAGCACTATGAATTCTATAGCATTAATCAATTATTGCAAAAAGCTATTGCTGTAGAATCTCGTTTAGCAAATGAATCCAAAAAATCTTATCGGACCCATGTGTTGGAATGCTCTGACAACGAGGACGATGAGAATTTGGAGTGTAACTCTGCTGAATTTGTTTGGTCTCCAAATAAAAAAGGAATTTCCTGCCCATCGCTGAAACCGATTTCTAAAAATCGGCAGGATGAAATTAAATTTACTTTTGATGTTTCTAAATGTGATCGGATCTTTGATGAATTGCTTAGAACCGGTAACATTAGAATTACTCATACCTTGCCGTATAGTGAAGAATTAAAAAAAACGGGCATATTGCAAATTTCATAATTCTTCTAGTCATGCTACTAATGATTGCAACTATTTTCGTCGACAGATACAATCGGCCCTCAACGAAGGACGATTGAACTTAGCTGAGATGATGGTTGACAAAGTGTCTTTTCCGATGAATGTAATCGAGAAAGGGGAGCCCGCTATTTTGATTCGTCCAGAGCAAGCCGAAACCACACAAGGCAAGAACGTGATTATCGGCGAACCACGGGAGGCACCGAAACAAGTTTCGGGGCGTCAAGTGGTGCTTGAGAAGGATGAAGACGGCAAGACGAAGCTGACAATCTCTGCAGGGTCGTCACAGTACTTATCTCAGCAGCGGCGCTGGGAGGCCACGGCGGCATAGCAGAGGCCGGCCAGGCCGGTTCCAGGAACCGGCCCAGCCGGGAACACGGCCCAGCCAGCTACAGAAGCCGGCCAGGCCGGTTCTGGCGCCAACCCGGCCAGGCCGGGTACAGTAGCCGGCTCGGCCGGTTTTGTCGGTGGTGGCGGCTCTTCTTCCTCTGCTGCTCCCAGGGCCGCCAGCGCTGGTGGTGTCCAGGTGACCAGGACGTTCGTCCCAAAGCGTCCAGAAATTGGCACTTGGAAGACGAACGCAAGTTCAAACAAGGGGAAGGTCGTTCCAAAGAAGCTTTGCACGTTTGACCGGCTCATGGAAAAGTACCGGCAAGAAAAGGTCGATTCCCAGAATCGGCCCATAAAAAAAAGAGAGGCTACACCGCCAAAGCGAGATGAGCAACCAAAGAAGGTGACGGTGGCTCCGGCAGCATCTCCGGCGCAGGAGGTTGCTCGCCCTCGCGTCTCTCGTTGGGGTCCCTCGCCTCCACCTCAGCCGCATTGGGGCCCCAACGGGGTGTTCGTGCCATATCCCTTCCTCATGCAGCAGCAGCCGATGAACGGAGCGTCTTCATCATCGGTGTTTAGCCGATTGGGCTACGGTCAATTGGGCTACGGCGGCCAAGGGGCATCGCTCCCGCTGCCGCCAGCGATGTTGGTGATTGGTGCGGAAGAGAGAAGGCTCCACCGCGACAAGTCTATGTGCCTAAGAGGGTCGTGGAGTCTCCCATTGTTCCTATTGTTCCTACTGCACCGCCGCCGAAGGAAGCACCTTCGGCAACAATTCTTATCGGCTCTCAAGAGGTGCCTATCGTTGACAACGACGAGCTGATGAGGATTGATGAGCCATCATCCACCGCTCCGGAGGTCACCGCTAAGGTTGTGGAGAAGAAGCCGATTGATCCAAAATATTTGCAACCGAAGTGGTGCCCGCCGGGATTGACCAAGACGCAGCGGCGGAAGTTACAGCGAGCGCGCCAAACGCAGCAAAAGCGGGAGAAGTTGGAAAAAAATGAGAGAGGAGATCTTCAATGCTGCACACCCAATTTTTCCGCAAACTCAGAAAGGAAGTGATCCGGCGTGCTTCACAAAATCTGCAGAGAAGGTTGCTGGGCAAAAAGATCTCCCAGAAGCGAAGTCTGCACAGGTCGCAGAAACCGGCCAGGCCGGGTCAGAGCCGGCCCAGCCGGGTTTCGCAGTAACCGGCCAAGCCGGGTCAGAGCCGGCCAGGCTGGGTCTGCCTGAAGCCGGCCAGGCCGGGTCAAACCCGGCTAGGCCGGGTTTTGCGGCTTCGTCTCCCGCCGCCGCCGCCGACGTCGGTTCACTGGAATCGGCTGTCGCTGCTGTTTCTTCTGTTGTTGCAAGTTCTGGTGACGCAGAAGATGAGGAGATGGTCGATTATGAGCCGACGCCGCCGCGTGCCGAACTTAATGTCGTTTACCTGTCTTCCGATTACTATGTAATCGATGAAGATGAAGGTTCAGCGACGGCTCAGTTTTGCTTCGCCGCCGAGGATGCCGTCTTCAAGAAGCCGGAGGATTCCGTCAACCACCTTCGGCCGCTCCATATCAAGGGGCATATCAACGGCACGCCAGTTCATCATATGTTGGTGGATAGCGGCGCGATTGTCAATCTAATGCCGCATTCGCTCTACAAGAAGCTCGGCGGCACGGAGGGGGAGCTAGTGAAGACCAACATGACAATCACCGGAGTTGGAGGCGGCGAGCCAATTCCACCTTTGGGCGTAGCGACGATGGAGTTGACCGTCGGTAGCAAAACGTTGGCAACCGCATTCTTCGTCGCCGAGAGGTAGCTATAATCTCATCCTTGGTCGCGATTGGATTCATGCCAATCGTTGCGTTCCATCCAATTTGCACCAGACTTTAATTCAATGGGTGGGGGATCAAGTTGAGGTTATTCATGCTGATTCAACGGCCTCCATTGCTACGGCCGATGCTCCTTCGCTCGGGGGGGGGGGGGCACAATGGTATTGTTTGCTTATCTGGTCATGACTTGTCTGGCGTTGAGTTTATTAGCGTCACTAAGGAAGGATTTGTACCTGTGTCATTGAAGCCGATTAATAATCGGCTCAATATTATCGTGTAATTAATTTTTTTGCAATGGATGCTAATGTTGAATGGTTGAAACATCGTGTGGATCAATATCAGGCTTCTATGACCGATGTCTGTGAAACAATTGATGATTTTGATGAGCTCAATAAGTTGGGCCAAGGTTTCACGTCGGCCGACCCATTGGAAGAAGTTGACATTGGGGATGGTTCTACACCAAGGCCGACGTTCATTAATAAAAATTTAAAAGCCGATTATAAAGCTAAATTAATCGCGCTTTTAAAAGAATATCCTGATTGCTTTGCATGGAGCTATAATGAGATGCCCGGATTGAGCTGAGAGCTTGTTGAGCATCGGCTTCCCATTAAACCTGGAGTCCGGCCTCATAAGCAACGTCCTCGCTTCTTTCATGCTAAAATTTACGACCGCATTAAAGAATAAATTAGTCGATTGTTGGAAGCGGGATTTATTCGCCCATGCAGGTATGCGGAGTGGATCTCTAGTATTGTGCCCGTTGAAAAGAAAGGATCGGGCAAGATTAGAGTTTGCATTGATTTTAGAGATTTGAATAGAGCCATTCCAAAAGATGAATATCCTATGCCTATTGCCGATATGGTTATTAATGATGCTTCAGTACATAAAATTCTTAGCTTTCTTGATGGTAACGCTGGTTACAATCAAATATTTATGGCCGAAGAGGACACGTCTAACATGGCCTTTATTTGTCCTGGGTTTGTTGGATTATTTGAGTGGATTATCATGACATTTGGATTGAAAAATGCCGGTGCTACCTATCAACGTGCTATGAACTTAATCTTTCATGATTTAATTGGCGTGATCATAGAAGTATATATTGATGATATTGTGATCAAATCGGCTGCCAATAATTCTCACTTGGCCGATTTGCGTCTTGCTTTTGAAAGGATGTGCCGGTATGGTTTAAAGATGAATCCGCTTAAATGTGCTTTTGGTGTATCGGCGGGCAAGTTCTTGGGATTTATTATTAATGAGAAGGGCATAGAAGTTGATCCCAAGAGAATAGAGAGTATCAAGTAAGTTCAGGCGCCTGCATGTAAAAAAGACTTACAAAAGTTTCTTGGAAAGGTGAACTACTTGAGAAAATTTATTGCTAACTTGTCTGGGAAAATTATTCCTTTCACCCCCATATTGAGATTGAAAGATGAGAGTGAGTTTGCTTGGGGGGCAAAGCAACAAGAGGCATTTGAGAAGATCAAGGAATACTTGTCGAAGCCACCAGTTCTTCGTGCTCCAAGAAGAGGGGTTCCTTTTAAATTATATATTGCTGCCGAAGAAAAAATAATTGGTGCGGTTTTGACTCAAGAGGATGATGGCAAGGAGTATGTTATTGCTTATATTGGTCGTCGTCTTCTTGATCTCGAGACAAGGTATGCCCATATTGAAAAATTATGCTTATCATTATACTTTGCTTGTACTAAGATGAGACATTACTTGTTAGCTAGTACATGCATTGTTGCTTGTCAGGCCGATGTAATTAAACATATGTTATATCGGCCAATCCTTAGTGGAAGGATCGGTAAATGGGCATATGCATTGGTTGAATATGACTTGACTTTTGTGCCTTTGAGAGCCATGAAAGGTCAAGTTCTTGCTGATTTTATTGTTGAGCATGCAATTGATTTAGGAGATGAGATCAATTACATAACTTTTACTCCGTGGAAACTTTATTTTGATGGATCGGTTTGCAAACAAGGCCAAGGTGTTGGTATTGTTATTATTTCACCACATGGTGCTGAGATGGATGTGTCAAACCGATTAGAAAATTATTGCACTAATAATCAAGCCGAATGTTTAGCTCTTTATTGCGGCTTGGAGATGTTGAATTCCATGGGAGTAAGACATGTTGAGGCTTATGGTGATTCTTTATTAGTGGTGCAACAAGTTTCTGGTGAATGCCAATGTTTAGGGGAATCACTTAATGCTCATCTTGATACTTGTCTTGATTTAATTACATCTTTCGCCGAATTTAAAATTCGGCACATACCGAGACATGAAAATTCAAGAGCCAACATGTTAGCTCAGCGAGCATCAGGTTTTGACGTCGGTGGGCGTAAAGATTTAAAGCCGGTGCAAAGCATCTTTTCTGGTTTCTGTGCAGGTACGTGGAAACCGGCCCAGCCGGGTCTGGGAGTCGGCCAGGCCCGCTCTGGACCAAACCCGGCTAGGCCGGGTGCAGAAGGCGGCCAGGCCGGTTCTGGTCAGGAACCGGCCAGGCCGAGTGTTGAAGCCGGCTCGGCCGGATATTGTGGCTTTGATCCAAATCGGCCAGAATTGTGCCAAGTTGACGGGCAGGTCGATTTGGAGGATTGGAGGACTCCCTTGTTAAATTTTCTGCGAGATCCCAGCACTAAAGCCGATAAAAGTATTCAGCGGATTGAGTTTAAATTCACTTTGCATAATGATGAGCTTTATCGGAGGACCGCCGATGATTTGTTGCTCAAGTGCTTGGAACCTGATGAAGCTAAAGTGGCTATGGGGGAAGTCCATGAAGGTGTTTGTGGTACGCATCAATCGGCTCCTAAAATGAAATGGCTTTTAAGAAGGGCTGGTTTTTATTGGCCTACTATGATAGCCGATTGTTTTCGCTACTACAAAGGATGCGAGGAGTGCCAACGGTTTGGTAATATTCAGTTAGTGCCTGCTGCAATGCTTCATCCTATAATCAAACCGTGGCCTTTTCGTGGTTGGGGACTAGATTTCATTGGCCAAATTCATCCCCCTTCTTCAAAGGGTCATTGCTTCATGTTAGTGGCCACAGATTATTTTACTAAGTGGACCGAAGCGGTGCCTTTGAAAAATATGACACATAAGGAGGTGATTGAGTTTGTGACTGAGCATATTATTCATAGATTCGGCATTCCTCAGACTTTGTCTACAGACCAGGGGAAATCTTTCATATCAAAAGAGGTGCGAGAATTTGTCGAATCATATAAGATTAAGTTGCTTAATTCATCTCCGTACTATGCTCAAGCTAATGGCCAGGCTGAGTCTAGTAGCAAGATCTTGATCAAACTTATCAAGAAGAAGATACAGGACAATCCAAGAAGGTGGCACGAGGTATTATCAGAGGCTCTGTGGGCTCATCGTATATCTCGTCATGGTGCTACAAAGGTTACTCCTTTTGAGCTAGTATATGGACAGGAGGCTGTGTTACCCGTCGAGGTGAATTTAAATGCATATCGGCTCGCTAAGCAAAATGACTTGTCTGCCGTTATGTATCATGATTTGATGATGGATAATATTGACGAGGTGACTGACAAAAGATTAGCGGCTCTAAAGGAGATGGAAAAGGAAAAGGTCCGAGTTGCTAGAGCTTATAACAAGAAAGTGAAGATCAAGTCGTTCCAAGTTGGGGAATTGGTGTGGAAGACCGTACTACCAATTGGAACAAAGAGCAATAAGTTCGGCAAGTGGTCGCCTAATTGGGAAGGTCCTTACAAAGTGATCAAGGTGATATTCGGAAATTCATATATGCTAGACACGTTGCAAGGTGATCGTCTCCCAAGGGCAATTAACGGGAGGTATTTGAAAAAAATACTTTATAAGTGTTTGACAAGAAGCCTAAGAGCTCTTCAAGCAATGGCCGATACACGTATCGCCCTTAGAACAAAATGGCCGATGTATGCATCGCCCTTAGTCACTAAACAGCCGTTGGGTTAAGTATCGTTGCTGCTTAGTTATTTGTTTTCAGGTTCATATGCAGAGAATTCGCCTGAAAACAAGGGGGCATATGTTTGCACCCGAGTCTGGACAAGTCGGCAAAACCGGCTTGGCCGGGTTGGTGACCCGGCCTGGCCGGGTTTGGCTCCTGTGCTGACTTTTGGCAGCCTGTCACGTGGCGCCCCGATAGGCCCCGTGAAAACCGGCTTGGCCGGGTTTGGACCCGGCTTGGCCGAGTTTGGTAGAGTCCGAGCCGATTAAGAGATCTAATCGGTTTTTGGTAGTTTTTGGACGTGGGAAACTTGAAGACTTTCCTAGATACGTGTTTCCTACTGTGATAAGACCACCCCCCTCTATATATATGAGAGGATCATGGCCGATTGAGATCTTAACCATCCAATCATCAAAACACATCTACCAAGTAGATTCTCACGGTGGTTCATCTCTATCCTGCTGTTCGGCTTGACTCTCCGCGAGTTTAGTCGGCGTTCTAGGCGATCTCCGCGATCCCTAGGGCAACCTCCACGTGCATCTCTCCGATGGATCTTTGCGAGGGGTGTTCGGGAGTTTCTGGCGAAGGACGGGCGCTGCATCGGCCACCAAACGTCCTCTGCTGCTGAAGATGGTCGTCCCGACGACCAGAAGACCGGAACCCTAGCTTCCTCGGCGAACCCGAGGAAACCGGCTCAGCCGACTATCAAAGTCGGCCAGGCCGGGTAGGCGGCTCGGCCGGGTTCTGAAACCGGCCAGGCCGGGTTCCACGGGCGTGCTGCTCCATGCTGTTTCGTTTCGTGCGCGACCGTGCGATCTAGCACCTTGCTGTGTGTTGTCCCGTTTCGGCGTCAATAACAGCTTTAAGATGAGAGATAAAACAACCAAGCCCTAACAGCACCTCCACACAAACCAGGAAGAAGAAGAAGAAGAAGAAGAAGAAGAAGAAAGTTCAGCCAAACCGAGCTAAAGTCATTCTGCAGGCAATTTCATACTGTATGGCCATTCCTCGAAGCAACATACTCCACCCGTCCCAAAATAAGTGTCTTTTTTTACTTTTTGAAATCGATATTTGACCATTAGTCTTATTCAAAAAATTTACTAAAATATAAAATAAACTAATCAAGATTAAAGTATTTCTAATAATGAATCATTTCATAATAAAATCATTAATTTTTTCATAAAATTTTAGAATAAGACGAATGATCAAAAATAGATAGTCAAAATCCTAAAACGACACTTATTATGGAATGGAGGGAGTTTATAATAACCTTATGTCAACTCACTAGCCATCGTTTTGGGTGCGATAAAAGGCACCACTTTTGCCTGCATGATCCATCCTTTTATGAGTTTCTAGGGCTGTTAGCCGACGTAATCAGCATCAGCATCAGAATCTGAAAACCTTTGTAGAGGGCCGAAGGGCCTTTGCTCAGAGCGAAGGGGCTGATCAAAACAAGAATGTGGTGTGCGTTTGCGACACGAGGAATTGGGGACAAGGGCTAGTCGAAATAAGAATGTGGTATGCGTTTGCGACACGAGGAATTGGGGACAATGAAAAGAAAGTATATGTTAGAATAAGTGATATCAGGTCTATTGGTCTTTTGGGCCAATGCTCTAACCAATTGAGCTAATGGGCCGACTGCCATAATCGACGGCACCCTAACGCTACGAGGTTGTGGCCCCTCGTCACACAGCGCCTATATATAGGGGGCTTAACTGCTTCTTAATTTCTAACATCATATACACCAAGTAGTACAAACCACTCTATAAAATTGTTGAGGTAGACATCTTGTAATTTGACATATGTGTTAAATGGAAAGTTTCAGGCTAGCTATTGGTCTTGTTGAAAATGAAATGATTGGTTTATATGTGGATCATTTGCCACTCTCGTTTAAATATTATGTGCCTTGAATCCTTTCTTTCTCTTAATGGCATTTCCAGAACTGATTAATAGATAGTCGTCCTCCATTACATTGAAATTCTCAAAAATTTAGTGATGAAAGAATTTCACTTCTAGAACTATACTAAGAATAGGGTAACAAGGACACGTAAGCACTAGGAAATGAGAACTTTTTGATAACTTTTTGGTGCAATTATGTTGAAGTCTTTTCCCATTGCATCAACCGTCTCGGATGAAATGGGATTGATCTCAAATAAGCTGGGAGTTTTTCTGATTACTACTTCTCCATCAAACACATCCACATCATCAATGTCAAAACCACCTTTTTAGGAATGTTCGGATTTGTGACGACCAACCACATGTTTAAGAAGGCTCTGGACCAATGCACATTTATCTGGCAATAGTACCAAGATTGGGTCCTCATTATGACCAAAGACATCCATTTTTCTGAGCCTGAAAGCATATCTACAACAGCCTCCAGTTGAGCACTTATGAAAAATGAACTGAATCATTGTATATAGATAAATAAATCAAAGAGAAGGGGTCGAGACCGTTACGTTTTGGGCATTCCATGAAAGTTTAGCTATAGTTGCTGCATCCTGGCGCTTTCTGTGACACCCAACCTTTTTGCCAATTCCTGTATATATTCCCTGGCAGTTTCCATTAGAAACACTTGCAACCTGTTTTACAATGTTTGCATTACTAACAATATTAAAAATGAAGGAATCTAAGAAAAATACGGTGGTAGACAAAGATTGCAAATGGAAGACTTATGCAAAGAAACATCTATGGTAGGCAGCACATTTTGGGCATATAATTTGGCATTTTCTTGCACATTCCCAGCACATAGTCTTACATAGATTGGTAATTTCTTGCACATGTCAGCACATACACAGTCTTATATGGCTTGGTATTTTCTTGCACGGTGATTGTGATTTCAGAAATTAGAGCATCCTTACGCTACTACACACTACTACTGTAGTAAGGTAACAGGAAAGAAAGCTTATAAGGCATGGGTAGCTGAAAGGGGGAGGATATCTTAAGAAAGATGAAAGATCCAACACTTGGTGCAAAGAAATTACAGGATAAGATAAAAAAACGATTCAATTGACATATATCCTTGCATGGATGCTATTGATTTAGTTGGGTCAATGAGGGGAGTCGAGGTTGTCATAAGTTAATAGGTTCTATTCACTGGAGTTCATCTTGAGTTATTGACATATTCACTTGAGATCAACCCTATCTGTGACAGAACTCAATGCCTAATAGTAGGACACCAATTAGCTATGAAACCCAAAATGAATATGTCCAAAACCCAGAAAGAAAGCCAGTGGATAAGATGGGAGAACGAGTCCATATCAATGCAAAAACTGCATAGATTTGGCCACATTCTGAATTATGATGAACTTCCTCCAGCCAATAACATTTCAAGAGGTGCATTATGATTCAGTTTCCTTCTACTAGCACTAGACTTTACTCCATCTGTCCTGAAATATAAGGAATCCTAGGAATTTTAGAACATGGACAAACACTTTCATGCCGCAAGGAAAAGGGAGGGCTAGGGTATAGAGATCTTCATTTGTTCAACCTAACTATGCAGGCACGTCAAACTTGACCAAAATTCATTGTTAAAAAGAAAAGATATTTTGCCATGTTCATATGGAATATTTTATGTTCAGATTCAGCATTTGAAATTTCATCAGTACATTCAACCTGGAAAGCAATTGTACTATTTATGTTTTGCCATGTTAGAAACAAATTAGTGCTAGTGTCACATTTTGGGACCATGTTAGTATGGTACAGCACGTCCCACAAGAGTAGATGAAGGTAATGGTTGAGGGGAAGGGGAGAAGGAAGTGTACCTGATGATCTTTTGGGTCAATACGGGTAACTTTCTTGAAGGTTTCTATAGCTTAGAAGAAACATAAAATCATTTCACAAATACAACACTATGTTGCAAATAGATGAAAGGAGAATAAGTGTTTGACTAGATATTTATGCCTTACCTTCAAACTTCACAATTTTCAGGGTGCACCTCCAAAACTTTCTCAAAGCTACCTAGTGAACTTTTGAAGTCTCCAAATTTTAATTGGATTTGACCAAGTCCTGGTTCAGATCATATTATGTTATAAACATCAATTGAATATACAGTGAAGTGCTCCAAATGACCAAACATGCTAATGTACGCTCACACATCATGTGAGATTGAAAAGAAAATTAGACTGCCAATTTTGGAGGTAGTTTATGATCAAGTTGATGTGTGAGCCATTCAATTTTTACTTGCAGCACACAAAAGATGCGCACGACACTCACATTAACTAATTGACTGATATTATACTGTGCTTAATGTTTGGTTGGCTCGGTGCTTATGAAGTACAGCATAGATAGAAACGATATGCATGTCCTCTAGTTCAATGTTGATTGTGGACTTCTACATGAACAGAAACCAACCTGACTCGCACCTCGAGGACATATTTAACAATTCTAGCGGTTAATTGAGGCAAACTGAGTTCCACTTATGAACTGTCCAACCAAACGATCTACAAAATCATGATTCTTTTATTGGCTCTATAACTTCAAAAGAATCAGTTACACAAAGCATGTCATGAAAATATGGAAGTTCATATAACCTAGCAAACAGACTCCATCAAATGGCTCCAAAAATTATGAAATTTGGTTCAAGTGGTTCCCTACATGACATGCAACACCTCCAACAAAATCCTATTGAATAAGGCCAAGTCACCGAAACCAATACTGACCAGATTTGGAGACCAACCTAGTCATTTTTATCTTGAAACCAGTGAGCCAATTCTCCAAGAAAAATTCAAAATTGATCCAAATGAGTTCCAAAACATAACTTGGACCTGCACTTTTACTAACACATTGTGAAAGTAATCCCAAATAATTTCTTCAAAAAGATTAGAGATTCACTATGAATCGAAGAATTCCTTAGCTAAAACGAGATTTTCTCAAGAGAGCAAAAAAAGTCATGGGAAATATGTTAAAAGGAAGACATATATATATGTTTCCAACGAACTCATGGCAACTAGAAACCACTCAAGAAGTACCCAAGAGCTCCAGCTCAAGGATTTTCACGAAATCCAACAAAATGTGAGAAATGTGGTTTCTTGAAGGGAGCAACTTAGAAGATAAGACCTGGTTTTCAAGCCATCACATGAACAAGTTCCAAGGGTACAAAAACACTTCCAAAACATTTCTACAATAAATCCCAAGCACTAGATAAAAATGTCCCAAAAATTGACTCCTAAAAATCTAAAAAGGTATAAACAGAGGGGAACAAACTTGCACAAGATTGATGCCTGGGTTACCTAAAGATGTTCGAGAACAAGCTTCTCCTACTCTAATACAGATTTGGAACTGTCAAATAGCTCAAGCACAAAGAGCCATTCTCCGCCCTTTCTCCCTCCAACCCTAGCCACTCACACACAAAATGAGAGACCTCCAAGGATTGTTTGCTTGGACTAGCCTTCTCCACTATATATATATATATATATATATATATATATATATATATATATATATATATATATATATATATATATATATGCACTTAACTCTTTCCAAATTTGTCCTTTCATAAAGCACTCAACCTAAATATCTATAGGGGTAGAAAGGTCAATGTTTTTGTCGCTTCAATACTAGCCTACATATATCTATATCTATCAGTATCTGTCACTATATTTGATCTATATATATATATATATATATATATATATATATATATATATATATATATATTAAAGAGGTAATATTTCTGCTATTATTTTTGTTCTGAATTCCCTCTAATTAATCTTCTTGTGAACTTCCAATGTCCGTGTAACAAAACCTATGCAAAAAAGACAAAAAAAAAATTAACAACCATCTGGCTCATCAGGACTCTTACACGATATTGTCCGCCCCATGGTCGCCTCTCCACGAGTTCAGTATAACATGCTTAAGTTGAAGTACAAAGGGAAAAAAGAAGAAGGAAAGGGACAAGACATGAATTAAGGAGGAATCAACCATGGCTCCAAATCGAACCACACTTAAGTTTGGCAATTCTTTTGCTATAACTTATGTCCAACATATTACTATTGTTTAGATGAGCAAAAGTATGGATAAGTCAGAGTCTGTTTTTTATCAAACTTGCCTTTTTTATTTATATTGGATAAATGCTCGTGCGTTGTAATGGTAATATATATTGTCACATATTATATGTACAAGCGTGTATTATACTTCTACTAAAAAAGATATTGCAATAGTGATTTAAGGGAGGAGAGATCGTGATGTGTAGGATTTCTATGGTAGTATGGTTCACGTCAAAATCACGTTAAGGCTTGCATGTATCTCCATGTATTCAAAGAAAGGTCACCATTAACGCGTTTTTTTTTATTTGGCCAGGATGCATGTGATGCGCGTTTGTTCTCTTCCATTGATCTACGGGATGTACATCTGTTAGGATCTATAGTTTTGGTTGGACCGACATTCGTGCAAATCATGATTATAAGGGGCTGTGAAATTACCGTGTTTTTTTTCTTGTGAGCTCTGATGTTCCCGAGTGAGCTCTAACGATCCTGAGCAACAAAAGATGAAACTAAACAAAGCAGGAGGCCTCGGGCCACAAAGCTAATATATTGGACAGGCTCATGTTGTGCTCCTCAAGCTCGATCAACAACTAGGCCTTGCAAGCTGAAAGCCTTCCCAAGCGATGATGACCTAGAAACAAAATCCTATATAAGTAAAAAAATCAAGTACTACTACACTCTTGACTAATGAGCATTAATTTAGTACTACTACACTCTAGCAGCCAAGGCACGGCTCAAAGCATCGGGCTTGCCAACCGGGGCTCATTCATGATTGGCCCATATCGTTCTCATGTCAGGACAAACAGACAAACCATATCGGGAAGAGGGAGAGCCGGAGTTGGACAAGGGATGCCAGCGAGCTCGTCGCCTCCAACATTGGGGGTTGTTTAGTTGGATGAAAAGAGGAGAAAAATACACTGTAGCACTTTCGTTAGTATTTGATTACTTTTGTCTAATCATAGTCTAAGTAGACTCAAAAGATTTATCTCGAGTTAGCCTGACAAAAAGTATAAATATGCAACCGCTGCTACTTCATTTAATATTTTATACAGACGTAAAGTATAATTGATGTGATAGGGAAGGAGAAAAAAATTTTAGGGAAGTAAACAGGGTCTGACCTCATAACCAGAACCCTAGGTGTCGTCTCCTTCCTTCCATTGCAGGCATGGCCTCCTTGTTCTTTCTCTCAGTCAGGGGTGAGGACGCGTGTGCGTCGCATAACACGCTTTGTTATATTTTCCTCGTATTATATTTGTGGACGGGTGACTCTTAAAAAAGACTTGTGGACGGATGACAACACGTGCATGCATGTTTTTGGCCGTCCTAGCTCGTTTTTTGTCTCCAGAAAATTCATGCAACCAGAAACTATACTCTGGACGGATGAACATTAATCCGCGCGTGTGTCACGCTCGAGGGAGACCTCTTGCTTGCGGACGACATTATGGACGTGCAGGTGGAGGGCACGGACAAAGGCGAGTACAGCGACCGGCAGCGGCAGCAAGGACGACGACACGATACGATGCGTTTTCTCGGTCGTGTCCATCACGCCTTGTTCGCTGATCCCTTTCTGCGCGTGGCCACCAATTATCAAACCACATCCAGGTCCAGATAACACCACCCGCCGATCTCGACGACGACCTCACTGTCACACTGGAGCATCGAGATGATCAGCTAGCTTTGACGCTGCCTGTGCCTGTGCCGTGCCTGTCAGCGCAACTGCTAACCCATCGAACAATGCACGCATGTGATGGGATTGGGATCCGCCATACATGTGCTTTGCTTGGCTCCAGCTCTCCAGCTCCCGGCCAGTCCACGCCAACCATCGAGACTGGACGAGGAACAGCGCCTCCGTACCGTGCCGCAAAGGTGTCGTGCCGTGCCGGAGCGGCGGAGCGTGGGCCGGCGTTGCTAGCTGTTGGTTCGTGGGTCGCTGCACGGCGTTGGGAGCCACGGCGCCCGACATGTCGGATGTGCCGGTCCCGTCGTCGCACATGGCGCTGGAAAAAGGCCACCCTGGGCCTCTCGTTTCGTCCAAAGAGCATCCGATTCCGATCCCGTCGTTCACGTCGAACGACGACGTGGAACCGTCATCATGTTTTGTCGTGTGTGACCTGTGTGACCTGTGCTGCGACTGCGAACGAACTCCATCCCGTGCCCCCCTTTCCCTTGTCGGGCTGTTTCGTCCGTGTTCGTTGCATCGACGTGGAACCTTGGCAGCTCGATCAATAGCAGGAGGAGTACCACTCCTACTCGGCAGCTGCAAGTGCACGTGAAACTGATTGTGACGAGTTAAAATAATAGCAGTGCTGGTCAATCACACAAAGCTCTAACCAGAGCTCGCTCGCCGTACGTTCCGTGCGTTGATCTGAAACGCCCTGCGATAAACTCGGAAGGAACTGTAGTATGTATGGCCAGAGTAGAGTTGAGCGGCAGCAGCGGCAGGCAGGTCTACGTCGCGACAGTGCAGCGAGCGTGACACGAGAAGACCGGAGGGTGAGGCACGCCACCGGGCAGGGTTATTCGTCCCGCGCGTCTCCATCGGCCGGCAGACGACGCCGACGAGGGGGTGAGGCGTCATGCGTCCGGCTCCGGCGCCAGACCCTTGCGTTTTGCACGGCACGGCTGGCCGCGACGTAATCTTCTTGTCTCGCTTACTCCACTAGATTAGTATAGATCGGCCATGCCAGAAGACAAGACAGGGAAAGATGAGGATGGGTGGATAGGCCGCTAGCTGCCCACCTGCCCCAAGCGGACTCGCCCAACGCGGCCGCTCGTCGTTCGGTCGTTGCCTGCCGGTAGCTAAGCGTACTGCGTACAGGTCTCTCGTCTCGATCATTTTTTTTTATGTGTGTGGTTACAACTGCAACTGGCCGGCGGATCGATCGCAGACGAGAGGAGTTAATAATAGCGGACAAGAAATTTTGGTGGCAGATACTACTAGTATACAGTATTTATGTGGTATGCTATGGCCGAGTCGTTGTCCAGGATTTTTCGCAGAATGCATACTGAACTTCAATGGTGTATTATGCACAGGCAAGTAAATTTGACGAAGCCGCCTTTGACAAATGGGCATGAGATACTATTACTGTTTCCACATTAATACTCGGACGGCAAAAAATGAATCTGTCGTTAGCAAGTGGTGGTGTTACCTAGCGGGCAAAAGGCATCCACGCTTCACCTTTCTTCCCTGAACAAGCGTTGATAGCACTGTACAACAGTATACTACGAGTAGTCCCAACACCAAGCGTTGAAGGCATCCATGCTCTGCCCTGCCCAATGCAATATGCCACGACTTTCACTGTTCGTCACCAGTGCCCATCCTCTCGTTGCCCGTAGCTATGGTTAGGGTTAGGGTAGATTGGCAGGAGACTCCCTTTTGGTGAATGGTGATCCGCTCCATGCCGGCGTGCACCGTGCCTGCGCACACGTCAAACACAGGGTGCAGGCCATCCTGCCACAGCGCCAGCCGCCAGCGCCCCCATGCCATCCATCGACTGTAGCGGGGCCCGGCTACCAGCTGGAGTAGTACTACCTGTGCGTGCAGGCATCAAATCCCAGCAGCAACATGATGCACTGCCAGAAGCAACAACAGAGGGGGCCCATAGCGTGACAGTACTAGTAGTACGGCTGAGCCAGACCATCCTGACTGCACCCCACAATCCTGGGGCTTGACGCAGGCGCAGAAAAAGTGGAAAACAAGAGTACAAGCGGCAAGCAGAAAACAGCGAGAGGGACCAGACCAGGCAAGTGGCGGATTGATGGATGCATCATGCATGGACATGCATGCATGTTGCATGGCAGCGGCAGCAGCGGGAACAAGATCCGTGGGACGGGACTGTGCGCAAGGCGCAGAGATGAGATCTGCACTGCTGCTGCTGCCGCAGATGCCTTGTCGCTCTCGCCTCTCGGTCTCTCGCCCTCTCTCGGCCTCTTGCGGCCTTTGCGTGCGCTGCACCTCAAAAGGTGCTGCGGGTACGGATAATCGCTCCAAAAAGGTCGCCCAACGCCCCTACGGCCCTACCACTACGAGCAATTGTATGGGACCGGAACCAGGCACTGTCCGGCAGCGTGGCAGGAGCTGCCTCTGTCCCCACCATTTGTGAGCTTTTTATGATTGCCGTTTGGCCATCACGGGGCCCAGCTGCATCGGTGGACGCCACGCAAGATCTTGCCACGTAGCCACTGCCCACTGTAATGAAAGGGTAGTGCAGGTCAGCTTGGATACCCACGCCATCGCGCCGAGCTGAAAATACATAAAATTTTGACAATAGGAGTTTGCTGATTTATTGCAAGTATAAAACACCATTCAAAAAACATTAATTTTGCTTAATAAACACAAACGAACATCCTTAAACACCAACGCAGATTTGTAATGTAGAAATGGTCGAATCCGTCGCCGAGGAGTGCAATGTTGCACCAGAGCTATGATTAGCTGACATATAAAAACCTAAAGGCTTAAATTTGTTCATTTAAATGTAGAAAGAGATAAAAAAAAAGACCTTATACTCCACATGTTGATATATCATTTGTCACCTTAGATCAGTAACAAAAAGTTTAAAATGCTCCTGTAATTATTCTCTCTATTTTCGACGTCAGCTAAGCCAAGTAACTTTTTTTATTAAGAGGCAGTCGGTTTAGGAAATCATATATGGTATACAAAATCTTTTTTTAAAGATCAAATCCTTGGCCATGCTATGTGGGAAACCACATATTTTCTATATGCTATTGGTTAAGGACAGTCCAAGAAAATTATTCTAAAATTGGGAATGCCTATAACATATTCGTGTGTTTTTGGGTCAAGTGACCTGTGTGTTTTTGGGTCAAGTGACCTGTTGTTGTTCACACGCTCTCTTGTACTCCCTCCGTCCATAAAAAAGCGTCGTTTTGGGTGTTCGTGCCGGTAGTTTCACTAGATTTATAAAAAATGTGTGCAATATTTACATCCCCAAATAAATTTGTTAAAAAACTAGACTCAAAAATCTATCAATGATACTAATTGTTTATTATGAATATTAATATTTTTTTAATATAAATTTAGTCAAGAACTTTAGTAGCTTGATGATGACTTTTGGTTGTAAATTTTCTATGAACTAGGCATTTGTGTCCTTTCTTGAAGGCATGTTTGCTGAAACATGAGAAGACTTTCAAGTTTACGTGGCTATGGTAACATTGCTTTATTACGATTCGATCACATGCATTGGTCTTTTTGTTGTTATATGGATGCAAGAATGTTTAATTTAAAACATCATTGATTCATAAAGAGTTGTTGCAAAATGTATTAGATTGTGTCTAGTATAATTTTTTTCTTTAATGTCAACATAAAATCCAACAATGTGTTTCTCTCTCTGATCACTTGTAATTTCTGGTAAATCTAGACTAGTATATCATCATAAAATCATGTTTTCTCTTGTTTGTTTGATAAATATCATGATTTCTAAATTTTTTAGGTAAATTCCCTCACTTGGTCTGTAAATTAAATATTTTTTTAGTGCTGGTACCATGTCGGCATAAACCGAAGCCCTTTCAACGCGGGTAGCAGGTACTATAGCTGGACCCCTATGCGAACAAGATGTACCAGTCGCAGCAGCACGCACAGCGGCGTGGTATTCTGTGGACTGCACGCGCCTTTATTCGCGCAGGCACACGATGCCGTGGTCTGACCACCCTGAGAGAGGGAGGGACCGACGCCGCAGCCCGCAGGCAGGGAAGACCGGAAGAAGCGAGGGGCACGCGGGAGCCGGACGCTGGGCCATCGTCGGCCGGTCACCGGTGAAAGACTGGGCACATTACCCGTTACCCATTACCTAAACCCGAAAAACCTGAATTCAAAACCGAATTACCCGAACCTAAAAAAACCTGATGTATCTCAAAATAAATTTGTAAAAAAAAAATAGATTTAAAGATCTTTCTAATGATACTAATTATATATTATAAATATTAATGTAATTTAATACCCTATGTATTTAGTTAAAATTGTTTTTCGTGAAGCCGAAGTGACAATTATTTAGGTAGGCAGGGAGTACATTGCTGCCGGCGTCGTCACTCGTCGCCGTCGGTAATGCACTACGTCAATCAATACAGTAACGCGCACGACGACGGATTCGCGGCACAGTGCGTGATGTGGGTGGTACCAGTACTGTGCTAGTGCGCTGCGCTACTGTGTTCACCGATCGTGCATGCATGCAATGCACGGCGCCAGTACACCCGACAACGGTGCCGTCCCGCACGAATCAGACGCCGCTCGCCATCAATCTGGAGCGCGGGCCGGCTCCATCCACGGACTGACGCGCCCATGCCTGATGCCTATGCATGCACCGACGCATGGTACGCCGCGCGACACGCAGCAATGGCGCGCGTACGGCTCCCGGTGGCTCGAGCAGGAACAGCCATCGCCCATCGGATGCTGGCCTGGCCCTGGCTGACCTCCCATCCGTTGCACAGTCGTCCGTCCGCTTGGGGTCACATGCATGCATGCAATGCACGGCGCGCAGATCCAACGCACGCAATACAATTGCCTACACAGTCACCTACTAATAATATGCCACAGGTGTAAAAGCTAGCTTGGCCGTTTCCACACGGTGCCTTGAACCCTTGACACGGGCCTGGCCCATGGCCCCTGCTTTTGTTCCGGTGCGCACAGCGCACGTAGGAGTAGGAGCTAGCCCTGTGGTAGAAGTACTGCCACACTGCCGACCACGGCATGGACCGCGGCGTGGGATCAGAAGAGGAACAGCCGAACAGGAACAGGAACAGAAACAGCTAGCCAGCCCGAGGCTTGTGCGCACGCGATGGGAACGCGCTGCTGTCCAGCGGCAACCAGCCGGTGGGTGGACCAGAGCCTAGCGCAGCCTACACATGACATGCACAGCACAGCGCTCTCGGTCGCGCCCGCCCGCGCGCGCGCAGCGGCACGGCACTGCCGGGTAGCACGGGCCTCCAGCAGGCAGGCCCCGCGCAGGTAGGAGGACCACGCGGCCGGCACGGCACTGCACGGCCGCGCCGCGCAATCTGGCCTCGCCGAGCCTGCGCATTCGGGTTACCCGGATAATTCGGATTTTAGGAAATTCGGGTTTTCAAAAATGTTACCCGAAATATGTCCCAAAATAGGATACCCGATTTTCTACCTACCCGATATTTTAGCTTCGGGTTCGAGTAATCCCATTATACCCAGAATCAGAGAACCCATCAGTTTTTTGAGCGGCGCAGCATTCGAAAAAAAAAAAACAGAGAAGTCGCTATGGGCGCTCGGCGCTGAAGTGCTGAACGGCTGTCGGCTGAAGCCCGAAGCACTCGCTAGGCCAAGGCCCAAGGCCACCCACGAAGGCACGAAGGGACTGACCTTCTGGTGACTAGGTGAGGGCGCTAGTGCGCTACTGGGCTGGCCGGCTGGGCCATGCTCGACTTTGAAGACAATCAAATGTTACAAATGGCCTTAGAAAATTTCGGGTCATTGGGTACTTCGGGTATGCAGGTATATAACCCGAAATAAATAAAAAAATTGCGAGGTTTCAGAGTTGGGATCCGAATAAGTGACCAGATAAATATGGACAGAGGGAGTAGCTGTTGGCCAAGTTGCCCCAGTAGTACCACGGCGCATAGCTAGCTAGCTAGCGCGCTTATTAGGATCGCCGATTGCGATCGCGCTGCATTATGGGCGAGATCGCGTCCGGTGGACGGGCCCTCCTCCCTCGAGTCGACAGTGTACGAGCACATGACAAAGATGGTCGATCGATCGTGTGGTAACTGTGATGCTGATTGATCAACACAACAGCGGCTCATGCGTCGTTGGGGCAGGCGGGCAGCCATGACTGTCATAAAAAATGTGGTGTGATATATTGAACAGTGAACAAAACAGTTGTAAAAAAAAATATGGTAAGATTTATGTCTATAACAAGTGAGATAGAGCGCTAAAAAAGTGTGGTTTGCTATAAATTGAACAGTGAACCAAACAATTATCGAAGTAACTATAGCATGATTAACCTTTGATGAGGTTAGTTTCTGTCACGGACCGACCAAACTGTACGCGCACCATACGCTGACGGCTTAACTCGTGGCTATTGCACGAAGGCTCTGTTCGCTGAAGCTGAAAACCGCTGAAAATAAGCGCTGATGCTGATTTCTTGTGAGAGAAAGATACTGTAGAAGAGCTGAAAAATAAGCGGTTTTAAGCTCAAACGATAAGAGCCGAAATTGCTGTTGGACCAATCGATCGACCATGCATGCATGTTTGTCAATTGTCATTGTCAAAAAAAAAAAATGGTCCCGAGCCCTGACTCGATCCGGATCCGATGGAGCCCGCGCGGCAGTGCGGGAGCGGGACCGACGACGCAGCAGCGGCAGCCGGCGGTGGCGACACATGCAGAGGCAGGTAGGCCGGCCATTAATCTGCCTGTTCGTGGTCAGTATAGTCACGCTCTTCCCGTTGCGCGCTGTTAATGCGCGGGGCGCGTGACGTGGGGTGGGATTGGGATCGCTATGCACAAGTGCACGGCTCCACACCCTGCACCGCGGTGGCAGGTGGATGGACCGCGTGATTATATAGGAGGGGTACGTGTACGTAGACGTACTAGTACGTTGCGTGGACCGTGTTGCTAGGCGCCGATCCCCGATCCGTGCCGCGCCGTGGGTGATGCTGATGTGTATTGTATGGTCCAGCCAAGCCGTCTGCCGGTGCCGGGTGTGTCAAGGATGAAGACCGACGACAAGGCCTGAAGGTCCGTGGCCCGCGCCGTGCCAAAGCGGACGGACGGAGCGCTTTCAAGGGCGCGAGGACAAGCGCACCGACGATTGGGCGCGGGAGACGGACAACAACAACGGGGCGAGAAGCGAGATGGACAGCGCCGTGGCAAATGGCTGGCGCCACTGCTCGACTTGGTGTTTTGCGCGAGAATACATGGGTGCGGAAAAGGGTGGTCGCTACGGTCGCGTGTGATATGATAAAAAAAAAATGGTGGTGATGGCTCTGATAGCGGAGGCCGGAGGGGCGGAGATTGCTAGAAAGTGCATTTACTGGAATGTACGGTAAACTGGTTCCTACACGGGCGCGATTCACGCATCCAACTGCTGTTGGTCTCCGTACCAGTAGCCAGGATAATTTGTTCACTTTTTTTCTAGTACCGGTATCTGTAATCTCCCCGAGCAAAGCTGATCCGTCCGGGTCTACCGGGCATCATAGTCACGCACTTGGCGTTTCGGGAAGCGTATTGAAATCGACCCGTCAACAGAGCACGGATGCCGCAGCACGGATGGCTAGTGGCTACTACCGTCCTTGGGTTCTTGCGCGCATGCGGGGTGTTCTGCACCGGCTATCTAGGCATCTTATTTGCACACCGCCGCCCGTACTACGCCTACTATGACTACTACTGTAGTATACTATCACCTAGTTTAACCTAGCATCTTATTTTGCACACCGCCATCCGTGTATTATTACTGTGGCGTTTTTACTACTTGCGTGAGCTCAATCGACTTTTTTTTATGTAAGGAAACACGCATACACGATGGTTTTGTTAGAGTAACTCTAAAAGGCTCTCCGAATCATTGCTAAATATTAAAAATAGAGATTTTGATGAAAAACTATCTTCTAACGGGTTGTCTAGATATAACCATCTTTTACTACGGATTTTTCGCTAGTCAAATATAGAAGACGAGAATGACTCTTCACAGTGCATATGGGATACAAAAGAACTATTAGAGAGTCCAGAGATATTGAAAGCGATTTTTACGCAAATATCTTATAACACCCCTCGTATTACTGTAACTAAAACCTGTCATATCATCATGATTGCATGTAGATCATCCCGCATTTGATCCTGTTAAGTTGCATCAACTAAAATAAATTTTATTCTTGCATGTGATTGTGCATAAGTACTTTAGAGTGATTTGATTGCATACATGTTTGTTTGTGTGTATTTATTCAAATCCCATTGGACATTGAAAACAAAATCATTTTGAAACCCTAAATCGGACCCAAAACTCTAATTTAAAAACTAAATGGAATTAGAGGTTGGGCCTTAAACGAAAGTTGTAAATCCTTAAAAGCTGAGCAACTTCTATTTGGATAAATTTTGGAGTTATTAAAAAGAATTTCAAATAAAACCCTAATTTATGCTTTAAAGTTTAAATTTGAAATACAAATTCAAAAACTAGCAATAATCTGGTGATACTTTATTAATAGAAGTTTTAGCCCTTTCATAATGCAACAACTTTCATTTTTGGAGATTTTGAAGTTAGTGAGAGGAATTTTAAATTAAACCCTAATTAGTGTTTTGAAATTCAAATTTGAATTGATATCTCAAAAATTATCAGGAATCTAGCTAAACTCATTTAATGAAAGTTGTAAATCTTGACTAATAGGCAAACTTTTATATTTGGATATTTTCAAGTTGTTAAGAAAAGTTTTGAGTTTTTAAGTGAATTTGAAAGGGATTTAAAAAGGGCAAATTACCCCCTTTTCAATTATTCAGAAATTATTCAAAATTTCAAACTTATTCCAAGACAAAAGTCGTTCAGTTTGAATTTTTACACAATTCATATTTTGGAAATTTTGCAACTTCATATGTAAAATAAAAAGTAATTGGAAGAAACCACTCATTAGTAGAGGTATGGCTACAGTGCTCTAAAGGGGGGACCGGCTCCTTGCTCTGCGTGCGTGCACGCAGCCGCGCGTGCGCGCGCCGCACGCCGGCGCCGCCCGGGCCCGGCTAGACCATGTCGCCGGCGTGCCGAACTCGTGGGGAGGGCCCCGGCCACATCGTGCGCCACTTCTATGTCTATATGTAGCCCATCGGTCGTCGTTTCTCTCTCCGTTCCTCCATCGTCGCCGCCGACGAGATAACTATCCGCGACGAAATTCGTCACGTCTGTGCCTCCACCATCCAATTCCTCTTACTCATAGCTCCACCATCCTCTTGCGCGTCGATTGAGCCGGCTTGTGACGTCCCTCACGGTCGGAATCGCTCCGCGTGACCATCTTCTCCTCCGCGGCCGGCAACAGCACCACCGTGGCTCGGCTCGCGTGGTCTGCCCGTTCCAGTGAGCTACGTGCCGAATCTGTGCATGTTTGAGCTTCTGTATAACCCCCTCATACTCATACACTCGCTGGTTTTTTCTTTGGTGGCCTGAAGACGCTGGAACGTACTCGTCGTCGTCCGGAGCATGCCACTGTGGCCGAGGTCGGCACCGAGTTCATCTCTCCGATCGGTTTTGTGCCCAACTAGCCACCATCCGAGCACCGTGGTGAGTCCCTGTTGCAATCCATGTAGAGACTAATTGAACTCTACCGCGCTGGAAAGGGTGGACCGTCGTCGTGTCTCCTTACCGGGAGCCGCCAGGGCGCCATGACCGTGGTCCGGCCCACTCGAGGCCATGAACCGCTACGCTAATGACCTAGATGTGTCCGAGGGTTTTAGGGGAGTTCTCGGGTGACGTTACTCTCGCCGGGGAACTGCCGCCGGCGAGCCCCTGGCCGGAGCCGACGCGCGCGCGTGTTGGCATCGGCTGGAGGAGGTAGATGAGGGGGGGAAGCACTGGGCCGGCTGGAGCCCGACTCGGGCTGGCCCAGGAGCGCTGAGAGAGGGAGGCCGAGTTGGGCCAGTCTGTTCGCACTGGGCCGGCTCGGGTCAGATTAGGCCTGAATTGTTTTTATGAAATTTTCCATTTACTAATTATGGGAATAGTATTTAACATTGTTTATTTTGTCAAAAAATAATTACTGCTCCTAAAATCATGAAAATAATTGAGTATCTTCCCTGTGTGATGAAGTTTATATTGAAAATATGAAATATGTAATTTTACCAATTTCTGCAGGAAATAAAACTGTGCTCTTTAATTAATAAATGACACTTCCATGAATTATATAGCTTAAAATATTAATCCAAAAACTATAAAATTTATTTTGGTACTGTTTTATGCTGAGAGCTAGCTGTAGAAAAAGTTTGGGCCCATATGGAGATAATTTATTTATTATTTTATGCTCCATTAATTGATTAATAAAATAAATAAGGAAGCCTAATCTTTTCAGTTTTGTGTGACTTTGGAATTGGTTGGAGACCCTGGGTCATTCATTATAGTGATCCTTGGCACTTTAATTGTTGTGTTACAGTAGAAGTTGAACAAGTTGTGCAGCGGCTTTCTATGACCGTTAAAATGGTCAATAAAAATGAAATGCGAAAACACTCTTATGCCTTGAGAGAAGTGTTTTGCAACTTTACCGTGAAGAAAAGTTATACTCAAAGTTGTCAATTACATGTTTGTGTTACCTTTTCCATTTATGTCATTCCGCACCATGTAAGCATGCATCATTATTTTACGTGCAGAGATCGGGTTCTCGGAAGGATTTCTTGATTGCTCCCCGACGGAAGAATTATTCGTCGAGAGAAGTCAAGTGGATTTCTCTGGTTTTTTGCGGAAGTGACGGACCTGCAACACAGGCAAGCCCCGGTGCATTCAGCCCCTCTCCTTGTGATTTGAAAAACGTTTATAGCTTGAGTTAATCTACTGCATTAAGTTGATAGGACTTGATTGATAAACCAATTGCTGCATTACCAACCTTGACCACTGAAATATCTGGAACCCATTTTAAAATAAAATGTTTGAAAGTGCTTAGCCCTGCTTGAATAAATTAGAATTTCATAAAATACTACTTTTGAGTTATTGTGATACCTATGTGCCATTGATTAATTCACGAAAAAGGGAATTGGTATATTCTCGTTCGGTGGCTGTGCACCTGATCAGTACATTGTCACCGACGAGAAGGGATTTTCTTGCTCGGTGGTTGTGAATTTAGGTTAGAGTCCCAATGCTTGACCACCGGCGGAAAAAGGGATTTGAAAATCGTTGGGACACTTGTACTTGGTTTAGAGTCCCAATGAAATGTCGCCAGCGGAAAAAGAATTAGGGACCGTTCGTTGTAGGCCTGCTGTGATCGAGACTTTGCAACTAGTGAAAGCTTATGTTTGGTTTTGGGTAATTGATGAAACCTAGTTTGCTAATGATTGCTGTAAGTGTTTCATGAGAATTGATTAGCAAATGGCAAGATGGAGCAAAGGACCAGGTCGGTGGAGGCCACAAGTGAAGGGCATTGACGGCATCCATGCAAATAGTATAAGTCCATCATCAAAAGGAGTCCGCAAGCTTCATCAAGAGATGGTGAAAAAGCTAGGAGCTCAAGGCAAAGGTATAATCCATGGGAGCTCTTTTGCTTTTAGTGATCAAGACCCTATAAAGGGAGTGATCACATTTAGGATAGATAGCCGTACTATCAAGAGGGGCGAAATCGTTGATGAAATACGGTTATCAAGTGCCACTAGGTGTTCATGATCATTGCATTGCATATAGATGCTAGTGACACTAACAAACCCTTGGAAAACTCTTTTGAAAAGGCTAACACAAGTGCTCAAGGTGTAGAACATTTGGTGTTAGCACATGGGAACAAAGGGTGAAAGGTTTGAGTGAAAATCCTGAGAAAACAGAGCGTCGGACCGTAGAGTCTCAGAGCGTCGGACCAATGTCTTCAGTCCGACGACTAACACTGCTGAGAGCGTCAGACCATTAGCCGAAACGTCTGACGGTGCAGATCGTGCGAGAGATGACACGTGGCGAGCTCTAAGAGCGTCGGACTCTCGGCGTTAGTGCGACGGTGAGCGTCGGACCAACGTCCGACGGTTTTCAGCGCTCGGGGAGCTCTCTGGAAACGTCGGACGGCCGCGTTCGTTAGTCCAACGACTCCGTCTGGCTGAGTCCGACGGTGCTGTTCCAGTGGGCGTCGGACCGCGGGTGTTAGTCTGACGATCGTCCGTCCGACGGTTCGTTCAGCGCGGGAAGTTAGCCGTTGTGATCCAACGTTCGACTTCAAACGGCTAATGACACGTGGCGTTCATCCGAGGCGTCGGACCGTGCGGTATAGTCCGACGGTGTGGACGTCGGACAGTCCGACGATACGCAGTGAAGTCTAAACAGTTATTTTCTTGTATGTGGCTTATAAATAGTCACTTGGCTGGTTTGGGAAGGAGCCCTTTCCATTTACTAAGACGCTTCTCAAAACATTCCTCAATCTTTCTCCCATTCATCAATTCTAAGCTTCCTTAAAATGTATAGGAATTCTCAAATACTGAATTGATGTATTGAATCAATCAAATTACACAAAAAAAGCTCTTCGAAGCCAAGCCAGACCTATATCCTGCAGTCGCACAAGTAGTATGGGTCACCTAAATGGTAGTGTAGCTGGAGACCTTTTCTGTCTTCGTCCCTGGTTGCCGATGGTTTTAGGGGGGTTTACTTATCAAAATTTTTTCTCTTTCCCCATCACATCAATTGTCCTTTATGTCTATATAGAGAATTAAACGAAGTAGCAGATGTTGTATGTTTGTAC
The DNA here is from genome assembly GCA_038502445.1 of Eremochloa ophiuroides. NCBI lineage: Eukaryota > Viridiplantae > Streptophyta > Magnoliopsida > Poales > Poaceae > Eremochloa > Eremochloa ophiuroides. The sequence goes on from JAHLJS010000009.1 coordinate 36,311,503, forward strand.
TTTTTGCCTGACTAGCTCGATGAATCTTTTTAAGTTTATTCGAGCCATGATTAGACAAAAATTGTCAAATACAAACGAAAGTGGTACAATATACTTTCCACCTTTTTATCTAACTAAACAGTCCCTTAGTTTATCGCCTGGTCCCTAGCAAGTACTGTATGAGCTATTGAGCTCTAATATAATAGTAATAGAATTTCGTGATACTACTTCTAAGATAATGTACTAGAATATCATTATCGTAATAGACATTTTTTTTCCCTATTGGACCTGTCTGGAATCCTCGTGAATTTGAATCGACTTCCACGGTAATGACACAACCACAATGGAGCAAACAACAAGCAAGATAGTTTTTTTATAAAAAAGGCAAGATTATAAATAAAGAAAAAAAAGACATACAGGCTGCGTTCGGTTGAGGGTATAAGCGCTTATTTTTCAGCATTTCAGCAGTATTTTTCTCTCACAAGATTTCAGCACTTCAGCGCTTATCTACAGCACTTCAACTTCATCCGAACACAGACACAGTAGCGTCAAGCAGGCAGGTAGGGCATCCGTTGCATGTTGCCCCACGCGGACCACCACCACGCAGGCCCCGCAAGGCCGCAACTCTACTCCACGCCTCGCATCACGGTCACGCCATTCGGCGAGTCAATCGCCTGGCAACAAAATCGAAGCAAAAAAAAAAAATCCATGACAAAAACCCCATGACAGATTGGCAGGAAAAAGAAAAGGAAGCGTGGCGACGAAAAGTATTGGTTCCGGCGTAAACGATCGCCATTATTAAAGGCGGGGAAAAAGAGAGGTCGCAGCCGCATCCAATCCGTTCGCCTGCCTGCGCCTGTTCTCTCCTCGTCAATCAAGATAAACAAAACACCCGGCAGCTTTTGTCTCCTTGCAGGCGCCCCACACACCCAACGTGTCTTCCCCGCACCGCCCCGTCTCCGGCCGGCCGGGGGCCGTATATATATAACTTCCCTCCCACCCGTTGCCTTTCTACTACCCACATCTCCTTCTCCCTCCCTTGCCTTGCCGAGACAAAGACGGTGTCGATGGCCGTCCAGGCGCAGCACCTCCTGCTCAACCCCGCCTTCCTTCCCCACGACATCGGCCACGCTTTCAGGGCGCTGGAGGGCGCCGCGATCGGCGGCGGCGGAGGCGGAGGCGGAGGCGGAGGCTCCGTGTTCTTGGACGAGCTCGGCTTCGGTGGCGGTGGGTGCGCCCCGGCGCCGGCGCCCATCGGCGACGCGGCGGCGTTTGGCGACACCCAGCCGCGCAGCGAGCTCACCTGCAACGGCGGGGGCGGTGGCGGCGACAACAACGTGTTCCTCCCGAGGAAGCGGGCACGCGTCGCGGCGCCCGGGTTCCTGGATGATGGCCATCATCAGCAGCAGCAGGGCTTGGTTCTGCCCCTGCCGGTGCCGCGCGACCAGTTGTTCGCCGGCGACGTGCAGAGCAGGGCCGGCGGGTGCGGCGCGGCGTCCACCAGCGGGCGAGCGGTGGCCAATGGCGTCCTCTCGCAGCTCTACCACCAGGGCGTGGAGATCGACGCGCTGGTGCGGCTCGAGGTGCGTCGCAGTTCTTGATTGATCCTCCCCCCTCTCTCGATCGATCTGGGGGATCGCTAGTCGTGTTTCCATTCATACGTCGTGGACACGGTTGTCTGATCCGTATTCGCATGGTTGTGCTGCAGACGGAGAGGATGCGCGCTGGGCTGCAGGAGGCTCGCCGGCGGCACGCGCGCGCGGTGGTGGCGGCCGTGGAGAGCGCTGCGGCGGGTCGGCTGCGCGCGGCGGAGGCCGAGCTGGAGCGCGCCCGGTGCCGCAACGCGGAGCTGGAGGAGAGGCTACGGCAGCTCGCCGCCGAGGGCCAGGCGTGGCTGGGCGTCGCCAGGAGCCACGAGGCCTTCGCCGCGGGCCTCCGCGCCACGTTGGACCAGGTGCTGCAGCAGCCCGCCTCAGGGTGCGACGGCGGCGAGGCGGAGGACGCGCAGTCCTGCTGCTTCGAGACCTCCCAGTCGGGCGTCCTCGTCGCCGCCGACGACGACGCGGCGGTGTCGAGGCGATCGTGGACGTCGCCGTCGTGCAAGTCATGTGGCGGCGGCGGCGCGTGCGTGCTGCTCCTCCCCTGCCGGCACCTGTGCCTGTGCCGTGCGTGCGAGCCCGCCGCCGAGGTCTGCCCCGTCTGCGCCGCCACCAAGAACGCCTCGCTTCAGGTCCTGCTGTGACGACGAGGAGGCCCGGCCGGCGTTGTTCCTGCCCGCGGTGGCGGTACTCGTCGTGTTCGTCCGTCGTCCCCCTGGTTCTCAAATGTGTCCCACTGCCTACCGCATGCCCCGGCATGTTGAGTCACGTGACCCGGGGTCAGGTAGAAGCAGGCTTTTGTTGGGTACTCGTGGAAGGAGTACATGCTGTAGAAATGCTACAAGTTGCAGCAATAGGCTAATCAGACCCAGTTAGTTGTACTAGTGCTTGCTAACTTTGTTCACCACTCGAATATCTTTCTGCTACCCTTCTTTTTGGTAGTATTGGCTTGTTATTAATGAGAAAATCGGCCAAAAATGTTCAGCTGCGAAAAACGTCATATACTGTGCAGTAGTTCATTATTCTTTCACCGTCACGCCAAATCTGTATGTTTTACCTCCATGGACATGGAGCGGCGATCTTGACTAGTCCTAATCGTTTCGTTCCGCGCCGCGCACGGTTCGGCGTCCACGCCCCCGGTCCCCGGATGGAGAGTAGAGAGTAGAGGGGCCACCCTCCGTCGGATCGCATCTGCCGTCTGCTCGTATGACTCGGGATGACAAGGCAATCTGGTCCCCGAGCCACTGCGTGCGGCCGCTGGTCTCGCCCACACCGCATAAATGGCGTGAGGGTACTCCAGGGACAGATCTGTCGGTACAAATTTGCCTTTGTCCGGTGCTTCACCGTACTCACCCAGTAGTAGCAGCAGCAGCATAAGTCCGTACGGGCGTCCGTTTTTACCGTGGTGGGTGGGGATTTTTTTTAATTTCGATCTTTTTAATCAAAATTGCAAAAAAAGTCTTGGAAAACTTATTGCACCCCATAGCCCCTTTCCATCGCGCCAAAACCGGTGGCGCGATTAAAGCACTGTGTCACGCCGCCAGGCTTTCCACCGTGGCTGGGGGATTGACCAGCGCTTGCGTGGGATTGCGGGGCCCACCCTGTCGCGCCACGTGTTGATGTGGAGGTCGTTGAAAACCCTAGACTCCACCTGTCGTGCAAACGCATGTGGCGCAACGGGGTGGGCCCGCTGCCGACACGCAAGCGCTAGTCAACCCCCTAACCACGGTGGAAAGCTCGTCGCGCCAAACCTGGCGGCGCGACGCAGTGTTTTAATCGCGCCACCGGTTTTGGCGCGATGGAAAGAGGCTATAGGGTGCAATATGTTTTCCGAGACTGCTTTTTTGCAATTTTGATTCAAAAAGATTAAAATTAAAAAAAATCCGGTGGGTGGAAAGAGAGAGAGTCCTTTTGGACGGAGGGAGTACACAGGCAAAGGCAAAGCACCCCTGCGTGCTTGCTTGCCGTGCTGTCACGGCACTGGGACGCGATTCCTGTAGGTTACTGTTCTTGGTTATCACACGTCCCAAACGTTCTGCTCCCATGAGCGCACGTCTAGTCAAATTAGTCATACGCCCGCCTGCGCTCGAGAAAAGATGCGACGAAGGAAAACACGGGGAAGGAACAAGCGCATGGTGGGGCATCGGGCCTGGCAAGGCCACTGCATGCAGTGATTCCTTTCGTTGCGTGCGTACCGGTGCCCGCCCTGTCCGCTGGTGGCGCGTGAAGCCGGCAGCCGAGAACGATGTTTAATGCGTGTGATGGCAGGAGCATACTCCTATATAGGTGTATTCCGAGTACATGTACTCAGCGATTATCTCCACTTTGATGACGACTCCACTCCACTCCACGTCTCCACCCCGACCTTTGCTAAATGCTACGGTACTGACCTTTACCCTTTTGGCGAGGAGTAATGCATGTTGACAGGAGGCACTAGTAGGACTAGGGGGCAGCGCAGCAGTACAGATAAGAAATGAGGAGGAAGGAAAAGCGAAAGCGAGAGAGCGAGCGAGCAGTCCGAGAACGCGGATCTCCAGCCGTGCTTCCTTTGCTTGCTTTCCATCTCGCCATCCAGTCCTCTCTTTGTTCTTTTTACGACTTTCCTGCCTGTCCTCCTCGCCTTGTGAAGCGTGACATGTCAAAAGGCAACGGGAGCACGACACCGACGTCGCGCTCTCCACGACGGAGTGACGGAACGGACCGGTCCATCCATGCACCTCTTGCCCAACCTAGGGTAGGCTGTAGCTCTAGCTCACGTCGGTTCACGGCGGCGACCATTTTTTTTTTCTTTTTTATCTTCGTGTCGTTTTTCGTGCACGATGAACAGTCATGGATCGTGCCGTGTGTGATAGCAGTACTTTTTCGCACTTCTGTTCCACTGCGTGCAGACTGCACTGCTGGAGTACTTTTACTGCATGGCACAGAGCGTGTAGGGTTGTCAGTTGTGCGTGATGACTAGTGAACCATCAAGGGCGCCTTTTGGCCTCGACTCACTCAACTCATCCGGACTCGATGATCTAAAAACTAGTAGTATGCCCGGAATAGTAGTTAATTAGAGGTCCAATCTGCGATGCGTTAGACTAATGGGATCTCTACATGCGTGCATTAGCATCGGTACTTTGTGACCCACTTCCACTTTAGTACTCGTACGGTCGAGTAGTGTGTGTGCGCGCACTTTGCCGCTTTCTGTCCGCCGACACTTTTTGTGCAAGCAAGTTTACGGGGGATCAACGCGTGACTGCCGATTCCATCAAGATGAGATTCGGATTCCACGCGCGGAATTTCCCAGGGCAAAGCCGATCCATCGTTTTTTTTATAGGGACATATCTACGGCATGAGATTTGTTCAGAGAGGCGAAACAGCCTGCAGCGACACGCCAGATGGGCACAAGCAAGGTTGCTTCTACTATGCACTACTACTATCCAGTACAATAATAAAATCAAGTTGGTCACAAAAGGCGAAAAGATTGGAGTGTTAGTAGAAAAGAAGATGGAAACAGACGTGCGTGTTACAATTACTATTGTACGTATATAATATACTCCTATGTTGCCGCTACTGTTCCCATTATAGTAGGAGTATATATATATATACTTGTAATTGTCTGCTGGTCCACAACACAAGGCAATACTCTAGCCCGTAGGCAGCACCTGCTAATGCCAATCTGTTTCACGAACCGAATCCCACGAAGCAGAGCGCGCGGTGCCTGGAAGAAAGGGGCGGGGCGGGCATGTGCGCGCGCTTCCCTTTTCCCCGCAAAAGGAAAGGGCCTCCTATATTCTATCTAGTGTTGGAGCCGCGTGGGCCTCTCGCCGGAACTGGATTCTTAAATGGGCCGTTGAATTCAATAGTTTGTGCCGCGTGCCGCGTGCCGCGGGCCTGGCCCCACACAAAAAGAGAAGAGCTCCTCCTTCATCCGTGTCCGTGTCAGCATCTGCTGCACTCAACGGTCGGTGCCTCGTCCGTCCGTGACTATGCATGCATTGCATCCATCCTTTCCTTTTTTTCTATTTTCTAAAACAGCAGATCCGTGACTGCTTTGGTGCTTTTCGCCTCAATCATCATCAGTCATATATGTCCCGCACTCCCCCGCTCAAATATATGCCAAAGTTTTCCACAGCTTCATTGCTGTGCGCTCTTTTTTTTTCCGCAGGAAAGCAAAGTGCACCGCACGCACGTAGTAGGATAGAATTAGGTCTGTGCCCATCAGTACACTACTCCTCCACCGTAGTATAAAATCTTTCCCAAAAGCGAGTCAACCCATCTCTTATTTATTTTTATTAGATAATTAGACAATTTCCATGTCATTTTAATTCCGTAAATTAACATTACGATGACGACATATAAAAGATATTTAATCATTGAAAACATGATAACAAATATATCCATAAAAATATGGAACATGTGAATAATAAACATATAAAGCATATGCATATTGAAAACATAAAAACATGATACATATCTCATAACAGCAACAAACTCAGGACAACATGTGAAATAACATAACAGAACAAGTGAAACATATGATTAACAACATATGAACCAACGTAACTGAACCACTGAAACATACAGACTTGACATATAACTTATAGCAGAAACAAATAGGTAGGACATATACCTAGCAGAGACAGACATCAGGCATGATATGAAACGATATGATACAACTGATGAAACATACACAGGGCCACATACGAAATGACAAGAAAGAACTACCGAAACAAGCAGAAACTGCAGAGCGAAAAACATATGGGAGATGAAGGAATCATACCCTCCCATGCGCTCCGATGATCCGGATCCTTGTTCAGCATCGAGCGTCATACCTCCAGGTAGATGATGAAGTCCACCCACGATGAGGATGAAGACGATGTCACCGGCGACTCGAGGAAGAAGAAGACGAACGGCGGCGGTGATTTGGGCAGTCGCGAAGACGCTCCCCAAAAACCTAATTGCCGATCCCCCATGCAAGGTCTCGAACGGCAAGGGCTTCGGAGGCACCTGCCCTCTCGCTCCTCCGTGCGCGGGGAGTTGCGAGATGGAGATCACTTTCTTTGCTGTGGAATTGTGCTTCTGGTGTTTCTCTCTCGCACACCGAAGAGACAGGGGTCTCCCTTTTATCCTTGGCGCAGGAAGGGGAAAGGTGAGGGAAATGAAAAGTCACGCATGACATTCAGGAGATGGGCATGCGAGTTGAAACTCCCTCATCATTGTAAGTGAGTGCTAAACAGTTAACACACCACGCCCGCTCGCCTGCCCTACGACCTTTGGAATTCTAATCCGGTACAAATAATAATACCAACAATTACATATCATAGAGTTTATTGATTTATTGAATATATAAATGGACCTAGCCCATAATAAATCCAACAATCCCCACCAAACTCTATGGTTTGTAACCGTGCAGTTTTAGAATCACAATTCTTTGATATACCAGTGTTTCGATGGAGACTGTTAAGTTGAACATCCACCTAGAACAAGAGTTTCACTCAATCACAACTGAACAATGGACTATGTCTTGAATTGACAGTTTTGTGTGAGGTGAGATTCACTCAAGTCCTTTGCTGATACTAGGCTGTACTAAGCATCCCCGCTGTTTGAAGCATATAAGTCACACTTCAGTGCCTTTCATGAGTATTTAGGGATCACCCAAATCCCATAGACTGTGACCAGCAGTCTGACTCATATAGGTGTACTCCTCAAAAGATGTTTTGTAGGACAACATCTCACCTTTATAAAACTCTTGGAATACATTAAGCTAAATACCATCCTCCCTTACAGATAGGAAAGATGTGCATCAGAGATGAGTCAAGAAAGGGATCTTTCCTCTCAATCTACTTCTAGCTTGTTTCACCACTCTACTTCACGGGATCTCCGATCACATAGAGCAGGTTACCACTATAGTAGATTTCACGCGGGTCTCATACCCATCTCTCTCGATGCACTTTCTATCACATTGCGTGACAGACCCTTAGTGAATTGATCTGCTAGATTATTCGACGTGTGGACATAATCCACCGTTATAACTCCGGAGTTTTTCAGTTTTCTGACAGATTTCAAATGTCTCTTTACATGTCTTGAGGACTTCATGTTATCCTTAGAACTGTTAACCTTGGTAATCATAGTCTGGTTATCACAGTTCCTGGAAATAGCCGGTATCGGTTTCTCAACTACCGGTAAATCCAACAGGAAATCACGTAGCCACTCAGCCTCAGCCCCAATAGTGTCTAATGCTGCGAGTTCTGCTTCCATTGTAGACTTCGTTAAGATAGTCTGCTTGCAAGATTTCCAGGAAACAGCGCCACCTCGCCACCTCCAAGCAGAAACACATATCCACTCGTGGCATAAAGCTCATCGGCATCAGAGATCCAGTTGGCATCACTATAGCCTTCCAGCACTCTAGGGTTCCCAGTATAATGAATACCGTATGTCATAGTACCTTTAAGATAGCGCAACACTCTCTCAAGAGCACGCCAATGATCATCTCTCGGGTTTCACACAAACCGGCTCAATTTGCTCACAGCATATGAGATGTCAGGGCTTGTTGCACTCGCAAGGTACATGAATGAGCCTATGATCTGGGAGTATGTCAATTGATCCCTTACTATTCTCTGATTTTTCCTCAATAGCACACTAGTGTCATACGGTGTGGGAGCAGGATCACAGTCACTAAAACCAAAGCGACTTAATACCTTTTCCACATAATGGGACTGTAACAAAGTTACCCCACCATCACCTTCTCTAATAAGCTTGACGTTTAGGATGACATCAGGTTCTCCCAAATCTTTCATTTCGAAATTGCTCGATAGAAGTTTCTTTAATTCCTTAATCACATTGAGATTTAATCCAAAGATCAAAATGTCATCAACATATAGGCACAGCATAACAGCTTCACCCCCACCATACCGATAATACACACATGTATCTACCTCATTCACAGCAAAACCAGCAGCTGTAAGAGTTTTATCAAGTTTTTCATGCCATTACTTAGGTGCTTGTTTTTGGCCATACAATGATTTTAACAACCTGCACACCTTATTCTCTGGACCATCTGCAATGAACCCTTCTGGCTGATCCATATAGATCTCCTCATCCAACTCTCCATTCAGGAAAGCTGTCTTAACATCCATCTGATGAATGATAAGACCATAAGAGGCTGCCACGGCAATCAACATGCGAATTGTAGTCAATCGAGTAACTGGCGAGTAGGTGTCAAAGAAATCTTTACCCTCCTTTTGGGTATATCCTTTGGCCACAAGCCTTGCCTTATACCTCTCAATTGTACCGTCAGGCCTAAGCTTTTTCTTGAAGATCCACTTGCACCCTATAAGTTGACAATCATAAGGACGATCAACGACCTCCCATGTTCCGTTGGACATAATAGAATCCATCTCACTCCTTACTGCTTCCTTCCACAAGTCAGCATCAGGAGAGAAATATGCCTCTCTAATGGTGGTTGGTGTGTCTTCCACAAGGTACACTATAAAGTCATCACCAAATGATTTTGCAACCCTTGGTCTCTTGCTCTTTCGAGTGACTATAGTGTCATCCTCCTCAGGGATGTGAACGTGAGAATCCTCAGCATGATCTATAGGAATAGACAGTTCATGCTCATGGGGAATTATAGTCTCATGACTTGTTTCACTAGGTGTATTCTTTATGGGAAACTCATTTTCAAAGAATGTAGCGTCTCTTGATTCCATGATAGTATTAACATACATATCAGGCACATCAGATTTTATAATTAAGAACCTATATCATGTGCTGTGAAAGGAATACCCAAGAAATACACAATCAACAGTTTTAGGCCCAAGTTTACGTTTCTTATTGATTGGCACATTCACCTTAGCCAAGCAACCCCCAAGTGCGCAAATATGAGAGATTTAATCTTCTCTTTTCCAATTCCTCAAATGAAGTGATCTCTTTGTTCTTTGTTGGAACTCTGTTCAGGACATGACACGCTGTCAAAATCGTCTCACCCACCATTCCTTGGATAATCCCACTATACTCAACATGGCATTCATCAAGTCTGTTAGAGTGCGGTTTTTCCTTTCATCAATCCCATTGGACTGTGGTGAGAATGGTGGTGTCCTCTCATGAACAATGCCATGTTCCACGCAGAACTATCGAACACAGTAGAGAAATATTCTCCACCTCGATCGGACCTTAACCGTTTTATTTTCCTTTCAAGTTGGTTCTCAACTTCAGCTTTATAGGCCTTAAAATAATTAAACGCTTCATCTTTAGTTTTTAATAGATACACATTGCAAAATCTGGTGGAGTCATCTATAAAAACGAGAAAGTATCTTTTAACACCTTTAGTCAAAATTCCATTCATCTCGCACAGATCAGAATGAACAAGTTCTAGAGGTGCCAGATTCCTCGCCTCAGCAGCCTTGTGTGGCTTGCGAGGTTGTTTTGATTCAACACATACATGGCACTTAGACTTTTTCACCAAGTTAAATTTAGAAATTAAATTCAGATTTGCTAACCGCATAAGACAGCCAAAACTTACATGACAAAAACGTGAATGCCATAAATCGATTCATCAGAAATATTCACAGAATTCACCATCTTATTACACATATCATGCAGTGATAAGCGGAACAAGCCTCCGCAATCATATCCTTTACCAACAAAGGTACCATGTTTTGACACAACACGTTTATTTGACTCAAGAACAACTTTGTAGCCATCTCGACATAGAATGGAAGCACTAACAAGATTTTTCTTGATAGAGGGCACATGCTACACACTCTTCAATGGCATCGTCTTCCCCGAAGTAAACTTCAGAATGACCGTACCAACACCAAGAACATGAGCACGCGACCCATTTCCCATCAACAAGGCGCCAGACCTCCCGACCTGGTAGGAAGTAAACAAAGAAACATCAGCACACAGATGTATATTTGCACCACTGTCCATTCACCACTCAGGTGAATTACAAACTAAGAGAACAAATGGTAAAGAATTACCATACCCAGATGTTCCTTCTTTAGTTTCAGTAGTGACAACATTAGCTGATTTCTTTTCCTGTTTGAACTTGCGATTAGGGCACTCACTTGCCCAGTGCTGTTCACTGCCACACACAAAGCAGCCTCCATTTCTCTTGTTGTTGTTGCTCTTCTTTTTAAACTGTGCGGTTTGAACAGGTTTATTTGTGTTCTCTGGCTTATTCTGGTTTTTCTTCTTGTTAAACTTATGGAAATTTCTCTTCTGCACCATATTAGCAGTAGAGGTCTCAACACTCTTTCCATTATCCTTTGTTCTTGCCCCCTCCTCAACGTCAAGAGTACCAATGAGCTCTTCCACATTGAACTCCTGTCTCAAACTTGGCGATTATACCGCCAGCCACAAACTTGTCAGGCAAAGGATAAGGAAAAAGGTCAAGTTCCTTAGCTAGTGCCTGAAACTCATGAACCTGTTCCACTACAGATTGGTTCTCAACCATCTTGTAATCATACAGCTGCTCCATGAGATATAGCTCGCTACCAGCATCAGTAACTCCAAATTTTTCCACAAGTGCATCCCACAGCTCTTTCCCTTAGGATGGATGAAGTAGCTTTTTTGGAATTTAGCATCAAGTGTGCTAATCACTGCACCTCAAAAGAGGTTGTCATCAGCCTTAAACATTGCCTCATTCTCAGGAGGTAAGTTAGTAGGCTTGCCCTCAGAGGCATAAAAATAAGACATTGCAGTGAGCCACAATTCCATCTTAGCTTTTCAAATCAAAAAGTTTTAACCATAAAAAAGGATCAGGCTTTAACACAGCAGCAAAATCTCTGACAGAAAAATACCTATAATTTGGTTTTTGTATTATTAGATAATTAGGCAATTTCTATGTCATTTTAATTCCGTAAATTAACATTATGATGACGACATATAAAAGATATTTAATCATTGAAAACATGATAACAAATATATCCATAAAAATATGGAACATGTGAACAATAAACATATGACGCATATGCATATTGAAAACATAAAAGTATGATACATATCTCATAACAGCAACATACTCAGGACAACATGTGAAATAACAAAACGGAACAAGTGAAACATATGAACAACAGCATATGAACCAACATAACTGAACCACTGAAACATGCAGACATGACATATAACTTATAACAGAAACAAATAGGTAGGACATGTAACTAGCAGAGACAGACATCAGGCATGATATGAATAGAACTAATGGAAACAGACTCAGGGCAGCATACGAGACGACAAGAAAGAACTACCGAAACAAACAGGAACTGCAGAGCGAAAAACAAATGGGAGATGAAGGGATCATACCCTCCCATGCGCTCCGATGATCCGAATCCTTGTCCAGCTTCGAGCGTCATACCTCCAGGTAGATGATTAAGTCCACCCGCGAGGAGGATGAAGACGATGTCGCCGGCGACTCAAGGAAGAAGAAGATGAACGGCGGCGGTGATTTGGGCAGTTACGAAGGCGCTCCCCAAAAACCTAATTGCCGATCCCCCGTGCAAGGTCTCGAACGGCAAGGACTTCAGAGGCGGAATTATGCTTCTAGTGTTTATCTCTCGCGTACCGAAGTGACAGGGGTCTCCCTTTTATCCTTGGCACAGGAAGGGGAAAGGTGAGGGAAGTGAAAAGTCACGCATGACACTCAGGAGACGGGCATGCGAGTTGAAATCTCTTATCATTGTAAGTGAGTGCTAAACAGTTAACACCACTAGTACACAGAAGCTCTATAGTGGCGGTTGATAAGCCATCTTCACTGGCGTTTCACAGGGCCACCAGTGGAAGAGGCCAGTGAAAATAAATCTTTCCACTGGCGGTTGCCTGTGAACCGCCAGTGGAGATATATTTACACTGGCGGTTTGCTTAAGGAACCGCCAGTGTAAATATATTTCCATTGGCAGTTTCTTAAGCAAACCGCCAGTGGAAATATATTTACACTGGCGGTTTTGTTAAGGAACCGCCAGTGTAAGTATATTTACACTGGCGGTTCACATACAACCACCAGTGGAGATTGCCGCCATTTTTAAGGGAATTTCAGCCCCCTACCCGGCCATATATATGTATTTATTTATTTATTGTAGATATTAAGCTGTATTAGATCATGATCAAATATAGCAAAACAAAATTTAATTATTATACAGTATATTTATATACATCAAAGGACTGTGCTCATAATATACACATATATATATGTTCATCAAAGTTACATGTGATAACATCTCAAATTTACACATCTAATTAATAACCCTCTCGGGTAAGCCCTAGCGTGCTGATTTCCGTTAGCTCTCTGAACTCTTCACTTTCTAGAGTGTCTTCATTGTCGTGAGAATTCCCGTTGCTTGGAATAACATGTTTCATGATGAATGAGCACATGTCCTCAACTATGTTGTATAAAGTCTACGTGCTCATGTTCTGCGCCTTGAATTTTTTATACTTCCGCAACTGTAGTTATATATAACTATATTAATTAATATGTATAAACATCATATACACATTTGTAACTTTAAGGTTATAATGACTATTACTTACCTTATCAACGTTCTTGATATACCGTCCGGACTCCCTCATAAACTCACTGACATAGAATCCGCAGTGGACCGATCCGGGTGGTTGCTTGTGGCACTATATATGTAAACAGATAAGCGAATATTTAATTAGTTGCAACATTGTCTTATGTGTTGTACATGGATGATAAATATGTAGTCATAAATAACTAACATACTAGCCACTTGTAATTTATTGTTAATGGTCCTTTTTTGTTTTTGTCATGCTTTCCGCCTTTTAGTTTATACCACCTATATGCCCTATGATTTCGAAAGAATCACCAAGTTATATATTCTCAATGCAAACTCTCATCGAGAAAAGAATGCAAATATTTCTCGGCTTACGTACCTCTCTAAGAAGGTCAAGAATGGCGCATACGTAGTGGGATCATAATCTGCGGAGTCAAAGACAAGCACCCTTCCCTGCTTTGGATAAATATAAAAACAAATCCAATGGTCCCTGCACGAATCAAGTTCTCGTGATACATAGGTCGGGGCCACATATATATATATGGATTAGACAATAATAACATTAATTGCAAAAATAAACTCGAGCTTATCTAAAGTTGTATGGGGCCATTATGACTTGCCTATCTTGAAATAGAAGCATTGAATTTCCTAAGTATAGGCAGTATCTGTCTTCCATCTCTCTTTCTAGCTTAGTAATAATCTGCTTAGTTTCTTCCCCAGTCTTGTCCTTCAATTTGTCATTGTCCTTTCCGATTCTGAATGTGTGCCGCTCCTCGCATATTTTGATGGGGTCGAGATAGCCAATCCTCTCTTCTGCGTGTGGATAAGGATCGATACCAAATCTCTCCTCCTGCTGGTCATGTTGTAGTCTGTAAGGCACATGTTCAAATGAATCTCATAGACTGAAACATAATACATCAAAATAATAATCAAGTGAGTATATGAGCAACACTTACAATGCCCACACTGTTACGAGCTGAACGTCGAGTCTCTTGAGGTTCATCATCAAGTGCATGTCCTCGAACGTGACCACAACTTTACTTCGTCCGTTCATAAAAGCTCTTGGTGGTATACATACGCTCAGAGCGTCGATGCCAACAGAAGCTGCTCTCATGTACCAGTCATGCATTCTTTTAATTAGAGATGAGATTTGGGTTACCTTTTCCCAAGTGAGAAGCGGCCTGCCCGGCACATATGTGTCAGGGACATTTTCATAATCCTCTTTCATTGGCTTCCTGATCTGTATGATCTTCACAGAGGATTTCCCCGATTCCTCAGCATCAGAACACTCAACGACACGACTTGTGCAGCTACGTGCTATTCCTGACAACCACAGCATGGTCCTAGCAGTTTTTTGCTTTGGCCGGTGTGGAGAGACCATTTTGGGAACAACATTTCTCTTCTTTGCTGGTGGAGGGGGTTTTTCTTTGGTTTGTGGGGCTGACGGGGTCGATGTTTACTCATGTTGTTTGTCTTGTGGGCCCGTTGGGGTCGATGTTTCCTCAGGTTGTTTCTCTTTGCTTGCTGGGGAAGGTGGATAGTTGATAGGAGATGCTGGTGGCGGAGGTTCTGGAATTAGATGCACAGGCGAATTTGGTGAACTAGGAAGAGGCCGGTTAGGTGATGACGACGGCGGTGGGTCATTACGAATGCGATGCTCGGTAGATGGTGGTGGCCCACTCAACCTGATGTCTCGCCTAGGCCAAAAGATGAAATTCTTGATGGCTTGTCCCAGTGTTTCAATGCCCTCGGGTGCAGGGATGTCCAACATGTCATCCTCATGTCCTTGCACTACGGTCACCACTTCGACCCTGCAGTACTCATTTGGAATGTTTGCACCATGAAACGTCCGTCAAGGGATTGCGAAGCCAGTGCCTACTTCCCTAGTACGAACATTGGTAATGCCATAGCTTATGACTAGTGAGCAAGGCGTTGGCACGTCAATGGCATCAACTGGATAGCGAACCTTTGCCGTAGACGCGACACTGCTTTGAGCATTTGCAGACTGTGCTATCAACTTCTGAGCTCCCAAGGGCTGTGTCACCGGCACCAGCTGCATCTGCGGAGACTGTTGGTGTTCGTCCTTTGTTGAACAGTAGACATGACACCCACCAATTGCTGTGAAAGCGCGGTATCAGGATTTGCTACTAATTTAGTCACCATGTCTTCGAAGGCTTGCTTTGCCTGCTCCAAAAAAAAATCTTTCAAATCCTCCTTGTATCGATCACGCTTCTTGTACATTCCGTCCCACTCCTCGCCGAATCCTTCTTTCCATCCTAGCCTTGACGAGATGCCTCGTACACGACCAGGGTGCTCGGGGTTACCAAGACCAAGAGTAAGGTTGTCCCGCTCCCTTCGTGGCCTGGCACTTCCTTCCTTCACATGAGCTGCCGCCTCATAAATATTCTCCGCGGCTTCTTCAACCATTGGATCAGAAAAAGATGCACTTGACTCAGATATTTCTCTTAGTTTGCGAGCACGAAGCCAGTTGGTGCTCCTTTCGCCAAGTTCCTCAGACAACACTAGCAACCCTGCTGCCTTCTTCGCAGCCTCTTCTTCCCTCCTTTTGGGAACCTGCCGCTTGTAACCACCTATGCCAAGGTGGTGGTGGTACTTGTTCTTCTTAGCAAGTGCTGAGTTTGCTTGGCTCCGGGCCAAGAATTCTGGGTTAGTCTTCTGCTCTTTGAAAACAGCCCACTGACCTTCTGTAATGTTGTACTTGCTGGTGGGGTCCAACCCTGTCTTCACATATTTGCTGTTCAATTCAGACCTCCAGTTGCGAAATGTGATGGCCAACTGGCTCATTGCATAACCCTTTACGAGTTCCTCTGAACCCTAAGGCAGAACAAACTTCTTTGACAACTTTTGCCACAAGTTTACCTTGACCGAATTTGGCACATCTTTCCACTGAGATATTGTGATATCAAGACTATCCCAAACTAAGAAACCAATCGTGTTCTGAAACTTAGCTTGCACCTCTTGTGGAGTTAGGGGCTCTGCTTTTGCACTTACGTCTAGCACCATATATGTGTTACTATCCCACTTGTTTGATCCCCTGTCACCTAGTTTCTGATCACTCAGTTTCCTCTTCCTTGATTCTTCAGTGCTCGTATCGGTAGGTTCTGGTCCTTGGCCTTCGTGTTGCAATTCTTCTTCTACTAGTTGTCGCATTTGAGACATCACCTCCTGTTCATAAAATTGGGCGCACACATGAAATCATGGATGAGTAGATATATAGATAGAAGGGATTCGTTGAACTCCGTGTATGTTACCTCGTCTTCTCGTGGATTGTAAGTAGGGTCGCGCTCCATTTCATGACGAGCCTTCCTATCTACGCTGGGACACGTATCACTTGGACTTTGATATTGTTGCTCACTCAGCTCGTTATGTTGAGAGGACTCTGATGGTGAAGTCGTCATCGCGGTAATCTAACATGAAATACGAAATAAGACCTCGCAATTTGCATATAAACACATATATAAGCATGAAATACACACATATAACCATGAAGTAGGGTCACCCATTTGTTTCCTTAGAATTAGAGGAATTAAAATACACATATCACATATACTGTCACATATCACATATATTGAAATACACATGATAATTAACACTATTTAGCTTTGAAACCAAACTCTAAGGGCATATAACAATAAAAAGAAACAAAAACTAATATGCAACTTGCATATCTCGGGAACTCTTGAAACATAAGGAATAGGAGGATGCTTCGATTCTCTTGTTGTCGACTAAACGGAGCGTTTACGGGGTTCTAATGAGACAGACGCGGTAGTTCAGCTGTCTGATAGCAAGAATGGATGGCCCTGAATTCATATTTATTGTAATCAGTATCTCCATACTTCTAGCTTCAAAGGAGGGGACTGCTCGCTATCCTACGGTTAATCCTTTAACCAAAGATCAGCATCCAAGGACTGGGATGGAAACGCGAAGCAACAAGCAAGGGATGAGCGCTTTGTTGCTAAAGCGCATATGTTTTCTTGCTGGGTCGGTTTGTTTTTTTGGGGTGGGGCAATAAGTATATAACAAAAACTCTTCTAAAATAAAATAAAATAAAATAACCTATATTGTCACATATACATATACACTTAAAAACCTTCTACAAAATCCTAAACCCTAATTAAAACAAAACTTAAACTAAACTCTAAACCAAAATCTAAAATAAACCTAACTAAAGAATTAAATACTAATTAAAACAAAACATAAACTAAACCCTAAACCAAAATCTAATTAAACTAAAAACCTAATTAACATAAAACCAAATTAACCTAAAACTCTAATTAACCTAAAACCTAACTAAACTAAAACTTAAGTAGAAAAACTAATTAAATTAAAAAATAAAATAGAAAACCTAACTAGCAGGTCGGCCCGCTAGCAAGCCGGCCCGCTAGCAGGCCGGCCCCCTAGCAAGCGTAGAGCCACCGCCGATGGAAGCCACCACCACCGGCTGCGCGCCTGCCGCCGACGAGGCACCGGAGCCCGCCACCACTTCCCCCACCGCGCACCCACTGCCGACGCCACCGGAGCAGGGGACAAACCACCGCGCACGTGCCCTCGTCGCCGTGCCACTGGCCGCCACACGCCACTCGCGCCGACGCACGCGCGCCAGTCGCCGACGCGGACCACACCGAGCCAGTTAGGGCGGGAGGCACCTGCACATAGTATAGGGAGGGAGCTCGGTGGCTTACCGGTCAGGGAACTCGGTGGAGCGCGGTGTGGCGCGGCACGACGGAGGCGCGGCGCGGGGCGACGGGGGCGTTGCCGTGCGGCACGGCTGCGGCGAGGCACGTGGTGGGGCGAGCGCACGGCTGCGGCAAGGTCATAGCAGCGGCTAGGGCACGCGCGCGGCGAGGGCACGGCTGCGGCGAGGGCACGAAATAATCCGGCAGCCTGACGGCGTCGGGGAAGAAATGGCGGGCTCCTCCAGACTTAGAGAAATTTCGGACGGGAGCGCACGTTATATACTGGGAAGATTAGTACCGGCGGTTGTCCTAAGGAACCGCCAGTGTAAATATCTGTACTGGCGGTTGTCCTCAGGAACCGCCAGTGTAAATTATTTACACTGGCGGTTCCTGAGGACAACCACCAATACAAATATTTTTAAATTTAATTTTCACATTATCAACCGCCTGTAGCAATAATTTTATGTGATGTTTTATGTTTATATTTATGCACATGCACATTATTTTTGGTTATATTATATTTAGGGTTTAGCTGGGTTTTTAATTAGCTTGGTTTAGTTAGAGTTTAGCTTGGTTTAGCTAGGGTTTAGGGCTTAGCTTGGTTTTTAATTAGCTTGGTTTAGCTAGGTTTAGCTAGGGTTTAGGGTTTAGTTGGGGTTTAAGGTTTTTAGGTAAACATGTTCAACTAGAGAAATGTAAACATTTTAAAATAAATAAATGTAAACATGTTAAATGTAGCATAGGATATATGTTGAGATAGAAAATGGATTACATGACAAATGACAAATAGAATCTAGCCAGCTACTGTTCTTTCTTGTCCATCGGGGCGCACCCATGGCAACGAACTTTGTGGGATGCTTCGCTCAACGTGTCTTATCTTCACTGGATGGTCTACAAAGAGAGACATGTCGCTAAATTGGTTAAAATCCTTCAGATTAGTTACACCATCAACTCCTAGAGCTTGTTGCTTCTCAGGGAAAACTATATGCTTTGACTTGTCGGAACTTTTCTTCTCATTTTTAGAAAGGATTTGTTCAGCATAGAAGACCTGTGCGGCACGGTTAGCAAGGGAAGTTGGGCATCCTCAGCGTTTGCGAACAAACACCTCAATCGATCAATCACGGGAAAGTACCACATCACCAGAGCAGGAATTTTCTTCTGCGCGTAGTAGTCTACTTCTTCTTTATCTTTCCTGATGGGTTGGGTCTTTTGTTGGGTCTTCTTTCGCTTCTTCCCCGTAGACACGGTGGTGGCACAATCTTCCTCTCGATAGTCTTTATTCGTCTTGTATCTACTTGCACCACAATTAGGACAACTATCCAAGTCTTTGTATTCATCACCTCGATATAGCATACAATGGTTTCTACATGCGTGGATCTTTTCGACACCCAATGTAAGCGGACTGATTAGCTTCTTTGCGTAGTATGTGTTAGCAGGAACTCTATTCTCCTTTGGAAGCATGTCTGCGAGAATACTCAAGAACGCATCGAAGCCAGCATCGCACAAACCATACCGGGCTTTTACCATCAATAACTTTAGCACTGACCGCAACGTCGTGAAATCTTTCGTGCAACCCTTAGACTCATCGAAAAAAGGCTCTTGTGCAGCCTTCCTCATTTTCTCCATACCTTTCATGAAGAAGATAGATGGATTTAGATGACTACGCAATATTGCATCTAAAAAGTCTGCATCTTCCTCAGCACTAACATTGGGCAGACCATCAGCATTAGGCACAACAGGTTCACTCTGAGGATAAGGTGTTTGTCTCTCCTGTATGAAATGACATCCGTCAGTAAGCATATCTGCACCATCGACACCGACGTTCATAGGAGTACCAGCTGTGTAAGCTGCAGAGCTACCCTCTCCAGTGCTTTGTCCAAATCAGGTAATTCTCCATAAATCCTCTGCACACGAGATGAGAAAATATTGCTTTCGTGTCGTCAAATACGATAATATTCTTGCAGTCTATATATGGATAATATATGTGCTTCGTATTTGACCTCCAAGCATGAATTTTAGCGGCATCGATAAACCTCTGCACCTCAGGTATGTATGATGGATCAATTCAGTGATAAATTGTACATCCAGAATGACCTCTCCATCATTAACTGTAAAAATATAATGAGTTTATTATGACTAATACAAAATAAAAATGATTGTTTATAGATATTATTTAATTAACGAATCTTTTTTCTAGCAACCTTATTCGAAGAAATACAGATGAAAACCGTTCACTTGAGAATTGTTGAATTTGTAGACCTTTGGAACCTTAGTTCACTAAAATTTAGAAGAATAATGTGTGTTAAGACTCATTCTCGTGTCAAAGATTGAATATTTTGTAAATAATAAAGATAATTTATAATATAGACACCCAATTAAATAGAAGAATAATATCTTCCAACAAAGGATTGAATATAGACACCCAATTAAAAAAATAGAAAAAACTAAAAAAAACTAGCTCTCCCTACATGAATACACAAGAGTACACACCATTCAAGGAAAAAACTAATATAACCTAAATTGAGAAGTAATTATGAAAATGGAGAGATGAGATACACTATCTAACCATCATAAACAACCTAATTTGAATAAATAAAGGCAATAACCTAGCAATCATTCTCTCTAACTCATGGGAAACCCTAGATCCAAAAAGTGGCCTAAATTGAGCAAAGTAGATTAAATAGAGGCAAAAGATACATAAACTAACCTTTCTTAGCCACCTCCTCCAAAGAAATGAAGAAGAAAACCTCTCCCCTTGTATTTTGGCAGATCCGGACCTCCATAAATACTTCCAATGGCGGCTGGCTGCGAGTAAGTGTTCGGTCGAGGGGAGAAGAAGGGGTATTTATAGCAGATTTCACACTGGCGGTTGGCCTAACGAACCGCCAGTGAAAATCAACTAACACTGGCGGCTTTCTTAAGCCAACCGCCAGTGAAAATAGTACCTTAACACTGACGGTTGGCTTAGCTCAACCACCAGTGTAAATGGTGTTTACACTGGCGGTTTTCTTAAGCCAACCACCAGTGAAAATAGTACCTTAACACTGGCAGTTGGCTTAGCTCAACCGCCAGTGTAAATGGTGTTTACACTGGCGGTTCCCTTAAGCCAACCGCCAGTGTTAAGTTACGATTTTCACTGGCGGTTGGTTTAAGAAAACCGCCAGTGTTAATTAGTTTTCACTGGCGGTTCTTAACTCTGACCCTCCATTTTATTTGCACTAGCGGCCAATGAATGAAACCGCCAGTAAAAAAAATATCCGGCGCCACTATAGAGCTCCTGTGTACTAGTGCATGCCACGCCCGCTCGCCTGCCCTACGACCTTTGAAATTCTAATCCGGTACAAATAATAATATCCACAATTACATACCATAGAATTTATTGATTTATTAAATATATAAATGGATCTAGCCCACGATAAATCTAACAGTTTTAGTCCCTCGGTGGCCGTTCCACATACATTAAACCTGTTGCGAGATTCCGTGTGTTTTCTTTCTTTTTCTCGCACACTTGCATCGGTCACATTCTTCTGGATGACGACTGAAACCGAGATGCTTGGACGCACATATGCTGCTCTCCATTCATAACTTTTGGTTTTGGGTATCGTCGATATGGCTGAATCTAGCTAGCTAGCTCGGGAGCCCACGACGATATGATCTGAACCGATTCGCGACCAACAGAGAATCGATCGTGCTCGATCGGCGCCTTTATTTTAATCACTACTGTACTACTTTCCGGTTTAAGCATGTATAAACATGCACGATATATCGAGAATGAGACTACTCCAGCCAAATAGCTAGTCCCGGGCACCTGAGACCGCACTCGCTCGCTCTCCAGTGCAAGATTCTTGTGCCGAACTGCCGATGGAGACTCCGTTGAGAATGCACGCGAGCGAAGTGCGGCTACCGAAAGCGAAGCTGCGTGCTGAGAAGAATCGGACGATGAATATATAACTGATCGTTCGTGGTCGACGGATGGGGCCGAATAGTTATCCAAATGGAATCTTGTCGCGGTCGCCGGCGGCATCCATATCGTTGCCGTGCCGGTGCCGCACCTTAATTTGATGATTGCTATAGCTCTATAGCTTCATTCGCGGAAAAGGGAGATCGAAATCGAAGACATGCATCAATATTATGGAATATAGGCTATATAAGATTAAGATCCCTCAGCCAGCTTCTAGAAGCTAGGGAGAGAGATGTTTAAGAGATAGGAAGGTGTATAAGAGGAAGGCTAATAATACAGTCCGATGATGACCATAAGGATTCTTATACCCTATCTCTTAACCCATTCATATAATAGTTGTATCTTCATAAATATATGGTCCACTTGTCATTCTCACAAAATCTTTTTGTTTTTATGTCGAACCCGACTGTAAACTTGCAGCCTGCTTGTCCTCTCTCTCTTATCCTCTATCATCTATCTAGGCATTTAATCTTCTGCAACCGTTACTATACTTGCTCTATAGAGTCGAGGACGGACTCCGGGTCCCACTCCATCATCCACACCAATCTGGAGAGGCTGGGAGTTATCAAGTGGTGAGTGCATTCGGCCAGCTCTTACTCAAACAGCATGAATGCATCCCTCATTCCTGAGGGCAGCACTCTGCAAGGTCCCAGAACTCCAATTATGATGGTATGAGCCCGATCATTGACAATTGAGCGAAGGCGGTTGGCTAGTACGTAGAATTTGTGCTAGGCTGCTAGCTCTGTTTTTGCTCGAGATCTATCTCGAGGTAGGCATTGAGTCTGCATGCTAGCGCATCAAAGTTGACGATCGCGGATCCGACTAGAGTAAGAATGTAAGAAAGATACAATGCTGAGCCAGCTGGCTAATGGGCTGGACTGGAGATGCGCAAGAAACTTGGCCACCACCGTATTTTAGAACATGAGATCAGAGCCTTCTACGATGCGCTATCAACCTTTGTTATCGATGAAATGGTGAGTAAGAAGGCGCATATTCTCCCAATCACGGATTAGGAAGAAGGAAATAAAAACTTGACAAATGCTATAACTACCAAGGATAGACTACTATAATAAAGATCTTGATGGACTTGTAATGTCATCTGTTGTTGTGAGATGTTAGTACTTCCTCATTGTAACCATAACATTTGTAATATAAATCTTGTGAGATTTACGATGTATGTGAACCTAGTCTACGTAGTAAATATAAAGTACCACACAAAAGTAATAAATAAAATGATTAAATAACAAAATGCAAAAAGAGAGAATACTAATGATTCACTTAAAAACCGACAATGATGGTTGACACATTACAACTGGCTGAATTAACAAGTTGGTAGCAATATGTACATGATCACTGTCGGTTCCAGAGACAAACTAGCAGCGTCGTTGATCAGAACACTAATGGTTTGTTATCGGAGCCGGTAGTATTGTTTGACAAAACACAACCGGCTAGTGACTAGAGTTTGACGACAACTGTCGGTTGTTACTACAATCCGACAGTGTTGTATGACAAAACACTACGGAGCCGGTAGTATTGTTTGACAAAACATAACCGGCTAGTGACTAGAACCGACAATGTTGGTTTGATGATAACTGTCGGTGTTGTTACTATAATCCGACAATGTTGTATGACAAAGCACTATCGGCCAAGGATTAGAACCCGCAGTGAAGACAATGAAACACTACCGGCTTTTAAGAATCGGTACTGATCTGGACCCCTATTACTGCTATTTTGGTTATGACAATTTAATTTTTGGCGATGCAGGGAGGTTTGAACCTGGCCCTGATAGTTGATCTGGGCTAGCGAACCGTCGTCTGAAAGAAAAATAAAATTCAGGCATCTGGATTTTATCAAGTCACCACATATTTATTTATTTATTTATTTATTTTCGAAGCGGTGCAACTAATTCTGGTGAGTAGTTACGTCTCCAGCTGCTTTCAATCCGGACACGTAATCGCCCTAGTAAAAAGCAGCGGTGCGACGTCGCCATCCTAAGGCCCCGTTTGGCACGCTCCACTTCACCAGAAGCCATTATTTTTGGCTCTGGCTCCATGAACAGCTCTATCGGTGGAGCTGAAGCCATTTTGGTAAATCATTTGGCAAAACAGCTCCATATATAAGGTTCCTCAAAATGTGCTCTCACAGAGATGAGGTGAAGCCGGGAGAAGCCACTATTTTAGGCTCTTTCGCACCCAAGTGCTCTGTGAGAGTATGTTTTTAGGGGCTTCATGGGTGGAGCCATTTTATTTTATCCCGTTTGGTAGAAAAAAGCTTCAAACGGCTCCTGAAGCCGTTGGAGAAGCCCTGCCAAACAGGACCTAAGTATCCACTTCCGGTAGCATTATGTGATGGGATGAAGAGGGATGAAGCATGTGCCCTTTTGATGATGCCCCGCCTGAGCCGCGGAAAATGCACGGGGATAGATTTAGATTTGATATGAGTGCAAAGGCAGACAGGCAGGACGACGATGACACCGCTAGTGGCATGCACGAATATAATCAGCCTAGCCTACACTACACTCGATGCAATGCAACACAAAGAAAGAAAGAAAGTGGAGGCGGCCGGCCCTGGTTATGTGCCCACATAGGCGGCATATTCCACCACTCCAATCCAGCCGTCTCTCGATCGAAAAAGATATAAAGGACGAAATGAAAAGAGAGCGTTCCCAATCGACGACGACGACGACGATGTGATCGTTGTTATTATTTATTTATTTAGGTCTCAGCGGCGACCTCGAGCCTATGAAATGAGAGCCCGGGCGCCCAAAGTGGAAAAAAGCACCACACTCGCGTGTCGTCTCGCCTTGTGTGGAGCACCCCATGCATGATGCATGGCTCTAGCTAGCTAGCTTTATTTCACGACCAAAACGAACGAACAAACAAATCTTGTTCGGCCCAAAAGCTGCTGCTGCTGCTGCCCAAAGTAACATGTGAATGAATATAGTACCCAGCTGGCTAAAAAGAAATGCTGAATTTAGCTATAATTAAGTTCAAGCGAAGAGGCTGAAAAGCTTGTGCGTGCATCTATATAAATGCCCCACTTAAAGAAAGGATGCATCAATATAGCATTATATCTTGCCCCTCGGCCCCTAGACTTGTGCTTGTGATGAAAGATTGTAGATGACGACGCAACCGATCGATTGGTCGTGCGTGACCAGTCACAACCGCACCCACAACGTGTACTATGTACTACGTCCAGCATGATCTTTCGATCGCCTCAGATCATTTCGGTGCTTATATTTTGGAACCTTTTTTTATCTACTAATCTGCTGACAGTCTAGATACGCGGAGCTCTAGCAGCTCTCGGTAAGGCCCACTAGCTAATCATGCTGGCTAGACCGACTGGTCGGATCGCCTTTGGTTTGGTTGGCATGCACGAAATGGTGGTGGTGCATGCACCAGCTAACATGGATGGAGTGGAGGGGAACTCAATTCCTTTTCCTTTGCCCCTTTTATCATCATCTCCCTCCTGTCCTGTCGATGCGTGAATGGAGTCGCATCGCAACGCATGGAGATTGAGGGTGACGCTGAAGCTAATTAAGCTGCACAAGTGGAGCATCCAACAAATTCCAAAAGATGGACCCGTGGCGTTGTTGCTCGAGTTGAGACCACTCGAGCTGCCCATGACAAGCAGGAAGCAGCGGCTGGTAGCCATCGGTCGTGATGAATGATGATGATGCCAACTAGTAGGCAACGATGCTGCCATGGTCTCTTCTTTGCTATTGCCGATCGATAGCGTCGCCCATCATGCCAGCGGAGCAGGCAGCGTGATCTATCCGATCCAACTCCCGACCGGAACAGATGCAAAAGCGTGCACGCGTGCTACCATACTGTGGTTGGTCTGGATCAGATCATCCTCTGCCTGGCGTACTGTCTCTGCTCTCCTCATCTCCTGACACTGTTCGCTCAACACTGGCACAATGCTTCGGAGCCTTCTTTTTTTCTCTTTTTTTGAGCGACCGTGCATACGCCTTCTCTCTGTACATGCGTTTTTCCTCTCTACGTTTCACGGAGTGTATTTAGCAAAACCACGTTTTTTTTAAAAAAAGAGAAACTATATGAGCTTTAATTTTGTGAAAGGAGATTTTACTCACCTTTTTTTGAGGGGTTTCACTCGATTTTTGTTGGTTTATACTAATGTAGAGATTTGTGCTGCTGTGTTTCATTTTTGCTGCTCACTTTATTCTTGGACCGACTTATAGCTCAGTTTTCATTTTGTTTGCCACTTTCCTTGTTGGGCCCAATTTGTTCAACAAGCTAGGCCCAAGGCAGCCCAGGGTACATTTGGCCATCTCTAGGGGTGGCATTTGGGTTATTCGAAAAGTTCAGTTTTAGGTATTTCAGATTTTAAGAAATTTGGTTCTAAATTTAATTTCCAAAATTTATATTAAGAAAATAGTAAACGGTATTTCAGGTTTAGGTATTCCGAACTACCTAAAATCAAAATCATAGAAATATTTTAAAAAGGTAAATATAGCTGCAAGTTTAAGCAACATAAACAATAGCTCTTAATAGCATTTCAACCAAAAAAAGCATAAGCACTACATCATAGATCAAGAGGTTACAATGGCATCATAATTGACATTAGAAAATAGCTCAAGTACATATATTAAATAGCATAATCGGGTACCATAACCTACTATCCAAATAACCCGAACTTAAAATCAGATTTTTTTAATTATTATCGAATATTATGATGGGGTGCCTATAGGGTGAAATTTTAACCAAATCCACTATTTTTAAAGTCTTCGTTTTTTTTTCACCCACTGTTCTCAACATAGGTTCGACTGGGCGGCCGCAGGATCGCAACCTCGAGGGACAAGCGGCAACTGCTCAGCCGGCGACGTCCGAGGACATGCGGCAAGTTAGGCTGTCCCTTTTTTTTTAAGGTTCACGAACGTCACAGAACGCATGCGGTCAGGGACCTTTTTTTTTATGGTCACGGATAAAGGCTGCGTTCGGTTGTGCTGAAGTGCTGTAGATAAGCGCTGAAGTGCTGTAAAAGTGCTGAAATCTTGTGAGAGAAAAATACTGCTGAAGTGCTGAAAAATAAGCGCTTATAAGCGCTTATAAGCACAACCGAACGCAGCCAAATATTGCATGCGTGACGTGCGTGACATGAGAGAAGCAACAACCGTTGTGATACGAGGATAAAAGGGAAAGAAATATTATTTTCGAATTTATTATATAATTAAAAAATCTAAATAATCAATGGTCCAGATTCATTTGCTCTATGATTATACAAAAACAGAAATATTAAAAAAAAACTCAAAGGTGGGTGAAGCTTCCTAGATGAACCGGAGGATCTCTGGTCAAATTAAAGAATGGCCAAGCCGCACACCACACAAAGAGGATCGTATAATTAGATCATATAAGAAGTGGTTGCGTGTTGAATTTGAAAGGTGCATGCTTATGGTGCAGAATGCATCCTTATGGTTGGGAAGAAAGGAGATGGCTGGATGAGGGTTGGTTTTCTCTTTACTCCAACAACAACTTTTGGAAAAAGAACCATCCAACCAAGCCTTTGATAAACACCGATGAATATTGTTTTCAGCAGTTTTGCAGGCATGGAGTATAGCGACAAGAAAAGTAACGATGCAGATGATAATTATGTGCAATGGAGTGACGTAACACCCGAAATTTTTGAATTTCTAAAATAGGGATAAATTGGCATTTGTTTGGCATTTAATATAGCAGATAATATTTTTTTTGGGGGGAAATTAAAAGTAACCATAATTTAGAAACATGATGTGATGCATTCATGCTGCTTATAAGTTATTTTGTATTGTTTGCATTTTATTGGGATGGCTAAATATTCAAAAGCTAAATTGGAAAACCTATTTGAAAATGAGTTGCAGAAAAAAAAGAAAGAAAACCAAACCCCCTCCTCTCTCAGGCCGAAGGCCTGCTGGCTGCTCTCCTTCACTCCCTCCCCTGCTGGCCCAGGTCGAGCCGGCCCAGTCCAGCCGCAGCCCAGCTGCGCCTCTCTCTCTCTCTGATCCCCTCCCTCTTCCTTCCCCGCGTGGGCCGAGCCCAGCAGCAGCGCCGGCCTAGCTCCCCGCTCAGGTGCACCCTGCCCCTCTTCTGTGACTGTCGCCAGGGGCCCACATGGCAGAGCCTGCTCCTTCCCCGGCTTGTATGCGAGCGGGACTCCCGTCGGAGTCGTGGCCGACCCGGCCACCAGGCACCTTGCCACCTCCACCGGCCCATAAAAGGAAGCCACGACCCTCTTCCCCCCTCCACAAATCTTGACAGCAACCCGCCGCCTTCAATCGTGCTCTAGCAGCCGCTGCGATCACATCCGCCGCGCAGAGCTTCGCCGGCCACCGTCGAAACCGCTGCTGGAGCCGCCCTTCGTCGCAATTGAAACTTCCACGAAGACCCCATCGTGTTATTGAGTCTCCCGGACCTCTTCTTCTTCGAATTTGACCGCGTGTTGGCCATATGCACCAGAGCAGAATGCCACCGCCCGCCTCCTCTCGTCGCGAGCCGCCTCCGAGGTGTCGCTGAAACAGCCCTAGGTGAGTTCGCGTTCGCTTTCTCTTCCTCCAAGTACTTTTTCCGCGGCAAACCGTCGCTTCTAGGGCCCGAACCGTGTTTTCCGGCGAGCTCCTCGCCGCCGGCAATGGCAGCCGCCGCGCCGGCCTCGTTCCTGCCGGCCGGAGCTCTCTTCTCCCTCCCCCGATATTTAATCTAAACCGCTCATTTAAGATTCGACGGCCTAGAAACGAAGATACCCCTTCGTTCTGCAGTTTTCTAAAAGAGACCCTCAGCTTTTTAAAGCATCAACCCGTAGTCCTTGGCGCATTCAGTTAAGTACGCGTTCGTTTTTAGAAAACGTATTTTCATAATTAGATTCAAAAATACGTTTTCAATATTTACAGATTTGCCACTGAGTTTATTCTGGCCTTATTTTCTCCGTTTTAAATCCGATTTGATCCATTCAAATTTCGTTAGATTCGTAATTTTGTAATCTACCTAACCATACCACTTTTACACATGTTTTCAACTTCTAAAATTCGAGATTAGATTTAATCTATTATTTTATTAAAGTAAATTTTGATTAATTCATAACTTCCCCGTTTGAATTCCGATTTTCGTGAACTTTATATCGTTAGAATCGTAGCGACGCGTAGATTATTTTTATAAACTTTTCAATCTATTTTTTTACTGTTGGTGTACTGTTTCTAATTTACATCTTGTTTGCTTCGTGTATGATTGCCTCGATATTTGTATGGTGATGTTGTGATCGAGTTCAGACGGTGAGCAATACGTTGGTGATCAAGAGTACACTGAAGATCCAAGTTCTCCAGAGCACTTTGATCAAGGAAAGTATAGCATGGACCATCCTTGTTACCTATTCACCTTAATCACTAAATTCATGATGCATGTGTCTACCTTGGTAACCCTAACATTTATTTCTAAGTTTTAATCACTTGATCCTTGTTACCTATGAGATTGCATTTGAGTAGTGATGCTAGTGCTTTGATGGGTCATGATCTTATGAGCTTGAATAATTGAATATGAAATAAAGATTAAAAGATGATTTTTAGCAACATGGACTAAGGACTTAACTGTAAGTATGACACCGGGACTTACAGCGCAATCATGAGGGTCATATGGCTCTGACTTTAGTTAAGTATGAAGTTACTTTCTATGATGCTATTAATCTTGAAAGGTTCCTTACCGAACTGATTGTTTTGCGGCTCCTGTCTTTGTGTGTACTGCTGCGTGTGTGCCACTAGAAGGAGGGCTCTACCACCCCTTGCCATTGCGCCCGGATTGATTAGCGGCATGTTAGGAAGGCTTTTGAAAGACTTCATAGTGTACCCTGCCGCACTTCCTTGGTGAGGTGACATGGGAGTCATGACCCTTGCCATATGGGAATCACGACTTATGGTGAAAGTGTGCAACCTCTGTAGAGTGTAAAACTGATATATCAGCCGCGCTCACGGTCACGAGCGGCCTTGGACGTCTTACATGAACTTAACTAATTTAATATTGATTTATTTGAAGTTTCTATTGATGTTTATTTCATATTAATTATCATGTTTATATGATCATACGAATCTTGTTCCTTGGTATATTCTATTGCTGCTACTCAATTGCTAAAATGTGATCAACTAAAAGCAACCGCTGTCAAACCAGTGTCTTGCCTTATTTGAGCCTCATAAACCCATGTTATTCTTGTTGAGTACGACATGTACTTACGCTTGCTTTATTTTTCATATTTGGATAAAAATCCCGAATGAGTAACAGATGACTATGATGATTCTTCTGAGAATTATTAGGATTGTGTTCACCAGTCAACTACTTCCCTGTGAATTGGAGCTTCCGCGAGAGATTATAATTATTAGTCCGCTACTATTTATGTAAAGACTATGTGATATTATCCGTTATGTATTAAACCTTGTGATGGTACTATGTAATTTGTCGTTTATGTGTGTGATTGATCTCTTGGCGTACATAAGTTGGTTCATTCAATTTTATCCTTAAAATTGGGTGTGACAAGTGAATGCACCAGAGATACAAATAATTATATGCGTAGAAAAATATTGTCTTTTATCTTTTATTGTAGCAATAGCAAAGCTTATTCTTTTGACCAATCAACGCTTATTTTCAGCCACGAAACAGTATTTTTCTCTAAAAAAATCAGCATGAGCTAAAACCAGCGGCTTATTTTCAGGCAAAAGAACAAGCTTAGTAGTCAGTAAATGTAAAACCTCAGCCTCAGTCCCTGTCTAGCACTTGCTTTTTTTTTTTTTTTTGATGAGTGGACTGTTTAGCACTTGACTGGTAGTAACCAAGTGCAGTATGGGCCAAATTGGTTCGGATTTCTCTTGTGCATGTGAACTTTGGGGTAAAACTGGTAGTGCTCCGTATGTAGTATGGGCTTGACGTTAGGTGGGTAAATTAGGTGCCTTATTCTGCTACCCACATCGAGCTGGGCCCATCTTCCGACCCATCAGGTCCAAATCCAGTACTTTATCATTTTTCCTTGAAAAAAGTCTATTTTTCCTCAGTCAAGTTTTACAAAAGTCCGCTTTTTTTCTACGCTGAACTGCAAAATCAGGTAAACCATTTCTCTCAACTTTTGAAACAATGATATTTAACTCCCTTGGCCCGGTTATAAACGGTTTTAAAGATAGTTTTGTCTTTTCTATTTTATATATGTTGGCTAAATATTTAAAAAATCATAGTAAATCACAAATAAATTATAAAATAAAAAATAAATTTTTTAGGCTCACATGAGTAGATCTACACAATTAACATATAATATGGTATATTTTAATACAAAGTTTTTACTGTAGATTTTGATCTATTCTTTTCTCAAATTAATTAGAATAATTTATAATTGCAGTTTCTATGGTCCAATTATGATGAAATTTTTATGGTGGACTAACTCTTGTATGCTTCAAGTATGGTAAAAATTTCATACTCATTGGATCATGTATAAATTAGTTATATATTTATTTATATTTAGCAAACATAAACCCTAAAGAAATCTATAACTAAATTATACATGATCCAATGAATATGAATTTTTTACTATAGTTCAAAAATACAATAACTAGGCCACCATACAAATTTCACCATAATTGGACCATAGAACCTGCAGTTATAAATTATTCTAATTAATTACAAAAAAGCATATATCTAAATTTACAACAAAAACTTTGTACTAAAATATACCATATTATATGTTAACTGAGTAGCTCATGTGGAGTAAAAAAATTTAATTTTCTATTTTATAATTTGTTTTGTGATTTACTATGATTTTTCATAGATTTAGTTGAAATAAATAAAAAAAATAAAAATACTTTCAGAACTGCTTATAACCGGGTCAGAGAGGTAAATCGGATTGTTTTAAAAGTGGAAGGAGATGTTTGTCCGAATTTGCGGTTCAAGCAGGAAAAGTGAACTAACGTGAAAATTTAAGAGAGGAACACTAAGGCTCTATTCGCTAAACCTTGAAACCGCTTATTTTTCAGCCCTTCTAGCATACTTTTCTCTCACACCAAATCAGAATTTTTAGCACTTTTCAGCTTTAGCGAATAGAGAATAAGGCTCTGTTCGCTGAAGCTGAAAACCGGTAAAAATAAGCGTTAATGCTGATTTCTTATGAGAAAAAAATACTGTAGAAGAGTTAGAAAATAAGCGGTTTTAAGCTCAAGTGAATAGGGCTTAAGTCTAGAAAACTCAAATCGAATCCCAAATCCACTCCAAGTCTCGATCGAAAAATTGCAAAAGAGGAATGGAAGCCCTAGGGAACAAGCAAAGCTAACTTCTCCTTCCTCCCATAACATCCTCATCCCGTCGAATCAGTAGCAGCGAGCGAGAGCAAATCCGAAGCAGCTGCCGAAATCGTGGCCGGTTGACCGACCGGTGTTCCTAGCCCATCCTCATCCTCCCGTTGCACGCGGCGAGGGAGAGGAGTCCGCCGTCAACTCTATCCGATCGGCGTGGGGGCGCGGGGTGCCGAGAACTTTGGTCCCCGCTCCCCACTTGGGCGCCACCGGTCGCTGCGGATGCTGCGGTTGCGTCGTGCGGCGCCTCGCCCCGCGTGCCCGCCCGCGGCCACCTCCATGCCGGCCGCCGCGGCTACATAGGTAGCTGCGCGCTCGCAGAAGGCTCCCGCTGCAGTGCGCGTTGAAGGCTTTCGCTGCGTGGGTTGTTGTGCGTTCCCTTGGCTGCTTGAGTTTCGCTTTGGTCTGAGTTTGGATGGGCCAGATGGTGAGTGAGTTCGCTAGCATCTGCCGTGTTGTGTTGTGTTGTGTCGTGACGGGCATTGTTCTTGGCTCACTTACCAGTCAGCTCGTTCTGACGATGTGTGTTAATGATGAATCTGTGCAGGTTTCGGATGATAAATTCGAAGAACAGGCAGCACGCTACGGTACTTTGTGCTGTCCATGCAACTTGTCTTCTCCTTGTCTATTCATGCTCACGTTGTTTTGGCTCCTTGAAGTGTGAAGTGATAGTTTCCTGCCCATTCTTATCCGTTGTTTGGGCTCTTTAATAATAAAGTTTCTTATGGAATGTGGTTATTGTCTTCTTCTTCTTCTTCTTCTTCTTCTTCTTCTTCTTCTTCTTCTTCTTCTTCTTCTTCTTCTTCCTCTTTTTTTTTTGGCAGGTGGAATCATCAAGAATGGAAGGGAAATCCTATTCCAGGTGAGAATATGTCCAAACTTATCTCTTGCTATCATGCTAAGGATCAAAGTTTGATGAGTAGAAACATTATCAAAGCACTATCCATGTGAATGGATCTATATAGAATATTTGATACTAATTTGTCAGCGTTTGATAGATGATTCTAAAATTTGTGACCTCTTGTTTATGTGTCGCCATAACCTATGTTTACCTTCATAAGTGCCACTTACTAGGATTCTAGTTCAGTGTAGGTGTGAGTGTTTCCTGCATGCTCCACCAGCCTGGTTATGCTTTACGTAACAGCTAAAATGTAGATGGACTAACAAGCTTTAGTTCTCTTGCGTACTTTGCTGATATCGTTATGTGTTAGGCTTTTAACTGGGAATCCAATAAGTATAACTGGTGGAGTAATTTGGAGGAGAAAGTTACTGATCTTGCAGAATCTGGGTTTACGTCAGTGTGGCTTCCTCCACCAACACAGTCATTATCTCGAGAAGGTAAGCTAAGCAACATCCTCTCTTAGGAAGCTTATTAGTTACAGAAGTCTGACGTGTTCTTTCACAGGCTATCTACCACAGAATCTGTACTGCCTCGACTCATGTTATGGTTCTCTCCATGAGCTAAAATTGTTGCTTCATAAAATGAGCGAACACAATGTAAGGGCTATGGCAGATGTTGTTATCAACCATCGAATCGGGACTACTCAAGGATCCAATGGCATGTATAATCGTTATGATGGCATCCCAATATCATGGGATGAACATGCTGTTACATCTTGTTCTGGTGGCAAGGTATTTAGATTGTCTTGTTGTAACCTTTTACTTGGCACCGTATCTTGATGTATATTTTCTACTCTTGAGCCACCCATAACTTCAATGCAACCTCACTATCAGGGAAACAAGAGCACTGGGGACAACTTCGATGGGGTTCCCAACATAGATCATACACAGCCATTTGTACGCAAAGATATTATCGAATGGTTGATCTGGCTTCGAAAATCTGTTGGTTTTCAAGATTTTCGCTTTGATTTCACAAAAGGGTAAATAGTTAATTGGCTAGACTACTATGCACTATGAAAGAAAGAAATTAGTCGTCAACCTAATATCTTTGAGTGCTAACTTGCTGATTTACCTTTTCTGTAGTGCAGTTATGCAGCCAAGTTTGTAAAAGAATACATTGAGGAATCAAAACCTCTTTTTGCAGTTGGGGAATACTGGGATAGCTGTGAATATAGCCCCCCTGACTACCGACTGAACTATAATCAAGGTAACAGATTTATAGTGTCATTCTTACTGACTACTTGGGCTAGTGCCATGTTTTTTGTCATAAGCACTCTCAGTTCGGTCCTTTGATTGGCAACATGAATCATGACGGTTAAAATTTTAACTATTTCTACTATCTAAAACTTTTGCCTCTTATGTCAATTTTTTTATTTACTATCCGTTGTCATAGTTGCCTCTTCAACTGTATGTTGTCTGACATGTCAGGGCTAATTTACAGTTCCAAATTTAAGGCAGTTCATATGATTTCTTTTTTATATGCTTATGACTGAATTGTCAAAATGACATCCTAAAATATGCCTAGCATTATTTTAATAATGCATCCTTGTTGATACTAAACCTATTGGTTTTTTTGTCTGCCAGATAGCCATAGGCAGAAGATTATTAATTGGATAGATAACACTGGAGGACTCTCTGCTGCATTTGATTTCACGACAAAGGGAATTCTTCAGGTTGGTAATGATTACTTAATCCGTCCCAATTTATAAGTCGTTTGACTTTTTCAACCCCAAGTTTGACCACTCGTCTTATTCAAAAAATTTATGCAAAAAGAGTTAAATTTAAATTATTTTTGTTAATAAAGCAGGTCATAACCAAAAAAATGATATTTTACACAAATTTTTGAATAAGGCGAGTGGTCAAACTTGGGGCCAAAAAAGTCAAACGACTTATAAATTGAAACGGAGGGAGTACTACTGTTTGAGCAAATATTTGTCTTAAGTGATCTTTTTGAGCAGTTGTTTTTTGAATCAGGAAGCTGTCAAAGGAGAGTTGTGGCGTTTGCGAGACCCAGAAGGAAAACCACCTGGTGTGATGGGATGGTGGCCTTCAAGATCAGTTACATTTATTGAAAATCATGACACTGGATCCACTCAGGTATAATAGTCAAATTCTCATCCTTCTTTGGCTGAGACCACGTAGCTGTGTTAATGAGCTGGAATGTTCACCTTCTAGATGTGCTAACAGAATCACAATTTCAGGGTCATTGGCCTTTTCCATCAGATCATATTATGGAGGTACTATACTTTATCGTCTTTTTAGTTCTAAATGAATTTTTTGTGGCCTTGGTTTCATCAGAATCCTATAATACAAGTATTGTTTAATTATTTTACAGAAATATTACTATTATGATATTAGAAACTTAATTTCTTTGTAAATATCGTAGCACCTTATCCTTATAACATATAAGAAATCATTTGTTTTTGAGACTACCTTGCTGTTGTTTTTTTCTAGAAGTCCAATTGTTGATCTAACACATGTAAGATCTATAGGGATATGCTTATATACTCACCCACCCTGGCATCCCGACGGTGTTCTATGATCACTTCTACGACCAGGGAGTGCCTCTCCATGACGAAATTGCTAAACTGGTACACATATTATTGTACTCATCCTTTCGGGAGCTGCCTTTTTTTGTTTGTGAAAATACAGTAATTCATTAAAGAAGAAAAGAGTAATGAGTAAAATTATTGAAATGAGGGAAATTACACAGCTTACAATGGTCCCCAATTATTATGATGCTTTTTTTTTTCTTTGAAAACAAAATGCTATGATGCTCGTTTCTTAAGTTTCAAATGCTTTCTACCCAGATGCAAATCAGAAAATGCCAAGATATACATAGCCGTTCATCAATCAAAATTCTGGAGGTTAGGTCAGATCTGTACTCAGCAATCATCGATGATAAGTTGTGCATGAAGATTGGGGACGGCTCTTGGTGCCCAAGTGATCCAGAGTGGAGGCTGGCAGTCTCTGGCGACAGATATGCTGTTTGGCACAAGTGAAGCATATAAGTAGCTCCGATACAGCTTTATCTCTGCTCTCCGGAACAGGAGTAATTAGCATGTAAATTGAAGAACAGCATGCCCAAAAAGACGCTCTTCTGAGATCACCTGTGCAACAAGAGTTTCTTGTGTGTTTATCTCGTAGAGGGTAGTAAATGTGATGTTAATTAGAAATAATTGAGATCATGCTGTTCAGCTGCCGGCTCCGAGATGAGATATACATTCTGCTAATTGCCAACTAGGGATTACCTGCAAAAGAATTATATATAGGGTATGTGATGCCTACGTGGATTATTTTATCCTGGAACCTGAAATTTGAGTTGTTTATAAAAAAAATACAGGCCCTTGAATCTCTACTTTGCAAATGGCTGCTTGTTTCACGCTATACATAACATATAGTCCTGAGCCCTGACGAGCTGTAACTATTGTCAAATGTGGTCTGTATAAACTACAGTATTCTTCTTATGCAAGTGAAACTTGATACTTAGGGGGTGTTTAGTTCCTCTTCAAAATCCTAAAATTTTCGTCACATCAATTTTACGGCATATGCATGGAACATTAAATGTAGACGAAACTTTTGCATGTTTGCACAGTTTGCCTGTAAATCGCGAGACGAATCTTTTGAGTCTACTTGGACTATATTTGAATACTTATTGCAAAAGATTTCTCGCTGCTATAGTGCCAAAATCCTAAGTATTTTCGGATCCACCCCCTTACGCATGCCTCTGGAAAGTACATATCTTCTTGTTGGGAGCCGTGACATGGGCCAGCGGTACTCTTCTAAATTATGATTATTATAAGAATGAATTCAATTTTAAAGATTCAAATAGGGTTTAAGCATAATTAATCTGCCATTAATATATATTTACTATAGCACAATATTGTCAAACCATAGACTAATTAGATTTAAAAAATTATCTCACAAAATAGTCGTAATTTATGTAATTACTTATTTTTTAGTCCATATTGTTAAACTTATAAGCACTTATTTTAGTTTCTTTTTAGTTATGGAACAATATTTTTCTCGAACAATATTTTTCTCTCTCACAATAAATCTGTATAAATCAGTATAAGCCATTATTAACTTTCAGTTTGAGCTTCAGCAAACAGAACATTACTCTTAAGAAACGATAATTAGGGGTGGCTGTAGCCCCCTATGAGTAGGGAAGAAAGGATTTAAATTCTGAATCCAAAGGCACCGAACTGAAAGGCTGCCTCCTTGAAAGGATTTAAATTCTGAATCCAAAGGCACCGAACTGAAAGGCTGCCTCCTTCCCTCGCAAGGAGGACATTCTTGCTATCCAGTACCTTCCTTTTCGGTAATCTTCTCCAGTATAATTTCTTTTACATCAAAACCCTTCCTCTTGTCTGGCACGTCCTGCGGAAGGAACCAAAATAAATGGCGGGATCAGATTCAACTAGTACCGGGCTCCTTCCCGCCTCCCACTCCCATGGCGGTTCCGCTGCCACAGCAGCCGGACCGCCCCTACAGCTCCGGCAGCCTGGGCTACTTCCACCTTCGTCTCGTGGGCCCCGCCCCCGCGCTGCTCCTCCTGCGCACCGACCGCCTCTACTCGCTCTCCCACTCTCGCCGCCGGGGCTACCGCCTCCGCCTCCTCGCCAGTCCTCACCGCCGGCGCGCCCGCGGCCTCCTTCTCAGCACCTACGGCTGCGACCTTCGTCTCACACACCGCTCTGGCACCCTCTCTCCGAGCGTCAATGGCCGGCCCCTCCGCGCGGGGACCCCCACCCCCACCGAGCTGGCCGTTGGCGACGAGGTATCGGTGCTGCGCTGCGGCACCAGGTACGGATTCATCGTGGAGAGGTTCGTCTCATGCGGAGGGGTTGAGGTTGCTGCGGCTTCAGCGGCGGGGTCCTGCGCTGAGGGGCTTGTGTTTAGGGCCGAGTCGCTGCGGAAACGGCTCAGGGCGATCTCTGAGAGCGAAGATCCCCTTTCGTTATTGAGGGATTGTTCGGGAATTGGTAGCCTGGATGTGGATGCTGGACCTAAAAAATGGAGGCAGGATGGTGCTGGTGAATTGTGCCTGGACAATCCAATCACTCCCGCTTCTGAGGAGAATGTGCTGCAAGGTGTTTGCAATTTTGACCAAGACAAATTGGAACATCACCTTGATGTCGTAAATGATGGTGATGGATTGTTTCAAGAGATAAATGATGTTGATGGCGAGCTGCTGATTCATGGGAGTAAAGGATGCAGAGATGACAATGCAGAGCAGGTAGGATGCGGCAATGGCAATGAAGAGCAGTATCACAGCGAGGGCTGCTACTCAGATGGGAGCACATTCTTCTTGAATCGCCTTGCTGGTACTGGGTCTGACACGCGAGGGGAACCACAGAGTGACGTGACACTTCCACAGCTTCTCCATCCTGTTAATAGTTTGGTGCGAGTGTTCATCGCAACATTCACCTCAGATATTTCCTGGTGTGCCTGCTCTCTGCTGCCTTTCTGAACTTTTACCTATAACATTGGGACATGTGATTGAATTCTTCATAGAAAGGCTAATGTTTGTATGGTTCTCAGGTTTCTCAACTATTGCAAGATTCCCAAGCATCTACCAGTGACAATAGCATGCCACAACAAGGAGAGATGTTGGAGTGCAAGCAGTGAAAATAGAACAGCAGCGCCTTTTGAAAGCCACCCTAAGCTGCTACTAGTGTAAGTAGCAACCTTGAGTACTTTTTTTCTTCAGTTTGAGCAAATGCCTTGTGCTTTTGTTTTTCGAATCTATCAGGTGCACGCCAATCAGATACTGTATCTTAGTTTTGCATTTGCTGAGCTCTATAGTATGCCAAAACGGATGTTTTTCTTGAGGAGGGATAGTGAATACTAATGTTGTCATTTATTTCTTTTCAAGTTTCCCCCGATTCCCTGAAGAGATAGCATTTGGAAAGGACAGGAAGAAGCAAGGAGTTGCGTGCCACCATCCAAAGCTCATAGTATTACAGAGGGAAGACAGCATGCGTGTTATTGTTACTTCAGCTAACTTAGTAGCAAGGCAGGTCAGTTTTTTTTTTTCTGCTCACTAGTGGCTTAGCTTGAACTTTGTGCATCCTTCCATTTTGCCCCAAAAATAGTGTTTTCTCCTGTGAATATCTGCTTCTATGGTCTTGCTGAAGGTTTACATAATTTTGGCAGTGGCATCTCATAACAAACACAGTGTGGTGGCAAGACTTTCCTCGTAGAACTTCTCTGGACTATGCAGCACTTTTTGGTGCAGGCAAGAAACAAGATTTTGCTGCCCAGCTAGCGTCATTCATAGCATCCATGGTCAATGAAGTCCCTAGCCAGGCATATTGGATAAATGAGATTGCTAAGTATGATTTTGAAGGAGCTGGTGGCTACCTCATTGCTTCAGTACCTGGAATACACGCACAAAATCCTCCTTATTTGGAGTCTAATTATTTCCTTTCAGTAAGTTTAATTTTGCTAGCATATGGCACACTATTTTGTTGTTTAGCCCTTCTAGTAAGAATATTAAACATATACTACCCCTGATTCTAAATGTTGGTCGTTTAGGATCTTATTTGGTCAAACTTTTTTTAACTTGGACCATCAGTAATTCAGTGTATGTTGTCAAAAAGTAATTCAGTGTATGACAAGTTACATGCATTCACAACATATGGTTGACCTTTACGTTCAAAATGTATAATTTTCACCATTTAAAATTATATATTTAACAATAATTGCACCTCACTGTCCTAACGACCTATATTTGGAATCTAAGGGACTATATCTTTTGCACTAAACAATATATTGCTTATAATTTGCATACTTTCTGAGGAAGACATTAGCGTAAGTGAACTTAACCATAAGCTCAGAACGCTATTGCTTCGGCGTTACTGGAAAAGTAATATCCTATTTTGATGGTTCCCTATTCCGTAACTAGGTGTTATCAATTGGTTTTGCAGGCTAAACATAATATACGCACAAAATCTGCACATAGAATGTTTATTGGCTCTGTTCAAACGTCTGTAGTTGGCCTATCCCATCGGTTTCACTTGCCATCAGATGCTGGCAAACAACTGAGAGCCTTATCTTCATTTCTTGGAAAAAGCCGTGAAAATATGCATGGGACTACCGAAGTGATCTTGAAGAGGAACACCAATATACCTGCAGATGCTAATGCCGTGAGTGTTCTTGTTGCTGATCTGGACAAATTTTCTGAGGAAGGTATTCATAGTTCAATATGTGCACTTTTACTGAATTCCCAAAGGAGTTCTGTGTTTCATGGTTCACATGCAAAACAACAATTTGCTACCTTTATATTGGAATTAACAATATCCCAGTGCATTTCAGATTCTGTCCAACTTGGTTTCTTGCCTAGAGAGGTTGCTAAGTGGGTAGCACCCCTCAGTGACTCAGGATTCTTCAATTTTTCTGGATTTATCTACCCTAGAGAAGCCCTGAAGGTTGCATTTGGAGTAACTAATACAAAAGTGCAGTTGCTTCTATATATATCAAAGGTACGCCAGAAAGATTTTATGAGACCTTTCTCATAAGTTGTACTACTATTGTGAAACTTCTCCGAGCATATCCTAAACTGTTTCAATAAATTCCAGGGTCCAGAGTTTTCTCAAATTTCAGGGCTGATAAGCAATGAGCATTTTCCACCACTCTGCTCACTAATAGCATCCTTGCAGCGGTGCCTTGGACTTAGGCGGTTAGAAGAGGTCTATAATTTTATATGATGAAATCATGTATTCTTTGATAAAATCTTGTGATTTATAAGCTAAACTAACATTTGTTAAGGTGATCAAATTATTTAGTGAAATCAGTGTACACTTTAAAAGGCTAGTAGTGGTATGAAGCAGATTTGCATAACTCAATACCTTTTTAGTGGTCAACATCTAGAGCAATACTTCGCAATACTTCCATTTTTCTCAGTTTGAAGATCTTCACAATGCCTTTTGCATTTGTGACATCTGAACATAAGGGGTCAAGCAACCAATATTACATCTTCAGTTGTTTTTGCCTCACTGCTCTGTAAGGACATATATAAAATTGGTATTTGTAGTTTCTAAGGTTCTGATTGGAATGGAAGAGTTTCACAGGGAACCTTAAATTTGCAAAGGAATCAAGAAAATTTTCTGCCTTCCAATCAGAGCCTGAAACAGATAAAGAACTGTTACATTCATCAGAATCAATGATGGCTTAAGTCTAGTGCTTATCTAGAGTAGTTGGTAGCTGATGTCAGCATCTTATCTTCTAAGCATCTACTTTAGAATAAGTATCTACTTTAGCATATGCTGTAGCTTTCTTGGCAGCCAAGCCTGCTTTACCTATATGTACTAGGAACCAGTCGTGGGGTTTTCTTGGCTTAATCAATAGAGAAAAATCTTACCCCAAATCACATCTCTATGATTTGGTTCCAACAATGGTATCAGAGCCTAGGTTCATCTCCAGGGTTCTTCTACCTCCACCCCTGCTTCCACTGAGGCCAACGCCATGGCCAGTCTCTCCCCTGTCTTCTACACCCGCCGCCGGCGCTCTGCAGGAGGCGTTTCCCGCGACCTCGGGGCTGGCGACTCAGGAGGGTGCCGCACGAGCGCTGCGTGAGGAAGACGCGCGCCTGGAGCGCGAGCAGGGCGCGGGTGCAGAGGGAGGCGGACGACCGCGCGGCGGCGGCTCAGGCCGCGGCGGACCGGCACGAGGAGGCGACTGTGCGGGCCCAGGTGGCCGCTCGGGCAGCGCGGCTTGCAGCGGCGCGTGCTGCTGAGGCGGCCGCGGAAGCGACTGCTGCTGCTACCTTGCGGGGCGAGGAGGCAGCAGAGGCCTGGACGGAAGCGGCGGGCGCGGACGCGGCTTCCCTCGCGTTCGGGAGGCGCCGACTTCGACCTGGAGCAGGAGGAGCGCGCTCGTGACGGACGTGGTGGCCTGGACGGATGCGGCGGGCACGGACGCGGTTTCCCTCGCGATTGGGAGCCGCGCAACCGCGACTTGGAGCGGGAAGAGGCCCGGCGTGACCGCAACGGCCGCGACGACTGGTGGGATCCGCGCGTAGTACGGGCGCTGGACGAGCAGCGGCGTTGCGAGCAGGCGGACCTGGAGCGGGCGAGGCGCGACTTCGACGCCTGGAACCGCGATGACCGTGGCCGTGACCTCGCGCTGTACGGGCGGGACTTCGACCGGGAACGGGGAGAGCGGGATGCTGGCGCACGCAGCCCTCACAGGCGGCGCGCCTCCTCTTCCCCGGATTGGCGCCGCGGCCGCCATGGCCGGCGCGACTCCCCTCCTGCCGT
The DNA here is from genome assembly GCA_038502445.1 of Eremochloa ophiuroides. Lineage (NCBI taxonomy): Eukaryota > Viridiplantae > Streptophyta > Magnoliopsida > Poales > Poaceae > Eremochloa > Eremochloa ophiuroides. The sequence continues at coordinate 36,353,702 of JAHLJS010000009.1, forward strand.
GCAGACCGTCGTCCGCGATTCCGGCATCGGCAGCGGGTGGCCCATGCTCACCAAGACCAGCTACTCCGAGTGGTCCATGGTGATGAAGGTAAAGATGAAGGCACGGCGCATGTGGGATGCTGTCCGGTACGGCGACGCCGACTTCACCGAAGATCGGCGGGCGTTGGAGGCCATCATCGCCGCCGTTCTGCCGGAGTTGGGTGCCACTCTTGCAGACAAGGATACTGCCAAGGACGCATGGGACTCCATCGCCGCGTCATGCATCGGCAGCGATCGCGCACGCAAGGCCACGCAGCAGAGGCTTCGTCAGGAGTGGCACAACCTCGCCTTCAAGCCGGGGGAGGATGTCGACGACTTCGCTCTCCGCCTCACCGGCCTGATGCAACAGATGGCACACTTCGGAGACGTCATCGACGAGCAGGACGCCGTCGAGAAGTACCTCTACGTCGTCCCCGACAAGTACACGCAGATCGCCTTGTCGATGGAGACAATGCTGGATCTCGGCGAGCTGACGATCGAGGACGTGACGGGGCGGCTCAAGGCCGTCGATCTGTGCGACAGGAAGTCCTCGCAGTCGGCCACCGCGGGTGGCAAGCTTCTCCTCACCGAGGAGCAGTGGCGCGCCCGCCAGGAGGCAGCTCCGGGATCATCGAGCGGCCGCAAGCGCCGGCCACGCGGGGTGCGCAAGGATCGGGCGTGTGGAGGCGTTGGTGACGGCGCTGGTGGCAGCGCCGATGGCGAGCGCAAAGCTAACCGCGATGACATTTGCCACAACTGCGGGAAGACCGGCCATTGGGCCAAGGACTGCCGAGGGGCGAGGCCTGGCGGTCAGGCACACGTCGCGGAGGCCGAGGAGGACCAAGAGGACCATCCCGCTCTCTTCCTGGTACACGGGAGCGTCAAGCTGCGACCACCGACTTCCACACCGGCCGTGGCTGCCCTCCTCCACCTCGACGAGCCACGTGCGCACGCCTTCCTTGGCGACAGCACGGGCGGCGACAAGATCGACGGGTGGTACCTCGACACCGGCGCGACCCACCACATGTCCGGGCGGCGAGAGTTCTTCTCCGACTTGGACTTCGGCGTGCGAGGCTCCGTCAGGTTCGGCGATGCCTCCGCAGTGGAGATCATGGGCGTGGGCTCCGTCGAGCACCGGCTGCTCACCGGTGTCTACTACATTCCCGCGTTAAGGAACTCTATCATCAGCTTGGGGCAGCTGGATGAGAACGGCTCGCGCGTGGAGATCGAGCATGGGGTTCTGCGCATCTGGGATCGCACCCATCGGCTCCTTGCCAGGGTCAACAGAGGGAGCAACCGTCTCTATGTCCTCCACATACAGGTAGCGCAGCCCCTCTGTCTTGCAGCCCGCCGCGACGACGACGCTTGGAGGTGGCACGAGCGCTTTGGGCACCTCCACTTTGAGGCCCTGAAGCAGCTCGGCCACAAGGAGATGGTGGAGGGCATGCCGCACATCGACCACTGGAGCAGCTCTGCGACACTTGCGTCCTCACCAAGCAGCGACGACTTCCCTTCCCTCGCCAGGCGAGCTACCGTGCCCGAGAGAAGTTGGAGCTTGTACACGGCGACCTCTGCGGCCCCGTCACACTGGCTACACCTGGAGGCCGGCGCTTGTAACACCCAGTTTTCCGAAGAATACCAAGCGTTAACTATATGTGTGCCCAGGATGTCCACGCAACACATACAGCGACAAATATGGTAAATATCATAAGCAATGCTTGATTACTTAGCGAAACATATTTACATTAAGACTTACAAATATATCAAAGCACAACGGAAACTATTCTTCATCTTCTATCTTCGGGTCACCAAACTCCACAGGGACGGTTGACTGGGGGAGCACTCACCTAGTACTCTTGAATAACTCATGGAAGCACCTTACTTGAAACACCATCTGGTACCTATCCGGGATTTCTGTATTGTTGACAACCACAAGCGTCAGCTCACCATGCTCAGCAAGTATAATTATGGGGGATGCAAGGCTCAAAAGGTTGACACGGTTTACAGCATATCGCTTTTAGTTGGTCAGGTTTTATTTAAAACCTATTTAATTAGTTTAATGAGTAACCCATATCCCAAGTAGAACAAGTTTATCTTTGAGCATCATTTTAAATAAAACTCCTCAACACTTCCATAGGTATCAACTTATACAAAAAAGATTCGAGGCTGCTCGTGTCCGTGAGCACGGCTGATATATCAGATTGGAAGAATTCTGCAGAATTTGTACAGCTTTAACCCCGAGTCGTGTATACCCATATGCTCGGGGCCCGTCGACCCCATAACACTGCAGAGGTGAGCGAGCAGGGTAACACTGCAAAGCTTTTCACTAATCACCCTAACAAGTTAGTAGCCGCGAGGTTTCAACAGCAAGGCGAATGGAGGCCCCCTTCAAGAATGGCACACCATGTGACCGCAACCCAGCACACATGTAGACAGGCTCGGAATCCATTCTAGAACCCAGGCCCCCCTCTTGCGCCTTTCGGTAACCACTAACGAGCTAGAGAAAAACTAGTTACTTGGCTAAGATCAGAGCCCATTGATTCTCGTGGATGTACGGGTTTCCTGGGAGGTCAACTTTCAATGGAAGTCCTGACGGAGGGCAACTAGAGTAGAAAAACCCATACTCCAGTGCCCTTTGAGCTTTGTTGATAAAAGCATATTTTATCCAACATTTCATAATTCTTAAGTTAAGATTCCATAATAGCATTTTTGAGCATAGCAGCTAGTAACTCTAATATGCATAAATTCTTCCCCCATAGGTAACAAGGTGTTTGATCAATAAAACCTAAACGGGTACATATATGTGGCTAGGGCTTACAAGATTAGACACATGCACATGAACGTATTGTTTAATAGTTGCTAGGTAACAAGGAAAACCATAGGTTATACTTGCCTCCAAATGCTTGCTATCCAAACCTTCTGACTTCTCTTCTGTATCTTCCTCGTATAGCTTCTTTTCTATCGATCGCAAAAACCAACACAAGCTTCACATTCAAACCTAGAAAGAATACACCAAGCATTATAAAAATAAAAAGGTTTTGAAAACATATGGCTTGTTCTATAATCATGTGAGCGCGAAAACTAAACAAAACAAGAACCAAAATTAAAAGATGCGAGAGTTGAAGTATTTGTGGCAAGGTTTGGATTAGATGAGCAAGGTGGATTTGGACTAGAATATGTTTAACATAACAAAAAGGATTGGATATGTATTAGCTTCTAAACACAAGGTTTGGCTTTAGAGATCATGATATATATTATGGTGTGTGGTAGAGAAATTGGAATAGACTGCATTAGAGAATAAGATTGAATTGATATACATCATGTAGCATTCTCCTAGGGATATATGAGAATTAGTGATATGATGTTGCCATGACTAAGACGGAGTGACACATCAAGGTTGATAGCAAGGATAGACGTTTATTTGTGGTGAGGATGTAGTTTATGAGAGTTGATAAGGCATGACTTGAATAGGACAAGTATGTTTAGCGGTCTCAAGCTCATGGTTCTGTTTGGATGATGTAAACGATTACCAAAAGATAGAGAATATACGTGCAACATGTGAGGGCATTGAACGTATGGCACATGCTTTGGTTATACCTTGAGGATATGAGTTTGGTATCTTGGGTGTGTAGGATATGTATAATGACACTGCATGATCAACTAGTGCATATTGACACATGATCAATGGGGGATGTAGTTGTAGCGACTAGTGCATGTAAGACATATATGTAGGCGGACAGCGAGGGTTTCGATCATCATAGGCATGGTATTTGTAGCACTAATTGGTGATATATTTTGTGGAAATTTAATGGAAAGTATGGAGTATGATATAGTAAAATGGCATGATGTTTTGATGGTCGGTCAGTAGGAGAATACAATTGCAAAACATGTTACATGGCTGTTTCAGGACAGCAAGAGTAGCAGTTAGTGAAACCTTGATATCTCGTCCGTGATAGCATGTATGAGCAAACCAATTTTTGTAGGCATGTGCAATGATATGAAACACATTTTGGTTGAAGGGCTTGATCACCGGAACGATGAATCATCGGGAACACGCATGCCAACCGGCATCAGCGCGGCTGCAGGGCAGCAGGACAGCGGGCACACAACAGATTATATCTCCTTCATCATGGATCCTATAGACATGAAAATTTGCAGAGGCATGTGCAACTATATGAAAGATATTCTATCCAAAAGACGCATCATTTTCTTCAATGGATCAACGGGAACGCCATTGCCAAAAACAGTGTGTCTGCTGTTTGGACAGCAGGGGTGCAAGGCACTTTGGTGTCGATATCTCGGCCGTGGTGGATTGCATAGACAAACCGACTTGTGGGATCATGTGTAGGTATGTAATAAACATGTAGGTTAAAGGGATTGCTGAAATGGTCAGCGGATTAGTGGGGAACGCCGAAGGCACTCAGAGATGCCAATCTGTCCAGACAGCATGGACAGCGCCACGGAGATGGAGATATCTCTAGTTTCTCAACTCCTATGAGGAAACCATTTTGCAGGGGTGTGTTCAAGGGTATTAACTACAATTACACCAAAGGGTTTGATGATTTGATCAAAGGAACAGTGAGGAACGGCGTTTCTACAAACAGCAGCGCTGCTGGCCGCCAGGATAGCAACACATACACCGGGTAAAATTCAATGGGGATCAACCATATCTCATCAAAGGTACTTGATATTCAGAGAAGAACATGAACACATGATGGGAGATATCATGGAGGGTTCTCACCATGGGGATTGGTGTGGTGGAGCGAGGAAGCACATCGACGACGGCCGGTGATGACAACACGGTTCAACGGCTCATCCTTCTCGCGATGCGGTTGATTGGGGTGACATCCATGGTGGTAGAAGCCACTACCACGACTTGAACAGCAGGGAGGTTGATGTTGAACTCCTTCAAATCCTTGTTGGGTGGTTGGGAAGGGAATCGAGGTAGCTAGATGGATTGCAAACACCGATTTGCTTCGTTTTCATGGAGGGGAAGGAGAGGAAGGTTGGGGAATGGTTGGGGCAGCCATGGGGGAGATGGAGGGGATGCAGGGGTGTTCCTCCTCTGTTCTTGACATGGGAATGAGAGGGGGAGGCGTGAGGGGGCTGTGGGGAGGTGTATATGAAGTGGAAGGGATGGGAGGCCAAGGGGTTGGAAGCCAAAGGGTCTTGCTTTGATGATTTGATGACTTGCTTGATATTTTTGTGCAATATGGAGGGCTGCCACGAGGTGGACGTGGGAGAGGGGACATGAAGAGGCAGAGGGCTGGTTAGACTTGATGTTGAACCACAAATGAGAGGAGGGTGGTTGGGTTTTGACCTGCGGCGAGAGATTACTCAAAGTTTGGACCGGATTCGGCTCGGAGCGATGTCGGAGGACGAAATGAGTTGGGTTGACCAATTAGCAAAAGAAGGAGAGATGGGAAAGATGGTTTACTAATGGGATATATTAGGTGCTTGTACAAATAGTAGAATATAATATGGAATGGTAATGTTGGGCTCAGGTCGATAAACTCTTAGCGACACGATTAGGGTTTCCAAAACATTTAGAGCTTTAAAAGGGGACACCAAAGCAATACAATTTTCAAAAGATGGTATAAAAACAAGTTTGATTTTGATTAAGAGGAGAAGAGATGTATGTGAAAGAGTCCAAGTGGATGTTGCCCAAGCTAAAGTGACAAAAGAAAAGAAAGTCAGAACTGAGATTATCATGGGTACACGACATGTGATTGATTTGACTTGAACAAAGTAATGGTAGGATTGTATGAGATAGGAGATGCAATGATTGGTCGTCTAGCATAGATTTGGGATTTGGATAAGATTCAATCAAAAAGGATTAGGAGCTCAAATAATAGGAGAAAGAAAGAACAAGGTAATAGTTAGGGATTTAGATAACATGAGCTTGGTTGTTTGGTAAGATAAAAGTTTAGAGATCCATCAAGGTTTTTGGAACAAGGATCAAGGTATATGGTTCCAAGGATTTAACCATAGATGGAAACTTGATTAAAGATCTTGAGACATTTGATTCCAATAAAACCCTATGCGCGTTTAAAAACTTTTAAAATCATTTTTCATACAAAACACTATGCGGAGGCATGAATGCAACAAACCATTAAATTCAGTTCCAAAAATTTTAGAAACTCACATTTTCCAATATCTAAATTGTAAATAATTTAAGCTAAGTTGGCACTTTTAGAAAATGGAAGAATCTTTTGTTTTGTTTTTAATGTTTTCTAGTCATATCCCAAAATAGAAATTTTGGGGTGTGACAGCGCTGCTTCCTCCTCGTCGATGACGTGTCCCGCTACATGTGGGTGGTCCTCCTCGACTCGAAGGCAGCTGCGGCGGACGCCATCAAGCGCGTTCAGGCTTCTGCGGAGTTGGAGTGCGGCCGCAAGCTTCGGGTGCTGCGAACGGACAACGGCGGCGAGTTCACGGCGGCTGAGTTTGCGGCGTACTGTGCGGATGAGGGGATCCAGCGCCACTTCACCACGCCGTACACCCCGCAGCAGAACGGCGTCGTCGAGCTTTGCAATCAAACGGTGGTTGCCACTGCCTGCGCCCTCTTCAAGTAGCGTGGGATGCCGGCGGTCTTCTGGGGAGAGGCGGTGATGAAGGCTGTCCACTTGCTCAACCGCTCGCCCACCAAGACCCTCGACGGCAAGACGCCATACGAGGCTTGGCACGGGCGCAAGCCGGCGGTCAGCTACTTCCGCGTCTTCGGCTGTCTCGCGTTCGTCAAGGAGCTCGACCACATCGGCAAGCTCGACGACCGGAGCACGCCGGGAGTCTTCATCGGCTACCCCGACGGCATCGAGGGCTACCGCATCCTCGACCCTACCACTCAGCGTGTGCGCATCGCCCGCGATGTCGTGTTCGACGACGGGCGAGGCTGGGCATGGGACAAGATGGTGGATGACGGCTCCACCTGGACGGTCAGCGACTTCACCATCGACTACGTCCACTCTGAGGGGGCGGGGGGAGCTAGCAGCTCTTCTTCTCCGAGCTTGCCTTCCCCGTCACCATGCACACCACCGGCTCCTGCGAGTCCTCCACCGGCTCCAGCGAGCCCTTCTCCGGCTGTTGCAGCTACTCCGACACCTACACCACCAGCCGCGCCCTGCTCTCCTACACCGGCTGTACCTACACCACCGGTTTCAACACCAGCAGCCCCGGTCCACGACGAGCAGCGCACAGTGGAGTTTGCCACCCGCTGTCTGGCGATGAGGATCGCATCGACGCTTGCAACGACGGTGAGCCCCGGCGCTATCGCCGCGTGGACAACATCCTCGGCGAGCAGCCCGTTCCAGGAGAGGCGGAGCACGACCTTGAGGGGGAGCTGCACATGGCGCATGAGTGCAGCGGGAGATGGACGCCGTCGAGCGGAACCGCACTTGGGAGTTGGCTGACCTTCCCACCGGTCATCGCGCCATCTCGCTCAAGTGGGTCTTCAAGCTGAAGAAGGATGAGTCCGGGGCGGTGATCAAGCACAAGACGCGTTGGTGGCGCGTGGCTTCGTCCAACAGGAGGGAGTCGACTTCAACGACACCTTTGCACCCGTTGCACGGATGGAGTCCGTTCGGCTCCTTCTCGCGCTAGCTGCCCAAGAGGGCTGGCGCGTCCACCACATGGACGTCAAGTCCGCCTTCCTCAACGGCGACTTGAAGGAGGAGGTCTACGTCCGCCAGCCGCCGGGATTCGTCATCCCCGGCAAGGAGAGCAAGGTCCTTCGCCTGCGCAAGGCCCTCTACGGCTTGCGGCAGGCGCCACAAGCTTGGAACGCCAAGCTGGACTCCACCCTCAGGCAGATGGGGTTCCAGCAGAGCGCCCACGAGGCTGCTGTCTACCGGCGGGGTAAGGGAGGCAACGCCCTGCTGGTCGGAGTCTACGTCGACGACTTTGTGATCACCAGTACCAAGGAGGAGGAGAGCGAGGCATTCAAGGCGGAGATGAAGGCCGTCTTCCAGATGAGCGATCTCGGGCTCCTCTCCTTCTACTTGGGGATCGAGGTGCATCAAGACAGCACCGGCATCTCTCTCCGACAGACCGCCTACGCCAAGTGCATCGTTGAGCTGGGCGGCCTCACCGGCTGCAACCTAGCCCACACTCCCATGGAGGAGAGGCTCAAGCTGAGCCGCGAGAGTACGGCGGAGGAGGTGGACGCGACGTAGTACCGGCGCATTGTGGGCAGCCTTCGCTACCTCGTCCACACGCGCCCGGACCTGGCGTTTGCCGTCGGCTACGTCAGCCGGTTCATGCAGTGACCGACGACGGAGCACCAGCAGGCAGTGAAGAGGATCCTCCGCTACGTTGCTGGCACTTCTGACTACGGCTTGCACTACACGAGGTGTCCCGGCGCTGCACACTTCATCGGCTACAACGACAGCGACCACGCCGGCGACATTGACACCAACAAGAGCACCAGCGGGACGCTCTTCTTCCTTGTGAGGTGCTTGATCAGCTGGCAGTCCGTGAAGCAGCAGGTGGTAGCTTTGTCCAGCTGCGAGGCTGAGTACATAGCAGCCACTACCGCATCGACCCAGGCCCTCTGGCTTCCCCGGCTGCTTGGAGATCTTCTTGGAAGAGAGGTTGAGACAGTGGAGCTCAGGATGGACAGCAAGTCCGCCATGGCATTGGCGAAGAACCCTGTCTTCCATGAGTGGAGCAAGAACATCCGGGTCCGCTACCACTTCATCAGGAGCTGCCTGGATGAGGGGAGCGTCAAGGCAAGCTACATTAGCACCCAGGATCAGCTTGCGGACTTCCTCACCAAATCCCTTGGCCGAGTCAAGTTCCAGGAGCTTCGCGACAGGATCGGGATGGCGCAGATTTCCCAGAAGGCTTAGGGGGAGAATGATAGCTTAAGTCTAGTGCTTATCTAGAGTAGTTAGTAGCTGATGTTAGCATCTTTATCTTCTAAGCATCTACTTTAGAATAAGTATCTACTTTAGCATATGCTGTAGCTTTCTTGGCAGCCAAGCCTGCTTTACCTATATGTACTAGGAACCAGCCATGGGGTTTTCTTGGCCTAATCAATAGAGAAAAATCTTGCCCCCAAATCTCATCTCTGTGATTTGGTTCCAACAATCAATTCAGCTTTTACACTTATTTCTTGTTGCTTGATCAGTTTGGTTTCTTGATTTGCACTTTGTAAGTTGCTCCATAGCTATTTAGTTGGTTATGTCACTTCAGTACATACCACTTGTCCTCTTTACTGATATTTACCAAGTTTTTCTAATTGTAAATTGTAATTAACATTGATTTGAAGCAGGTGTTGTCAAACATTAAGTGGCCTGAAACACTCGAGACTGACTTTATCTACAGTGAGAAAACAATCGATTTTCCTATACTGATAATTTGGAATGGAGGGAGTATTGATTAATAAGTGTTTCTTACTCGGTTAAATTATTTTATAGGTGCTTCATCCATTGGGACTTCAATTAATCCCCAGTTCATTGCAAGCTTTGCTGCTGCTGCTGGTAAACGACCCCATCAAGATTTCGACTCTCAAGAATCTGATCCGGAGGTAATTCTTAACTGCTTGCTGAAGCTTACTGCATACTAGAAAATTACTGGAATATGTATGTCTTTTCTTGATGGACATAACCACTTAAGTGTTTCTTAATTTTCGTAGTGGGGTTGCTGGACAGCAAACCATGAGCTGAAGAAGCCATCAGTCAGTCTGTTATTTCCAACAATTGACAGGGTGAAAAAAGGAGCTTGTGGAATTCAATTGTGCAGGAATTTGCTTTCTCTACCTGAGGTGGATTTTCTTTTGACAACTCTAAACCTTTCAAACAATTTACAAATAAGAGCTCATGATATATTTGCACTGTATTCACTATGGAAATTCTGCACATTGAAATACAGTTCATGTTTTTCTAGTCACAGAAGCAAGTGCTAAAATAGTGTAAATTTAGAGATTGCTCTATAAGGTGTATGCTATTAATTTTTATGTTCATCTCACATGCTTTCTTTTGGCAGAAAACATGGCAAAGGTTGAGATCTACAGGTATATTTCACGATGCAATCCCGCAACCATATGCCAGGATAGGGCATCCTATGCATGTTAAGGTATAATCTTCTTGGGGAATATCATAGAATTAAACTTCCTTGGCTTTCTTTAGTTATTTATAAAATATTGAATGGTGGTTCAAGTTATACAATGGCAGACATGACATAGACAGCGTCGTTTCTCTGCCTATTATTGTTCGAGTTCGAGACATTGGCGATGGGTTTGAAACAGCTGATGATTGTATGTGTGTTGTTTAGGTGAAGATGTTAGCTACAAAAGGTCCAGTTATAGCTTTACAAAAAAAAAAAAAAAAAAACTTGCTTGATATTTACTCTTTCTTACTTTTCAACTGCTAGCTAATGCTCTTGATATTCATCCTTTTTGGAGAAGCTATCTAACATCAACTTGGATAGACATGTCCTATGTGGCTTGCTTCTGTTTACCTTGTGCCATCTTTGGCTGATACAAATACTACCTTTAAAAGTGATGCAATGTTCAATATTCTTATAAACTTTAGCTATGATAGTGACAAATTTATCAATGTACCAGGTTGCTCAAAGACACTTCAAGTCTTGTTTTGGTGAGTATTCATTCGGCTGGACTTATTGTGGCTCTCACAATTTCAGTCCAGCTGCATGGGGACAGCCTCTGTCTCCTCCCTCCAAAGCAAATCCTAGCAAAGCCAGATCAGCGTCTTCTGGTCCAATGCTACACATTTGCAACTACGAGCTCGGCATCATACTCATTGCTCTGCCACCAGACATGTCAAAGCATGCAAGTAAAAGTAGGCACAGGATTGAGGGCATCCCCCTGCCGTTTGTCGTCCCTCCACCGCGATATAAAGGGAGTGATAGGCCAGCGACTCGGTTAGCCATGCGAGAGGCTGCAGCTGAGGCTTGTGTTCTGCAGGGTAACGATGTAGATTTGTCAGAGGATACTGACGAAGATGTGCCAGATGAAGATGATGAGCAGGTGGTTGAGCTATCTGATTGTTCGCAACAAGAGAGGGAAGAAGAGAAGATTTACGCAGAGACACTATGGGGGCAGGTAGATTCTTCACAGAGCCAGGAAAAGGATTAAGTAAAGCTAGCGTCCAGTTCTTGATGCGGATCTATTTCGCTCCGATAGTTCAATAGAGAGGGATTATAAGTACCAAAGGTTGATATGACAGACATTTGAGAAGCTGTTGTTGGAAGCTTCGGATTCACATATTTCAGGCGAACTGAAGTTTGTGAAGGACTGTTGTTGTATTGTCCGACGACCAGAAAGAGAAAGGCGGCCTGAGCCACGATTCTTCATTATCCCAATTTTCATGTTTCAGATTACATTTATTTGTTGTGTAGATATCATGTCATATTTTCATGTAATCCATTTTTTAAGAATCCATTCTTGTATTGAAAAATATGGCTTGCTCATTCACCTAATGAGATAGAAATGTATACATGATCTGCTGAATGAATAATAACATCCTGAAACTGTAGATGTGTGATATTTATTTTGCACCTTATCATTCTCCATCTCTATTGTTTTATATGTATACTTTTAGAGCTATAAAAGTATAATTACTTTATTTAGAGTTTGTTTAGGATGTGATTTTTTTTTGTTGTCAAATAAACTTTTTAAAACAGCTTCTTATAAGTTAACATAATAAAAAAACAGCTTATTCTACCTTTCTCTCTCGTTTCTCTTTTAAAACCATATATAACGTTGTTGGTGAAGTTGTTTTACCGAATATCATTTTCAAAACAGTTCAGCTTTAAATAAAAGTTATTCGTGAAGCTATTTTTAGAAAAATAACTTTACTGGTAAAGCTGAGCTAGTCAAATGAGGCAGGGGGTTTGAGATTGCTCTATGAACTTTTCTTTCGTAAACTCTACTGTGGAGCAGCTAAAAAAACGGAGTTCGTAGAGTATCTCTAGTGCTCTCATAAGTTCACCATTTTTCCTCAAACATATGCATGGAGTTGAAGTGTTTGGCTAAAAAAAGAAAGAGTGGGGTTGAAAAACGTGAGCAGAGCACTCCCAACCCCCAAGCAGGCAAGCACGTATATAATTTCGTCCAGTCCTGGTCGTTGCAATTAAAAACAAGCGGCCCCTACTGGTTCCAGGCAGAAATCCACAGGAAAACAAGCGAGCGACGTCACGTGGCAGCGGCTAGCGGGACGCCTCACTCCAGTCGTCGAGTCCAGTTCCAGCAGGCAGCAGCCCACAGCCACCGGACCGGAAACGCGAAGCAGCCCCACGCGGCCACGCTCTGCGCCACCACCTGCCTGCCAGCCGTTCCCGGCTCGCCGCCGCCGTTGGCGCCCTCGCGCTCACACCTCCGCCAGCCCAGGTCCGTCGAGCGGAGAAACTCATGGCCCCCTCGCCGCTGTTCGTCCGGCCGCCGGCGCTGGCGAATTCACCCCTTCCGCCTCCCCGATGCGCGGCCGCGGTAGCAGCGGCGGCGCCGGCGGTTCGGACGGCTCCCGCGGCCCCATTCTCTAGGTTATTTTATGACCCCCCCCCCCCCCCCCCCCCCCCCCCCGGTGTCCCCTCTCACCTGGGCGCATGCTCTCCTCGTTTTCTGCAAAAATTCGCGGTGACTGGTGAGGTTTCTCTTGGTCGCGCAGGCTCCGTACCAAGTGTAGGTTCGCCGCATCGGATGTGAGAGAAGACTACTCGTCCACTCCGATAGATATTGTCGCTGATGTGAAGACGGAGAAGGCATGGGTTTCCGCAGCTGAAGTTCTCTAAGATTCAGCTTTTGTTAGGTTATTAAGCCGATTTCCCCCCCACCGTTCTGAACTCTTTCTCGACGGTTGCAGATTGTGGTGTTGGGAGGAAGTGGATTCGTTGGCTCTGCGATCTGCAAAGCTGCTGTCTCTAAAGGCATTGAGGTTGTGAGCTTCAGCAGGTACTTCTTTTGCTCTTCTCTGTGATGAACATTTCTGTGCTGTATACCCTGTAGAAGCAAGTAGGTGACATATAAATTAATTCACTATCAAGCAATTGCAACTTTCACAATTTTTCAGCATATTTTAAACAAGTTTAAGTTTAGATTCTTCATCTATTGATTTCTTTAGCAGCCCCTTAACTTTACTCAGTTGGCTCAATAATCTCTGTTTGGTAATGAAAATTGAGAGGTAGATACAGTGCTGGGTACCAAACCTGCATTTCGCACAAATTTACACATTCTAAGTGATTGTGTGTTGATGGGCAGGTCAGGAAGACCATCTTACTCTGATCCCTGGGTTGATCAAGTCAACTGGCTAGCAGGTACACTTGTGGTATTATATGTTGTTATACGAACTTGATTATTAGAGTTTGCTCCCTCACTTTAGTTAACTGCTTTACTCCCCCACAAAGTTCAAAAAGGCAGCGCCTAGGCTCGACTAGGCTCTAGTCGGAGGGTGACCCGCCTATGGGGGTAGGCGGACCCCTAGGCGGCGGCGGCGGCTCGGCAGCGGCGCCGGTGGGGCTGGAGGAGCGCTTGGCGCAGGTCGCCGGTGGGGAGGAGGAGCCGCGGGCAGCGGCAGGTGCTCACGTGGGCTTGTGCGGGCAGTGGAGGGGGCGTGTGCGGGCGGCGGCGGGCGCAAGCGCGGGCAGCGACGGGCGTTCGTGCAGGCGCAGGCGGCGGCAGGGTGGGAGGAGAAGGCAGGGGAGAGGATAAGGTGGGGAGGTGGGCTGTTCAATAGTTGGACTGCTTTGATGGGCTTCCTATTTGACTTAAGGCCCACTGGTCCTCTGTTTTTCTTTTCTTTTAGACGTATTTATGATGTATATGACATGGTATATGTCCGTATATTGCACCGCCTAGAAAAACGCCTTGAAACGCCTAATCCCGCCTAGGCGCGCCTAGGCTCTAGGCGGTGGGTCACCGCCTAGAGACCGCCTAGCGCCTTCTTGAACTATGCTTCCCCAACTTGTTGTGTCTAGTGTGTTAATGTTGATGGTCTGTCTCTCAAATTATATCTTTATCAAGTGATTGAGGATACGACTGAATAGAGAATGACAATAATTAGATTCTTATCCAGAGTAATAGGCTCTCTCAGAAACGTATTATGTATGATCTCTGTCGTACTTGTACTCAACAAACAAAATTTTGCATTGACGTCATTTTGTCATGCTTTGTTCGGGATATTCAAATAAACTGTACGAGGGAATTCCTTCAAGTTTATACAATCTTTTATTGATGTCCTATTCTTCTGAGTTCTGAGACATATATTGATTATTGCAAAATAATGTAACCCATTACATAAGAATGTTTCTTTACTTTAGCCTTGCTCACTGGCTTAGTGCATGGCTCTTTATTCATGAAAACCCGCTTTAACAAAGTGCAGCAGAGAATAAACTGGATTTCCTGTTGATACCTGGATCATGTAAATATGTGCAGACTCGCATCGAGATAATCTACTTTTAAGAGTTTGAGATTTACATGTCTGGCACTCTAATATTGAGTTAAGCACATTAATGTGATGTAGGAGATGTTTTCTATGCAAGATGGGATGAAGTATTGCTTGGGTCTACTGCTGTTGTGTCTACCCTTGGAGGATTTGGCAACGAAGAACAAATGAAAAGGATAAATGGTGAGGCAAATATCATAGCAGTAAACGCTGCAAAAGAATATGGTAAGTATTACATAGTGTTGGAGTGTGTATTCAGCCCATGAGGCCCATGTACCCCTAGTATGTATATCCCTAACCTAGGGTTTGCTAGTAATGAATTGAGAGATTCCAACATAGTAATCAGAGCCTAATTCCTCTTCTCCCTCCCCCCACCCAGCCGCCGCCGCCGCCATGGCCGGCGACCCTCCTCCTCCTCCTCCTCCTCCTCCTCCTCCTTCCCTCCCCTTTCTTCCTCTCCTCTGCGGGGCCCGCCGGGGTTCCCCTCGGCCTGGGCAGCCGCCCCTCTGCAGCAGGCCCGCGCGGCCGTCGCCGGCCAGCAGGGGCCGGCTGCTGCCCTCCCCCGGCCGGATCCGGCCGCCACCGCCGCCTCCCAGCCGGGGCAGGCTGCCGCCGGCCCCCCCCAGCCAGGGCAGGCCGCCGCCGCCGCAACCCTAGCCGGGGTAGGCCGCCGCCGCCGCCGCCCCCCTAGCCGGGGCAGGCCGCCGCCGCCGCCGCCCCCCTAGCCGGGGCAGGCCGCCGCCGCCGCCCTCCAGCTGGGGCAGGCCGCCGCCGCCGCCCCCCAGCAGGGGCAGGCCGCCGCTGCCGCCTCCCTGCAGGGGTAGGGGCCGGCCGCCGCCGCTGCCTCCCTCCTCCCGCCGGAGTACCTCCACTAGCCGGCCACCGCGGCGTCCCTCCTCTACACACCAGCCCCCTCTCTGACGGCTGATTCGGCCATCGCCGTAGCCCTCCAGGCTGCTCGGGTCGCCGCTGCTGAGGCCTAGGACCGTGTCCGCCAAGCGGCATAGCTGTGGGAGCGCGAACGGGATGCCGCTGATGCCCTCGCTCGCCAGATCGCGGAGGCCGAGCACCACCTCTACCTCTCCGCCGACCACCAGCCGGTCACCTCCTCCGCCACCCCGGGTCGCCAGCCGTCCACCCCGACTCACCAGCGGCCCGATCCGGCCGACCCGGTGGTGGCTCAGCTCCACTACCAGGCGTACAGTGTCCAGAACATCCGGAACCTCGTTCCTCTCATCCTTGACACCTCCTACGCCCGCTGGCGCGACTTGGTCCTCCTCACTCTTCGCCGCTGCGCCCTGGACGACCACGTCCTCCTCGACCCGCCGGTGGCTGTCCTGGCTCCCTCTTGGCAGCGCCTGGACAGCCTCGTCCTGTCCTGGACCTTCAGGACACCGTCTACACTCCTGGAGGCACCGCACGCCAGGCCTGGCTGGCCCTCGAGGGGCAGTTCCTTGGCAATGCCGAGGCCAGGGCCCTTCGCCTCGATGCGACCTTCCGCACCTTCTCCCAAGGAGACCTCTCGGTGGCTGAGTACTGCCGCCGGATGAAGGGCATGGCGGATGCCCTTGCCGACCTCGGCTGGCCTGTGGAGGATCGCATCCTCGTCCTCAACGTGCTCCGTGGCCTCAACGACACCTTCGGGCACTTGAGGTCGTTGATCACCAGGCAGAGGCCCTTCCCCACCTTCCTCCGGGTGAAGGACGACCTCGCCTTGGAGGTGATCACTCTGGGCATCACTCCGGTGTCCTCTACTCCGCCAGCGTCGTCCTCCTCCTCCACCACCACCACCGTCCTCCAGGCCACTGGCTCCCGGACGTCTACTCCCCCTCACCCGGGTGGGGGCCGGGACCATGGGGGACGTCGTGCTCGTGGTCGTGCGCGGGGGGGGGGGGGGGGGGGGGGTGACCGGGGTGTCTTGCCGACCCCGCCGACACCTCCTGCTCCTGGTGGTGCGCCCTGGCCCTTTTTCAGCCACCCTTGGGCAGGGCGCATCTCCATGTGGCCACACCAGGCCCCTGGAGGAGGACAGCGTCCCCAGCACCCAGCGGCCCTGTTCGCCGGCGGTGTCCTGTCGTTCCAGCCGACCTGGATGCCGCCTGCTCCACCTGGTCTCCCAGCGTCGACTCTCACTTGGGATCAGGCCTCCCTCGCCCGCCAGTTCAGCACCATGGGGCTGACACCGCCAGTTAGCTCTGACTGTATTGCTGACTCGGGTGCCTCTCACCACACCACGCCGGAGGCTGGTATACTCTCCTCTGTTCACCCTACCCACCCTTCCCTTCTTTCTTCTATCGTTGTCGGAAACGGTGCATCCATTCCGGTTTCTGCCGTGGGTTCTACTGGTACCCCCGGTTCTTTCCGTCTTTCCGATGTTCTTGTTGCTCCTCAGATGACTCATAATCTTCTTTCCATTCGTCGTTTCACAGCTGACAACTCTTGTTCTGTTGAGTTTGACCCCTCTGGTCTTTCTGTGAAGGATTTGGCTTCCCGGCGTCCTCTTCTCCGATGTGATAGCGTGGGACCCCTTTACACCCTCCGCCTTCCTACTTCAGCTGCACCTCCCTCGACTTCTTCGTCGTCTCCTTCGTCAGCTGTTTTTGCTACCACCACCTCTTCCACGACTTGGCACCGTCGTCTCGGACATCCCGGCCGCGACATTTTGTCTCAGCTCAGTCGCTCCTCTGATGTATCTTGTACCCGGGTTCCAGATGAGCATCTGTGCCATGCGTGCCAGTTGGGCCGTCATGTTAGACTTCCTTTTACTTCTTGTTCTTCTCATGTGGCCTGTATTTTTGATTTGATCCACTGTGACCTATGGACATCTCCTGTATACAACATTTCTGGTTATAAATACTTTTTGGTGGTGGTCGATGATTTTTCACATTACTATTGGACTTTCCCTCTCCGTCTCAAGTCTGATACCTTTCCCACGCTCCTTCACTTCTTCGCCTGGGTGTCCACTCAGTTCGGCCTCACAATTAAGGCCGTCCAGTGTGACAACGGGCATGAGTTCGATAACTCCACCTCCCGCTCCTTCTTTCTTTCCCGTGGGGTTCAGTTGCGCATGTCTTGCCCTTACACTTCTTCGCAGAACGGCAAAGCCGAGCGCATGATCCGCACCACCACGGAAGTCATGCGCACCCTTCTCATCCAGGCCTAGCTTCCTGCTCGCTTCTGGGCTGGGAGCCTCCACACCGTCACTTACCTCATCAACCGCCTGCCTTCCACAGCTTCCCCTGCTCCTACTCCTCACCACGCTCTCTTCGGTACACCTCCCCGCTACGATCACCTGCGTGTGTTTGGGTGTGCGTGCTACCCTAACACCGCCTCCACCTCTCCACATAAGCTCGCTCCTCGTTCTACTCTGTGTGTCTTCCTTGGATATTCCCCTGACCACAAGGGGTACCGCTGCTATGACCTCTCTTCTCGCCGTGTTCTCATCTCTCGCCATGTCATGTTTGATGAGACGGTGTTCCCCTTCTCCACCCCTTCCACACCCTCTCCGGATCCCAAGGTTGACTCTCTCTCCTCCGCTGACACGGTGGTCCAACCGCCATTCCCTTTGTGCCCTGCAGGTCTGGACTTCCTACCCGCGCCCCACACGACGGGGGGGGGGGGGGGGGGGGGGGGGGGGGACTCCGGAGTGTCCCTCTTCGGACCGGGGGCCTACGCCACCAACTACCGTCCCCGACATCGCTACTCCGGCTGCAGCCCTACAGCCTATGCCGCCTCCCCCTCCCGGGCGCTTCGACCACG
Organism: Eremochloa ophiuroides; assembly: GCA_038502445.1. Lineage (NCBI taxonomy): Eukaryota > Viridiplantae > Streptophyta > Magnoliopsida > Poales > Poaceae > Eremochloa > Eremochloa ophiuroides. Next base: position 36,371,878 of record JAHLJS010000009.1, read on the forward strand.
TCTACCAGCGCCGGAGGGGGCTGGAGGCACCTCCCCCGCCTCCACCGTCGCCGCCGACGCCTCTGGCGGGGCCTTCGTCGACACCGACGCCTCCAGTAGGGCCTCCTCCGCCGGAGACGACACCGGTGGTCCCTGGCCGTTTCACGCACCCCGTGCGTGTCTACCAGCGCCGTCCGCAGCCGCCACCTGTTCCGACACCGCCGGTGGTACCTCCTTCTCCGGTACCTCCTCCGCCGTCGTCGCCACCGACGCCTCTGGCGGGGCCTCCGCCGCCGGCACCCGCTGCCCGTGCCCCCCGGGGCTCTCTCGACGAGCCGGTGTACCACCCGCCTCTCCTGCACCGGGACCCTCGCCATGTTCATCCCATGGTGACGCGCCAGGCCTCCCGACCCCGGGTCCTCTCCGCCGTCACCTTCGAGCTGGGGGGTCTCTCCTCTACCCTCCTCCGTCCGTGAGGCCTTGGCGGATCCTCACTGGCGCCGTGCGATGGAGGAGGAGTACGAGGCCCTGCTTGCCAACCAGACTTGGGACTTGGTGCCGCATCCGTCTGGTGGCAATGTGGTCACGGGCAAGTGGATCTGGACGCACAAGCGTAGGGTTGATGGGTCCTAGGAGCGCTACAAGGCCCGCTGGGTCCTCCGGGGCTTCACTCAGCGGCCCGGAGTGGACTACGACGAGACCTTCAGCCCAGTGGTGAAGCCTGCGACAGTCCGTACTGTCCTCTCCTTGGATCTTGAGCGCTCCTGGCCCATGCACCAGCTGGATGTCAAGAATGCCTTCCTCCATGGCACTCTAACAGAGACGGTGTACTGCAGCCAGCCAGCAGGCTTCGTGGATCCTTCCCGTCCCCAGATGGTCTGCAAGCTCAACAAGTCTCTGTATGGTCTGAAGCAGGCACCTCAGGCGTGGTACTCCACCTTTGCTTCATACCTGCTGACTCTTGGGTTTCTGGAGGCCAAGTCGGACACCTCCCTGTTCATCTACAGCCATGGGGGCGAGACCGCCTATCTGCTGCTCCACGTCGATGACATTGTCCTCACCGCCTCCAGCGAGTCCCTGCTCCGCTGCATCATCTCCTCTCTTCAGAAGGAGTTTGCCATGAAGGATCTCGGTGTGCTCCATCACTTCCTTGGTGTCACTGTCGAGCCCCGACCTTTTGGCCTGCTCCTTCACCAGCGGCAGTTCACTCTGGACATTCTGGAGAGAGTTGGGATGTCCGACAGCAAGCCCTGCTCTACTCCGGTTGACACGCAGGGCAAGCTGTCTGAGGCAGCGGGCCAGCTACTTGGTCCAGCGGACTCCACTGCTTACAGGAGCCTTGCTGGAGCGTTCCAGTACCTCACCTTTACGCGGCCCGACATCACCTACGTCGTGCAGCAGCTCTGCCTCTACATGCATGCGCCGTGAGACCCTCACCTGGCTGCCATGAAGCGGCTCCTCCGGTACCTTCGGGGCACCCTCGCCTACGGGCTGCTCCTCCGTCGGTCCTCCTCGGCCGAGCTGATTGTCTACACCGATGCTGACTGGGCGGGCTGCCCGGACACCCGCCGGTCCACCTCCGGCTACGCTGTCTTCCTAGGAGGCAACCTTGTCTCTTGGTTGTCCAAGCGTCAGCCGGTGGTCTCGCACTCCAGTGCCGAGGCAGAGTACCGCGCCGTCGCCAACGGCGTGGCCGAGGCCACCTGGCACCGCCAGCTCCTGGCTGAGCTTCACCGCCCCCTCGCCAGGAGCACGCTCGTCTACTGCGACAATGTCAGTGCCGTCTACCTCTCCACAAACCCAGTGCAGCACCAGCGGACCAAGCATGTGGAGATCGACCTTCACTTCGTCCGCGACCGTGTGGCAATCGGCGATGTTCGGGTCCTCCACGTCCCGACCACCTCCCAATTCGCAGACATCTTCACCAAGGGTCTTCCCTCGTCGACCTTCTCCGAGTTTCGTTCTAGCCTCAATGTCACTAGTGGCTAGTTGTGGCTGCGCGCGGGGGGGGGGGGGGGGGGGGGGGGGGGGGCGCCTGTACTTGATGTTCTTCTTTTTTCTTGTCCAGTCTTTGACTCCGCTGCGCCGGTAGTCCAGACTGCGGGGGCGTGTTGGAGTGTGTATTCAGCCCATGAGGCTTAGGCCCATGTACCCCTAGTATGTATATCCCTAACCTAGGGTTTGCTAGTAATGAATTGAGAGATTCCAACACATAGTGCACTACAACATTGATAGGCCATTTTTTATGCAACTATGCTCTATGGACAAATTTTGATAAGATTGATGACTGAACTAAGATTGTTGAAATCAAACTATAGCGATCTGGTAGTTTCTAACTTCTCAAGTGTCGGTTACATCTAATGTAACAAGAAAACTTAGATTGTCTTTCTGGATTTAATCTTCTCAAGGAATGACATCAAAGAGAAAGAGGTGGAATAATGTTTTACCGCACCCTTTCCTTTAGGATTGAATGAAATAAATAAAAGAGAATATGATTAATATACTCATGCATTCATTTGCAGGAGTCCCAAAATTCATTTTAATCTCTGTTCATGACTACAATCTTCCATCCTTTCTTCTTACATCGGGTTACTTCACTGGTAAGAGAAAGGCAGAATCTGAAGTCCTTTCTAAATACCCAGCCTCAGGTTAGAAATACTTCACACCATTTGTTGCCAGTTTTTTTTCCTCTCGAATTTAATGTATCCTTGTCATATCGGACCTGCTTTTCTTTTACAGGTGTTGTGTTGAGGCCAGGCTTCATTTATGGTAAAAGGAAAGTAAATGGCTTTGAGGTACCACTCGATGCTGTTGGACAACCATTAGAGAAGTTGCTCTCCTCTGTTGAAAATTTCACCAAACCATTGAGCTCACTGCCTGCCTCTGACCTAATCCTTGCACCCCCTGTGAGCGTGGATGATGTTGCCTATGCTGTAATCAACGGAGTCATAGATGACAGCTTCTTTGGGGTGTTCACGATTGAACAGATCAAGGAAGCCGCATCCAAGGTAAGAGTGTGAACCTGGGGTCTTGTTCCCCAACCTCTGAAGGTATTATAGGTGGAAAGCTCACAAACTCAACAGTAACTCGTGATCCTTGTGTTCTTTCTTTCTCGCTGGATCTTTGACCATAGTCGATAGTTCAAAAGTCAGTGCAGCATTTATTTTGTGCTGGAATTTTCTAGCCCTTAAGATATAAGAGCTAACAAATATATAGTATTGTGGGTCACCGAATTTATGTTGGCTCGCAATCTTTCTGGAGGTGAGCGGCATGAGCTCACAATCTTGTGAATGTGACACAGTAGACCCTTTTTCAAACATCCTGCACCTTCTTCCTGCTCTCTCTCTCTCTCTCTCCCTCCCTCCCTCTCTTAATAGAATTAGATCCATTACCATCTCATTCCTCGTAAGCTAATAATTAGTACTAGCACTAGTAATTAAATCATTCCACCAAACTCGAGGGATGGACTCATGGCGCAATCCTATCATCTAGAATGGTTTGATTCATCAAACCAAACGCCCTAAATATTTTTGAAGTGTAAATAATGTGCGCCATTGATTACATCAATTGAATTAAAAAAAAAGAGAGACGCTGAGTTCACAAAAGAAAGACATTTTTGACGACATATTGCTTGAGAAGGCTCTTTAGCCGTTGATCCATCGGCCAGCGGTCATCGTCTCCGGCAAGTAGGGGACCAGCGGTGCAGCGACGTTTCCTCTGAGCACTACCGCCAGGCGCCAGCGTTGACACGATGGTCCCCGGGCCTACCTCATGACACATTGACAGACCACACCCACACATTCACCGGTCGCTGGCGATGAGAGAGACTATCCAGCTCTGCAGGCGTGGCCAATCGTGGCAAATCTGAGCGAGCGCGATTTGCAGCATACACGGATTAGATTCTTGTCATGCACAATAGGGCAAGTGAGCGTGAAACACTGGGGCAGCTCTGGACGAACGTCGTTGAAACTGAATGAAAGATTGCTGTGACCATAACAGTGGAACGGAGCAGAACAGCCTCAGTTCACAACTTCTCATGTTCATGCCAACGGCAGATAGGGCGACAGCCACATCTGCGACTCATGAATCATTTCAACCTGGTGCATAAGTGCACACACTGCCGATCACTGCACATACGAACCCAACACACGCAGCAACAGGAGCACTACTTCCCACCACAAACTCTACGCTTATTCTTCGGACGGTCGACATGCCACGCCTACTAGTAGGGCTTGAGGCAGTCGTAGAGGCGGCGATGCTCCGGCGGCCAACCAGCAGCCTCCCCCGCCGCCGGCGACTGCAGCGCGCTCGCGGTTGGGGATCTGGCGCCGGACGACGGCGACGCGCCGGTTGGCGTCAGGCACTGAGCCGGCACCCTCGGGCTCTCCTCCCGGCTCGCCGGCGCCTGCTGCCGGGACGCGTCCGGGTTGGCCTCCACCCGCAGCATCTGCAGCTGCTGCTGCCGCCGCCGCCTCTGCTCCCTCCTCACCTCGTTGCGCTTGTTCACGTAGTCCTCGTGGATAAACACCTCCATCATCTTCTCGATCTCGCTAGTATTACTACTGCTGCTGCTGCTGTCTACTGCACACTATCATTCATCAAACTAACAAGCAACAGCAAGAACGGAGAGGAGGAAGAGGGAGTGCTGCAGCGGAGAACTGCACTTGTATATAGAGCGATTCACCCAGATCCAGATGTTGTTAAGCATGCAGGTCACTGTCAGTCGCTTTTGCCTTTAACCATATTCACAAGGCAGGCTGCTATTAGTCCATGCCAAGTGTGAAGTCCACAATGGCACAAAAAATAGAACGCCCCACCGTTACCAAATTACCGAAAGGCCCAGTGCCACATTGCTTGCCTGGCTGCTCTGGAAAAAATAAGAGAGGCCTTTCTGATGCCATTTCCCATATCTATCTTCCTCGGTCATATCTACTTGGATCCCTGCTATTTTATTTATTTATTTATTTACTTATTTTTGTCTGATATATACTATGGTGGCAGTAGTTTTAACTAGGAAGTCGCTGTTATTGACGCACCCAAAAAAAAAAAAAAAAAAAAAACTGGGCGATTAGTGGCGTAGATTGGCGGAGCAAGACAGCGGTGTCTTCCAGGTTAGACTCGGCAGCGGACAGGGACAGGTTCAATGCGATTGGGAGATGGTTGCCTGCTTGCAGCGGCATGGAATTGTGGACAGAAAGCACAAAAGAGCTAGAGGTATGGATGGATCATGGATGCGTGGTCTGTGCGCTTAGATTCATCACGCACCACATAATATCTTCCACGAATTAGTGGCCGGTGATATCAGTAAATCCTATGCACTGGACTAGCTTTTGCATGGATCCAAATTCCAGTCCACATCCAAATGCTTTCCACTTTTATTTTCGGAAATATAAGCAGTTTGACAATATTATCAGGCGAGAAAATAAAAAACCATAGAGTTCAATTCAAGCAAGTTAGGACCATGAGTCAAAATTTTAAGATCGGCACAAACAATAAATACTTAGCAGAGAAAAATGGGCAAACAGAAACTGAAACGATCTACCACTCTGCTCATGGACTCGTTAGCTCAAGTACGAGCCTCCATGTTTGATTCATGTACAAAAAAGTAGGTCAAAAAAAATCCATGTGCACCTTGTGATTGAACAAAAGGTTTTGTTCAATTCCCAAATTTCAAAACATTATATACATTTTTATTTGGTTTATTGACTACCACACCATTCTCAAGCAAAAAAGCCTTGTAATTTGAAACAGACAAGTATGCAAAAACCCACAAAAATTTACCAGCTGATAGCCCGCCTCTCTTATCTCTCCAATCTTTCACAAGAAAGTTGATGCAGTCATCGTCCTCCGTGCATTTCCAAGGATGATAACAATTACGGTCACATCATCGTGGTACTTTCTCCTACTCCCAACAGGTATCCTCATCAATTCTTCGGCCGTTAAAGCTGGAAAAATATAAAGAAAGCGATTAGGAGTTGCTGAGTTAGCATTGATGCAGGTCGACTGCCTGATCTGAAATGATTTCAAACATACAGATTACATATGAAAAAATAAATATACAAAACTACTATCAAACAAATCCTGATGCTTCTAACATAATATGGAAAGCTAATTGTGCAGATGACTCATAGATAATGATTTGCAAGTCAATAGCCCAGTTAACTGTTTAATACTCAATCATAAAAATTCAAAATATAATTTGGAGGGTACCTGCTTCCTTGGCTGCTTTGAGTATCAGTTGCTCAATAAGATATTTTGCAGGATCCCCCAATGGATTATCATGCATAAATTGATAAACCAACCGAACAACTTCATCATTACTAAAGAAATCAAATAAGCCATCACTACCAAGCACAACAAACAAATCATCGTCTGTAACTTTGTGACTCAACGTGTGTGGATTTGTGGAAACATATGGAGGGCTGCTCAAATCACGGACTCGTAGAATGCCCATGAGTGCATCATTGAACTTCCTCTGCAAATTGACCACAAAAAAAAAAAAAAACATTGGTGTTAGTTACAACTGTAACAATGGTACAAATTTTATTTACTTATTTAAGAGTATGTCACCTGCTTTAGATAGCCAACTCCAAAAGCACGAGTAACCTTCAGCTTTCCTTTTATTTTGTTACCCCTGACAACTGAAGAATCATTGGGATGATCAGCTAAAAGTTTTTGGTACTCCAAAGGATTTTCAAGCGAGTGGATCTCTGTCAGTTGAGTAGCCTTCAAAGCACCATTTTCTACATATGGCATGGAAGCAAGCACAGCTCTACTGTCCCCCATATTTAAGATGCACAGATCTCTTCCATGAAGAAGAACAACCAGAACACAAGACCCTACTGAAACTAAATCTGGTCTATCATCCATCTCTTGTTCAACCATGCATAAATAGTCATTTTCAGCTTGCTCAACAGCAGTAGAAAGGCAATTTAGCACACCAGCTCGAAATGTTTCAGAAAATTTTATGTCTTCATTTTCTGAATTTATCATGGCTAGTGTTAACTCACTTTTATGTCCATTGAGAGAGCTTTCTGATGAATTGTACAAACCATTTTGTTGCTTTATCCGATTCTCCAGCAGGTACAAGTAATATACTATGTTATCATATAGAGTTACCGCAAGAAAATCAGCTGCATCCCTCCCATTAAACCCATCATATATCCCACAAATCAGCCATCCATTTTTCTCTGAGCAGACAGCTTGGACTCTATCCTCTCCAGCAGCTCCGCCAGCCATTTTCACCTCTGTATTAGTGAGAAAATTGAATGATACAGTTGTTGGGGCACTGGACCTCCAAAGATTTTTACTGATCTCGAATACAGAGCTCTCAGTTGACACAGGACTGCCCTGTGTGGTGGAGAACGAGTCCAATCTTGACATTGATGGAGAAGAAACAATTTTTCTAAAGGAGTTTGGAGAATCTAGTTCTGGTAAAATTTCTTCGCCAATAAGACCGTTGCAAATATTTGTATTTGCCAGTGTAAAATTTGCACTAATAGCAGCACCAGATAAGCAAGTAAATGAGCCATTTCTTGACCCCATCATGGTATTAGTCCCAAACATGTTCTTAGGAGAAATGCCATTCCCATGATCATTTTCAGGAGAAAAGCTCTGATAAGAATCACAATGGTATCCAAAGCTCACATTGAGATTGCTACAGCTCCTGGCAAGCATATCTTCTTCCTCAGAGCTGATGTTATGATCGCTAGGGTCCTCGTAAAACAGTTCTACGTCCACCATGTTTTTCTATAATAGTATAATACCAGTGTAACGTAATACTGCTGGAACACTCTGCTTTCTAGGTTCCGATGCTATTCAAATGCCATGCCAAATACTGCTTCCTTTATACTTGAACGGAAATGCAAACCAAACCTGCAATATTAAGCACAATGTATTTTTTTTTTTAAAAAAATAGAACCTAGTTAATGATCCGAATACACATCATTATCTTGTTAAAACCACTGCAAAAGGATAAAAAAGGGTCACATACTCGTTCATAAGCAAATAGCAAGGTGATTGCAGCCTACTAAATCTGTAGATTTGTGCACAAGAATTGCAAAGGAAGGAATCTTAATAAGGCAGAGGGATGCTTCTCTAGTTCTGGTCATAGTATGGTTGTGATTGCAGTACAGTTGATCATCTGTTATAATATAAGTATATACTCCTATATGGCAATTCACAGGGTTCAAATCCGAGTGCTCATCTATTTAGATGCTTGTGAGTTTAGTGGTCATGTGCATCCCTAGCCAGCGCAGAGGGCAGAACTTAGACTCCTCTCAAATAAATAATGTATTCATTCCTGCTAACATGATACTACCTCCATCCCTAAAAGAATGAAATTTTAGGTTTGAACCGGTCAAATTCTCCTAAGTTTGACTAAGTTTACGGCAGATAGTATCAACATTTATTACTTCAAATAGATATAATATGAAAACATATTTCAGGATGTATCTAACCTTAATAATTTGGCATCATAAATATCAATACTTTTTGTATAAACTTTGCTAAATTTGAGATGAATTGATTAAAAAGAAAACTAGAACACCATTCTTTCTAGGACGGAGGAAGCATTCGTTTGACTATTTTTTTCACCTAGATTTAAGAGCACAGAAATTACATATTAGGTGCCAATCATCACCACTAACAAAATAAGGAAACTCAAGTTTGACTTGTGCAGGTTGCAATATTTGCCTGTTCCCGCACCACAAACTTTTATACGAGGAATCAAACGCCATCAGGGACAGCTTCCTCCACCTTGAATCGTACAAACCTACTCTCTTACTTCTTATCAAAATTGGATACACCAGCTCTGAAGTCAGCAGTATTTGGTGCTAAGCAAGCAGATATGATCGGACACAGTTTGCGAATAAACATGACTAAGTTCTACAAGATCCGACTACAACTGAATAAAAGAAGGAAAATGAGATCAAGAACCACATCGTTCAGAGTCAGAGCGTAGAGTGTTGTACTGCAAGACAGGTAGGGGGATAGAGAACACAGTAACCTGAAGTGAGAAGGGGTTGCTTCGCATACGACCGGAGCACTCCGCAGCTAAATGAACTTCGCCGCAGCGGCTGTGTCCAGTGTTCCCACAGAAACTAACCTTCTTCTTGGCGTTCACCTACGCAGCAGCAGCAGCAGCACAACGCAAGAGAACGGAGCACACATGAGAGATGAGACGAATGATCGATCAGACAGGCAAGCAAAAGCAGCCAGAGGCACAGAGACGTACAGATGCATCCATCTAAGTTCAGAGAGATGGGAACCGGGCCAGGTGACGCAGCCCCTGCTCTCCCCCCATTACTGAGCCCAAACCAACCCCCAAAGCGCGCAGCAAGGCAGGAGACCCGGGGCAATTTGCGTCAGGAAAAAGTTGCGCCGCCGCCCGTTCGTGAAAGGGCCCTATCGCAGCAGAACAGAACAGAACACGAATCAAGAATCAGCATACCGCGCGCGCAAGTCGAGTGAGATTTGCAGTTGCAGTTGCGTGTACAACTGCATAGTACGCATCTGCAGAACGCGGACCAAGGGAGGTGAGGAACGATTCGCACGCTCACCTCTCCGCCAATACCAACCCCGAGCCGCAATCCGGGAATAGCCGAGCAAGTTGAGGCGGAGGAGTGGCAGGAGGACCAGGAGAGGAACAGAGAGCCGCGGTGCGGTGCGTGTGGTGGGGGAGATGGGGAACGGAAATTTGGTGGAAGGTGTGGGCTGCGGCGAATATATTGCGGGCTTGGCCGTTTGGGGATGGGGGTGGTGGGTAGGCGACGGAGAGAGAGAGGGAAGCAACAGGTTCACCTGGTTTTTCTTTGTTTTTGTTTTTTAATGAGATCGGACTGCTTCCTGTGATCTGATTGGATATACCAAATCTAACCATGTCACTAGCCACCTCGATAGTGACACTGCTGCTTGTGCTCACCTTTTTCTGCCGCCGGGGTAGAATTACTTGTATGTAATGTAGAGACTCTTGCTTCAGACAGCCTACATAGATATATTTAAACTTATTATCATCCTCAGGAACAGTAATTCTTCAATTATCAGCTTTAGGTGTACACTTACAAAATTGCTATTAGTAACGTTAGTTCTTCTACGTTTTTGTCATTGCCGTGGCACGTTACATGATCTAATGTAGCAACGTCCCTAGAAACCCTAATGTGTCACAGGGAATGGTATTGTAGCCCTCGTCCCCTTCTTTTGGCCCCAGTCGATCCTTGTTGTGGTCAAACCTCACTCCCGCAGTCGAGCCCCTCTCCCATATTCTCTTTCCTATCGACGGTGCAATCGCAGAGGCGGCACCTCCTTTCCCTTCAAGTAAACTCCCTAGCACAGTCCAGGTCAGCTTCAAGATCGATGACAACATATTTCAACTCCGGCAACTTCTTTATGTAAGCCTTCTGCCGTTCATAGGACTTACATCTACCAGGTGCTTGGGAAATGTTAGACTAATTGGGCTTGACCTATAGTTAGTCTGGCAATTAATCAAAGGAATCGCAAAAGACCCACAATAAGTGCTAAGTAAGAGTGTGATTAGTAACTACATGGTACACTCATTAAGAAGATGCTCAACTTAAATATGAAGCTAGTTAGTACTCCTATGACAAGTGACAGAGAGAGTTGGGGAACCACACAAGCGTGCCACCGCCGCCATGCCGAGCCAGCAGCCGGACGTGATGTGCTGTGTTGTGATCTGGCAACTACGTTCTTCCCCCAATGAACGACTGCGTCATTGACTGACTGCTCGCCGGTTGGGTTCCACTCAAGGTTATAAATAAACTAAACTCATCTCTAATGCATATGGCGATGTGTACTGTGATATTGTGTTCAGAATCTGCTGCAACTTGGTTAAATTTCCATATGCGATAAATAGATTGCTTATGTTCACAGGTGTCATGTCGTATTTTGGGTCCACGGCAACTTGGTTCGGTAGCAGATCCGCATATGTGATAAATAGATTACTTATGTTCACAGATTCCATGTCATACTTTATGGATTACATGATGCTATAAAATAACTAAATATTCAACCGGAAACGGCCACCGGTTAGGGTTCTTGACCAAATAAAACCAACAAGATTAGTGGGACTAGAGAAAAGCAGTGGGACTGAAGAAAGCTTTACGACGGCCACATTTCTTAGAGCAGATAATAACAGGCCGTAAGCCAGCTAACTGATGTGGAGAAGAGAATAGAAGAGAAAGAGGAGAAGCTAACTGACGTGGAGAAGAGAATAGAAGAGAAAGAGGAGAAGCGAGCTGTAAGCTTGCAGCCAGTTTAGATACAGGAACCAATAAATTTTGTAAGAGAGACAAGTAGACTATTTATTAACTATGAAAGATGGAGTACTATATGAGTGGGCTAAGAAGGCTAAAAGAAACCTTACACCCAGCCAGCCTGTATTATTAGTCTAGATGTTACGGCATTTGAACAACGCATAAGTCCGTACCAGTCCTCCAGGGTGGCACGTATATAGTCCGTATGACTTCACTTTTCAGTGGGAAACGCTGTTTCTGATAATGTTTGCCGATAAGCCAGCCAGTAACACACACTGTAGCACTACGTGCTCAACACACGCCGGTTGGTGGTACTGATACATCAACGTTATTTAATTTGATGATCTCCATGGATATCTATACTTCTTATATAAACAAACTCCACTATGTTATTTCTCTGATTCCTCCTTATGCCATGTCAGCAATTTTCAGTTACCTCTCCCTTTTCCTTAAGCCATGCATAACTGAAGCATTGACAAGCACTCAGGCATTGTCGTCGTTCACTGCTGCATGCCCGCATGCATATGTCGAGTAGTAGTTCGATAGTCTCCAGTCCCGGCCGGCTGCCGCTTCTCCTGCCCACCACAAATTCAACTACTCTCCTTCCCAGCACCACAAATCTCTTCGGCTACCATGTAATCTCTTCGGTTACCATGTCCCATGAATACAGTCACAAACGCACTTGCAAACCGATGATACATATAGCCGCCGCCAGCTTCATATTTAAACCCAATGCATCCGACTGCTCACATTGCCATCTCTGGCATTGGCCTCACTCGATCTAGTGACTGGCCATCCGTTGATCTGGCCTTCTAGGCAATTTGGCACCATCGTCCGTGACTACATATATATCAAGCGAGCTTGGAGTTCTCCTATCCTATTGTGTAACTCTAATATGCAACACCATTCTATTCATTTTCACCAATTGTCAAAGGTGAGAGTTCCATGCATTCATGCATGTGTATCTCTATATTTTATCATGCTACTATTGATAGTTACTCTGCAAAAGTAAGATTTTCTTTTTGTCTGCCACATCCTATCCTAATTGCTTTGTTTCCCAATATTACCGCCATTTTTAGGATGTGATTTGTTTTCGGTCGCCATTCAACATGCCATGCTAATCTCTTCCATATATAGCAGGAATATTTTATTGGATTTGTTATGACTCCGATCATTGATCCAACGTGTACTTCGTGCTGCTTTCTTCACTCAAGGAAACGAGGACAATATGCCCTCTCATCTTGCAGCAGATTGATATCGAGTTGTAATGAATGGCATCTTCTTGCTTGCAACTATCTTTTCAGGTAACATTCATTGAGTTATCCACGTCAATATGTCAAATCATTCACCAAAATTAATTTTAAATAGTTTAATTTATATAACTATAAATATATAAGTTCAATATTTTTTTTAAATTATCTAGAATCATCGCAGCAACGCGTGACGTATTCTCCTAATATATATGTCAATCCATGATGCAGCACAAATTCAAATTCGATTCTCAGCATCAATAGGCGCACAGCAGCGCGCGGCCAGCTCGATCGTGATCAGCGCACTGTGCATGCACGTGCGTGTATACTGCACGCACGTGTATACTCCCTCCGAACGCAGAAAAGACGCTATGAGCTGCATCCAGATCAAAGTTTTTCAACTTTAACTAGGTTTATATAGAAAATACTTTCAATATTTATATCATCAAATAAGTTTATTACGAAAATACATTTAACAATATATCTAATCTAATTATACTAATTCAACAATAATTTTTTTTATATATAATTGGTCTTGACCTCTCGAGAAGCCTATATGTTATACGGCGTTGTTTCCTGCCCGAACGTCCTGACGGGGCTAACCGTCTAGACGCCCACCCCTGTACTGCTGAGCACGGAACATGTTCCACTCGCACGCCTGCATGCCTCACCCTGCACGTCACACGCCTATCTCCTCGCAACCCCTCTCCCACACGCCACGCGCCCCACCTACATGCCATGCCCTCCGTTCCCACATACACAACTGAACCGACCCGACCCACCATCTGCGCCGTCTCAACGTGCACTCGATCACCTGGCCCCTAGCGCGAACAACCACCGCAGCATCGTATGAATGCCCTCTGGCTCCTGGAGAGAAGACGCAGCAGGTGGGAGAATGAGAGATACAACCCTAGATCTATATTTGAAACATCTAAATACAACGGTTGCAACATGCATCTGATGATTACTGAAACACTTGAAACATGCATATGAAACATTTAGAAAACATATCTAAAACACACTTGATACCTATTGCAACCCCATCGCAACATCCGAATAAAATGTATGCAACATTCGTGTGGAACATATGTAACATTCAGATAAACACAATTGCAACGTGCATCCAGAAACACGGATGAAACATACCAATAAAGATATCTGAAACACTCAAAAGCATACTGTTGCAACATGACTCTCAAACAATTACAACATATACAACATGTGCAACATCCCCCGATCTACTTTTGTATCATCCATTTGATTCAACTGTAATATATCTCTGAAACGTCTGAAACAACTGAAATATCTAATTGCAACAAGGAGGGTAGAGAGAGAGCGCAAAACACGGGGGAGCCAAGGCCACCGGATCTGCGGGCATTGAAGGCTCCTGGTGGGGTAGGACGCTGGTATGGGGGAGGGGTGCCACCAGAGTGGAGAATGAGGAAGACGCCGGTCCGAGGAGCGCTATGGCTGCCGGATGCGGCCAACCATCCCGCACCTGGCTCGCAGCGCCCCTCTCTCTCACCTACGAGCGCATCGCCTCCTCACTCTCCCCGCGTAGAGCGTGCTGGTCCATGGGGGCACGAAGGACGGGAGGGGGAGGATGAAAGGAGGTATGAGCGGCTCGCCGGAAGCTGCCGCTTCGCGGCATCGTGGTCGCGGAGGGAGAGAAGGCGTGGCAGCGCGTGAGAAGAGTGAGAGAGTGGAGGAGAAGAGGACGCAATGAAGTGCCGGGCGTGAGCAGGCGGATAAGGCGAGGCCGCGTGCACGGATAAGACGAGGTGTCGTCCAGGCGGTTGAATCGTCTGGTGATGCGCGTCCGGACATTCAAGTGGAATCATTTCCGTATGCTATATCCTGGACATGCACGTTGGTTGCAACTTTTTTGGCTCGTTTACCCTAGAGATTTTATGCGTCGATCGCATTCTACCTTTCCATCGATCCACACCACCCCGGCTTCTCCTAGCTCGTCGGCGTTAGATCTTCTGAACAGGAACAGTGGCAGCAGCCAGCAGCCATTGACTAACGGGGCGAAGCGCTGGAAAGGTACGCGACGTTTCTTTAGGCGCGACGCGACGCGGGCCCGTCTCAAATCGCCGCGTCGCTTTCGGCTCCGGGGCCCGTACAGGGAAAGGGTGGTGTGGTGGGTGATGGCAGCCGCGACAGGGACCGCCGAATTGCCTGTGCGCGGCTACCCGTTCTGCGCGCCAAAGGTCAACAAACAACGGCGACCTGAGCTGGTGAGCTGCGAAACGAAAAAAAAGAATGGATCGAGTGTTCGAGCCTCGAGCGCGGCACAGAGAAAACATAAAGATATGGCTCTGGACGAGCCTGCAGCATCTTTCTGTCCATATTTGTTCGTTCCTCTCTCGAACATGCTTGGAGGAGTTTGCTTGTGGAGATCTCGTGGATCGCGACGACGTGTGCTGCCCATCGGCACACGCACCTCCTCCGAGTTTCACACGCCCATCGGACATCCTTTTGGATTTTTCTTCCACACTGTGCTAGTGACCGTTTCGTGGAGAGTCTGTCTCACCCGTGTTCTTTTCAAGCCGGCACAAATCACGAATAAAAAAACAATTTTTTTCTATAAATAGACATAGGCAAACAAGAGAAAATTAGATGACAGATTTCTCCAAATCACACAAGTGAGGGGTAGCTTTTCTCTTTCTTGAAGCCAATGTTTTCTTTGTACACGCTTTTCGTCATGAAAATCTTTACATGAACTTCGTGCTCAGCTGATTAAGAGTTCATGTTATGTTCTTTACGGTGGACTTGATATTGATGTTCATTTTTAGGCACGAGTTCCTGATTTTAGGAGAGCTATAGGTTTTAAAAGTTCGAGAATAAATTTAGGATCTATAACCAAGTTGTTCATCTTTGCTTTATCCGATATGTCCAAGTGACCATACTCTTACACAATACTCTTATATATACTTTACTATAACTTTGTTTAATTGAATAGACTTTAATTACCAACTACTCCCTCCGTCCACGAATAAACGCAACTTTTTGACTTCTACGATTTCTGTTTGACCGTATGTCTTATTAAAAAAATTTCAATAAATATTATTTATTTTGTTATGACTTCTTTTATTGTTAGAGATATTTTCATAATGATAGGTCAAAGAATTACGTTTATTTGTGGACAGAGGGAGTACATCATATCTTGTCATCCATATTTAAGTTTTTCCAATGCATCACACCTCCATTTGCGTTTGAGAAATGATTAATTAAAGCTCTTGCATATATGAATATGATCATCTCTTCGTATGTATACATGGTGTGAATGGCGGCATGCTTATGCATGTATTGAGCTAGTTTTTCTATGTCACTACTACACCACTGCCGTGGAGCCAGAAGTGACGGTGTGCTACTTCCATCGTCGGATGGATCAATAGTGAGACCTGCGAAGGAATTAAACCATTAGGCAGAACTTTTAGCATTTACGGTTCATCCTTCCATGGCGCGGTGCTAATTGGGCTGAATTCCACCGTCACGTAGAACGCCAGGCCGGCGGCAATGCACGTCGTGACTGCTGGCCCTACACAACCATTTGGTCGACCGGCGGTAAATTCGACATAGGTGTTAAATGCCTCCAACTTCCAATGTCGTTTCATCACCATTACTTCCAACGGGTGTAGCCGAAGTCGAATAGCCGCACCCACCGCGTATATCTTTTCTCCCCGGTGCCCTCTGAAACCACTCTTCTCTCTATCTACAACGAAAATGTTGGACATCCCCTTAAGGTTTCCAAGCAGTGAGTCATCCATTTTGATGGCGAGGACGACTTGACGTGACACCAGACCTCCGAGAAGGACGTCTCCTCAAACGACGGCAATGATGGGAGTCCTCCCTGGGGCTTTGAGATAGAGGATCCAGAGGAGTTGAGGGAGGAGGATGAGGATGACAACGTCGGCGACAACGAGTCTCCTCCCAAGTGAGTGAGGCAAGCATGATATTGTCACTCTAAGAGAGAGTATCATATTTAGATTAACTAGCTTGTAACACTAATTAAGTAGTTTGTAGTACTAATTCAGTACTTCAATAGATTATGTTAGTTATTATGTCTTTGGGCAAGTACAATTATATACTCGTCTAAACTATATATCTTTGTTATAAACAATGAATCAATGAAAACCTTGGCTTTGAAAGTTAGTTTTTTCTTATGAAATGCAAAATGTCGGATGTTTTCCCTTTTTCTACACACACACACACACACACACACACACACACATATACATAATATCTATATGAAAGGAAAGAAAAAACTGTCATGTGTAATTTTGTTTGTTTCTAGGAGAATCTAAGTAGAGTTCAACCACTGATAATAGTCGTATTATACATTTTGATTAGTGTGGCAATGGTTGGCTTAGTATGAATGCTGTTTTACTTGTCCAATCATCTGTTCTCGCTGCCGATCAATTTTGACGGTCAATTAGGCAAGAAACCTAGAAGCGTCCGTTTCATTCCCAAACTCCCCTCGGCCGTGTTGGTGGCTTCACGGCAGAAGGATTAACTAAAAAAACCCAATACTATGTTTTGTTCCACGTGTGAACCTCTATGCTAGCACACCAGATCCAAAATAGGCCTTCTGGTACATGTGGATTGTAGCCTGAACCGTTGGTGACACAACATTTGATCTTGTCGGGAGTGCGTGAGGGCTTTTTGGGGTCATTTTGATGCCTTAGTGGAGCAAAGAGAAGACAAAAGACCCAGGCTAACCACTTGACTTTTAGTGCGCAACACATTGATCCCTCACTGCTCCATGGTTGTATCTAGCTCCAACTCCTCGCACTTTTCGGCACCAGCCCTGGGCGCCGTCGCAAGAAGAACACCGGCTTCCAGCAGAGGAGGCTACAATGAGAGGAAGTGTTGGTATAAATTAACTGCACTCTATTAAATATTATTATTATTATCAAATTATAAGCAAGCGCACAGATATAATACCGATGTAGTACTTCACCCAGACTATCCCGGTTTATTATCAAACACAAAGGAACAGTTGGTGATACTGACTAAATTTATTGATTCTTAACCCAATGGCACAATCAATCCAGAGAATATTGAGAATGAGGAAATAACTAGTGACTATCTAGTTCCAACAACCGGTAAGTTTTGAATAATATCGTTCTAACTGGGCAGTAACCTGAATAAGAACAGAAATTAGAGTTCTCTCCTACCAAGTACTTTACACCTATCGATCCTATCAACGGGAAGTGGATTACAGAGGAATTAACGTAGCTATCACCTACGCGAACTACCACTATCCGGCCAATTAGGGGACATTCACAAGTAATCATAGCCCAGACACCACGTCTACACTATAAACTACTACTTCAATCTAAGAGCTACCAAGATCAAAGCACTCAACATGAGTTGCAAACTTAAGAACGAATAAGAACAATTGCTTACTTGAATTAGAATGTTGAATATAAAAGTACCTCAGAACGCAGCTCCGGGCGAGGGAGCTGAATCCATACGAATACAGCTACGAAGAAGCTCTGACAGGCCGAGACTCCTCCGAATCTCTACTCCTCTACTCTATCTCTCTAATCTCTCTTTTGATTGCTAGCCTAGATCTAATGGATATCTATCTAATGCTTCAGGCTTTTCAGTTCTTGATCTGGCCTCCTCCAGGGGGTCTGGCCCTTTATTTATAGCCCGATGGGATGAACGTGCGCCGTTGGATCAAACCGACTTAACGTAGGGCTAAGATGACTCCTCATAGGCGGTTGTGGAAGACTCCAGAAGGCGGTGGCTGGAAACCCTAGGAGGGCGCCGCCCGACCCCCCTTAGGGCCGGCCGGCCCTACCTGTCAGGTGGTGGGGCCCCGGTTGCTTCGGGTGGCTTCCAGAGGCTTCTATCTTGTCGATGACGTATGTTGCCTTGGCGTTCAAGTTTCGTGTTAATTAAGCACTTTAATCCCTCTTTTAAGCTTTCTGGATAATTCCCTGAAAAATATACAATTCACCAAAACTCGTGAACATTATTAGTAATAACCCTATTCTAATAGATATTCATATATAATACCGGGATAATTGATAATAAAAATTAGACGTTAACAAGTGTCAACAATTACTCCCACACTTAAGATTTTACTCGTCCCGAGAAAAATGTTGGTTTTAAGATATAAAAGTTTAGAGAGAGAAGGAAACATTTAAAACATAACTTGAGAATATATTATATAAAATTAGTCTAGTCATACATGTACTGCAAAATTCAAAGTGTCTACCATGAATCTTTAAGTAGTTGGAGAACAAAACAGCTTGAAGCATATCGCTCTCTTCCTTTAGTTAAATCAATTGGAGAGTAAGTTAATTTTGCAAATAAAGGTTAGCTTTACCTTCTCCTTTTGTAGTACTCTCAAATCACTGATATATCTGATATTTTGCTATCCTTACCAAGGCATTAATGATATTGCCCTCTTCATCCTATTTCTAAAAAGTTTATGTGGATCTTAGGTAGGTATAAATGTGAAAACATACTTGCATTGCATTTATTGTAGAGTCAAACAATGAATCCACAGAGAAATAAGGCATATAATCGAATCAAGCTTTATTTGGTGGAATAAGGTGAAACCTAATTCTACCTTGCTCCTTGAGAAAATAAATCTCTCTTTAAACAATTGAGTTTATCCAGAGAGCATGAGCTATCTTTTATCTTCTTTTTCTTTCTTCTCTTTTTTTAGGGAGGCGAGCATCTAAGTACCCATTGTTTTAATCTCTTTGGACACTTGTCCATTTTTTATACTCTCTTTTTCTTTTGCATAGCCCATACCTCTTTTGGATTTAGTAACCGAGAGATTTTAACGAAACATAGAGCATTTATTTGGAGGCTATCCTATATGATTATTTTTGGTTTTTTCTCAGTGAAAGAGAGAAACATTTTTAGTGAAATAATTTGCTATTACTCCAGATTAGAGTAATGCTTATGTGAAAGTGGCACTTGATTCGAAAATATGATAAATTTCTTCAATGGGTTACAAAGGTTGACCAAACTCAACACAAAGACAAGTACTATATGTAGAATGTTTCTATCCTATATATGGCTCTAGTAGGACATTATCTTTACCACAAAGGAGAGGTATAACTAATTATTTTAAATTTTCGAAACAAAATCTGCAAAGATAAAACATCAGGGTTTGAGTTCTCATCATTCTACTATCTCATATTCCACAACAACTTAAACAATCATGGGGTCCCTATAAATTGTTTCCAACAGTGACATGACTCCCAGAAAAGTGTTATACAATTTATTCTTAAGTCATGAATTAAACAGGTCTTTCCTCTCTTTAAAAACGTTTTAACATGTGAATTTTAATTCGGATCGAAATGGGAACCGAAACATATGTAATTATACTGTAGTGTACTCAAACCTGACTGTGGCTGAGGCGAGGACACAGAGGAGGGAGGCAGGCGCCGGCCGGCCCAGGTAGGGCACCGGGTGGCATGCCTCTATGGCCCCTCGGGGCCCGCTTCGCTATGCGTGGTTCTGGTTCGATTGTTTTCCGAATTACGTGATTTTCCCGAGCGAATTGATTTCTGTGGTTGTGATGTGCCTCCCCCACACTTGTTTTCCTGTATACTTTTCCGCGCAACATGTAGAGACAACATGCGTACCAAAAATAGAGAGTAGAGTAGATAAAGAAATACTAAAACATTAATATTAATAAAAGATAAGGCACTTTATTCATTAATAATAGTAGATAACTTGATAGACGCTTTACTGACTGAGCTAATGACTGCCCTAACTCATTAGGATTTGTCCTAATAAAATAAATGACCCAGAAGACTTAATAATATAATTGAACCTAACAACTTGTGCCTTATTACATAGATAATTAGGGTAACTTAAGACTGCCCTTTCTTTGTGAGATCTATGATCTCTTTTTTAAGCTTCTCAATCTCTTCTTCAAGCTTTTGTTTGTCGCGCTTGAGACTACGAATTAACTTGACACTGGTTCCTATCTGTTTAGTCATGTAACCCATAATCTTAGTTCTCATATCATCAGTCTTCTCTAAGCATTTAATAGAATTAGAGAGACCTTCAATCTTCTCACTGAGAATCCGTAGAGAGAGCGGAGGCTGTTTAGGACCTTTCTCTAGTGCTAATGCTGATGCAGCCTTCTGTCTCTTGGACGGAGGTGGTATGAAGTCGGTATAGCAGACTTGGCCTGGACGTACACAAACTCCATTGATGGCAGGGCAAACAGTGGTGTATTTCGCACATACCAGTGTTCCGTTCTTGTCGGTCTTGACCAACAGGAGTCGTTCATTATCCCTAGGTGGAAGAAGCGGGGTGCCTGGGCGAATAGCGATCTGCTTTCTCTTGGTACCATCTTCTAGCAGCAGCCTTGCGGGTGGTGATGGCAGAGCAGGCTGACCTTGCGCGTAGTAGACTTGCTCGTATTGCTGAGGCACCGTAGCGATGTGCTTCGGTGGCACGATGGCGAGAGGCTTCGGCTGCGCGAGGACGATGGCCTTCGAGTCGTCACTTGGGATCTTGTCGAAGTCAGCGCCGATGATCGCTTTGTCTGCCATTGCTGCTAGATCTAAACTAGAGAGTTTCTTTGGAGGAGAGATGACGCTATTGATGGGATACAAATAAGGGATGTATAGGTGCGTATTTTTATGGGTTTATAGGAGACAGGATAAGGTCAAATCTAGGCTCTACAAGGTTCGTACGAAAGAATATCCGCACACGACGGGATCCTACGGGACTGTGTTTAGAAAAGGTGTAGAAAGGCAAGGAGACGAGAGACGGAACGAGAGAGAGCAGGGGGGCGCCACCCGGCCCAACTAGGGCGCCGCCCGGCCCCACATTGCGGCCTCTCGGGGTGGCCATGCTCGTGGTGCCTCTAAACTCTATCTACTTCCTGTTGGTTGCGATGCGCGATAGATTTTCATAATGGACGATGACAGGACTAATAAGTTGGTAATTGGATAAAATCCAGCCCGTCAACAACCTTTGAATTAAATGGTTCTAAAAATAATTTAAATCGGTAACCATTTACCTTGAATAACGTACCTTCGTGTGTTTGTAGAGTTATCGCTTCATGTGGCGACGAATTCACAACCGTAAATGGTCCTTCCCATTTGCTTCGTAACTTTCCAAACCCGAATAATTTAAACCTGGAATTAAAAAGTAATACCTTATTTCCTGGTGCAAACTCCTTCTTGATCCTCTTATCATGCCATCTTTTTGTTCTTTCTTTGTAAATCTTTGAATTGTGATAAGCCTTTTCTCTCCATTCTTCTAATTCTGATAGTTGCAACATTCTCTTTTCTCCAGTAGCTTCAAAGTTCATATTCCATCTCTTAATAGCCCAGTGAGCATTATGCTCTAATTCCACCGGTAAATGACAGGTCTTACCATACACTAGCTGATAGGGTGACATGCCCAAGGGTGTCTTGTAGGCGGTCCGATATGCCCAAAGTGCTTCGGGTAACCGATCCTTCCATGCAGTACCCATCTCATTTACTATTTTCTATAGAATATTCTTGATCTGTTTGTTTGATGTTTCTGCCTGGCCACTTGTCTGAGGATGATATGGAGTAGCAACATTACGACGGATTCCATGAGCTTGCAAGTATCGATGAAAATTCTTATCAGTGAAATGTGTTGCTCCATCACTAATGACCATCCTTGGTGTCCCAAACCTTGGAAATATAATCTCTTTAAATATTTTCTTTGAATATTTGGAATCAGCATTCATGCATGGCATAGCTTCTACCCACTTGGATACATAGTCAACTGCCACCAGAATGTATTCATAATTTCTTGATTTCACAAATGGTCCCATGTAATCAATTCCCCAGACATCAAAGAGCTCGATCTGGAGATTGTTGGTGAGTGGCATAGCATCTCTTGCATTGATATTTTCGTGCCTCTGACATGATCCACATCTTTGGACAAAATATTTGGTGTCTTCATACATTGTTGGGCAAAAGAACCCACTCTGCTAGATCTTAGCACGAGTGCGGAATGCCCTATATTGACCTCCATATGGTGATGCATGGCATTTCTGAATGATCTGCTTGTCTTTTTCTACTGTACACATCTTCTAAGTAACCCATCTGAGCAAATTCTGAAGAGGTATGGTGGATCTCATATGTGGAGACGACTTTCATAAATGAGTTTCTTTTTATTTCCCCTGGTGGTACATAACCTGCAACCATAAAGTTGATAACATTTACATACAAGGGTCTAACTTGGTCATTTTAAACAACATATCATCTCTTAATGAGTCATTAATAGGTAGTTCCTGAGGTTTCTCAAATTGTATTCTACACAAGTGATCAGCAACTGGATTTTCTATTCATTTTCTATCTTTTATTTCTAAGTCAAATTCTTGAAGTAACAGAATTCATCTTATCAAACGAGGTTTACCATCTTTCTTAGTGAGCAAATATTTTAAAGCAGCATGATCAGAATAGACAATTACTTTTGCTCCTACTAAATAAGATATGAACTTATCAATAGCAAAAACAACAGGTAGGAGCTCTTTTTCAGTTGTTGTATAATTTAATTGTGCTCCTGTCATAGTTTTACTAGCATAAGCAATTGCATGATGTTTCTTATTCTTTGTTTGTCCTAATACTGCCCCCTACAGCATAATCACTAGCATCACACATAATTTCAAAAGGCAAAGACCAATCATGGGTTGAATGATTGGTGCCGAAGTAAGTGCTTCTTTAAGAATATTAAAAGATTTTAAACATGCATCATTAAATTCAAAAGGAACATCCTTAGCTAGCAAGTTAGTCAGTGGTCCAGTAATATGTGAAAAATATTTTATAAATCTATGATAAAAACCACAATGACCAAGAAAACTTCGGATTCCTTTTATATTAATAGGTGGAGATAGTTGTTCAATTACTTTCAATTTTTGCCTTGTCTACCTCTATGCCTCTTTCAGACACTAAATGTCCTAGCACTATTCCTTCTCTAACCATAAAATGATATTTTTTTCAATTAAGGACTAAGTGCTTTTCTTCACATCTCTGCAAAATCTTATCTAGATTTTCTAGACAATCATCAAAAGTTTTTCCATAAACTGAAAAATCATCTATGAAAACTTTTATGATTTCTTCTATCATTTCAGAAAATATAGACATCATACATCTTTGAAAAGAAGCAGGTGCATTACATAATCCAAAAGACATTCTACGATAAGCATAAGTTCCATAAGGACATGTAAAAGTGGTTTTGCTTTGATCATCAGGGTGGATAGGAATTTAGTGATATCCAGAATAACCATCAAGAAAATAAAAGAAAGAATTATTTGCTAAATGCTCTAACAACTCATCAATGAAGAGTAGCGGAAAATGATCTTTCTTTATTGCCTTATTAAGTTTCCTATAATCTGTGCACATTCGCCATCCAGTGGCAGTTCTCTGGAGTATTAATTCATTTTTATCATTTCGAACTACGGTCATTCCACCCTTTTTAGGTACAAGTTGAACAGGGCTTACTCACTCACTATGCGGTACAGGATAAATAATCCCAGCATGCAAAAGTTTTAAGACCTCTTTCTTAACAACTTCGCTCATCGCATTTTGAAGCCTACGTTGGGGCTCTCTAGAAGGTGTAATTTTCGGATTGGTTGGAATACGATGGGTGCATAAAATAGGGCTAATCCCCTTAATGTCTTGGAGTGAATAACCAAAAGCAGCACGATATCTTTCTAAAACAATTATTAATCTAAAAGATTCCTCATCAGAAAGTTTATCACTTATAATCACAAGCGAATTTTGATTATTATTCAGAAAAACATATTTAAGACCAGGAGGAAGTTGTTTAAGCTCAATAGGAGGCTTAAGTGGCTCTAGTAATTCATCCAGAGGTTCAGGATCAATAGGATCCTCCTCTTCATTAATGAAGAACTAGGTATCATCTTCTAAATCAGATTCAATAAATTCTTTAAATGACACAGTTTTAACCTCTTCTATTGGATCTAACTCAGGAAGTAGCTCTGCCTTAGCTTTTAATGCATGCGTTATAGGCACAGAGAGATTAAATCCTTTCCCGAGTTTAATATCTAAATTGCCCGTACAGCCTTCCCACAAAAGTTTTCCTATTGGTAATCCAATCATCACATCAAAATCCCAAACATCAAAGATATAAAAATTCAGCAAAATTCAGAATTCATTAATCACAATAGGAAGAGCACATAAAACTTCTAAACTAGGAATAATATGTCCTGAACGACTTTTCAATAATTTATGTGTAGGAATTAGTGGCATATCTTTCAAGAATTTTTCAGCAAATGTAAGAGACATGATATTGACACCTACTACTGGTTGTAAAAGGCATCAAAAGGATATGCATCAAATTGACATTTGATAGTAATGGCAGGAGAATTTAAACGAATTATATCATTTGAAAGTTCAGATTCTATCAACCACTCATTACTCATAACAAAAATCAATTCTCTTGTTATTTCTCTAAGAACTTTCAAATCGGCAGGATGTGAAAAATTTAAATTTTTAAAATTCATAGATTCTTGAGGTTTCATAATTTTATGATAACATGAGGTATTTCCATAATCATTAAAAATTTTATTCTCAAATTCAAGCATAAAATCAGAAATTGGAGTTATCTCCTTCTCATTAGATAGTTCAGGTTCTAATTTAACTAAAAGTTGAGATGAATCAGACAAAAGTTTGGATTTAGGCACAAAAGTTCATCTTCTAATAACTCTTCTTTTTCTTCAGAAGGATCATTTAAGATATTCGTAAGAATGATTTTAGTATGTGTAGCAGTAATATGCATAAATGCTCCACCTGCGGCCAAGTTAAGGTATCTTTTATTTTTATCATTAAGGCCTAAAAAGAAATGTTGCAAAAGCATAGGTTCTGACAAAGCAAGATTATGTCTAAAATTTATAAATCCATCACAGCGTTCCCAAGCCTTGTCTAATGATTCGTCATCTAATTGTTTAAATTCAATAATTTTAAAATGAAGTTTAGTGACTTCCTCAGAGAAAAATTTAAGACAAAAATTAGCACACAATACTTCCCAATCTCCTTGACTACTCCCAACATGGTGATTATACCATTTCTTTGCTTTTTTCCGTTAACGAAAACGAAAAAACTTCCATTTTAAAGTTTCATCAGCCATGCCCATAATATTGAGACATGCACATGTCTGCTCAAAATCAGTTAAATGGAAATAGGGGTTTTCGCTAAAACTACCAGAAAAAATGTGTTCTTGAACTAACTTAATTAATCCCGGGCGTAACTTATAGCCAGATGATGTAATAGGTTTAGATGATTCTTTTGGCTATAGATACGATCCCCATGGTGCTACGTATTGATATAAAAGGTTCGATATGGGTTCCATATTTAAAAAAGTGTAAAAGATAAAAGTATAATAAAAGATTAAGATAAACTATAGTCAAAATCAGCAAACCGTTCCCAGGTAACAACGCCAGAAATGCTTGTTGGTATAAATGAACTGCACTCTATTAAATATTATTATTATCAAATTATCCGCAAGCGCACAGATATAATACCGATGAAGTGCACTTCACCCAGACTATCCCGGTTTATTATCGAACCCAAAGGAACAATAGGTGATACTGACTAAGTTTATTGATTCTTAACCCAATGGCACAATCAATCCAGAGAATATTGAGAATGAGAAAATAGCCAGTGACTATCTTGTTTCAACAACCGGTAAGCTTTGAATAATACCGTTCTACCTAGGCAGTAACCTAAATAAGAGCAAAAATCAGAGTTCTCTCCTACCAAGTACTTATACATCTATCGATCCTATCAACGGGAAGTGGACTACAGAGGAATCAACGTAGCTGTCACCTACGCGAAGTACCACTATCCGGCCAATCAGGGGACATTCACAAGTAATCATAGCCCAGACACCACGTCTACACTATAAACTACTACTTCAATCTAGGAGCATGCAAGATCAAAGCACTAAACATGAGTTGCAAACTTAAGAACGAATAAGAACACTTGCTTACTTGAATTAGAATGTTGAATACAAAAGTACCTCAGAACGCAGCTCCGGGCGAGGGAGCTGAATTCAGACGAATACAACTACAAAGAAGCTCCGACAAGCCGGGACTCCTCCGAATCTCTACTCCTCTACTCTATCTCTCTAATCTCTCTCTTGATTGCTAGCCTAAATCTAATGGATATCTATCTAATGCTTCAGGCTCTTCAGCTCTTGATCTGGCCTCCTCCAGGGGGGGCCTGGCCCTTTATTTATAGCCCGGTGGGATAAACGTAATGCTTGTTGACAGTTACTAACGCTATCAAAAGAGTGTAGCCAAATCTATCCTTTAGCAATGGTAACAATACTTCTCAATGTAATCACGGGGGTTGTCATTCCTTATGCTCAAAGTATGTGATTGTTGACACTTCTAACGTTGCTACTAGGAATAAAGTTATTTCTAGCAACTGTGCCAAAAATGCTATGGGTAGCTCTATAGGATAGGTGATGAGATTCTGCAAGCGCACAGAATTATCATGTAGCACTTTATCTGGAGTACCAGGTGTTGAATTTATATTTTCCCAAAGGAAGGTGGGGTTTGTGATTCTTAGGATCTGATAGTCAAGGATCTAGATATGGATAAATAGGATAACAAAACTTAGTAAGGATAAATCAATGAAGTTTAACTAAGGTGAAAACACACTAGGATAACTAAGTAGCTCTAGAGTTTATGGGAGAACTCTACCTCAGTAAAAGATCAGTTGCTTGTTATACCAAAGAGACTGTTGTACCAGGAACGTGCAAAGTCCTAAACTTGCCGGGATTCAACTGATTAGGCCCCGTACACCTACAAGTTCTCAGCTGATAAAACCAGGCCAAATGTGGTGGAATCCAGAGGATTCTAGGGCTGTCACCACCTAGAACCTACCATTACTAACCGTGGGCCTAGCCGCACTCAAGGGTAAGCTATAGCCTAAGCATCGCGCTTAATCTATAAAACTTACTATAACTCGTGCTCAAGAATTAGAGTACTCTAACCAAGCAATGAGCAAGTATACAGCTGCTTAAAGTATAACAATAAATAAATAAAGAAGGGGATCTTTATTACCGATAAGAGTGAAGAACACTGCAGAGGAGGTCGCCAACAAGCCCGGCTCCTTCACAGACTTCCTCCTTCTTCTGACTTCTCTCACTACTCTATTCTTCTCTAGTGGCTTCTGGTGGTGTTTTCACTAGTGGTGTTTCACTTACAAGTGTGGAAACTGGTCCTATTTATAGTGTAGGAGTGCTTCAGGGGTACTTGTAGAGGTCTTGGAGGTCGGTGGCACGAAGTGGTAGGGCGGATGCCCCCTTGGATGCACCGCCTTGCATCCAACGGCCCTCCTTCCCCCTCAAAGGCGGTTGCAAGGTCGGTTGGTGTCCTGAAATGGTGGTTTGCAACTCCCGGGAG
This sequence comes from Eremochloa ophiuroides, assembly GCA_038502445.1. NCBI lineage: Eukaryota > Viridiplantae > Streptophyta > Magnoliopsida > Poales > Poaceae > Eremochloa > Eremochloa ophiuroides. The sequence continues at coordinate 36,399,786 of JAHLJS010000009.1, forward strand.
GATGACATGTGGGTCCATCGATCCATGGCACATCACTTGATCACAATTGGATGAAAACCGACTTCACTTGATGGCTTGGATGACTCTTGGACACCTTTCCCCGGATTGTGGACGTGGCACCCATTTTGGACAGGGTGTGCGCCCTGTTGATAGGGCCACTGGATCCTCGTGACTTGTTTCTGAGCCGTTGATGTTATTTTAATGTGCCATAGGCCATTTGGGAGGATGGCACACGGATCCGTGAGGTAGCATGCCCATTTGGCAACTTCCATAGGGCGGGCGTCCCCCTCTGGCTCCCATGTGGCAGCTGAGGCGCTGAGGTGTCTTGGTTTGCTTCGTTTTCCCTGTTTTCATCATTTTTCCTGTATACACAATATTTCTCTAAGGACATGAGGAACTAGGTGAGTTTTAAGGCAAGTTCTTTGCTTTTCATGTGGTTTTACCTTGATTATGGGTGAAATGTTGACGGTAAAATAGGGTGTTAGCGACCGTCAACAAACTCCCCTAAGCTAACCTTTTGCTTGTCCTCAAGCAAAGATGTAGTTTTAACATGGCAATGTTGTATCCAGAAATAATTCACAAGGATCTTATATATAAACCAACACTATTCTAGTATTGAGCATGGTTCAGAATTTTATCTTGTGTCTTAACTATATGGGGCTTTTAGCTTTTTCACCTTGTGTTATGCAAAAACAAGATAGCATAGATAAGTAGATACTTCATCCCTTACTTTGGTAGAGTGAGACCATTAACTAGAGAGTTTTTATCTTTTTGAAAGGAAAATCTTACTTTGATTCCTTTAATGGTACTCTCAACCACTCCTTAGTGTGATGGACCTCTCAAGAGCTCAATTTTATGTCTACCCTAAGCTTATGTGGGGTTTATAGGATTAGAGCAAAAGCATACTTGAACTGAATATATTGCAAGATTAGACTCTTAGATCACAGGGAGCAAGAAGTCATATAAGATGATCAAGAAGTGCAGGTGTAAATTATTTGATGGGCTCCTTGAGACTTATTTCTTTGCCTTAGATAGGGAGAGCATGGTTACTGTTGGTATTTAATAACGCACACAGACTAATCCGCAACCGCACGAATACCGCTGTAACTTTCACCTAAGAGTATTCCAAGGTATCGATTTTCCACGGGGAACGCTGTACTAGAAACAAATCAAGAACGTCCAAGGATAGGTGAGATATATATATATATATTTTTGGTGGGTAGAGAGGGGTTATCTAAAGTCAACTAGATGAAAAAGGATAAGGCCTACTAAACTAAACCTACTTTAGAGCAACAGTACCTTTCCAACTCTCGAAAAGATGAGAAAGAAGTAGCTGGGGAAGGCTGCCAAAAAGCTCTACGAAACACGAACTCCGACGTGGTGGAATACGAAGACCGTCAGAGCTGTCACCTCTGGGGCTACCACAACTAACCGTAAGAATTGGGCGCAAACTCAGGTAAACATTAGCCTAGACACCACGTCTACACCAATGAATACTACTCTAATCATGTACATTAACTAGAGCACTCAATACGAGCGAAGATCCCATAAGCAAAGTAAAAAAAGAACTGAATTTAATTAAATAGAAAACTTAGAATTACCGACTGAAGAACCTGAAGATGAATCGATGAAGAATTGTCTCGGTAGAGGTACAAAGTTGAGGAAGATCCGACAGGCCGGCTCCTCCTCAGATCTCTCTCCTTTCCTCTCTCCCTATTTTCTAATTACAACTAGATGAACTAGAACTAGATCAACTAGAGGGACCCTACTAACCCTAATTTGTATGAAGAATGATGAGCTCTGGGATGTAGAATGCCTCCAGGAGGGGCCTTGGGGCGTCCTTATATAGTGGGGATAGCTTGAGGGTCAAGCAGATGCCACGGCATCGATCCGCGTCTCATGTTATATGCACCGTCGGATCAAACCGACCTTAGATCGACGTAGAGATGCTTTACTTAGGTGCCAAGGAAGCATGGGAGAAAGACTCCGGAAAGCAGCGGAGGAAACCCTTGTCGTGTTTCGGGCCCCTAATGTGGGGTTTCGGCCCCCTACTGTGGGGTTTCGGGCCCATCTTTGCCGTGGTATCTTCTTGGGCCTCCTGTAGTCTAATGGTGCATGTGTCGCCGTAGATTTTGATTCCGAACTCTGAATATAGCAAATGATAGGTCCGTTTAGATCGTCTCGACGAGCTCGTCAAAATGGTGCAGTCCAATCCCTTATTTGAGATACTTTTATTGATGAAAAATTGTATATTCCTACAATACAAGTGAGAACACCAAAACTCGTGGAACTCGTTAGTCTTAAACCCTACAACTATTGTTTGTAATTTATTTTATATCTTTTTATGCCATAGTTGATGGTTATATTTACTGTTTAATGACCGTCAACATGTTCCCCCACACTTGCTCTTTGCTCATCCCGAGTAAAGGTTAAGATAAATATAAACATAGTTATTCAAGATGTAGGACTAGCATATAGATTATTCCAAACATTCCTTGTACCTACAGGGTATGTGGAGTGGCTAACAAATCTCCTTGAGCGGTTGAGAAGTGGAACAGCTCTCGAAACGAAGTTATCTTTTCAAGTTCCTATCTCGGCAATCTTGGAGTTTTTAAAGTTTTCAGAAAAGAAAGGCATAGATCACTTATACTCCTCAAATGGTTCTCTCAGTCGCTCAATTGTGTATGATTCATTACCAAGGCATAAATGATGATTGATGCCTTCCCTTTCTGCTACTTCTAAAAGGCTTATGTGGAGTTTTGGGTAGGAAAATATATAATATACTTACCTTGCATATGTTGTAAAGTCAAACCCTGGAGCCAAGGAGGAAAATGTTATACTCTTAGATCAAGATGTGCATATGTGTGAAATATTTGGTGGCTAATCTAATTCTACTTTTGCTCCTTGTAGACAAATCTCTCTTTATGAAACTTTGAGGCTTATGTTGCAGGACAACATGGGCTAGCTCTTCTTTTTTTTTCAGGCGGGCATGTAAGTACCCATTGTTTTATTCATTTAGACACTTGTCTATTTTTACCTCTCTGACGGGCATCTTTGTACCCATTGTTTTCTCTCGCATCTCACACTTTTGCCTACCCTCATGCCCCTTCTCTGCAACTTGATTCTTTTGAGAGATAATAACAAAAACTTGGAGCACCTATTTGGATAAATCTATCTAAAATATTTTTGGTGTTCACTCCCAGTGTAGGAGTAGAACATTTTGAGGTAGATGAAAAGCATGTTTTTGCGTACTTCCGATGTAGAAGCAGCATATGTATGTGTACGTGATCTTGATCTTAGGAGTATGATAAATCTTTCGACAAGGGTCAACAAGACTTGACAAAACTCAACACAAAGCAAGTAGCGTGAGGAAGGTTTCTATCCTATAAGCGTGTATATGGCTCTGGTAGGAATTTTTCACCACTGGGGAGTATGTGACACTATATAATTTTTTATCAGAAGAAAATTCTCCAAGCACCTCGACCAGAATCGGTAGGATTTCTAAGCCAGAACTATATCACACTCCACAACAACTCAGTCAATATGATTTTCCTAGAAGATATTTTCCCACAAGCATAAGTATATGTATATGCAACATTCTTTATGCAAGGTTCTATCTTAAGTATGTTGTAAGCATGTCACCTTTTCAAGTTTTAATTTGAAAGCTTAGGCAAGTGCATAACAAGTGCAAAACTCAGTAAGCATATGAATAAGTCAGAAAAGATCAAACTGAGTTTCAGTAGTTTGTATGCAGACTCTTCCACTAGTTCATGATGTACTTCAGTGCATTCATGGTGCAGGTGTCACCTTCCCCCACACTTCTTCGAGACAATACCTGGCTTTTATTCATAGACAAAAAATGGTGAAAATAACATGGACTCTTCTAATGTGTAATACCAGAGAGTCAAAACCTACTAAATTAATGAACTAGCCTAAACTAGAAAGAACTAAGAATAAGACTGTATTTTTTTTATTTTATTATTATTATTATTATTAAATTGGATCACTAAATTACAAAAAGTCAATCAAATCTACTTCTTCTAAGTTTTCGGGGTCAAAAATTATTTTCAAACGTTGGCCATTTACCTTAAATATAGCACCTGAGTCATCTTGAATTGTGATGGCACCATGTGTTGATGTATCAATCACCTTGAATGGTCCTTCCCATTTGCTTTGAAGTTTTCCATGACCAAAGAGCTTTATTGTTGAATTGAAGAGCAGAACCTTGTCCCCAGGCTTGAACTCCTTATGCTTGATTCTCTTATCATGCCACTATTTGGTTCTCTCTTTGTAAATCTTGGAGTTGTGGTAAGCCTTCTCTCTCCATTCTTCAAGCTTAGATATTTGCATTTGACGGTTCTTGCCAGCTAGATGGAGATCCTTGTTCTATTTCTTTATTGCCCAATGAGCCCTGAATTCCAATTCGACAGGCAGACGGCATGTCTTTCCATATACAAGTTGATAAGGTGTCATGCCTATGGGTGTCATGTATGCGGTTCGGTATGCCCAAAGTGCATCATTAAGCTTGTATTTCCATTTCTTTCCTGTAACACCCCTGGTGTTACTGTAACTAAAACCTGCCATGTCATCATGATTTCATGCAAATCATCCCGCATAAACTCATCATTAGTGTGCATTAACTAAAATAATTTTTATTCTTCCATGTGATTGTGCATAGGTAACCTAGAGTGATTTTATTTCATAAATACTTGTTTAATTGCGTTTGATCAAATCCCATCTGGACGATAAAATAAAACTCATTCATGAACCCTAAAATCGGATTCAAAACCCTAGTCTGAAAACTAATGAGAATTTGATGTTAAGCCTTAAATAAAACTTCTAGCTCTTGAAAAACCGAGCAACTTTTACATTGAGTGATTTGTAAGTTATTATTTGAAATTCCAAATTAAACCCTAATCTATGTTTAAAGGTTTAAGTTTAAATCTTTATTTTGAAAATTATTAAGAATTTGCCAAAACCCATTATATAAAGGCTGTAAAGTTCATAAAATGGAACAACTTTTGTATTTAGAGATTTTAAAGTTATTACATAAAATTTTGATTTTTGAGTTTCTGATCAGACTCCCTTCTAAACCTTATTTCGACCCCAAAACCCTAATTCAAAATTTAGCAGGAATCTTGAGATGACCCTTAAATGAAAGTTGTAGATCTTTTTAAATGTGACAACTTTTATTTTTAGAGATTTTGAAGTTCTGATGTAAAAATTTGAATTTAGCTTAAAACAGTGAATTGAAAATCAAATTTGAAATGTCATTTCAAAACTATTTGGAATCTGACAAACTCCCTTAATGAAAGTTGTTAAGCTCTCTGAGGGGAACAATTCTTATTTTTACCATTTTTCAAGTTGTTATGAAAAATCAAAAGTAATTTCAAAAATTCGATTTAGGTTTTAAAAACCCTATTCACCCCCTTTTGAATAATTTTCAAATTTGGCAGAATTTGAAGTTGGTCCAAAAGCGAAAAGTGTTCAACTTTCAGAGGGCTACAATTTTGCTTTTTACCACTTTCCCATTTTCCTCCTGGATTGGACTGAATTTTTCAAAAGAAGTCAAAGGGAGTAGTTGAGCTACAGTAGCCGGGGAATGGGCTTCGTCCTCCCTCCCCTGTTCTTCTGACCGCCGGCGTGGGCGAGCGCGTCGCGGCCGTCCTCGCGCGTTCCTGCCCCCACGATCGGCAATGTTGACTCGCGGGGTCTTCTTCTCCCTCCCCAACCCGTTTTCCCATCCTATTTATACGCCGGCGGCCTCCATTTCTTCTCCTCCTTCTTCCCGGCCGCCGGTGACCTCTATTTCCTTCCGGCCAAAAATTCGCCGCCACCGTGCTATCTCCACCCTCTCCATCTCGTGAACACCTAGCTATCTTCCTTGCGCGTCGGTTGTGCCCGCTAGTGAGAGCCGTGGTGTCCGAGTTGCGTCGCAGCGCGCGTTGTCGTCATCGCGGACGGTCGGAGCGCCGCCGCGAGCCGTGTGCCGTGCCAAGCTCGATTGGGTGAGATTTGAGGTCCTCTAACCCGTGTTCTCGACTCCTTGCGGTCTTCGGTTTCTCATGCTTGCGTTGGTTTGATCGGTGGTGTCCCAGTGTTTCTGGAACAGACTGTTGCCGCCGGAGCACGCCGCCGCGTCCGCCGTTGTGGTCAAGATCATCGTTGCAGTCCTTCTCCGACCCAACCTTCTGCGTCACTAGACTCGTGGTGAGCCTCTGAATACTCCCCGCCCTTTTCTTTGAACTCTACCGCGCTGTGTCAACCGGCGCACGTCCGCTGTGCCGCCGTGTCCGCCATGGGCGAGGAACACCTCGTTGGAGGCGGCTAGGGTGGAGGTTAGGTGCTCAGGGGTGTCCGCTAGAACGTAGAGTAGCCGTAGGTCCGCTCGTGTTCGCCGTTTGGGGTCGTCGGCGGCGAGTCCGCGGCGGCCGCCGCGTGCGCACGCATGCGGGAGGCGCGGCGTGAGGTAGGAGGAGGAGCTGACAGGCGGGGTCCGCCTGTCAGCGCCTCAGTTGGCGCCTGGGCACGGGCCGGTGCGGGAGCGGCCGAGTGGGCCGGCCTGTCTGGTCTTGGGCCGTCCCGGGCCGAATATCGCTTTCCATTTTTTCAGCAAATCACGAATACTTTTCTAATTTAATTTTGAATAAATAGTGTTGCAGTTTGTCATTTTTGTGTGGATTAAATTACTACTCCTAAAATGATGACAATTTTTGTGTATGCTCTATACAGTGTGTAGCATTTAAGAAAAATATCATTTATGAGTTTCAGGTCTTTTCTATTAGGAGTAAAAATCAGCCAAATAAATGAATAATGCAATTTTATTGATTTTTAATAAATTGTAGGAATTTCTAAAAATCATGAAATTAATTGTGGCTCTGTTTGATGATGAAATCTAGCTGTTGGTAAAGTTTAGTCACAATTGGAGTTAATTTGGTCAGTTGATAAATATGGGTAAAATAAGGAAAATAAATAAAATGTGTAGGGGAAATGAATTTAGGATTTGGTGTGAATTTTGGATTGATTGTAGTCCAAGGGTCTACCACCCTATGATCCTTGGCAATGTAAGATGATATTGTAGGTTGTAGTAATAAAGTTGTGCAGCGGCTTTCTACGACGGTTAGAAATAATAATTGTTATATTATTTTGCGAATTCCGAATACAACTTCTCCGTGAAGGAAAGTTGTACTCAAGATGTTAATCGTTGATTATCGCATTTCTATTTACATTGTTGCATCATGTTAAGCATGCATCATTGCACACGTGTAGTGACCGGGAGCGAAGGAGTGAAGGTTGAGGCCACTGCTGGGGAGCCAACTCCGGAGGTGATCCAGGGATTTGACATCTGCGGAACCGACCCCGATCCCACCCTTTTCTCAATCGAAGGCAAGCCCCGGTGCATTAACCCTCTATTATGAAATCCTTTACAATTCGAGTTAATCTATTGCATTAGGTTGCTAGGAGTTGATTGTTGCCTATCCAAATGCATTGTCCCATATAACTACCCTGAAACCTGATTTAAATAAATAATTTGAAAAATGCTAGGCATGCTTAATGAAATTAGAATTCCATAAAAGAAAAACTATTTTCTGTGCTATGTACATGTATATACTTTATGATTGGTGAAGAACTTGTTATCCGTTGGTCGATGTGTATTCGGGCTAGAGTCCCGATGCATGGTCGCTTTCGGAATAGTTTGGAACTGGTCGGTATCACCCAAAATGTGTTTCGTTGAGTGGCCTGCTCATGGGACGGCGTTTCCCATGTCACACTACTCTTCAGGCATGATAATAAAACTGTCGGGCAGTATTGTATTCGGGCGAGGCCCCAATGCAAGTCTGACGGCAGGAAGGAAGTAGGGACCGTTCGTTGTAGGCCTGCTGTGATCATGATGAACAGCCTAGCCACATACCTATGTGGAAAGCCTAGAGTCAGGTGGCTCTATTGCTGGAACCGACAACCACGCACTGGGAGTGGAGAGATGGCGGGAGTAGCGTGTACCCACGTGGCCGGCGTGCCTGGAGACGAGTGGAGTACTGTGCTCCCGGGTGGCGCAGGACCGGTTCCGGGATAGAAAGACCTAGATGACGGGTTGGTATATGTATGCCGGCGTGCTGCATATGCAGTGTGGTTAGAATCCCCAGCTGGGTATTTTTCTGGATTCGAATCGACGTGCTCCTCGGTTAATGGAGACTTGATCCTCACACCTACCCCGAAAAGTGGTTCGCAACTAGGTTCACCGAATGATCAAAGGAAGTTGAGAATTGATGATAGATGAGATTGATTATTGGAATTATGACTATGATTATAATGATAAATAATTAAAATGTTGGTTAGCAATGCTTTTCTGCAAACCTTCTCTCTCCTGCTAGCCTTACCTATGACTTGCATTCCTGAGTCTCATTTTACACCCTTAGTCGGGTAAGTCTTGCGGAGTACCCCAAGTACTCAGGGTTTGTTAACCCCTGTTGCAGGTGAGCCGAGAGTTCAAGTTCTGTTTAGGACCGTGCCGGTTGTTGGATCGTGCACGGGTGAAGATGTGTTGATGGTACAACCCTTGGGCAAGGGTATAGTTGTATACTGCTGCTCCACTACGAAGCTCTGATCTGGGTAATGTAAAAATTTTATTTATTAACCTATAGATATGTAATACTTCCGCATCTTGTACTCTGATTTAGATTATTTTTTTGTAAACTGTTGTAATACTTGCAATGTCTTTACAATGAGATCCTCGGGGAAATTGGGTTTCCTAGGAGACCCGGCAGGCCACCTAGGTCATTAGGGAACTCGTGCACAGTAACCGGATGTCCTTAGGGACGACGATGGCGCACGTGGGCCCTATGATTAAGGCGGTTCTGTCACAAGTGGTATCAGAGCATTTCATTGTAAAGTACTTGCAGTATTACTTTACAAAAGCTTCAAAATGATTTCGAATAAATAAAATCAACGGGGTGGTTTGGTACCAGTTGCTTCTGAACTTCCCTTATTCATTCTCTAAAGTCCTTTCCTGATTCTTTCTATAGAATTGCAGTTAGATTTTAGGCTTGGTAGTGGATTAGCAGTTAAAATATGCCCTATATTCTAAAATAGTGAGTGCATGTCACTCTAATAATTACTTTGCCAAGTATATGTATATATATCGCATTATATTGGTTCGCGTTGGAACGTTCATGCATCATGACATTACAACAATTAATACTTCCCCCATAATGAAGTAAGCCTATATTTTCAAAACATAACTTATTTCAAAAGGTTTTACTCTTATATCTTTCCTTATGCTTGCTGAAAGATCTGGTGATGGTTACTGACAACTTCAGTCAAAGATGAGTTTCGAAAACCAAGCTGATTACAAAAGCCAGACCGGTTTTATTTAAAGTAAGCGGAAAGAAGTGATGCTTTGATTTGAAAACTACACCAATCGAACCAAGTTTTGAAAACCATTTTGAAAAACAATACATTCAAATGATTTTGCTTTAAAAACTCATCCATTTTTAAAATGGTTTTCAAATCTTCTTCCGATTTTAATGCCTTACAAAAAAATGCTTCCAAATTTCCAAACCAGGTTTTTATTCAGTCATCACGGAAGATTTTTGGCAGTTGTGCAATATTTTCTACAAAAGTCCTGACTCTTTCTCCCACCTTTGTTAAACACCTTTGCTCAAGAGTCCATCCCCAAAAAGAAATATAAAACGATTTAATTTCTAAAATCCTTCTTGCAAAGGGTCACCAAAAACTTAAGTTTCAAAAAAGGACGGTCTTTTAAATCATTTCAAAAGGATTTATTCTCTTGTTTGGAGCATCGAGCTGATGCTAGTACCTCGATGAGATAAGTCGTTCCCGACCTGTGGTATCTCTATAAAACGTGAAGCCCCATGTGTGATGTACCCACATGGCTTGCTGCCGAGCGTATGCTGGTATCGTGGTATGATCGTGACCGCCCTCAAAAGGTACATAGCATAACTGAGTTTCCAAGTTGGATTTATTAAAAATCTTCTTTCATTAAAAGTTACAGGATATAAACAAGTTTTGTCGATCTTTAATAAATGTTGCTCCATAAGTTCCTGGTCCTTGGGGAGCTTCTGGATGCACTCATTTACTATGCCAACTCTAGAGAAAACCTTAGTTTATCCTTAATTTTGTTTCCCCCTTTCAAGACATTGTCATTCCTTCGAAAACTATTGTATCCTGTAGTGGTGTCATAACTAGTGACCGCAATACCATGACGGGGCCTAGGGTCTCTCGCATGCCTGAGTCATGCGAGATTCTGCTAGGAGCGTGTATGTATTGAGGTTTAAAGTTATGAGCTACCATAGCTTCACAATTCATAAGCTCTCTTTCGTTGCACCTTTCGTGGAAACGAATACATATTCCTATGATGGACGATGATCTACGAATACAATGTAATGTCGAGACTTGAAATCTCTTATGGCTCGTTCCCACAAGAAATTTTGCAAGAATTCGCTTACATCGAAAGCCGTAGTCATTATCCATCATAGTCCTGATTGTCATACGTTTATTCGTATGACTCCTGTTGACTGAGGCTATGTTAATTGTACCTTGTGATGGTGTTTGACCATGGTTATGGTGCCTTACAAAACTGAGAATCTTTTGCGAGATACTTTCGCATAAGTTTTTCTCAGGGCACCTATTAATATCATAACCCATGCCCCTCACCCAGGAAGGTCACAACTGATGTGCTCTCTTCCATCGAAAATCCATGCTCCCTAAGTTTCCAGTCCTTTGGTAACTTTTGGAGGCACTAAATTCAAGCAAGGAATTACCGAATCCTTGGTTTCTCCGTGTGTGTGTCAGACTTATCCTTTCCTTTCACGGCACCTATTGTTTCCAGGTTAGTTGGAAGCTATTGTAATTGCAGTCTATGGGGTATCATGATCCATAACCGACGCAGCGTCGAAATCTGGGATCTCTTATGGCTCGCGACCATAGGAGGTTACTGCCAGACGCTCGCTGTGATTAGGGTTAGTGGCCATGATCTTAGTCTGCAGTTAATACGCTTTCACTCCCTTTCAAATGTATATCACAAAAAATTTATATCCATATTTTTCCCGAATTTTGAAAATTCTTTCGCTATATATAACAATATTAAAAATCTATTCTGCAAGTTTGCATCTCATCTCCTTGAGTTCTCAGAATTCTTTGTTCTTACAATCATCCTAATCTCATCTGATAAAATGATGGGAACCGATTTGGAAAAAGTACCTAAGATCCATTCACTTAGAATTGGTACCTACGATCCGCTGAGGATTTCCTGTTGTTTTAAGGATTCCTGATTTTTATAAATATCTTGAATTTTATTCTTAACTATTCACTTCCTTAAAATTTCGAGATGCACTCGAGGTTATCCCCACTGCCCTAGTCTCAATACTTGGTTCTACTTCTTAATTTTTATCTGTGTACGTGTCATGCCTTAATCTGACACGTCTCAATTCTTTGAAAAATTCAACACGTTGTCCGAGTCTTTATGGTTGTGCCCTATAGTAGTGCCATGACCTGAGACCACGGTGCCGTGTCGAAACCTAGGGTCCCTTGCGTGCCACGTCCACGCGAGATTCTACTAGGCACGCGCTGGTATCGTGGATTAAAGTTACGATCTACTATAGCTTCACAACTATCGAGCTCTATTCCATTGCTGTGGTGAAACATGATCTATGATTACGATACAATATGACCACCTGAAAACTCATGTATCTTGCACCTACATGAGATTTTGCAAGGGGGTATACTCGTATCGAGGTCCTTAATCATTTTTCATCGTAACCACCATAGAAATACTTTCTTTTTGACTGAGGTTACTTTAATTGTGTGCTATAACGGTATCTCGGTCCGTGACTATGGTGCCGTGTTAAAGCTTGGAACCTTCTGTGGACTGCAGCCACATAAGATCTTGCCGAGGTACGCACTAGTATCATAGACGGTGCTCCTGAAATATTATAGCTCACAATTTAAGGTGCTCTCACGATCTTTGAATTCTCTTTTGAAAACAACAAATAAATTGAAATTTCAAATAGTGACTAACTCAAAAGGTGTTAAAATCACAGTGGTTTGAGGGATTTTATCTGGCTGTGCTTGATAATGGTGTTAGGGCTAACGATTGACGGTGCCGCGACGAAACCTAGGGCTCCCCGTGTGATACATACAGGGGTTAGCTGCTCGGCACGCGCTGGTATCGTCGTCCTTGGCCATAACTCATTATGAAGTCACGCTCGAACGAGATTCCTCGTAAAGGTTTATTTGTAAGAGTAAAGTATAAAATTTTTAGTGTTGAGAGACAACTGATTAGATCGGGTTGCTCGAAGGACTTCAGCGGGATGGTGCGACGTATAGCAGGATCAGCCTCCAGGAGAAACAGCTACATGAGGGATCAGAAGATCACCCCTCTGAAAACTTTCCTGAACTCCTTGCTACTTTTATAAATAATTCTTATTTACCAAGTTTATAAAATGTAGACCCCTACTTGCTCTATAGTCAAGTTTGGAAAATATCTACATGACACATTTTCTTTTCCATTACTAAACCTAAGGCCTTAGCCATATTTTAAATCTCGAGACGAGATTTTATTTTAAGGGGGGAAGGATGTAACACCCCTGGTGTTACTGTAACTAAAACCTGCCATGTCATCATGATTTCATGCAAATCATCCCGCATAAACTCATCATTAGTGTGCATTAACTAAAATAATTTTTATTCTTCCATGTGATTGTGCATAGGTAACCTAGAGTGATTTTATTTTATAAATACTTGTTTAATTGCGTTTGATCAAATCCCATCTGGACGATAAAATAAAACTCATTCATGAACCCTAAAATCGGATTCAAAACCCTAGTCTGAAAACTAATGAGAATTTGATGTTAAGCCTTAAATAAAACTTCTAGCTCTTGAAAAACCGAGCAACTTTTACATTGAGTGATTTGTAAGTTATTATTTGAAATTCCAAATTAAACCCTAATCTATGTTTAAAGGTTTAAGTTTAAATCTTTATTTTGAAAATTATTAAGAATTTGCCAAAACCCATTATATAAAGGCTGTAAAGTTCATAAAATGGAACAACTTTTGTATTTAGAGATTTTAAAGTTATTACATAAAATTTTGATTTTTGAGTTTCTGATCAGACTCCCTTCTAAACCTTATTTCGACCCCAAAACCCTAATTCAAAATTTAGCAGGAATCTTGAGATGACCCTTAAATGAAAGTTGTAGATCTTTTTAAATGTGACAACTTTTATTTTTAGAGATTTTGAAGTTCTGATGTAAAAATTTGAATTTAGCTTAAAACAGTGAATTGAAAATCAAATTTGAAATGTCATTTCAAAACTATTTGGAATCTGACAAACTCCCTTAATGAAAGTTGTTAAGCTCTCTGAGGGGAACAATTCTTATTTTTACCATTTTTCAAGTTGTTATGAAAAATCAAAAGTAATTTCAAAAATTCGATTTAGGTTTTAAAAACCCTATTCACCCCCTTTTGAATAATTTTCAAATTTGGCAGAATTTGAAGTTGGTCCAAAAGCGAAAAGTGTTCAACTTTCAGAGGGCTACAATTTTGCTTTTTACCACTTTCCCATTTTCCTCCTGGATTGGACTGAATTTTTCAAAAGAAGTCAAAGGGAGTAGTTGAGCTACAGTAGCCGGGGAATGGGCTTCGTCCTCCCTCCCCTGTTCTTCTGACCGCCGGCGTGGGCGAGCGCGTCGCGGCCGTCCTCGCGCGTTCCTGCCCCCACGATCGGCAATGTTGACTCGCGGGGTCTTCTTCTCCCTCCCCAACCCGTTTTCCCATCCTATTTATACGCCGGCGGCCTCCATTTCTTCTCCTCCTTCTTCCCGGCCGCCGGTGACCTCTATTTCCTTCCGGCCAAAAATTCGCCGCCACCGTGCTATCTCCACCCTCTCCATCTCGTGAACACCTAGCTATCTTCCTTGCGCGTCGGTTGTGCCCGCTAGTGAGAGCCGTGGTGTCCGAGTTGCGTCGCAGCGCGCGTTGTCGTCATCGCGGACGGTCGGAGCGCCGCCGCGAGCCGTGTGCCGTGCCAAGCTCGATTGGGTGAGATTTGAGGTCCTCTAACCCGTGTTCTCGACTCCTTGCGGTCTTCGGTTTCTCATGCTTGCGTTGGTTTGATCGGTGGTGTCCCAGTGTTTCTGGAACAGACTGTTGCCGCCGGAGCACGCCGCCGCGTCCGCCGTTGTGGTCAAGATCATCGTTGCAGTCCTTCTCCGACCCAACCTTCTGCGTCACTAGACTCGTGGTGAGCCTCTGAATACTCCCCGCCCTTTTCTTTGAACTCTACCGCGCTGTGTCAACCGGCGCACGTCCGCTGTGCCGCCGTGTCCGCCATGGGCGAGGAACACCTCGTTGGAGGCGGCTAGGGTGGAGGTTAGGTGCTCAGGGGTGTCCGCTAGAACGTAGAGTAGCCGTAGGTCCGCTCGTGTTCGCCGTTTGGGGTCGTCGGCGGCGAGTCCGCGGCGGCCGCCGCGTGCGCACGCGTGCGGGAGGCGCGGCGTGAGGTAGGAGGAGGAGCTGACAGGCGGGGTCCGCCTGTCAGCGCCTCAGTTGGCGCCTGGGCACGGGCCGGTGCGGGAGCGGCCGAGTGGGCCGGCCTGTCTGGTCTTGGGCCGTCCCGGGCCGAATATCGCTTTCCATTTTTTCAGCAAATCACGAATACTTTTCTAATTTAATTTTGAATAAATAGTGTTGCAGTTTGTCATTTTTGTGTGGATTAAATTACTACTCCTAAAATGATGACAATTTTTGTGTATGCTCTATACAGTGTGTAGCATTTAAGAAAAATATCATTTATGAGTTTCAGGTCTTTTCTATTAGGAGTAAAAATCAGCCAAATAAATGAATAATGCAATTTTATTGATTTTTAATAAATTGTAGGAATTTCTAAAAATCATGAAATTAATTGTGGCTCTGTTTGATGATGAAATCTAGCTGTTGGTAAAGTTTAGTCACAATTGGAGTTAATTTGGTCAGTTGATAAATATGGGTAAAATAAGGAAAATAAATAAAATGTGTAGGGGAAATGAATTTAGGATTTGGTGTGAATTTTGGATTGATTGTAGTCCAAGGGTCTACCACCCTATGATCCTTGGCAATGTAAGATGATATTGTAGGTTGTAGTAATAAAGTTGTGCAGCGGCTTTCTACGACGGTTAGAAATAATAATTGTTATATTATTTTGCGAATTCCGAATACAACTTCTCCGTGAAGGAAAGTTGTACTCAAGATGTTAATCGTTGATTATCGCATTTCTATTTACATTGTTGCATCATGTTAAGCATGCATCATTGCACACGTGTAGTGACCGGGAGCGAAGGAGTGAAGGTTGAGGCCACTGCTGGGGAGCCAACTCCGGAGGTGATCCAGGGATTTGACATCTGCGGAACCGACCCCGATCCCACCCTTTTCTCAATCGAAGGCAAGCCCCGGTGCATTAACCCTCTATTATGAAATCCTTTACAATTCGAGTTAATCTATTGCATTAGGTTGCTAGGAGTTGATTGTTGCCTATCCAAATGCATTGTCCCATATAACTACCCTGAAACCTGATTTAAATAAATAATTTGAAAAATGCTAGGCATGCTTAATGAAATTAGAATTCCATAAAAGAAAAACTATTTTCTGTGCTATGTACATGTATATACTTTATGATTGGTGAAGAACTTGTTATCCGTTGGTCGATGTGTATTCGGGCTAGAGTCCCGATGCATGGTCGCTTTCGGAATAGTTTGGAACTGGTCGGTATCACCCAAAATGTGTTTCGTTGAGTGGCCTGCTCATGGGACGGCGTTTCCCATGTCACACTACTCTTCAGGCATGATAATAAAACTGTCGGGCAGTATTGTATTCGGGCGAGGCCCCAATGCAAGTCTGACGGCAGGAAGGAAGTAGGGACCGTTCGTTGTAGGCCTGCTGTGATCATGATGAACAGCCTAGCCACATACCTATGTGGAAAGCCTAGAGTCAGGTGGCTCTATTGCTGGAACCGACAACCACGCACTGGGAGTGGAGAGATGGCGGGAGTAGCGTGTACCCACGTGGCCGGCGTGCCTGGAGACGAGTGGAGTACTGTGCTCCCGGGTGGCGCAGGACCGGTTCCGGGATAGAAAGACCTAGATGACGGGTTGGTATATGTATGCCGGCGTGCTGCATATGCAGTGTGGTTAGAATCCCCAGCTGGGTATTTTTCTGGATTCGAATCGACGTGCTCCTCGGTTAATGGAGACTTGATCCTCACACCTACCCCGAAAAGTGGTTCGCAACTAGGTTCACCGAATGATCAAAGGAAGTTGAGAATTGATGATAGATGAGATTGATTATTGGAATTATGACTATGATTATAATGATAAATAATTAAAATGTTGGTTAGCAATGCTTTTCTGCAAACCTTCTCTCTCCTGCTAGCCTTACCTATGACTTGCATTCCTGAGTCTCATTTTACACCCTTAGTCGGGTAAGTCTTGCGGAGTACCCCAAGTACTCAGGGTTTGTTAACCCCTGTTGCAGGTGAGCCGAGAGTTCAAGTTCTGTTTAGGACCGTGCCGGTTGTTGGATCGTGCACGGGTGAAGATGTGTTGATGGTACAACCCTTGGGCAAGGGTATAGTTGTATACTGCTGCTCCACTACGAAGCTCTGATCTGGGTAATGTAAAAATTTTATTTATTAACCTATAGATATGTAATACTTCCGCATCTTGTACTCTGATTTAGATTATTTTTTTGTAAACTGTTGTAATACTTGCAATGTCTTTACAATGAGATCCTCGGGGAAATTGGGTTTCCTAGGAGACCCGGCAGGCCACCTAGGTCATTAGGGAACTCGTGCACAGTAACCGGATGTCCTTAGGGATGTTGATGGCGCACGTGGGCCCTATGATTAAGGCGGTTCTGTCACATTTCCCATCTCATCTACGGTCTTCTGCAGAATGTTCTAGATTTGCTTATTTGATGTTTTAGCTTGACCGCTTGTTTGGGGATGGTATGGTGTTGCAACATTGTGCTTGACTCCATTTTCTGCCAAGAACTATCGAAACCTTTTATCGATGAAATGTGGTCCTCCATCACTCATGACAAATCTAGGCATTCCAAAGCATGGGAATATAACTTCATTGAACATCTTCTTGGAGTGCTTGGAATCGGCGGCTCGACATGGTAATGCTTCCACCCACTTGGACACATAGTCAACTGCCACCAAGATATATTCAGCATCTCCACACTTTGGGAGTGGTCCCATCAAGTCAATCCCCCAACAATCAAATAGTTCCACTTGGAGGTTATTCGTGAGTGGCATAGCATCTCGAGTGTTGATGTTTCCATGCTTCTGACATCTGACACATCTCTTGACAAACTCCTTTGTATCATGATACATTGTTGGCCAAAAAAATCCACCTTGCCAAATCTTAGCATGTGTACGGAATGCTCCATAATGTCCTCCATAGGGTGATGAATGACATCTTTCTATGATCTTCATGCCTTCAACTGTTGGGAGACACCTCCGTAGTAACCCATCGGCACAGATCCTATAAAGATATGGATTGTCCCACATGTGGACACGACTTTCATACTTGAGTTTCCTTTTGTCTTCTCCTGGTGGTACATAACCTGCAACCATATAATTCACAATATTTGCGTACCAGGGATCAGAGTCCGTTACCGCGAGGAGTGTGTCATCCCTTAGATAGTCATTAATAGGCAATTCATGTGTGTCTTTATATTGAAGCCTAGATAAGTGGTCGGCTATCGAATTTTCTACTCCTTTCTTATCTCTTATTTCTATATCAAACTCTTGGAGCAGAAGAATCCATTGGATTAACCGAGACTTAGCGTCTTTCTTAGTGAGGAGGTATTTTAAAGCAGCATGGTCCGTATAAATTATTACCTTCGCTCCTACTAAGTAAGATCTAAACTTGTTATTGCAAAGACAACTGCCAACAACTCTTTTTCAGTGCTAGCATAATTGAGTTGTGGCCCAGACAAGGTTTTTCTAGCATAAATGATGTTTCTTATCTTTGGTTTGGCCTAAAACGGCACCAACGGCAAAGTTGCTAGCATCACACATTATTTCAAAGGGAAGATTCCAATCAGGTGGTTGGATAACTGGAGCTGAAATGAGTGCCTTCTTGAGAATTTCTAAAGCTTCGTAACACTCATTGTCGAAAATGAAAGGTGCATCTTTGGCTAGAAGGCTAGTCAGGGGTCTAGCGATTTGAGAAAAGTTTTTGATGAAACACCTATAGAACCCTGCGTGGCCTAGAAAGATGCGGATTCCTTTCACATTTGTGGGAGGTGGAAGTTGTTGAATAACTTCAATCTTTGCTTTGTCCACTTCTATCCCACGTTCGGACACTTTGTGTCCTAACACTATTCCTTCCCGAACCATAAAATGGCATTTTTCCCAGTTCAGGACTAAGTGCTTTTCTTCGCACCATTGTAAGACTTTGTCTAAATTCTCTACACAAGCATCGAAGGTTTTTCCATATACGGTAAAGTCATCCATGAACACCTCCATGATTTTCTCAATCATGTCAGAGAAAATAGACATCATGCACCGTTGGAAGAAAGCTGGAGCATTGCATAACCCGAAAGACATTCGTCGATAAGCGTAAGTTCCATACGGGTATGTGAAACTTTGGTCATCGGGGTGGATCGGGATTTGATGATATCCGGAATAACCATCAAGGAAACAAAAGAAAGAGTGCTTTGAAGCCATTCCAACATTTATCAATGAAGGGTAACGGGAAGTGATCTTTCTTTGTAGCCTTGTTAAGTTTTCGGTAGTCAATGCACATCCGCCACCAAGTGACAGTTCGTTGAGGGATGAGTTCATTCTTCTCATTCCCTACGACCGTCATTCCTCCTTTCTTTGGCACAACTTGGACAGGGCTTACCCACTCACTATGAGGTACAAGATATATAATCCCAGCATGTAAGAGCTTGAGGACCTCTTTCTTAACAACCTCTCGCATAGCGTTGTTAAGCCTCCGTTGTGGTTTCCTAGATGGTGAAGAATCAGATTCGATGGGAATACGATGTGTGCAGAGAACAGGACTAATCTCTATGAGGTCTTGGAGTGAGTAGCCTATGGCCGCTTTATGTTTTTCTAGGACAGTGACAAGTTTATAAGTTTCTTCTTGGGAAAGCTTGTCACTTATGATAATAGAGGCTTCTCGATTATTGTTCAGAAAAACATATTTTAAGCCAGAAGGAAGTGGTTTTAGCTCAATTGAGGGTTGTGGTGGCACTTCTATTTTGTCTAATTCAACAGGCTCCGCCAACTCTTCCTCTTCTTGAATAAAGTGTTCATCATCGAGAATTGGTTGGGCCATGTCTTCTAGAGATGCCATTAAGACCTCCTCAATTAGTTCCTGTTTGGGCTTGGGTTCTACTATTGCATTAGTTGAGCATGCAAGCGAGATGGTAATAGGAGAACTTCCTAATTTTAGGTCTAAAATACCTTGCTTCGGTCGCTCTCGAAAGAGTGTCCCAAAAGGCACACCAGTCAAGAGGGATGTGTCCCAGATGTCATTGATATGAAAATCTGGACGATATTCAGAACATCTTATTTGCAAATGGACAGACCTTATGACCCCATAACTTTCTAGAGTAACTCTAGAAGGAATTCTTAGAAGCCTATGAGATGGGATCACGAACTCGTTGGGGCATAGTTGTTCGGCCAAAGCCTTTGAAATAATATTCATCCCAATGGTAGGACTATAGTGAGCCTCTATGTTGGTTCCCTTAAGGATGCAAGGGATGATGTCTGAGGGAGCAATAATTCGGGCTATCTTAGTAGATAACTCTGATTCTGCCAACCACTCATGACTCATGATGGCCGATAATCCTTTAATATGTTCTATAAGGAAAGGTTCATTATGTGGACCATCGTCATCCTCAGATGACACTGAATGTGCCAGAGGCTTCACTTGAACAGGTAAATTCAAGGCATTTCCAAAATCTTCAAAAAGACCATCCTCGATTTCAAAGGGGAACATGGAAGGATTGGGTTCATCATCTTCCAAAATGTGTTGTGTTTCCCTAGTGGGAGGTTCTTCGACAACTAAATCATCAGAAGAATTTGAAGGAATTTCAGATTCAGTTGTGTCTACCTCCTTTTGTTGGTAGGGCTTGGCTCGACTTTTTCTTCTTCTTCAGGAAATTCATCAAGAATGCCTGTGTAAGGGGTGTTTTCTAGGATTTTCTCTAAAATAGCTTTCCTTTCACAAATGGTTTTGTGCGAGAATGAACCTCCAGAAGATAAGTCGAGATGTAGAGCAGCTTCCTTGCTAAGACCAAGTTGGAAGTGGCTAAGAAGCACATTGTCATGCAAGGAAAGGGTTGGACTGGTATTGATAAAACTTTTGAATTTAGCCCAGGCTGCTCCTATGTTCTCCTTCTCAGAATTTCTATTCGAAGAGCGGTGGTCTTGGAAGTTGGGAAGAAAGCAAGACAAAATTTGTCCCGAAGTTTTTCCCAATTTGCATCTACACTTCTAACGTTATGATCATATCAATGTCTCGCCCTCTCAGAAAGAGAGAACAGAAACAATATCCATTTCAAGGTCTCATGTGTGATGCTAGAAACAGTCAAGCAAGAACATAATTGCTCAAATTCTCTAAGGTGAGTGTAGGGATTTTCGTCTTCTAATCCAGAGAAGGGTTGCTCCCGAACCATGGCTATGAAACTAGGGCGAATTTAAAAGCCATCCGTAAGAATAGGATGTGATGATGGTGGTGGCTCTAGTAACTCACCCTTTGGAGCAGAAAATTGGTAAATGGGTGTGGAATCCATGTGGTAAAGGTGGTGGTAAAAAAAGAAAATAAAAGATACATGGACGAGCTTGGTTTGATCCCAGAACAGCTACCGTTCCTCGGCAACGGCGCCAGAAAGCTTGTTGGTATTTAATAACGCACACAGATTAATCTGGCGCACAGATACCGCTGTAGCTTTCACCTAAGAGTATTCCAAGGTATTGATTTTCCACGAGGAACGCGAAGTGTACTAGAAACAAATCAAGAACGTCCAAGGATAGGTGAGATATATATATTTTTGGTGGGTAGAGAGGGGTTATCTAAAGTCAACTAAATGAAAAAGGATCAGACCTACTAAACTAAACCAACTTTGGAGCAACAGTACCTTTCCAACTCTCGAAAAGATGAGAAAGAAGTAGCTGGGGAAGGTTGCCAAAAAGCTCTACGAAACACGAACTCCGACGTGGTGGAATACGAAGACCATCAAAGCTATCATCTCTGGGGCTACCACAACTAACCGTAAGAATTGGGCATAAACTCAGGTAAACACTAGCCTAGACACCACGTCTACACCAATGAATACTACTCTAATCAACATTAAACCTAATTTGTATGAATAATGATGAGCTCTGGGATGCAGAATGCCCCCAGGAGGAGCCTTGGGGCGTCCTTATATAGGGGGGATAGCTTGAGGGTCAAGCAGATGCCACGTCATCGATCCGTGTCTCATGTTATATGCACCGTCGGATCAAACTGACCTTAGATCGACGTAGAGATGCTTTACTTAGGTGCCAAGGAAGCGTGGGAGGAAGACTCCGGAAGGCGACGGCGGAAACCCTAGTGGTAGGGCCATCCGGCCCCACCCTGGTGCTGGCCGGCCCTCTACTGTGGGGTTTCGGGCCCATCTTCGCCATGGTGTCTTCTTGGGCCTCCTGTAGTCCAATGGTGCATGTGTCACTGCAGATTTTGATTCCGAACTCCGAATATAGTAAATGATAGGTCCGTTTCGATCGTCTCGACAAGCCCGTCGCAATGGTGCAGTCCAATTCCTTATTTGAGATACTTTTATTATAAAATTGCATATTCCTATAATACAAGTAAGAACACCAAAACTCGTGGAACTCGTTAGTCTTAAACCCTACAACTATTGTTTGTAATTTATTTTATATATTTTTATGCCATAGTTGATAGTTATATTTAGTGTTTAACAACCATCAACAGTTACTGAATACATAGTTTTTTTATGAAGAAAGATATATGGGCACCTGCCCATGGGACATTTGTCCTCTTTTTGTTTTCCTTGAGCACTTGCTCTCCTTTTTTTTAGTAATCTATACTCCCCATCTATCAAGAGGACAAAGATTGATTATGGTTGTTTGTCTCGGTTGGTGTATGGAGCATAGATACCTTGGATTTTGTGAGTGATGGAATCCCAAGACGTTTGTACCACAGATGCTACAGGGCAAATGTAACTCGATTCATGTCTTGTGCATCCTGTTTTTAGCAATGCAAATAAATGCTAGCATATGCAAATAATTATGTTTTTCGAAGTCTGGCTTAGATTGTGGGTTCCATGAGTTTCTAAAGACTTTGATTCTGGATTTGTAACAAGATTTGTGAGTTGAAGGCGGAGACCAATGTTAGAACACATGAAGAAGACCTGCAAGTGGAAGAGATGCCACAAATTGAAGAAATGACTATGGTTCCAGCGAAGATGAAGGAAGATTTGTGACCTTTGAGAAGAAATGTGCTTGCTTCTTTCACATATTTTGTACTTGACTTTGTTCTTGGCATGTTCATTAGCAAGTTGTTTAGTTCACGATAGTATATTGTTGTATCAATTTATGTGTCGGACTCAAATCTATCACTTTTGTATACTTATTATTAAACTAAATGCAAGGTGATTAACCAGGTGCTCAATTTATTGAACTTCAATACAACTAGATCCAATTATCAATTAATGTGTTCAAGGCATCCTCCTTCCTTGGACCCTGGTGAAAGGTCCTAAAAGGTTAGAGCTAACACGACGATTTGCTCTAGCTCCAACTATTCAATGCACAAGCCACTTACACAAGCTAGCAATGCAACCTAGTCTAAGTTGGTGTGCTCTTAAAGACTAATTAAAGAGCCACACTAACACCCAATCAATACAATCGATTAACTAGCTCTCAACGACTAATCCTAAACTAAAGAGCTAGTGTAACTAGGAATTGAATGCAAGATGGGATGTGCTTGTTATACCTTCGAGTAGTGTAGATGATGTCAATCACCAATAGATGAATGCCTAGACAATCAATCACTCAATGGTGATTAGCTCAATAAATCTAATGAACACCAAGAAAGCCAAAATTGGAGATAAATATTTATCCTGAGGTTCATGTGCTTGCTAGCACGCTAGTCCCCGTTATGTCGACCTTCACTTGTCGATTCAGTGGATAATTGACATAAGCAAGCCAAGCCCTACAAAAGGATGCCACAAGAACCTAACAAGCAAGCTAACTCAATGACATGAGCAATCCAGTAAGGCTACTTTCCGGCTCTTCACCGAGGAAGGTGCAAACCCCTCACAATCCACCGAGACCGGCCATGAACTTTCACCAACTTGTGCCACGCCTCCTCCGCTGCTCCAAGCCATCTAGGTGACAAAAATCACCAAGAGTAATAAGAGAATCCTCAATGAAACACAATCACCAAGTGCCTCTAGTTAGATGAACTAACTAACGCAATGCACTCGGATCACTCCTAATCTCACCAAGGATGAGAATCAACGGTCTAGATGAGTGGGAGACGTTTGCCTTGGGCACACAAGAGAATATATATCATCAAAATGTGTGCGAGAGAGCCCAAGACAGTCAAACGACTATTTATAAGCAATACTAAAAACATAACCATTGCCCCTGTCTGTGCACGCACCAAACGAACAGACCGAACACACAGTGTTGGGTCACTCTCGACCGACCACACATCACTCAGCGTTCGAAGATGCCCGTTAGATAACAATGGTTCATTTCTTCTCGCAGTTTAACGTTGCACCAGACACGTTGCTGTTTCACCGGACGCACCTAGGGGCAGCGTTTGATCATTGGCCAGAGTGCACTAGAGAGTCTAGATTCTTATAGGGTGCGTCCGGTCAAACCTCACTGGGAAAACTACACAACGATGGAACGCGCCATGAACACTATTCACGTGTTAGGTCGGTGCGCCCGTTGAGGCACCAAAGAGGTTCGAAAGAGCTCTAACACTAACTAGACATGTCCAATCAATGTTGATCAGATGCCTGAATGACACTTGTTTGGTTTTGGCAATTGATGAAACCTACCTACTAACCTAAGTGCTAAGTGTGTGTAGCAAAAGAGGTTAGTGGAGGACAATGGTGCTCAAGTGAAGATCAAGTGAAGGAAGAAAGAAAAGGACTTAAAGAAGGAAAGCAAGAGGCTAAGGTATAAACCCAATAGGGTTTTTCTTTTGGTGATCAAGACTCCAAGTAGGAGTGATCACATTTAGGGATAGATAGCCAACTATCAAGGGGAGAACTAAGTGTTTGGATTCCTTTCAAGTGCTCTAGGTTCCATTTCATTGCATTGATCAAACCCAACCTAGATGAATCTTTGAAAACCCTTGAAAAATATTTGCAAAATGCTAACACACTGTGCACAAGTGTTGAAGTTCTTGAGTGTTAGCACATAGAAGCAAGGGGTGAGAAACTAACTTAAAAAGAGAAGAAAACTAAGCGTCGGACGCTGGGGTTGTAAGGCGTCAGACCATTGATTGTCAGGGTCCGATGATCCCCAGGCTATGTTTCTAACTGTGAAAGCGTTGGACAGTGTTCGTTAGTCCGACGGCGAGCGTCGGACTTCGTCCGAGCATTTCAGGAGCTCTCGGTGTAGTTTTGCGCAGCGTCAGACTCCCGAGTTCGTTAGTTCGACGCACCGTTGAGAGAGCATCCGACGGTGGCGTGGTCTACTGACTGGTGTGAGAGTCGGACAGTACAACGGTGTCAGTGAGCAGGACGTCGGACCATTGGTCCGCGGTCCGACGCCATGGCGTGGCGAGTTCACGTTCTGGCGTTGCGCGTGGCGAACTGAGTTCAAGGCGTCGAACGGAGTAGCTTATTCTGATGATGTGCCTCAGACAGAGTCCGACGGTGCTTGAACCTCTCTGCACAGTTTCTGTAAGCGTCGGACAGTTGGTGTCTTTGGTCCGACGAGGCGTGCGTCCGACGGTTGAGTAAGCGCGCGTACAGTTAGCCGTTGAGATCATTCGGCAGAAGTTTAACGCTAGTGACACGTGGCAGTAATCCGTGCGTCGGACGGTGACCATTAGTCCGATGCCCTGCGTTCGACAGTTACGTCCGACGCCCCGAAAATCGTGTTAACAGCTGTTTCAGTGGGAGTAACGGCTAGGAATGCACTTAGGGGTATTTATACTCCTTCTGTGGTGACTTGGTGACTCTCTTACACATTTGGATCATTGACATACTCTTTGGTTGTATTCTAGCCTTCCACTCTCTCACTTGCTCGTCCTTTGATCATTCTTTGTGAGATTGAGTGAACCTCAAGTGCATCACTGCTTGTGATTTGCATTTTAGAGCACTTGAGAGCAAGCCATTGCTGAGTTCTTATTCTCTTGGGATATTGCCGTGTCCCTAGACGGGGTATGGAGAAGTCGGGTGATTGTGCTTGCTCACACCCGTGATTGTGAGGGGTTCGTGCCTACCCCGAGTGGAGAGCTCAAAGGTAACTCTAGTGGATTGCTCGTGTCATTGAGCTACTTCTTCTGTGGTAGGTCCTTGTGGCACCTTGTGTAGGCTTGGTGTGTGATACCGATTAGCCACCGGACCACCGATTGAAGTTGACACAACGGGGACGTAGCGTACCGGCAAGCACGTGAACCCCGGGGATAAATTTTGGTGTTCATATTGGTTTCCTCACCTTCGAGTGAGTGATTGTGATTATCCCGATGATTGGCTTCATCTCAAGGCAAAGGTATAATCTCCAAAGTTCTCTTTTCTATCTTGTGTAAAGTAGTTAGCTTCTAGCTTGTTAGACTTGTGTAGTTGCTTTGCTCTAGCTAGTTTTGTTTTGAGTGGTTTAGTGCTTAGTTTTACTAGTCTTGTGTAGGTGGCTTGCTTAGTGTAGTGGTTGCCTTAGCATTACTTTTATAGCCTTTTGTGGTACTAATCACTTGTTCTAGTACTTTGTAGAAATTTTAATTTAGGCTATTCACCCCCCTCTAGCCAACTCAGACCTTTCAACGCCCCATTGTCCGGTCACGTTTTGATCGTTGAGAAGTAGCTAGGGTTATCTACCAGACGCATCCGACGCAATATCCGTTCAAAGTTTCAGCCCTTTCCCTAACTCTTCCCACCGCCCATGCTCATGTGTGCCAACACATATATGTTTCACTCACTTGTGCATGTGTGTTAGCATTTTTCAAAGCTTTTTTAAGGGCTAGATGTTATCATTGGATCCTAATGCATATGCAAGAGTTAGAACATTTAGTGGCACTTTGATAACTGCATTTCACATGAGAATTACTCCCCTCTTCATAGTACGACTATCTATCTTAAATGCGATCACACTTTCTATAGTATCTTGATCATTGAAACCAAAAGAGGTCCTATGGATTTATACCTTTGCCTTGAGCTTTATTGCTTTGCACCTTTTCTTTCTAAATGATGAGCACTTGATCAACATATGATTATGGACTTACACCATCTTCATGGATGCCTTCATTGCTTCTTACTTGGAGTGTACCAATCCTATCTTGATCCTTCCTCTCATCCGTTCCCCACTCTTTCCCCTTGCTCTGCTTTACCCTGCTGGTGGCGGACGATGGGCAACTTCTCTCGTGTTGTCTCCTTCACCTCAAACCTCGCCCGTGCATAAATCTATAGTGCTCTGCTTCTCTGCTACATCCGGATATAAGGTAACAACACTAAATTCCAACTTTCTTTGTAGTCAATCATATATTCTGTGTAGCAAATAAGATCTTTCTCACCTAACAATAATATTTTTTATGATTTGCAGATAGAAATACATCTTCGCATTTTGGAGTTTGAGGCCTTTTATCTCTGAGGATTGTACCTGGTGAACCTTATTATCCTCAGTATTGGTGCACCGAATTAGCCCATTGTGAATAAAGTGGCTGAGATGGATGAAAGTGTACCGATGGAGATTGACAACAATTCTGTGTAGGTCAACCAGGATCTGTAGGATCTTATGCAAATTCACAATGATCCCATGGAGGTCGACTAGGATCTAGTACGTAGAAAATGACTGATTATCCATCTGATGATGTACATGTGAAGCCCTTTTTCCTTTTGCTTGGTGTCAGCCTAATTAATATCTGCATTTCAGTTGTTGACATTCTTGTTAGCTTTATAGTTTTGGCCTACTAATTTAGTATTCTAATGTATGGGCCCCATGTTGTATTGCTTTCAATCAGAGTACTTGCGTTATGATTTCAATGTAAATCTTTGTTCGTCTTACTATTTCCATCGAACTCAAGTTGGATTCCATTCAATTTGAGTACGGGAATTGTGCTTTTTTGGTTTTGTAACTGCAGAGTTTGGCTTTCATTGTACATGCCAAACTTTGAGTCTACGCGCCTTATTTTTCATCATCATATCATCCTGCGGTCTCAGGGCAGTAATAGGACACATCCAGTAGTGATGGTAGTGTGTCATCACAGCCGTTTAGTTAAAAATTTTCCAATCCCGCATTTGAACCCTCTCGCATGGAACTGATAAAATTTCAATTCTGGTGGCGGTGTAAAAATTATGCAGAGGCCAAACAACCCCACTGCTCTCCACCCTTCCCCCATCCAACACACATACTAGTACATTTCTTTGTCCTCATTGCTGTTGTTCCGCATCGGCGCTCCTCATCAGTAACGCTCATCGGCGCTCCTCTGTTGACTCAGCGTGCCCGCACGGATCCACTGATGACTTAGTTGCTATTGTAACTGGCGTTAACACTCATGCTCAGTGCCGCCCGATCCAAAGGCAAGTGTAATAAGGCCTTACTTCTATAATTCCATCGCGGCCCCTTCTCCTCAAAACTCATATCCTTACTAATATTTATTGATGCAATTCCACGACAGGGTGGTGTCCTTACTCTTCCAGATCAAAGGGGGCCTGAGCAAGAAGAACACAATGGATAGCCTCACAGATGATGTGCTTGCTGACATCTTCCGCCGCTTCTCGACCTAGTCCTTGCGCTGCTGCAAGCATGTAGTTTTGGAAGCGCGTTCATCTCTAATTCCTATCATCGTAAGAAACTTCCCCAGACTGTCACCGACTTCTTCTATGGTAACTGGTGGACTAGCAAGAGCCACTTCACCAGCATCACCGATGAACGGCCCTCCTTGTCCTTCTTGCCTTTCACCCTTGACAAAATCCTGATGTTAGATTGCTGTAGCATCCTCGTCCTCTATTGGTGTTGTGGGTCAAATGGATTGTGTCACTATGCAATCGAACAACAGTTGAGAAGAATGTTATGGTAGCGTCCATTGCTATTGTAAAAACTACTCTCGTTTTTGAACAAGATTTGAGGATGTAATGATACTATATATGTATGCTTTATGGTCAATAAGCTATTAAGTGCCCATCTAAATTAAGTATCCTTCAATGTTTTTTTATCCTTTGGTGGTGCAAACGTCCTCATAGATGGACAAAGGGCTGGCCCGGCCCGGCACGGCCCGGGCACGGGCCAGGCACGGCCAGCAGGGGCTCGGGCCGGCGCGGCACGCGGGCCTACCGTGTCGTGCCTCTGTCGTGCCCGTGCCTCGTCATCGGCCCAAGCACGGCCTGCTGGGCCATTTATCAGGCCGGGCTGGCCCGAGAAGCATGCCTCTTAGGGAGGCCGGGCCAGCCCGAAGCACGGGGAAGGGGAAGGAGAGGTGACGCGAATCGGGCGAGGAAGCGTCGCGAGCTGCCGCACGAGGGTCACATCGCAAGGGGAAGGC
The DNA here is from genome assembly GCA_038502445.1 of Eremochloa ophiuroides. Taxonomy (NCBI): domain Eukaryota; kingdom Viridiplantae; phylum Streptophyta; class Magnoliopsida; order Poales; family Poaceae; genus Eremochloa; species Eremochloa ophiuroides. Next base: position 36,428,519 of record JAHLJS010000009.1, read on the forward strand.
AGGAAGCCGCACGAGATGATGCCGGCAACGAGGAAGGGGGCGCGTGTGGCGTGCCCCCAGTGAAGAAGCCGGTGGGGGCGGGCGGAGCTCGGACAGTGAAGAAGCTGGTGGGGACGGGCAGAGCTCGGACACGCTCGCAAGTTTTGGAGCGCGACCAGGAAGGGATGCCGAACTCTCGGGGCGTTGGGCGTCAACGGCGAGATCGACTAGCAGACTAGAAGGTATCCTAGGAAGGATGGAAGGAAACAAGGCATGGGGAAGAAGGCGAGGGACGGGACGGGACGGGAGGAGGGGACTCGCACTCGCGAGTCACGAATCGTGCGCGAGCAGAGGCCGAGCGGCGGCGGCGGGGAGGAACTGAGGGAAAAGGACTAGGGTTTGTATGATATATATATATATATATTGGGCCAGGGGGCATCGGGCCGCCACCATGCTTGGGCAAAATGCCGGTGCCGGGCCGTGCTAGCCCGAGGGCCGGGGGTCAGCCCAAGCATGGCACGTGGCCTCGTGCCGGGCTGGCCCGAGCACGGTACCTTCCGGGCCGGGCCATGCTCGTGTCGGGCCAAAATCTCGTGCCGTGGGCCGGGCCGCCGGGCCTCGGGCTGCATGGCCAACTATAAACATCCTACACCGTCGCTATACATATGAAGTGTAACACCACCGAGTCATTTACCAATGCAACATCGACTAAAGAATCATCAACGATGGATCACGTTGTAATGCAACTGTGGCCTGACCTTTTGGCCCGACGATTCATACGCTCAACGATGGTGCCGTTTACCTTGGCACCCGACACAACCGTCTCGACCGCCGAAGCGACGGTGGACTTGCACCGAAGATAGTAAAGTTGTAGTACAAGGTGATGGTCACTACACAGGAAGTTTATGTGCCAAAACAGTCGTGATTGTAGCCTAAACACAGGTGGATCACTGACCAATATGGCAGTGTTGATGTTCTCCACAAATGTTTTTTGGCCGCTTGTGAAGGCTTCGGCTATCACCAACGAGTGCTTCCTATCAAAACCGAAATAAGGCTGTGATAGAAGTTGCTAGCCAATTATGACCATCTCAGTTGTAGTAGTGTGTCAACATGGAAAGTAGATAATTTAGAAGGATATACTAAAATAACCATTGGATATCTTTTTTATAATAGAAAATGCTGGTAATATAGATGCTAATTAATATATTATAATTTACACTATTTTAAACATGGTGGTGGTGGTATTTTAATTAGTTTTAGGTTTACTTTATGTTTAGATGATGGGATGCTCTGGGTTATTTTTAGTAATGACAAAGATGGCCAATTTATATGCATATTTAGGACTAATTAAATTATATCTAATAATCATAAGACAAAGATCATGAGGTTACTTTGAGTAATTTCTCATATAATATCACAGGGAAGCTGGGAAATCATGATGCTTCGGCTGCTACATGACTTGTGGATTGTGGTGGTGGAACTTCTAGATGACGTGGCTTACGAAATCATAGAAAAATAGGTTAGTGGGTTTCTCCTATTTAGGTATAGTAGATTGGGGTTTGTTTTTGTTCTTGTGTGAATTTTTAGATTTATCTTTCTTTTTTTCTTGCTCGTCAGCTCGTGAGAATTATTACCAAAGACTAGTAGGATAAGCTACGAGATTACAACATATGGTAAATATATCAGCGGGACCTACTTTTCAACTTGCTTAATAAGTTATAAGATTGATACAATAATCGTCACAGCAGCTGGCCAGTAATGCTTGGTAAATAAAGATGGTTGCACAGCCATCCAAACTTTTTAATTTACAAAATACCAGTGTTTTTCATGATCAATAATGCAGCTGACGCATGCTAAAGCGCCAAAATAGTGTCAAGTGGGCGACTGGGGTTTACGATAATTTTGTTTTGTTTCACCAGCTCGTCATGTTGGCTTGGCAGTTGTCCATTGGGGGCATCCAAAGGGCAGGTGATAGCCAGATTCTAGTTCTAGAGGCCGTTAACCCTTTGATATGCGATAGATCTGGTCACTCAGGAAACAGAAGTCACTAAGGCCAGAAAGCTTAAGGCAATGTTCGTCACTGCATTGCCACATCGTTTGAGACTAACCAGGGAGGAATAGACTATAGAGAATATATTCGAGGACACTCATGAATTATTTGAGGATAGATCTGGTCACTCAGGAACAGAAGTCACTATAAGGCCAGAAAGCTTAAGGCCAATGTTCGTCACTGACTCACTGCCCACATCGTTTGAGACTAACCAGGGAGGAGTAGACTATAGAGAATATATTCGAGGACACTTGAATTATTTGAGGACAAGAACAAAGAATCATATCTCTGCCGCATGTGAATTCAGCTCGATCTGTACCTTTATCATGTCTAAAGCAAACACATGTAATGTGGATACATAGATTTTATTTATTTATTTCTAGCCATCATGCATGCATGCAGACTCGTCAACGATCAATGATGAGATGCATAACCCCGGCCAGCTTTTGCAGGTCTGCCCCTCCGTCCTCCGAAGGCATGTGGCCGTGGATGGATCGACTATTATTACGCAAGCACCATGGCACCATAAGGCCTCATGGGGTTTTACAACTGCAAATCTCAATACAATGAGAGCGTGATCTTGGAGTAGACAAATCTGTTCGTGGACACAGGACTGCAAGTACGATTGATAGAATGGGGATCTGGTAGAAGCAGCTGGACTGAAAAAAATGGTGAACGAAAGGGGGTTTAAATTTGCGCCCGTGTGATGCTCTTACCTGCTGGGAAAGCTCTAGCACTCAATGTCACGTGGGGCTGCAACTAAGGTACCTTTGGTTCGTATAATGGTAATGCAAATGGAAATGAAATGGGATCACAGCAGATACCTTGCCGTAACAGCGATACCTTGCTTTGTTTGGTTAGCCTCCGTAACGCGAGAGGGAGGAGGCGCCCGAGAAGGGAGGCAGCGTGCGGCGGCAGCGTAATCCGAAAAGTCTCGGTGAGGGGCGGTATTAGCGATGAATAGGACGCTATCTGATTACGTGCTACTTGATAACGGACTGAGGCCAACCAAACAGCTGTATTGACATCAGGTCCCTTCAGTAATCCGATTACGTTATACATTTAGCTCAACCAAACCCCATCTAAGAGGGAAGCAGCCAGAGAGCTCTCGGTCCTCTCGGTTTTCGGTCAGCCCTTCGCCGTCGAGTGTAACGCCTCGTCTCACGGCTTCGGCACCATCCTCATTCAGGACAAACACCCTGTTCCGTTCTTCAGTCGCCCCGTCTCGCCCTAGCGCCGCTCTTTGGCCACATATATGTTGTGAATAACGACGAATAACGATGAAGTAAACAAAATCAATCATAGCGGAAAACAAGATTTAATGTAGAAAATCCCTCCAATGCGAAGGGTAAAAACCACAGGCGCTAGCCAGCAAACACTCCTTAGTATTATTAAGAGTCAGGTTATAACGTCGTATGGCGACTTATAAGTAATTCTCAAGGTGAAACCCTAATCAGGGTATATGTACCGTACCACGGGGGGCAAGCCCCCCCCCCCCCCCCCCCCAAGCGTCCTCGGAGTCGCACCACAATGGGCTTTCGTTTCCGGCCCAAGCCTTCGGCTTTCGACGGGCCTCAGTTTCGCTTCGTCATATGTCGGCCAATATAACATGCAACTGAATTTGGAACATATTCAACAAACTCCACCTAGTGACAAATTTCTCTTGTAGTATAAATCAATACCTTCATCCTAAACATAACAAATAAAAATACTTCTGGCGCAAAATGGCCTCTTGGGCTAAATAATTAAACCAACTAAGCTTGAACAAAGCTCAAACTTAGCAATAGGAACTGGCTTAGTCATCATGTCAGCAGGATTATCATGAATACTGATCTTGCATATCTGTAGCTTACCTTCTTTGATCACATCACGAACAAAATGGTACTTAATATGAATATGTTTAGTCCTCTCATGGAACATATGATCTTTAGTAAGGTAAATGGGAATTTGACTGTCACAGTATAAAGTAATGCAAGAATTAACTCCACACGGCTCAGCATACAATCCTTTCAACCAAATTAATTCTTTGCACTCTTCAAAAACAGCCATGTATTCTGTTTCAATAGTTGACAAAACAATAACAGACTGCAATGTATCCCTCCAACTCACAACACAACTGCCACCAGTGAACACATAGCCAGTAAGTGACCTTCGCTTGTCCATATCAACAGCATAATCTAAATCCACATAACAAATAAGTCCCCTTTCAGTTTTGCCAAACTTCATATAGGAATCTGTTGTGCCTCTGAGGTACCTAAAAATCCACTGAACTTCGCTCCGGCCCAAGCCTTCGGCTTTCGATGGGCTTTCGCTTCGCTTCGTCAGAAGTCGGCCAATATAAAGTGCAACTGAATTTGGAACATATGCAACAATATATGAGCATGAATTGATCGGCCTTGTCCATGCCATCCACCACTAGAGGTCTTACTTATGGTGTCGTCACTTCCTGCTGAAAACTGATCACTATAATTTTAAATTTTTGCTCGACCAGTGACCTGTGACCATACCACAGAATCACTGGGTCCACAGAATCACTGGGTGGGCAAGCTATTGGGCTTCGACTTTACAGTCGAATACAAGCTGACAGATACGAATACCGTTGCTAATGCCCTCTTCAGATGTGATGTTGACATGGGCTCTCTCCTGGTGCTCTTCGGGCTCCAATTTGATTTCATTGTGCCCCTCCAGCAAGCACAAGCCTCAAACCTGGCTTTGGTGGTGCTCTAGGAGGAGATCGTGGCAGCCTAGCGACCGCACCATGGTCCATCATCTGCCACCTCTACATCGGCCCCACGTCGCCTCTGCTCGCCGAGCTGATCTCCGCCGTCCACAACGACGACCACGAGGGCATACATCACACCGTGCACTGACTTCGTCGAGATTTCCATTCCCCCAACTTGTGCACGTCCAAGTCTACATCTAGAGCTACACTATGTGTCGGCATTTCAAGTCAGAGCACCTCCATCTGGCGGGTCTCCTCATGTTGCTCCCGGTACCCATATCAGTTGTGGGCGTACATCGTTCTCGACTTCATTGAAGCTCTCCCTTGTGTCGGGGGGCAATCTATGATCTAACGATCATCGATTACTTCAGGAAGTATTGTTACTTCATTCTATTGGCTCACCCATACACCAAGGAATCGGTGGCACAGATGTTCGTCGCGAAAGTGGTCCATCTTCATGGCATGGCCTAGTCCATGGTCTCTAATTGGCACCCCGTCTTCACATCCTCCTTTTGGAGGGAGCTCATGTGCCTCATGGGTGTCTAGCTTCACATGACAACAATATTCCATCCTTAGTCTGATGACCAGATGGAGGCAACCCATCCTGTCATCGTCATGTACCTCTAGTGCTTCATGGTGGATCACCCTCGCCAATGGCTTCAATGGCTGCCTTGAGAAGAGTACATCTACAACATTGCTTGCTAGACGTCCCCACATGAGGCATTGTTACGAGTGGTCCCCACATGGTGAACCGGGGAAACTCAAGTGGTTTCGGCGGATAAGAACATGGTGAACAAAGACGAGTTCCTGACCGATATGCACTACTGCCTCGAGCAGGCGTAGGCGGTCCACAAGCAGCACTACGACAAATTTCACCGCGTAGTCTCCTACGCCTTCGGTGTCTGCATCTAGTTTCGCCTTCGTCACCGTGCCCCGGCCTCCCTTCCCGCCGTGATGAAAAGAAAGTTCAAGCCTCGCTTCTATGAACCGTACCACATAACCGAGTTGATCAATGATGTCGCCGTCTGCCTCGACTTGTCTGTCCGCGTCTGCTTCCATGACGTTTTCCACGTGGACCTCCTCAAGAAATTTGTCAATGTTTCCGAGACACTCCACCCCTACTAGTCATCCACCATGGCGCCGCTGCCAGAACCATAACGCATCGTCCGAGTTCGTCTCACCCGTGGCATCAGACAGGTCCTCATCCCGTGGAAGTGTGAACCGACATCCGGAGTGCGCGCTCACCACGCAATGCCCATCGCGAATGGGGCATTCACACGTTGTTAGCCAGGCGAAATCTAGGCTCATCAACAACTAAGCAATATTAATTATTCCCTTCCTCCTGCGAATAGGTCTGCGGTCCAGTAGTATGACTGTCCAGTGGGATGCTACCCATCAGAGTTCAAATCTTAGTTGTCGCACCTTTCTTGGATTTATTTCAGGATTTAAGACGTTGTACTTTCAGTGATAAGCGACGTTCCCGTCGACAACGAGACGCCTGTGGTTACTCGTCAATCTCGAGGTCCGCCGTAAAGCCTTGCCCCAACCAAAGCTAGCAGCTAGAGTAACCCAAGATCTGAAGGGTGCTGCTACAATCCTCTAACCAACTGGATTAGAGGCTCTTTTGCTGGTTACCACACAAAAAAGGTGAATTTACAGGGTATCAGGGAAGAGAAACAATCTTTTTTATTTGTGACCCGATTCGCCAGGCTGTCACCAACAATAAAGAACAGAAACTGTTTGGTCCTATGAATGAATGATATTATTCCGCGACACGAGATCACATTTTCAGGACAGAAAAGCGATAGAGCAGGCACCTCTTCATGGCGATGCAGAACCTGAAAGTAATTTTGGCACAAGATCATATGTGATAGTATCTCCAGGGTGCAACAGCTCAGCGGCACGCCCCCCACACCCGTCTCTCCTTTCATCTTATTTTTGCCTTTTGGTCGGGAGGACTCGGGAGCACTGGATTCCGGTTCCTCCGGAAACGCCCGGGTCAGATCACTAGATGCTCTGGGATCAGTTCCCATTGTTCCTTCAGTTCCCTGGACGGCTGAGGCTCCATTGGTTGTTGGCATGAAACGCTTTGGAGGTGGAGCCATCTCAAAACAAGGTACTGTATATACCAAGTCCAAAGCCTGACTCCTTGATGTGCAATGCAATGCATGTTCTGAACATAGCATGTGTTGTACCTTGCAGGTGCAGGGATACTGTGACGAAGATGATCAGATGGCGAGATGCTGAAATGGAATAACAATGTCATAGTATTTCACAGCGCACAGGCAATCGAGCCTAAGTTGCTCAGGCCGTCTTGATTGGCAGTGTGCATATTAATGTAATCAATTCTGTCAGCATGCGCACCAGCAGAATCGGCGTCTTGTTCTTCTGTATCGCACTGTACGCACTCTGTAAGCCGCACCTCGCGATCCGGCGATGGCGTCGCCGGATCAGTGCCTACAAATCATCCATCTGGTGCTCGGTCTCTGTGGGAGCAGATTGTCAACAACCGGTCACGCCAACTCCATTAGCAACGACACGTACCGGTTAGCTGATACAATATGAGAGAGCGAGAGAGGGAGTTGGGGAGAGGAAGCAAGATTGTCTCTGGTTGGCAGATGCTCTGTGGCAGCGTTAGTTTGGTCTTCGGATATTTTGCCGTCGAGACAGGAACCGTTATGATGGATACTTTGCCGCTATATCGTTTCGGGCTCCCCACTGATGGATGCTTTGCCATAGATGTTTGTGGATGCTGGGTTTAGTTTCTGCGTGGACATCCGTTGTGTCGATGTCTTCTTTTTCTCAAGCTTACTTGTGGGTTTGGTGTCATAGTTGAGGGTCCTCTCCCCTGCTTTTTTTTGTTGGTCTTGTTGTTATGTGAGTTTAGTGGCTCATTTATTGAAACTTCTACTTCTTCTTAATTAAATGTGTGTCGATTAGGCACGGTCGCAAAAAAAAAAAAAAAAAACAAGGATGAAATTCTCTAAAGTTCTAGAAGTACAGCAGGTGGAAACTTAGGTTGAGGATGAAGATAGAGTTCTTGTTCTCTGAAAAGTCTCGCTCCTGGGCCTTGTCCGAGACAGCATATACTGCCCGGTCCATAGAGCCCATGGCCATGTCCTGACACAAGATGCAAACCTGAACATGTGAGAGTGAAGTTGTTTGACCCGTATTCCGTGTTAGAACGAAAAGTATCCCCTCAAATGTTCAGTGCAGTTGTGAAGACAGCAGAATACTCAGTGCCAGCCTTCAGACACCACGTTTGCAACGTCGTCATACACCATGAATTGCACATTAGCACTGATGAATCAGTAGACGAATGATGGTAATCATTTGAAATGACCTCGTGCAAAATAAGACATTTCTCCAATGTTTCCATTCTCCATCATCTGTTAGACAAAGAACAGCTCCAGAATGTCGGCATGGTCAGTTTCAGAACGGATATCTGATATGTCGTCTCACACTTCCAACTCCAGGGCAACTCCTCTCGGTGTATTGCCCAGCAGCTCGTCTGAGAGTTGCAACTTAGAATCAGTGCTGAGAAAACCCCCAGATTACGAGCTACTACCTACGAATCTAACAGAAATAAAGAAAAACTTCAACAACAAAATGGGGAGAGAGAGAGAGAGAGAGAAGGAGGTTCATGCCACGAGCACATCGACCAATAACTGGTTGATTTTATGTGGAAGTCTTGAAGATAACGATATAGTACGCACCAACCGGCCAATCGCCGAAATTTCTGTTGTAACTGATACTTGCTATTTTTGTCAAAGTGCCAGCATACCACTATCGACCTGAACACAGTGTACTATTGGTGAACTCGTGAGTAATGTACTATAGTTCACCTGTTCATAGCCTGTCAAAACTGAGCAGGGAAACTGAGAGCATCGCTGATCCTCCTATATGTTTATCCATCATTGGCACATAGATCGCCGGACTGCCCTACACAGTTTTGTGTTGTACTACGTACATGATCATCGTTCTTTATCGTACTTTTGAAGGCATCTCTGCCCTTGGAGTCACAACCTCTGAACCTGAACACATCAACTGCAAGACACGACTAAAGCCTTTGCTTATGTAGTAGCTACTGAAGATATGGTTTGTAGCTGTTGTTCTTGCCAGTCCATTATGCTATTTCTTCACCCAAATGACAAGTCCATGTTTAAGAGAACCAAACATGAACCTTCTTCAGCCTTATCTTGGCTAAATTCAAACCAAATCGGCAGCAGGCTAGTTGGCACTTGCTTCTGTTTTTTTTTTTAATAGAAAGGGACCGGATTTCGTTAAATTAAAACTCCTTTTACAACTGAGACCTCAATATAAAATAAAATTACATTGAAGCACACCACTAGGTCCCGAAACTTCATCTTCCTCGCATCCAGCTGCGTACACCTCTTCAGGAAGCTCTATCGCGACCATGAAAGTACACTAGATCTGGATTCGAGAAACACAGTCCCAACCAACAGAAGATTCCACAAATATGGAGACCGCAAAAGAGGCGCAGTATGCTCAACCACTGTAGAGAGTAAAGGGCGCCAAGAGTACATCGGCCATGTCTTCTGAACGCTGAACCGAATATAAGATCCGACATCGCTAGCATCACCACCAGCAACCGAAAGGGCAAATCGGCTGCCGCCGATGGCATCACCGACGGCCGGAAAGATAATCTCGCAGAAGGGAAAAAATAGATCCAATCCCTCCTCGAGAAGGACTATGCCAACATACTCCCTCTGTCCCATAAAGAGTATCATTTTAGACTTGTCAGAAACTCCGTTTGACCGTCCGTCTTATTCAAAAATTTTATATAAAATACAAAATTAATAAATAACTATTAAAGTATCTCTAATGATATAACAAATCATAAAAAAATAAATGATATTTATACAAAATTTTCAAATAAGACGAATGGTCAAACGTAATGTCTGAAAAGTCTAAAACGACAATCTTTCTGGGACGGAGGGAGTACCTCGATCTCAGAACCATGCCATCACCGAAGACGACGACACATCCACCAATGATCCGGTATGAAGCAGGAATCCGAATTGAAAACATCAAAACAACCAACTAACTCCAATTATTATGATGGAATGGGAAACAACATAGAGAAAAAACCTAATAAAATAGTAGATCTGCTAAAATGATGGACCCCCGTTCTTCCTCACCACCGGTAAGGAGGCCGGAGGCGAGGGGAACAGGCGCCAGGTGGCGGCAGCGGCAGCGGCAGCGGCAGCGGCTGAGTCGCCATTGAGGCGCGAGGGCTGAAGCGGTAGGCGCGAGGGCTTGGCTTTTTCGGGCTGGAGCGGTACACATGCTTCTGTTGAGCAGCCACCAAGACTGAAGGAAACACAGGACCAGCACCGAACCCATAGCTGATACAAACAATGCGCAGTATGATACAGTAGGACCTGCATGCTGTTTAAAGCAAGATAGGGCTAATAATGGCATGTTCAGCTACGGATCTTGACATGCCAACCGTCTCCTGCCAGCTAAGGCTGACCGCACCGCACCCGTCTCGATAGCGAGCGCTAAAAGAAGGAGTCCCACTTGGTAGGCGTGGTACATGTGCGAGGAGCCACAGCACGTGGATCTCTATCCTCTACGCTACGCTCCCTCCACCTCCCCTTCCTTGCCGGTGACGCAGCCTGAGCGGCGCGGCCCTTCCGGCGCGGCATGCGGAGCGAGCGGCCCTCCACGGCGCGCTTCACCGAGCGGAGGCGGGACGCGACGGCCTCCCGGCACGGCGCGGGCGCGGTCCTCCTCCTCCTTCCTGTGGTCGCCGGCGACGCGACCTGAGCACGGCCCGGCAGTCCCCGGCGCAGCCCTCCCCGGCGCTGGCAAGCTGAGCACTGCGGCCTTTCCCGAGCGGAGGCGGGGCGCGGCGGCCTCCTCGCCGGCGGCGCGACCGGAGCGCGCGCGGCTGCGCGGCCCAAGCATGCCGTGATCTGCCTCGGCTGCGCGGGTCTCCGGCGGGCTGAGGGTCTCCGGTGGTGCGGGAGCCTCGGCGGCGTGGGTCTCTAGCGGCGCGGGTCCGGCACCGGCACCGGCGGCGTGAGCTCCCAGTGGCACGACGACGATGCGAGCTCCTCCCTCCCTTCTTCCCGCATGCGCGCAGGCACGACGACGACGACGGCCGACGGCGTGGGGCCCACGGCTGGAGAGGATAGCGTTCCTCTCCGGCGTCTCTACATGTGGCGTATGCCTGTAGCAGCCTGTAGGTTAGCGGCGTGGATACCGTGCCGCGGTGCAGCGCGCGCGAACGCTATCGTGGCGTTCCGTAGCGTTTAGAGGGCTACGGTGCGGACAGCCTAACTTCTGTCCTTGTACATACCAACAGGATCACCCAACAAATTTACAGTGATTCGGTGCCGCATCGCAATAGCTTGGTTGCACTGTTCTCCTTCAGCTAACGGCACATGCTTACCATCATTCAGATTCAGAACGCACTGTCGAGTACTATGAGTGAGGATCCTGTTGGAACCCAACCTTTCTTTTTAGGCTGTCTCCAACAATAGTATGCAAAAGTGAGACCCATAATATCTATATAGGTGGTCTACAATTTAAGGGTCCGTGACCCATAAACGCATCTCTCCAATAGCACTGGCCGACGCAATCCCTTCCCTTCCTCAGTTCCTCGTCTGGACGCAGCAGTGGGCCCCTCTCTCCCACTCCTACGGACGCCGACGACGAGGGGCTCGGCCACGCGCCCGCGGGGCTCACCCGCGTGACGGCGGGGCGCGCCGTGGCGGCGAGACGGCGGCGCGGGCCGCGGTCGCGAGCTCGCTCCCGTGGCGGCGGGCCGGGGCTCGCCGGCGCCTGCGCGCTCACCCTTGTGGCAGCGGGCCCAGGCTTGCCGGCGCCCGCGCGCTCGACCTCGTGGCGGCGGGCAGGGGGTCGGCGACGAGACGGCGGCGCGGAGGGCGGCCGCGGGCTCGCCGGCAGGGCCTGGCTCAGCGGCGGTTTGACAGCGGCAGCAGGGTCCACCACAACCGGCACAGGTTTGAGTCCTCCCTCCTCCGCGACGTATTTCTGGGTCTCTTCTCAGAGGGTGCCCAAAATGGGTCCTCTGTTTGGGTCACCTGTTGGAGGACATTTTGGGTAGACAAATACACTATGAAAGATGCATTTTAGTTATAGGTAGAGGAACCGGCGGGGAGAAGAGGAAGAAGAGGGGCGGGCGCGGCGATGGAGGCCGGGACGCTGACGAGGACGCGGAGGCAGGCGAGGACGTAAAGGAGGACGCGGAGCCAGGCGAGCTGGTTGTGGCGACCGCGGCAGCGCGGCCGCAGCGACGGGGCGGCAGCGGGGAATAGGAGGCTCCTGTTCCTAGGGGCCTGAGACTTCTAAAATGGGAGCCTCAGTTAGGAGGTCCACTGGAGTTGATTTTTTTTTTCTAAAACTCCTAAAATTTGAGATGGGGGTCTGTTTAGGGTTTGGGCTGGAGTTGCTCTTAGCGCAGAATGGCGGCAGGAGAGGGCAGCTGCGGGAGGCGAGGAATGAGAAGGCGGCCGTGCGGATCACCTAAAAAACGGCAGCTCATTCTTTAACATTTTCCCTTATTTTATATGGGCTCAATTAAATGTTAATCGTTTGATTTTTCTTTTTTTGAAAAGCGAGGTGTGAGGTCGTAAAGGCAGATGGAGTATTGACTATTGAGTTTCTAAGTTGCTTGAAATGAGATATGAAAGAAACAGCTGAACAAGAAGTATACAAATGTAGGTTTGTTTGTGAGAGTGCTCAAGAGTGAAGACCCGAGGGCAGATGCAGAGATAGGAGCACATGGCAAGATGTTTTTTATTTATTTTTTGAAGCTATGGCCATACCCACGCCGAATCGCCAATGAGATGATGATCCACCTGATACTCTAGCCCAAGTATAGATAGAATATGCGCTGAGCTTGCGTTCAGCCCAGCCCAGGTATGGCTGGTGCCATCCCCATCCATAACGAGGTCCATCAGCCAGTGCAGGCTAGCGGATTCTAGTCCAACAAGCAGTCTAATACAATGAAATGGAGCTCTCCTGTGTTTTTTTTTTAAAAAAAAGAATGCACTGTCGCGCTGAGGAAGGCTGTATTCGGTGAAGCTGAAGTGCTGTAGATAAGCGCTGAAGTGCTGTAGAAGTGCTGAAATCTTGTGAGAGGAAAATACTGCTGAAGTGCTGAAAAATAAGCGCTTATAAGCGCTTATACCCTCAACCGAACGCAGCCGAAGTGAGGGTTGAGGCTGAGGAGCTTTGAAACATTTACACGTGGGGAAGGGATGGATCCATTGCATGCTCCGTCAGACTACTGCAGAAGCATCACATGAGCAGACAACTTTTACTGACAGAGCAGACATTCAGGTGAGATGAACCGAACCCAAGAATCCTGTGTAGAGTTTTAGTGCTAAGTTCGTGTGATTGCTACGTTTCACCATCCAACAAATCTGCATCTCAATCCACTAATCCTGTTTTCTAGTCATCCTTGTTTTTACTTCCTCTATTCCAAATTGTAAAGCATTCTAATAATTTTAAAGAGTCAAAATATTTCAAGTTTGACTAAAATTATAGAAATAAACATAAAGATTTATAACATCAAATAAGTGTATTATAAAAATATATTTGGTGAAAAATATAATGATACTTAGTTTATATTATATATATTACTATCTCATTATATAAACTTGATTAAACTTGAGATGGTTTGACTTTTAAGATTTTTGGAATGACTCACACACTTTGGGATTAGGGGAGTAGCAAATAATCGATGCAATTGGAAGATCTCCACAATGGAATGGTAAAAGACTAACCCGCAGATCCACCAAGATCATTCACAGCTAGCTCCTGCAAGAAGCCTGGATTTACTGAAATGGTAATCACATAGGTGAACTCCATATCACCATCACACATACTCTACCAATTAATCGGGCGCGTTCCATTTCAGTGGAGGCAGCGAGCGGGGATGCCTAGTACAAGCAGGGGAATTTCTTCTGATGGGAAGGGAGAGGAGGAGGCCATTCCAGGGAGACTCGATCCATCCATCCCAACAAAAAGAGGAGGGGAGAAAAGCGAAAGGAAATGGGAATTTTCGCCATTGGCATGAAGATTAAGGGAGGAACAAATAAGCTCCCTTTCTTTGTGTCACATAGCAGAGGGGGCATGTTTTCCTTTTTTTTTTACGCTTCTCTCTTCTCTTTACTGCTGCTGGGCCGGTGTTTCTTGTTCTTGGCTGAGAGAGACGGGCGCCGCGCCGTCACTGCGCCGCGACGCTGCGGGAGGAGGACGTGGCCGCGGCCGGCGGCGGCGCGGCGGAGGTGGCCGCCGGGGACGGGGAGGGAGGCGACGCGGGGTGCCCGTGGCCGTGGGAGCTGCTGCGGTGGAGGCGGCACTTGAAGGAGCCCGCGTGCGTGGCCGGCGCGCACACGCACTTGTTGGCCGTGGCGCCGTGGCTGTGGGTGGACGAGGCGGACGACAAGCTCCTCCGCATCGTCTTGGGCGACGCCGCCGCGCCGGTCGGCGTCGTGTGGTGGTGGTGGTGGTGGTGGTGGCCGTGGCCGTAGAAGGACCTGCCCTCCTCAGCCACGGTGTCGACGTAGTTGGACGCCATCAGCCCCCCTGTTTCTCTGTTCACTTTCCTGTCCCTGGATAACCAGTTAACCACCATTAGGATTTCCTGATACAACGATCGGGATCGCTGAAGAAAGTGATTTTACGCGGAGGTTCCAAGCCAAATACACAAGTTTTGATGATTTGAGCTAGTTATTCTTCTTCTTAAATTCCACAAGCAGCACACACACGCTTCAATGAATGAATAAAAAAATCTTTAAAAAAAAGAGGAACGGATCCAGAAAAGCACTACTCCTACAGCAGTGTGTTTCACTTCTCCTAGGTAGGAGTATAACGGTAGGAGGAGGAAAGCTTCCTAGGAGCTTACCAGACGAGAGAAACTGGCTGCTGCTGGCAGGAAAGAAAACAGAGGAGGAGGAAGGCGAGGTGCCGAGAGCGGCAAACTGCGCGCACCACGGCGAGCGCTCCTGGCTTTTATACTGGGGACTGGGGTTGGCGCTGCCCGCGGGTAGGATCGGGCGCTGCCCAGGATTCCTCCCCGACCCCGCGCCACTGGCCTCCTGGACCCACCAACCATCTACTACTATTAGTAGCCCACTGGTTTTCGAAACAAATCCCGCATGCTAAGCAAGGCGCCAGCGGATTAACGAGTCGTACCTGCGGTCAGATGAAATGAAACGCCATTATTCGTGGAATCCGACGACGCCGACGGCCTGCCCGACGCCCAGGCTCGCTCGCAGTCGCAGCCAGAGCCAGCCAAGCCTGCGGGGCCGCGATTGTTACTGGCAAAGCGGTCATTTCGGCAGGTTTCGATTAGAAAATGGGGGCGGTTTCTTTGAGGTGGCGGGAAACGATGGGCTGGGTGTGTGTGGCTGTGGAGCTTGGCAGGTTGCGCAGCTGGCTGGACGCCTGCACCAACCCGGTGTGGTGTGGATGGCGTCGGTTGCGAGCAAACGCCAACGGGTTATGGCTGACTCCGGCGGCCTCGGGTTCGGAGGCGGGAGGCCGGGAACGGAACAAATCTCACGCGATCACGCGCGGACGATTCTAGAATGAATCTGCTGCCCTATCCAAATAATTTTTTATATGATATGGATTAAGAACAATCTTGTATCCCAATCTATGGGCAGCGAGCGGAGACCGGAGAGCCCACGGTAGCGGACGGCGCTGGTCCAGACTCGCGAACGCCGTGCCGTCCCCATCTCGTCAGCTGCACGTCGTCGGCTTTCAATTTCGAAGCGCGGCGGTGCGCGCGCCTTCGCGTCCCTAGCCACGTCACCAGAGATTCCTTCTACCCACCTCCTCCAGCTCGCCGCGACGTGGCCGTGGCGTAGTGGCGACGCACGCGGGGCAGCGGGTGAGGGCCACAGCGACAGCCGCACGGCGCTGAGACTATCCGCAGTCACTCCTGCCCGAATAGCTAGCTACTACTAGGGTGTGTTTGTAGCGGACTGCGGACGGAAGGGTAGTCCGAGCTATAATCCACTGTGTTTGGTGTATTGGAGTTAATTTTGAAGTCTGGAGATTTAAAGCACCTTGGTTTGGTCGCATTAAAACGAAATTTCCCTTCGTTTTTTCGCAGCTCGACTCCATCGACCGCTTGCTACGCTGAATGCCTTAGATACAATTATCTCTGCCGTCAGTGTTTTACCGCAACTTTGACTTCTCCCCAACTCATCTTCATCCATGGCCATGGCGAAGGGCGGCTCAGTGGTCTGGACCTTGGAACCGGCTCCTCTAACTTTGCCCAGCTCTACGTCCGGGGACGTAGAACAGCAGATGCCGTCCATTGCTGATCTAGCGGCAGGTGGTAAGCAGCGCGCAGGAACACACTAAGTTATTTTTTCTCCTCTCACAAGAAGAATGAGTTGATATGAAGCTAAAAAAAAATAGCTTCTCCTAGCTCTCATCTTTATTTCTCTCACACAACCATGCATAAAGTTATTAATGAAGCTGTTTTGCCAAACATCATCTCTAAAATAGTTTAGCTTTATCTAAAAAGTTGTTTATGAAACTATTTTCTAAAAAAAATAACTTTACTAGTGAAACTGAGCTATGCTTAATATTTCATGCACGTATCTAAACATTTGAATGGTTGTAAAATTTTTACTGTGTAAACTAAACGGAGCCAATTTTGTTTTTTTCTCCATCTATTGTGCGTGTCCGTGCTAGTAGGTCACATCACGTACAGACATTGGTCATGCCTGCATTGGTCGATTCGATCTGTCCTGTGGTTCCTGCGCTCTACTTACCACTTGCCGCTAGATCAGCAATGGACGACATCCGCTGTTCTACGTCCCCGGACGTAGAGCTGGGCAAAGTTAGAGGAGCCGGTTCCCTGGACCTTACCGGCGGCGGAGGAGTCCCGATTGCAAGGCTTCCCTCCGGATATCGGGCACGTCATGTGTGGCGCTGGCCAGCCTTTGCATGGCTGTCACGCTACAGTGACGGGAGAGCGTCAACCTATGACGAGCTGTGACGATGGATTTGGCCATCACACCGGTGGCGAGCTTTTGTACACGGAAGAGCAGTGGCACCCACAGAATTAACAGCAACCAAACACCAGCCGCGGGAGTATAGTGGCCGCCGTAGCCTGTGGCATGGTAAGGTGGGCATGGAACCAAACACCTGCCTTGCTCGCCGTGGCTGCCACAGATGTGGTGTGGCGCACTGCGGCGGAAACCAAACAGCCCGATCGTCCGTCTCACGGCGGCGCAGGCGTACGATGACACGTAGTGGCATCCCCCCCCCCCCCCCTCTCGATCTTGCGGCGTTGTCGCGTGGCACCAAGGACGGGTAGGACGGTGAGAAGAGGGAGCCTGCGGCGAGTATGGAGACGCGCTCGTGCGGAGCAGCATGAGTGCGGATCTTTCTGGCGAGGCAAGCAAACATGGTATGATAAAAAACGAGTTCGGTTCTTCAGAAACGTGTGACCAAACATGAACCCATGTATTATTCGGACCTGGCTCTAGCAAAGTCATTGGCCAAATCAGTCGGCCAGGCCAGCCACAAGCGTACAGACCGGCGCGGCGTGGGCCGGGGGACAGCGAGGCCTGTAACCTGTGAAGCCGGCGGACGGGGTAGCCGTTAACGACACGTCCGGTCTTGGAAACCTTCAGCCATCGCTGCGCGATGCATGGGTGCCTGTCTCTGTGGGAGTGCCGTGGAGGATTCGATTCGGTTGGGCGACTTCGTCCGCGCCGCGCCAACGTACATGCGGCAGAGTTCCGCATGGAGAAACGCACGCGAGCTCGCTTACGGAGTCACGGACTCACGGGGACATCGCGGGCGGGTCGAGGAGAATGGCTGTGTTCGGTGAAGCTGAAGTGCTGTAGATAAGCGCTGAAGTGCTGTAGAAGTGCTGAAATCTTGTGAGAGAAAAATACTGCTGAAGTGCTGAAAAATAAGCGCTTATAAGCGCTTATACCCTCAACCGAACGCAGCCAATGTGGTTTTCGGAACTCTCTTCTTCCTCCCGTCCTCCGTTGCGTGGCGTTCACGTGTAGTGAGACTCGTCCATTCGTGGTCGCATATGCTCGACTAGTCGACCTATCTCAGGATCAAGGATCATCAAAGACGGAAAAAATAAAATAAAACGCAGTGCAAATAATACCACGCACCACGAAAATTTCTGCATCCGAAAAGACAAAACACTACATACGGACCATGCTGCGCCAGTTCGTGGCTGCGTGCATGCACCATCAGGCATCGCGTGGATGCACCGCGCCACATCGGCCGCACGTCGGATCGTGACGATTCCTTTCTCTAGCTTCTTTTTATATGGGGAAAGGGAAATAAGATAACTTCTCAGAACTGAAAGCCACTAGGCATGCACTAGCGACCCTTCCCTTCCGACCACCGAGCAGTGTCCACTCGTTTTGGTCCAAAGGCAACCAGAGAACAAGGTGTCAACACCTTAACCCCACCACGACCAAACCCTATCTCCTCCGCACCAGCCAGCCTGCATTATTAGATCCTCCTCCTCCGGCCCGCTTCATCATCCTCCACAGCTAGCTAAAAAGTCATCACAAAAAGGTAAAAAGATGAGGCCCGGTACATTCCGGTCAAAACACGATCGTCCATATATGCTCACTTGCTGACCCATGCATGTCGACATGTTGCAGAGTGTGGGCATCTCTGCTCTGAATCTCGGCTGAATTAAGCTACTGCACTCCCTCTCTTGCAAGCAACGGCGTTGATTCCGATCCGCTTCTCATCAGGTTAAAAGAAAACGATTCAACTAATTAATCGCTTTCTCTGATGTATCCTATCGTGACAACTGCCACCACCTTCTCATATAGATATTCGCAGAGGCGTGTTGAATCTCTGCTGGTTCGTTGTTCTGATGGCGATTTGTTACAAGAGGTTTCTTTGTGTAATCATCAGAATCGTCATCAGTTCACGCGTTTTATTAGGATACTAATATCAGGCTAGCACAGTACCAGCGATCGTCAGCTTCGCACAAGTGTCCACGACGCCGACTAAAATACTGCACGTCTGAACCGATGGAAGGAATTTGAAAAGAGACGTGAACATCTTGAGGGAATAGTCTGACCAGTGCAGGGTTGCATGGTACTATAGCCTTATCATGATCAGGACTTTTCCTTGGGAAAGGCATCGATCTTGGCAGGGAATGAATGAAAGCAGCGGGTGACCATGGGATCGGATCGATCAAATCTCTTGCGCTGTTGTTGAAAAAAAAAAAAACTCTTGCGCTGTTGTGGGCATTGTGGGCATCAGCATGCAAAAGGTCAGCTAGCAAGAGCTTTGGAAGAGTATTTCCACGCGGGAATACTAGATGCAGTAGCTTATTAGAAAGATAATCTCGCAGCGCTGCAAAAGAGTCTGTAGCCCTAGTGATTATAAGAGTCTTGATATTAGTTGGGGCCCTGATTCGACTAATAGAAGTAAATTTTCTAAGATTTATCGGTGTTGTATTTTTCATAATAGACAATATTTTTATCGACAGGCACTCGTGGTATCATTCTAAATGCATAGTATGCATAGTATGCAGACCAAAGATAATAAAATAAACATAGGCCAAACCTGTTGACAGGTAGAGGCGGTGTAGAGCTACGATCGACACCAGATTGTCTCCAAGTGCTAATTGTTTGACATGAACACATGTGTATCCAAGTAAGGTCTAAACACACTTGCAACACAAAGCATAGGCTATGGACATGCGAGTACTATCATCATGCTCCAGTTCACTACACTAGTACAGAGATGGTTTCTCTTGGCAAAAGGCCTTTTTTTTATCGGGTTGTTACCCGTATTTCATTAAGAAGAAGGACCACAAGAAAGACCGGAACACGAATACAAGGATTCACAAATAATCTAAAGATTACCGGTGAGATCCTAAACACACAGGCAAATAGCAAGAATACACAAGGGGAGGGAGAACCTCCAACCCTAAACACCAACTGACTATGCCTAACAAAATGATACATCCTTGCAAAGATCACCACCAAAGGGTGGATGAGGCTGTGGTGGTAAAGCATCCACCAGGAATAGCTCAACATCCACCGGTAGAGACCTTTTTTTCATTGGCAGTTTCCAAAAGCTAACGTCAATAGAGAACAAACGGTGGCCCCAAGGCAAGAACCGCAAGTGTAAATCATACATCAATTCGTATGAAACAAAATAATTATTACAATATCAAATTCTCAACATCAAGTTAATGCGGCGCAGAGTAATCTTTGGCTCATAGACAAAGTTGGCGCACACCCATGTGTTCTCTTCATCGGACTTAGTGACCTTGCACATATCACCACAAAAACACATAGGCACTAGAACATCACTAGGCAGAGGCAAGAAATCGAAGGCATTTCCGGTCAACGGGCCTTTCCTACAATTGAGACAGTTAATTTCGTTCTAAGAACCGCATGAACATTTAACCATAACCCTATGGTTTCGAGAAAATAATGAAATATACAGAGGTTACCTTGGTTTACTAGCTCTACCACACCTAGGCATCCTATGGTGAGATAATACAAAAACTGGTAATTGTTACAAAAGCCCTAAGCGAATTTGTTACTATGGTTAAAAAACATAGAATACAAACCAAATCGATGAAACAAAAGGAGAAAGGGTGAGAGGATACCTTGATCTCAAAGATCAGTGGATCAAATCCAAATTTTTAAGGCCCAATGTTAAGATTGATCAGGTTGGGTGAAGTGGGGAGAGGAGAAAAATGAGAGGGAAGAAGAACAAATGAACAAAGATATGGGCAGGAAGGCGGGGCATGCCTTTTGAAGCCGAGCTCGGCACCACATCGGCATCCCGGATACCTACCTTGGCAACAAAAAAAATTGGCGCCAAAGTTAGAGTCTATTTCTTAAAAACTTACCATTAGGGTCGTACATGTGAAAAACATTTTTTTTTACAAAAGCTAAATTATAAAAAAGATAGAAGGGCCATGCCCGGCACCAGGTGGTCCTGAAGACACATGCAATGCATAGGAAGTGCCACCACTGGTCACACGGATGCTCTCGTCATGCTCCAATTCATTACACGTTGATGAAGAATTTTGTGCAGTTGGATGCCAGAAATATTTCGGTTTCTGAAGTGAATACGCAGAATTTTGACCAAATATAACCTACTAAAATGGTAGAATTCTCTTAGGCCCCGTTTGGATTCTTAGAATTAAATTCATTTTAATAATCATAATTTACATATTTATTAATTAATTTAATATGGTTGTATATAGATTATATTGGATATTATTGTTAGCTATACGAAAGAGATACTTATGTGTTGTATTTTTTCATCATGTGAGAGCGAGTCGATGAGGGTGTTATAAATTGCAAAGTAGAAATATAGCATAGTAATCTATATAATCAAATTTCATCTCTCTTCCTATGAATTTGAGAAAGGCTAATATGTTAACTTTAAAAAATGGTGGAATGTCAAATTCCAAGTGAAATAGATTTCAATTCCTCCTAGGATCCAAACGGCCCCCTAGTGTTTTAAGTAGGAATAAAACACTACAACTAGTTATATACATAGGAATATTATTAGGAGACATTTAGTAGGGAAAATTTCTATTAAATTTTGAATATCAAAACACCAGGCGAATTCCATCTCACTAGAAAAAGTTTAAAATAATTATGGTTGTGATAAAGAGATTTCCGTGAGCGTGGAATATCTCTAGAAACATTTCTCTCGAATAGATGTTTTGTGATGATTGTAGTTTATTTATTTCAACGAGACTCGATCAATAACGAAATGATTTCACTAATTCTTGCCACATGGTTTCGTTTCAGCAGAGTATCGTTTCTAGAAGAAACTGAATCACTACCAAATGCTAGAGCATGCATCTGTCTTTTGAGAAGGAAAAGAACCTCTTTATCTTCTCGTATAGTATCGTTGGGCCTCACGCACGGGGAAGACACAGCGCGCCATGGAGTGGCACTCCAAGGCCTCTAGTGGGCTAGAATGAGTAAAGTCGAATAAGGCCTATAAGATTTCTCTAATTATGCGCCCCAAGTCAGCTATTTTAGCAAACTATTAAAATGGCCGTGCATGGGTCAACCAGATGCTGCCATGCCCGTTTTCTTTCGGAATTTCTTCTCTTCTCGCACAAGCTCACAAAAGGACCTTTGGTCATACTTCGATTATGCCATTTCATATATAAGTTCCATTCCCATAAGATTATAATATTCTTTTATTTTGTAGTACTCAAAGACGTCATCGTAACCTTTAGTTTTAGAACCAACATACCAATGCAAAATTTAGCCATCCCCAGAAAATTCGGCCCTCATTTAGAATGTATTTGGGATTGTTCCACGAATTCTCCTTCATAACCTCTACCGTAGATGAGCTTAGAAAAACTAGTTTATCTCACCCCTTTATGTGCTCCTACAATTCTAGTTTTTTCTTTCAAAACAGAGTGCGGAGAGCTAAAGCTGTTTGATAAAAAAATGATGAGTGGAGCTGTCCTGAGCACCTCCTTAATATTGGAGGCTCTTTTTATATATAGAATAGCTAGACAAATTCTGCCTGACCCTCCGATCCTAATGCTAGGAACTGTTGAGATTAATTAGGATTATTAATTAGTGATCAATATGTGCTAATTACGTCACTAGTCTGGGCAACCGTTTAGGCCCCTTCGGTACCAACAGGCATCGTTTCGCTTTGAGTCACTGACAAAGGAAACTGCCTCATATATATATATATATATACATGTCACTGTTCATTGGAATAATACACGGTCATTTTTCGACCAAACACAGTTTCTCTTTTACACATTATCAGCAACTTTCGCTCTGCCTCGCTGACGCCAAGAAGGCCGAAAGGAAGGAGTAGGAGTTGGCCGGGAAACTCGCCGGAACTTCGCCGGAGTCGCTGCTTACCAGCCAAAGGTAGAAGATGTCGACCCCTGCCCCTTCCATGAATGCTATGGTTGACACCATCACCTACGCCGTTGAAGCCCCCATCGTCCGCGACAGCAACCACCCTGGAGGCGTTCGTCGCTTCACCCTCCAGTGCGCCGTACGCAGGGCTCTCCGGGACATCCACGACCACCGCACTCCCACTCGCCGTAGAAACGGCGGGCGTGCTGGTGGCGGATGTCCGACGTCACCACGCCTGGAGGCTCACCTGCCGCCACGCCCGGTGCCTCGTCCGTCGAGGCTCCAGTATGCCTCCAGCGTCTGCCCGCGTCACGGTCCGGCGATGTTCGCCCGCCGTGTTGAAGCAGCACTGGAGTCCTCACCAATGCCGTCGTCCCGGCCAAAGCCGACTGCGTCACTGCTGCCTTCACTGCCACCGGTGTCGTGGGCCCTGCTTGCACAGCCTTGGAACGGAGGCGGTGGCTCCATGGCCATGCGCCGCGCCGCACCTCCGCTTCCCGACTCTAGCGCTGGCAAGGGGGTTTGGCCGCCGGGCTTCGTCTACGACCTTGACGTCGTCCTCCCGCCTCTGCCTCCTCCGGCTCGCCACCTCTCCTACGCCGACGTCGTTGCCGCCCGCGGCCACGGCCAGCGTCAGAGCACCATTGGAGCCACAGGGATCACCTCCTCCTCGGTTGAGGGGGAGGCGGTTCGCCACTCCTAAGTGCCTTGGGAAGAGCCGGTGGGGATGGATCCGCCGTTCCTGGCAGGCTGCGACGGCCCTCGTGGCCGGAGCTCGCCGGGGATGAGCGGGGTCTGCCCCACCGGCCGGCCTCCATGGCCGAAGCTTGAGCCTCGGCTCGGGCCAGCCATGAGAGGGAAAGGGGGAGGAGGACGAGCACAACACTGGCAAGGATTGGCATCTACGGCGATGGCAGAGGACAGAAGACGGCGGCGACGGCTAGAGGCTGGGGGCAGTTAGGGTTTCAACCCTAGCCGTCACCCCTATATAGGCCACAGCGGCGCCTGTGGGCTGGGCCGCGGCAGCGCCTGGCCGGCTGGGCCTCGAGCCTGCCTGGCTGGCTGGCCCGCGCGCCTGGCCTGCCGGCTTGGGCCGCCCACCAGGCCGGCTGCCCCCTGGGCTTCTTTTCTTTTTCGTTTTAGTGTCCTGTTCAGATTTTTCTTTATTATTTCTATCAGCAATAGTATAGTTAATTAGCATATGCTTTGCTAGTTTAAATTTCTACAAGAAAATTAGTTTGTTGTATAAATTGTTATTGATTTGTACTACTGTATGTTGTCATTGTATATATAAATTGTGGTTTGTTTATATGATTATGCAATGACTTGTGTTTTTTTTATCATATTATTAATATATGCGGTGCACCAAATCCCCCCTTGCACCATATATATATATAACATTTGTGACTTTGATAAATTATTTTGGGTTATGTTAGTGCACCCAAACTCCCTATTTTTGCACTAACATATTGGTTACATTTGTAAATTTTATTATAGAATTGCGTATGTTGGTGCCCCAAACCATAATTTTTGCACCACATACAAGTTAAAATTTGCTAGCAAACTTAGTTGCAATTTAACTATGTCATTTATAGAATTAGAAATTTAAAATTACTATAGAATTTGAGTTGCAATATACATATCTTGTTTATTTTGGATAAATAACACAAGGTAATAGAGACTATGGCATTGGCTGCGTTTAATTCCCTGTGAATTATCCTGCCTAGAGACCGTGCCATAGCAGTGATTAAATCACCTATTACTGAGAGGTATACATCTCATTTCTATGAAATTTGATGATTACCTACACTGTGTTTTTTTTACCAAAAATAAAAGTTTTGAATTGCTATATTCATCATATTATTTTAATATTACACAAGATAGTAGAGTCCTAAGCAAATGTTGCATTTAATTCACTTGTGAATTATCTTGCCCTGAGACCGTGTTAAGTGTTGACGGTGGATATACCCTAAAATTTCACATTCAAACACCGTCAACAGGCTTGGATTCAAGGGAAGATAAACATATCATGAGTATATTTTATCAATAACTAGTTCCACATGTACTCTTAAGCTTGTGATTGCAGAAAACACTAAAACATGCAAAAGTGACCAGCTACGGGCTAACTATATGGTTCGGCCGAACCATGTTATGTTGTCCCCGGACACCACCTTTCAACACAGTGCATACAACATCAAATAGGAGAGATCAGAGCCAAGGGTGGGCCCACCCATGGGTCGGCCGAACTACCCATGGGGCCCACCTGGCTCTGGCGACGTGGCAGAATCCGTGTGACACTCCAACCAAGTTATTTCATCCATCGGATCAACTTGTGCTTTTATTCAACGGTGGAGATCAAAGGCACACGGATTGAGGCATGAAACGAAGCAATCAAGACAGAACCGACACATAGGAAGAGTCTATGACTTGTGGGTTCCACACCTGGCCTGGCCCCACCCATCATAGGGGTCGGCCGAACCATGGGTTGTGGCCCCCAGCCACCTACACACTCAGTGACAAGTGGAGACTCCTTCTAGAAGACCATGGCTGGGCTAGTCATAGGGAGGTCGGCCGAACCACTCCTGGTGCCCAGCCAGGTCGGTTGGCCTCCACCGACTCCAAGCATGCTTCCCATGTGCTCAAATTGCCAAGACCGTCCATTTTGAGGCGGTTACAAGGCGGTGGATCCAAAGGTGGAGAGTTGAGGAGCACACGGATCGTTAACGTGGCATCCCTCCACTCTCCACTATAAATAGAGGCTACCCACTCCTCTTCAAGACATACCACACACCATACAACATAAGCTAGAGTGAAGTTCTACTCTTTAGTAGTAGTAGTTTAGTGTGGAAGTTAGAGTCGAGTCGAGCTACGCTCGGAGTCTCCGGAGTCGTCTACTGGAGAGTCTGGTATAGCTCGTGTACCTTTCCTTCTGTAAGACTTTATCTTTATCAATATATATTATCTTTACTTTACTTCACTAAATTCTTACTTAGTCTGTACTATTCTTTATAGTATTGTTGTATCTTGTCTTATTTCATAGTTGTTTTATACTTGATAATGATCTTGTCCCAACTCAACGTGTGTTAGTTCATCGCCTGTCATAGGGTGTTCTAGTTGTTGGTACGCAGTTAGAATAGTGAGACTTAGTGTAAGCGTGGTGCTTAGACTAGATCTTGCCTTTGATTACCGCTTGTCGCACGAATTGTTTGTGGGTGCTAGCAAGTGGTGACAGCTCTGTCTAGTCTTAGTATCCCTCCATGTATTTTAGGCAAGTTCTTAAAAGGTAGGTTCCCTATAAGAGTGTAGGCGCTTCGGGTAGAGGTTTTGTCCTCTATTGTCTCGCACTACCCCCTGCACACCGGAAGTAAGGTACTATCTTAGTATAAATCATCTATTTGATAGGGTAAGTCACAAGAGTAAAGTAAGTGTCATAGAAGTCTTATACTCACTCATTGTCCTCTCACCTAGTTATACTCTACTAGTTATCTTTTAGTTATCTTAATACTTGTTGTGTGTTAGTGTCATTATCCTTTTCTCTTCCTATCGATTTACCCCCTACCACTAGCTGGTACTAAACTGGTATAGACTTAAGGATCTCTCTTTCTTTTTATTAATTATTCCTAACAACCGCTTTCCCTTGAGATAAAAATAAATAACGATACCTTACAATACTTCCGGGTGAAGTGCTACAGCGGTATATTCTGTGCGCTTGCGGAATTATCCAATAGACATAGGAAATACCCCAAGGCACTTCTGGCACCGTTATCAGAGATAGCCTAACACCCTGTCTCTGGTGGTTGCGCTAATAAGTGTCAACAAACATTTCTGGCACCGTTATCAGAGATAGCCTAACACCCTGTCTCTGGTGGTTGTGCTAAAAAGTGTCAACAAGCATTTCTGATGCCGTTGCCGGGGAAAGCATCAGTCTAGGAATATTAATAAAAAATTGAATCCGGTGTCTATTATCAATTTAGTTATCGATTAGTGTTAGGGGCTTACCCCTGTCTTTGTTTCTCGTTATCGTGAAGCTAGACAGTGCATGAACGGTTTCCAATTGCCGTCAAATTTCATTGAAGATCCTGAGCAATTGTTGAGGAGAACTAGACGCCGTCAAGTTCCACCTGAAAGGTTCATCTCAAACCTGAATCCGTTCGAGGAAAGAGGCTCCGCATTATCAATCAAGGAAGCTATGGCCCAAAAGACCATCTCTGAGTTCTCTGCGCCGTCCGCTGACAACATTGCCACCAGACCACAGCTTAACTTTGGAGATGCTACCTTTGGGCTCAAGCCTACACTCTTCAACATGGTGCAAGCTAATCCGTTCTGTGGAAAGCCACACGAAGACGCCAATGCCCATCTCCATCACTTTCTGGAGGTGTGTGGGACTTTCACCATCAAGAACATCTCGGCTGACGCCATCCGTCTTCGCCTGTTCCCATTCTCACTGCTTGGGAAGGCAAAGCAATGGTTCTATGCCAACAAGAGTGAAGTCACCACCTGGGAGAAGTGTGCCAACACCTTTCTCAAAAAGTTCTTCCCAATGGGCAAAACAAGCGCTCTCCGTAGCAAAATTTCAAGCTTCCAACAACAAGCGAACGAGACGATTCCTGAAGCATGGGAACGTCTCCAGTAGTACATTCGTGCCTGTCCTCGTCATGGGATTGAAGAATGGCTCCTAATCCAAAGTTTCTACCATGGGCTGACTGGATTAGCCCGTAGTCACCTTGATGCTGCAGCCGGAGGAGCATTGCTGCAACACAATGTCAAGGATGCTAAGGATCTCATTGATAAAATGGTTATGAACCAAGGATGGAATGAGAAACGCCTCTAGCCCAAGAAAATGGGTATGCACACCGTTCATGAGGTCGACATGCTCTCAGCAAAAATGCACCTCTTGATGAAAAAGATCGAGGAAAGTTCCAAGAAGGAACAAGAGGCCATTAGACCCACCGCCACCGCACGGGCAATCGAAGCCGATCCATGGTGCGAGGTATGTGGTGGAGAAGATCACTCGGGCAACAGCTATCCCGAGATGAAGGAGGAAGTAAGCTTCATCAACAACAGTAACAACACTGGGTATCGATCCCAGCAACAAGGAGGATGGAACTCGCGCCCCTTCTATCAAGGAAATCAAGGTAATGGTTACAGTAATAATTTCAATAATTCTTATGGTAATCAACCTTCTCTTAAATATCTTGTCTTAGGCCAATCTAAATTAATGATAGCATAAACAAGAAAATAATGGCTAATGATAAGATTCTTGAAAATCTTAGTGAGAAAATGGATAGGTTAAACACTGCTATGAAAAATCAATTGAGCTTCAATAAAATGCTAGAAACCCAATTACCTCAAATAGCATCAGCTGTCCCATCATTCGAACAAGATAAGATCCCAGGGAAACCTGAGGAACCAAATGAGGGTGTTAAGTTAATTTCCACGAGGTTTGGTAAGCCTCCGGTTAGGCAAAACCCGGGTTGTCTTCTTGATCCGCCATTTATGGCTAAGAAGAGTGACCCCGGCCATCCTACCATCACCTGTGAGATCGGGCCACACACCTTCAACAACGCCTTCTGCGACCTTGGATCTGGAGTGAACATCATGTCCAAGGTAATGTACGAGAACTTGCTAGGGGGACCCTTGTACCCTACTTTTGTCAAATTGCAGATGGCCGATCAATCAATCTGGTTCCCCGAGGGATTGGCAAGGGACATCCTTGTCAAAGTTCAAGATGAGTACATCCCCGCCGACTTTATCATTCTTGACATGGGGGCCGATGACGAAGTCCCTGTCATCCTGGGAAGGCCGTTCCTCAACACCGTGAATGCCATCATTTACGTGGGATCCGGCCAAGTCCACTTTCAACTCCCAGGTAAGAGAATTAAATGTCCTTTCAATGGTTATAAATCGATGCAACAGGCAAGGAAGAATCTGTGGAGAAACAAGCCACAATATGCACCCCGCCGAAAGAATCAACCGCCAAGGTCCAAAAAGGCCGAACTGGTAAGTAAGGATGAGGTGATAAACAAGGCCGACTCCGCTGAATCACAAGCATCAACCAAGAAGGAATGGCGGAAGAAAGAGGTGCGATCATCACGGTCTCCATCTCCGGGGCCGATCAAAGCACCCGAAGAATGAACCCGAACTGGAAAGGTCCTGCTCTACGGACCTAAAACATGGAGCCCTTGCTGGTAAGGTAAATCAGTATTTATCCCATATTTAATTCTTACATTTCAATTTTGAATTTTTTTCATTGCATTTCATGTTTAATTTCGGCAATAATTTATTTCGACAAAATAAAACAAGTAGATGAATAAAACTTGAAAAAGATTATCTCTGCTCACACCTAAGGTGGTGGGACCACCTAGGTGGGGTCGGTCGACCCCACCATGGGGCCCACCCACCTCTGGTGGTGTTGGCCTGGTGTCCTGATCATGCTCCTAAAATTTGAACACCAGCTCCTTTTGAATTTTAGTCGACCATTCTTTTGTCATGACCACTCTCATATGCTTCAAGGAGAATCCAACACCCACATCCATCCAAATTTTGGAAAGTGGACACTTTACCATGCATGAGTGCTCCCATGGTCCATGGGAATCACTTTAAACATGTCCCCACTTTTGACATATACCGTTTACCTTCACAAAACACTAGACAAGGGAATCTCTGAAAATTTCAAAACTTTTGGTCCACCACTAGTCTCTATTTTCCTGGGCACACTGTTTAAAGCTGAAAGGGGACAAACCCTGGTTCGGCTGAACCTTGTTTTGGCTCCTTTCAAGAAAGTGGAGTTTGAATTCAAATAGATTCCCTGTCCAAAGGTAAAAGCAACACTAAGCCTGCAATATTTGGTTCGGCCGACCCACTATTTGGGTCCTCTCTGCAGAGTTGCATTTGAATTCAAATAAATTCCCTGTCTAAAGGCAAAAGCAACTCTGATCTTGTCATAAAGGGTTCGGCCGACCCATCAATAAAGGCTTGTCGGAAAATTTGAATTTGAGATCACCTAGATTCCCTGTCCAAAGTTGAAAACAATAAAAATCTAGCTAAGGGGGGGTCGGCCGAACTGGCCACCAGCCCTTCTCCTCCTACAAATAACCTTCCAATGTGTGCTCAAATCCACACCCAAACCTGCTGATTTCTGCCGAGCACACAATCTCTCTTCTTCTCTCCATTTGAGCAAGATCTTTCTCAAATTTAGTTTATGTTTAGCCACTCAAACCAAAAATCCAAAAATATTGTAGTAGTAGAAGCTTGTCTCACTCTCATCTTTGCTCTCAAAATCTTGTTTGTGGAGGTAACCATACCCTGCAAGGACTACTAACAGTGGGATAGCTAACGCTAATCCCTGTTGTTGTAGTGTGTTCTTGTGTTAGCGCATTGTTGCAGGATGAAGAAGTTCTCCTCTGCACTCAAGAAGGCTAAAAGCGTCATAGGGAGTTCCTCCCGACGACCCCGCCATGATGAAGATGAAGGAAGAGAAACTCTACCAAGACGAAGCTTTGGAATGCCTTTCAAGAGGACGTTCGACCCCGAGAGCGGTCTCAAGCTAAATCAAGAAGAGTACCAAAGGTACACCTCCATCCGACATCGAGGGTATGAACATACCGGCATCATCGACCTTGTCCTCTTGGACAACACAGGTATGACCGCGGAATTCAATACTATTTTCAATACAATCGGTTGGGGAAGTTTTTGGGAAGTGCAAGAACTTGGAATAGAAAAGCTCACCATTGAATTTCTATGTTCTTTACAAGCCACTGAAAATAATGTCTACTTCCGCATGTTTAACCAAGACTATAATTTAACATGGGGAGTTTTTAGCATGGCACTTGGTTTTGATAATGACTGTCATCTAGATCTTGTTAATGCAACAAGAAGATTTGATAAAGCTGAATTTTGGAAAGCTATAACAGGATCTAATGATTGCTCTGACCCTAAAACCAATGAAATTCATAATCCTGCTTTGCGCTTGATCCGATATTGGATGGCTATAACTTTTCTTCCTGGCTCTAATGTGCAAGTTCTTTACAATGATGAATTAAGACTGCTCTATGCCATGTCAAATAAAATAAAAGTTTCACCTGCTAAGATGTTAGTGCACTTTTGGCTTGGTATTTTCCATAGAAGCGAGCCTATATTCTTTACTTCTTTTATCACGCGCATTGCTGAAATAATGGACTTGCTAGATGGAAAACATTATTTTTAATACATTGCCTCTTCTAGAGATATTGTAACCAAAGATTTCTTCATAAGCACTCAAGTCCTAAAAAGAGACGAAAATGGTGATATAAAAATGATTTATCCTGGCCATACAGCCGAAATCTCTCTCCCTTGTGAGAGACGTCGGTTGTATGCGCTACGCACGCTAACCATAAATTGGGACCGAGAGGCAAGAAGCCAAAATATTACAGGACCAAGAAGGGTGACAAGGAGCATGTCACAAGTCGCTCAATTTGAGCAAGGTGGCACATCACGAGCTGTAGGGAGATATGAAGAAGAAGACGATGAGGCAAGTTCCATGGACATTTCAAGGTCTACGGAACGGCCTCAACAGCACACTCCAAGAGTGCGCACTCCCCATCCGTCCACACGGGCGAGGGGTCGTCGAAGCCAAGGATCGGAAATAGACCAACTCATCAATGACATGGGCGCAATGCAAGTTGTGCAAGACGCAACTTTGAATATGGCACAACAAAATGCTCAACTATTGCAAGCTATCCAAGACGAAGAAGCACAACATTGGGCGGGATGGTTCCAATACTACCCGCCACCACAATGAGCAAAAGGACAAGGTTGGGGGAGATCCTCTCCCCAACCAAGGTAAGTATTCTATCCTAGCTAGTTACATTATTTTAATCTATTGCATATAAAAAAATGCATAAGATAAAATACCAAAAATATTTCTCTTATTCCCATATGTCTCATGAATATTTATCTTCCTCATGAAAATGATGAATAGTTGCTCTGTTAATGTTTTTTTAATGCCTAGTTTACAACTTAGTATTTCTTTGAGTATGGATTACTTGGCTCTTTTAAATCGTCATGAACCTGAAAATTTTATGGATGCTAAGTGATAGAACTAAGTCTAAGCTGTTGTGAGATATGATATAGTGAAACAAGAGCTACTATAATATTATTCTAAGCATGCATGATTACTGGATATTTATTTCTTAAACAAACAAAACCTTAGTGTTTCTCAATGGTGATAAATTCCTACCACAGCCATATATGTTACACATGTTTAAAACCTTCCACTCAAGCTACTTGCTTTGTATTGAGTGTTGTCAAGTCTTGTTGACCCTTATTGAGAGTCTTATCATGCTCCCAAGATCAAGATCACGCACACACCACATATATATGCTGCTTCTACACTGGAAGTACGCAACCACATGCCTTTCATTTCCACCAAATAAAATGCTCTATGTGTTAAAGTAATAGAAAATCTCTCTTAGTCATTATGGTAGTAGAGACAAAAGGGCTATGCAAAATGAAAATGAAAAGAAAGAAAGATGAACACAAGAAAGTCCATAGAAAAGAAAAGAAAAATTTGAGCAAGTCTAGGCTCACAAAGAAAGGAAAAAAATGATAGCCATGTTTCTAAAATTTGTTAGAGAGAGATACAATTCAAATAGAGGAGCATTATATTCCATCATCATCCACAAACTTGCACATCTTAATCTAAGGGCATGACACTTCTCTCTTTGGATCCAAGCTTTGACTCTACAACATATGCAAAGTAAGTATGCTATATTCTTTCATTCCTACCTTAAGCTCCACATAAGCCATTTTTAGAAGTAGGATGATAAAGAGAAGGCAACATTTACTTTATGCCTTGGTAAGGAATCATACACCATTCGAGCGACATGAGAGAACCATATGAGGAACATTAAGTTTTCTTTTGCAAAACATTGCTAAAACCTCCAGTATGAAACTTGCAAAGAATAAGAAAAGTAGTGCACAAGTTAAACTGTTCTATCTCTCAACCACCTAAGGCAAAGGGAAAGTCATTAGCCCCATAAAGGACTAAGGTAAAATGGGTGAATTTCTATAGCCAATTTTTCCATTCAAAAGAGAAGTATTTAGTTGTACACATGGTATTATTGAAATATGAACATAGTAGCAACTCCTGATCCACCAAGGCAAAGTTTAATTATTTGCTCGGGACGAACAAAAGTTAAGCTTGGGAGATCTTGTTGACGGTGGATATACCCTAAAATTCCACATTCAAATACCATCAACAGGCCTCGGATTCAAGGAAAGATAAACATATCATGAGCATATTTTATCAATAACTAGTTCCACATGTACTCTTAAGTTTGTGATTGCAGGAAACACCAAAACATGCAAAAGTGAGCAGCTAGGGGCTAACTACATGGTTCGGCCGAACCATGTCATGTTGCCCCAGGCCATCACCTTTCAACACATTGCATACAACATCAAATGGGAGAGATCAGAGCCAAGGGTGGGCCTACCCATGGGTGGGCCGAACTACCCATGGGGCCCACCTGACTCTGGCGATGTGGTAGGATCCGTGTGACACTCCAACCAAGTTATTTCATCCATCGGATCAACTTGTGCTTTCATTCAATGGTGGAGATCAAAGGCACACGGATTGAGGCATGAAACGAAGCAATCAAGATAGAACCAACACATAGGAAGAGTCTATGACTTGTGGGGACCGCACCTGGCCTGGCCCCACCCTATCATAGGGGTCGGCCGAACCATGGGTTGTGGCCCCCAGCGACCTACACACTCAGTGACAAGTGGGGACTCCTTCTAGAACACCCTGGCTAGGCCCACCAGTCATAGGGGGGTCGGTCGAACCACCCCTGGTGCCCAGCCAGGTCGGTTGGCCTCCACCGACTCCAAGCATGCTTCCCATGTGCTCAAATTGCCAAGACCGTCCATTTTGAGGCGGTTACAAGACGGTGGATCCAAGGGTGGAGAGTTGAAGAGCACACGGATCGCTGACGTGGCATCCCTCCACTCTCCACTATAAATCGAGGCTACCCACTCCTCTTCAAGACACACCATACACCATACAACACAAGCTAGACTGAAGTTCTACTCTTTAGTAGTAGTAGTCTAGTGTGGGAGTGAGAGTCGAGTCGAGCTACGCTCGGAGTCTCCGGAATCGTCTACTGGAAAGTCTGGTATAGCTCTTGTACCTTTCCTTCTGTAAGACTTTATCTTTATCAATATATATTATCTTTACTTTACTTCACTAAGTTCTTACTTAGTCTTTACTATTCTTTATAGTATTGTTGTATCTTGTCTTATTTCATAGTTGTTTTATACTTGATAATGATCTTGTCCCAACTCAACGTGTGTTAGTTCATCGCCTGTCATAGGGTGTTCTAGTTGTTGGTACGCAGCTAGAATAGTGAGACTTAGTGTAAGCGTGGTGCTTAGACTAGATCTTTCCTTTGATTACCGCTTGTCGCACGGATTGTTTGTGGGTGCTAGCAGGTGGTGACAGCCCTGTCTAGTCTTAGTATCCCTCCACGTGTTTTAGGCAAGTTCTTAAAAGGTAGGTTCCCATAAGAGTGTAGGCGCTTCGGGTAGAGGTTTTGTCCTCTATTGTCTCGCACTACCCCTGCACACCGGTAGTAAGGTACTATCTTAGTATAAATCATCTATTTGATAGGCTAAGTTACAAGAGTAAAGTAAGTGTCATAGGAGTCTTATACTCACTCATTGTCCTCTCACTTAGCTATACTCTACTAGTTATCTTTTAGTTATCTTAATACTTGTTGTGTGTTGATGTCATTACCCTTTTCTCTTCCTATCGATTTACCCCCTACCACTAGCTGGTACTAAGTTGGTATAGACTTAAGGACCTCTCTTTCTTTTTATTAATTATTCCTAGCAGCCGCTTTCCCTTAGGATAAAAATAAATAACGATACTTTGGAATACTCCAGGGTGAAGTGCTACAGCGGTATATTCTGTGCGCTTACGGAATTATCCAATAGACATAAGAAATACCCCAAGGCACTTCTGGCGCCGTTATCAGAGATAGGCTAACACCCTGTCTCTGGTGGTTGCGCTAAGAAGTGTCAACAAGCATTTCTGACGCCGTTATCAGAGATAGCCTAACACCTTGTCTCTGGTGGTTGCGCTAAGAAATATCAACACTTAGGCAGCAATAGAATTGCCTACTATAAAGATATACTCTTTGTCTTTGTCATAGAGACTATCTACTTTGTGTTTATTAAAATTTATGATCATTTGGTTGTATGGCCTACAACAATCCAAAAACTATGATAAGATATATAACTTAAAATATTGCACCTAGTTTTACAACATTATCATGTTGATTTTAGTTTACCATACGGTAAATTAATTAATTCATGGTTGTCCGTGTAGGATCATGGCTACTAAGAAGTTCGATGAACTCGCATTAGATGAACTCACATTAGTTACGAGATGGGGATGACTTTCTTGCGGCGGAACTGTGCTTCTGGTGTGTTTCTCTCTCGTATACCGAAGAGACAAGGGTCTCCCAATTATCTCCCACGCAGGAAGGGAAGTGAAGAGTCACCCATGACATTCAAGAGACGGGCATGTGAAAGGTTCAACTTTGAATTGGAACTCCCTCCCATGATTGTGAGTGCTAAAAAGTTAACACGCCACGCCACGCCCGCCTGCCTGCCTAACGACCTTTGAAATTCCAATCCAATACAAATAATAATACCCACAATTACATACCATAGAGTTTATTGATTTATTGAATATATAAATGGGCCTAGCCCATAATAAATCCAACAGATCGCACTTGCATCGCGTAGTCTTTTGGTTACAATTCAGGAGCCCCAATCTGGGGGTGTCCTGCAAGATAAGGAAAACTATACTGTTTTATCTTTACTACGGTTTTATGTTCATAAGGATCTTAAATTTGAATACCTTATGATTGAAAGTCCTCGTGAATTATGGGACGCTCTTAAAGAGCAATATAAACAGCAAAAAGAACTCATTTGGCCTGAGGCCAACCATAAATGGAATCACTTACGTCTCCAAGATTTTAAATCTGTGGCTGACTATAACCACAGACAAACATACCCACAGGCCATAGGGAACGTATTCATGTCAGTCTCACGACAAATTAGAAGCCCAATCATTTTATAGTTTTTGATCAGTTCGTAGTTGTATGGCCAATCCTAAATTTTGTTGGTCACCTTTTGGAATTCTTCGGCTAGAGATCAAACAAAAGACGTTCGACCTTTGTGTGTATATGGTGCATCAACTTTTTATTTACTTTATTTATTTCCACCTACACTCATGTATATCAATCATCCAGTTTATACACGCACGCACGCACGCACACTCAAGGCCACACACACGACAAGTACATACGCCACACACACACAAACATGTATAGTACTAGTGCTAGTCTACACAGCCTGCGGCGCCGTGCAGGGCAGGCAGGGACAACTTCACCCTTCTGCTGCTCAGCTAGGCATGCACGGTCACAACACAGCTTCACCCCACCCGTGCGCGCACGCGCTACACGAGGAGGCCCCTGGCGATGCGTCCGTCGGCGCCCTGGGGAAAGAAGCCACCGTGCTGGGCGGGGTTCCCGGTGCCGTAGACGATGGCGAGGATCTCCTCGGGCGTGCGGTCGTAGGCGAGCGAGAGGTGGTCGCCGGCGATGACGTTCCCCACGGTGAGCCCCTCGGCGCCCAGCTCGGGCGCCACCACCAGGCCCTCGTCCTTGACTCCCCTCCTCCCCAGCGCGTTCCGCAGGTCCGAGATGTGCGCCGTGATCTCCGCCACCCCGACGCCGTAGCTCGCCACCCTCGCCGTCCCCCGCTCATACAGCAGCGTCCTGATCACCGCGTCCTGCGCCGACTCCACCGCCAGCAGCCCCGCCAGCAGCTGCACGCACGAGTCACGCATGCACACGCACATGCCGTGCCATGCCATGGCAACTAGTTAGCTAGGTGATGACTGACGAGTAGAGTGTTCATGCGATCGATGCTGCAAGTGTTGATACCTTTCTGGCCTGAGGGGTGAGGAGCCTGGGATTGGCGCCGACGTAGCCGGTGAGGCCGACGTAGGGGATGATGTAGGAGGCGATGAGGAAGTTGAGGCTGTTCTCGTAGGGGTTGAAGGGCGGGTCCAGCGTGGCGTTGAGCGCCTGCTCCACGATCTTGCCGAAGTTGGCGGCGCTGATGTCC
The DNA here is from genome assembly GCA_038502445.1 of Eremochloa ophiuroides. Lineage (NCBI taxonomy): Eukaryota > Viridiplantae > Streptophyta > Magnoliopsida > Poales > Poaceae > Eremochloa > Eremochloa ophiuroides. The sequence goes on from JAHLJS010000009.1 coordinate 36,465,342, forward strand.
AGCAGCGGCCGAGGGAAGCCCCGCACCGCCTGCTTGATCGCCCTGAGGTGGCCGACCTCCTGGTAGCAGAACTGGCTGGCGACGTCGCGGATCATCGGGGAGAGGGACGCGGACTGGCCGCCGATGGACGGCGGCCCGCCGCCGGTGAGGTTCGCGTCGATGGCGTCGAGCCCGTAACCCAGAGCGGACCAGCAGAAGAACTCCGTCTCCAGGTACTCCAGGTTCAGCGGGAACTCCAGCAGGTCCACGTCCGACTGCGGCAGCAGCGACCCGGGCCCGCCGAAGAACCCGCGGTACGGCGGCCGCGCCCAATCCTTGTCCATGTCCTGCGCCTGCGCAAGCGCAAACAGGAAAACCACCGCCGTGGCGACCACTACGGCGACGGACGACGACGACGCCGGTGCACCCATTGCCGGCGGCCGGGCGACTAGCTAGCTAGTCGTAGCTTGATTTGCAACCGCGCACACTTCAGGATAACGAAGCGATTCCTCACTCAGCTGCACGTTTGACTTGTGCGTGTGTGCGGTTAATTGCTCCGGGGACGGGAAGGGATCGGTGCAAGCATTTATAGGCGGCGCGGGGCGTGAGCTAGCGTGAGGGCGGCGCCGCCGTGAGAGTGGCCGATGACGCCATGACGGGGACGGGTAGCCGTGGCGCGCCAAGGTCGTGGCGCGCGGAGGCGTACGTATAGTGTTGTTTAAACGCGACGGTCGGTTTGTTTTCTAGTTTGAGTTTCGAAGTGGTTGATTCACCAGCGATGCTCCTAGTGCGTATGAGACAAATTGGTGATATCTTTATGCGAGAGTTCACAGTTGATGGACATAAAAATGGTGGGTCGATTGGAAGCAAGATTGTCCTTGTACGGTGGCACGTGTGGATATATGCAAATGACGAGAACGGAGCAAGTTGGGCATGCGTCGTGCGCTCAAAAAGAAGGGTAGGAAGAGCGTAGAGAAACAAAGTATGATCTATTCCTATTTGCATGAAAAAAAAAACAGCATCCTCCAAATATATCTATACTTATAATATTAAAGAGACAAATTCTCTCTCTCTCTCTCTCTCTCTTATGGCCTCTCTCTAACTATCATATAATGGAGAGTTTCTCTCTGGTATAGATTTATTTTTTTTGGATAAGGGTAATTTATACCCGGCTTCATCTACCCATTAGTAGAATCAGGCCAAGTATTACAGAGTTCTGCCCGGAGGCTGAAGAAAATCAAAGCATCCACTGGACAAATGAACACAACTGAGAACGACAACATTTTTTTTACTAAGAAGGAATGATAAATCTACTGGAGAACCATCTTCTGGAAGCAAAGAAAGACGAGGCCGGCGTCTCTAGGTGTTGGCCAGCAAGAATCAGTTCATCTCGCAGATCGTCACGCCGCTGCAGCCTTGCCCACTGTCGGAGCCAGTGGGTTGCCCCGTAAAGTACGTGCAGAAAAGATTTCGGTTTGCATTTGTCAAAAACCACATCGTTTCTCGTTATCCAAATTGTCCAGCACATAACTGCTACTGCAGTTAGTAACAATAAATTATATTCTTTGCCTACCGTCTCGGACCATCTATTAAACGAGTCATCTATGGTCTGGGGTGGTGCAATCCCGAATATTATATGAACAGCTCGCCACAAGGGTTTCACAAAAAAACAATCAAAAAAAGTTGTTGTATAGTTTCTGGCGCATGGCAGAAACTGCACCTCTTATCACCAACCCAGTTTCTACGGGTAAGGTTATCCTTTGTTAGTATTACTCCTTTTTTTAATACCACAAGAATACCTTTATTCTTGTTGGTATTTTAATTTGCCAGATATCCTGTGACACTGTAATTTCATTGTTTACCAACGCAGCATATATAGACCTAACTGAAAAAAAATCCTGATGAATGCAAAGACCATATGAACGCATCCCTATCGTCATTAAGAATTTAAGATTAATATCCTGTAAAGATAAAACGATTTTGTGCTAGTACCTTAGGTTATTACCCACCAAATTTTGACAAAAGGAAATATTGAGTGGGGAAATATTCTGGTACAGATTTATATGACCGATCCTCATACAAGTTAGAGTAGATCACATCTAGACATTGCAATCCAAGGCGTAATCGGTCATGACATGACACGGTCTCATGACCTATTCGTGTCTCTTTTTTTTTTTTCTATGTGTATTATAATAAATAAAATAAAATAATGCAAAAAATTTAAAAAGAAAGAGACCTTGGCGTATATAGAAAATAGGAAACAAAATAAAATAACAGAGATAGGGACTCCTTTGACAGAAACTTATATATGGAGTTGTATGCATTTTTTTTATTTAAATAAAATAAGCTATGCAACCGTTTGGTTTCCAAAATAGAAATGTGATCAAGTCGATCGGCTACGAGGGTACGATCTACTCATCGAGATCTTCTGCTGGCTAGGGCAGACCGCCATCGTCCGATGCGCCGGGTCTTGCACCGAAACGGGATGAACATCGCTACATGGGGCTGAAATACATGCCGGGACAATTTGAAATACATGTTAGTCTGTACGCCGCTATCGCGACGGTTCCTGCACCTAGGCGGGAGCGCAGTGAACGATCTCTGCCTGTGCAACCCACTGAGTAGAAGCTCCAGGTTCCTCCTCGTCTCCAAATTGGGGTGCAGCGCGCGTCCGGTGAGTCGTTGTTCATCTGGTATGTTCTGGACACATGCTACGATGATTTCCCATTTGATGGCTGCCGCCGTGGCGAGTCAGCGAGAATATGGATGCTCGCCGTGGAGACGTCACACGACCTCAGGGGTGGCATGACCCACCGGGTCGTCTTCTCCGGGTCCGGCGCATGATGGAAATTGAATGGGACCTGGCCTTGGCGTACACGAACATTGTGCCAAAAGACGTAGTCATCTGCCGTGCCGCCGTGTGCTGGATTGGTGCAAGGATGTTGATGTCGTCTAAAGTCTAAAGGAAGGGTGAATAGGACTGTAAAATTTCAGCTCAAATAGAAATAAAAATAGAGGGCGGCACTACTGCAGTACAAATAATTCTCAGCTGCAGGCCAAACTTTATAGAGATATTTTGGAGGTGTCCAGCAGCAAGTTCACTGAGTACCTACACTCACAAACACTAACAACCAAGTAGATCGAGTAGAAAGTAAGTAATACAATTCAAACACAAAAGAGAGACAAGACACAAGAGAACGATTTAAAACGTGGTTCAACTCGCCACCCAGGCTTGTCTACGTCCACGTTGTTGAGGCAGCCGCAAAGGCTTTGGTCTCTTTCAACCTTGTTCTTGTTCTCAAGTCAAGAGAGTCAACTCTTAATATGAGGGTGTTTCATGAGTATAATACAAACTTCCTGCTACTCACCACAAGCACGGGAGTTCGCCGGGCGACGCCTAGCTATTTATGAGGCTTCACCTCCAAGAGTAAAAGATGCGCAACGAAGATAGACGAAGCCCGACAAGTTGCTCAAAGTTTAAAATACTTTAATTTGCTCTCTAACTCTTAATCACATAGCCTCAACACTTAATCACTCACTAAGCACCCAACTCTCACAAAGAGAGGGATGAGGAGGGCTCAAACAAGGCTTGGGAAGGGTTATGAGCAATCTGGACATCAGTAGCTTCACCTGGAGGTGTGGGGAGGGTATATATACTCTCCCACAATAAAACTAGCCATTGGAGCTCTGAAACTAGCCGTTTAGGAGATGCTTGGTTGCCGGCCAGCACGTTCCATCGCCAAGGAGGCGACGCCACAAGTCTGTGGCGAAGATGTTGTTGCAGCCAGGCCTCTGTTGCGGCGACACCGCAGTTGTGGCGAAGAAATCCGCCGCCTAAGCTTCGGCAAGAAATTGCACTTGCATGCGCTGTGGCCACCGCAGCTTTGTGGTTAACCTAGCAGCTTCTGATGTCTTCATGGCCGCCAATAATTGTAGCGTGGCGTGTTCTGGCGTAGCAACAAACAGCTACAAAAGCTCTGTGGCTCGCCGAAGGTTACGCAGGTGAAGTATGGCCGTAAACCAAACACTCCCTTAGACTTTAGAGAGTGGCACTCATGCTGCCCCTGAGTGCGGCACTGTCGTCCTCCTAGAGACAGCATGTTAGTTTATGGAAAACATCATAACTTTCTACTCCGAACTCTAATTTCAGTGATCTTTGACATTCTGAAAAGCTTATTTCGAGGGCTATCCAACTCAGTAGAGAAGAAGCCCAAGATCAATAAGGGCAGGTGCAGTTCTAAGTGTTTCTCTTATGTTAGCACTCTGGATTTGATTAGTTTGAGCACTTGAGACTTGTCTATGATTCGTATTGCATCCCCCTTGATAGTACAACATACTTATACTCAAGATCAAAAGAATAAAACTATTTTATCCACTTGAGTCTTAAATATCTTCATATGCCATTTGTTTTCAATATCACTTCATAAGGGGTTGCAATCATTCTTGCTCATATCTTCGAGCAAGCACACCTTGAGCATGTGACTTGAACCATTTCAACACAAGTGAATTCAATTCAAGGCTTCAAGTCACCTCCACTAATGATTTGATCCTCAGCACAATATGCTTACCCTTCACCTCGGCTTTGTTCCTCAAAACCCTTTTCTTGCCATCTTCAACTTATCAAGCCATACTAAGGTCACATCGTATTAAGCATCTATTGAAAACTATTTCTTCACTGTTGTGATCCTTACTTGAATATCTTCTAAATATGCATGTTGAGATCAATCAAGGTTCACATAGTGACATATATGAATCAACATCAATATGGTCAAGCCAATTCATGATTTCTTATATCCTCTTCATTTTGGCATGACATTCCTATCACTCACTTCTATATACATCTTCATACTTCTAGCTTGATCAAATCAACGCAAAGTAATTTTCCACATCTTTATCCATTCAAGCAAACCAATGTATAGACCTTCTTATATCCATCATACAATGTCTCATTTGTCATTGACTTTTGCTTGGTATTTCCTCATTTATGCATTTGTGATTCATCCTTCAATCTTTGATAAAAAATTATCAAATTCTTCTTATTCATGAAAAACAAGGCATTAGTGTAACACCTCTTGTGTTACGGTTAATCAAACCTGCCATATCATCATATTAGACTGCAAATCATCCTGCATTTTATTTACCTGCTTATGATTGTGCATAGGACATTAGAGTGGATTTTTATATTAATGTGGCTTGATTGTATGAGTGAAGAATTAAATTCAAAATCAAAAAGAAAATCAAAATTAAACCCTAAAAGTTGACCCCCAAAACCTAATTCAAAAACTACAAGGAATCTAGTGAAAGTATCTTAATAGAAGTTGTAGATCTTTTAAAATGGAACAACTTTTATTTTGGGCAAATTTGGAGTTCTTAAAAAGAAATTTGAATTAAACCCTAATTACCACTTTAAAATTTAATTTTGATATACTAATTTCAAAACTGTCAAGAATCAGATAAAAGATCCTTAATGAAAGTTGTAAAACTCAGTAAGTAGGACAACTTTTATTTTTGTAGAAATTCAAGTTGTTGAGAAAAATCTTGAGAATTCAATTAAATTCAAATGGGATTTAAATTTGAGTTTTGCCCCTTTTTGCATAGTTTCAAAACCGTGCAGAATTTGAATTTGGTTCCTAAACCAAAGTTGTTCAGAATAAAATGCACTACTATTTCTATATTGGTGATTTTTGAGCCACTACACAAAATTGGGAGTAATTGCTGCAAAACAGTAGGAAGGGGAAATGCATTGCTGCAGTAGCCTGCCTCCTTCCTCTGTTCACGAACAGAGTCGCGCGTGCGGCAGCACGGCGTCGCCGCCCCGGGCCGGCCAGGTGCTTGGCGCTGGCGCTGTCGGGGTCGTGGGGCCCCGGGGACCTGTCTCCCTCTTGTTCCCCTCCTCTCCCGCAGTATTAAGCCGATGGCCGCCCGTTTTCCTCCCCACTCTCCCCTGCGGTCGCCGGTGAGCCCTCTCTGTCCATGGCCGAATTCGTCACCACCGAACCCTCTCAATCCACTCTACCATGCTCGGGGGTTCATCACTTCCTGGCGCACCTCTCTGACCCGACCAAACGACCTCTAGCCGTGTGAGTGCCCGGAACGCCGTCGTCTTCCTCGCGGGCGGTCGGAGCGCCGCCGTGAGCTTCGTCGTCGTAGCCAGCCATTTTGGGTGGGCCCTGGCCCATGCAACCTTATGCTTTGATTTCCGTGTGATCCCTGTGTGCTTATGCGCATGATGGTTTGGTGTTTGGCGTCCTAGGGTCGTCGGAACTGGGTCTCTCCATCGTGTCCGAGCCGCCGGGATCCGCCGTGGTCATCAAGCTCGCCTCTCCGTACTGCCTCCGCTCCAACTTTCTACCGGTCTTGGACCGTGGTAAGCTCCTGGTCCTCTGTTGACGGTAGATAACGTCAACTTTTATTAGGACTTTAGACACCAAAGAATACATGAATACATACTAGTCTAGAGTTTTAACTGGCAATTTCCACGAGTTTTGCATGTTCTGTATTTTCTAGGGACTATTCCAAAAAAGCTTAAGAGAGGGATTAAAGTGCTTAATTAACACCAAACTTAACCGCGAAGGAAACATCGTCATCGGGACGTGGGAAGAGTGTAGAAGGCACCCGAAGCAACCGGGGCCCCACCACCTGACAGGTGGGGTCGGCCGGCGCCATAGGGGGCCGGGCGGCGCCCCCTAGGGTTTCGCAGCCGTCTTCTGGAGTCTTCTTCCACCACCTCCCACGATGCATCTCGGCCCTTGGTTAAGTCGGCTTGATCCTACGGCGCACGTGCATCCCACCGGGCTATAAATAAAGGGGCAGACCCCCCTGGAGCATCCAATCATTCATCCAAGGCATCAAGTCTTCGGTCAAGCCATCAAGAGCCTCCTAGTTCATTAAGAGCCTTCTAGTTCATAGTTCTAACCTAGTTAGATTAGAAGTACAGGAGTTCTAGTTCTTCGGCGGGATCTGAAGCCCCGGCATCTGTCTGGAGCACGGAGTTCAGTATAGTTCTAGTTCTATCTCTATTATTGTATTCTTCATTATGATTAGGGAAACATTGTTCTTAATAGTTCATATGTTCTTGATTACAATAGTCTTTGTCTACTTTGATTATATGTCTAGTATAGTTGGTTTGATCTTATTGAATTCATGTAAATGCTAATATAGCGTTTATCCATGCGGACGATGCGTAGATGATGAACAACATGTAGATGTGGTGTCTAGGTATTCTGTTTATCTGCAAGTGCACCTTGATGTGCCGGGTCATGTGGTAGATCGCATAGGTGACAGCTGCGTTGAGTCTTTTGTAGTCCACCCTCCGTATGTAGCCAAGCAGGCACGGTCGCGAAGTTGGATGATGACTCTGTTTCACATCCTTCCTAGATGATGCCCTTTGTATGTGATTATGATATAGAATTAATCGAACAATGATTGCTAAATGTAATTGCACTAATTAGAGTTATTCATTGACGTAGTCATAGAATTACCTTAGATATTAATTTCTTAGTTTATCCATTGGCTAGCTATTGCTATGACTAGAGAGTGCTCTGATATTTATCTTTTATTTATGATGCTTGATCATACTTATCACGTTTATCTTTATTTATCTTGTGACCTCTACCTGTTATGAGTAGATTAAATGACATCGGTAATGTCACTTATCCATTGTATATAATCACTATCAATATAATAGATTAAAGTTTATCCTAATCCTCCCCAGTGGTATAAATATAAATCGATAACATGGTAGAACTCCTAGGTAAAATGCTACAATGTTATAATTATGTGTCCGCTTGTAGAATAGATCTTAGTTTATATTTATTTATATTTCTGCCTAGTCACATTGAATAAATGAAACCTACAGTTATTCTTAGCATTCATATTTAGGGATTGCAACCTAGTTTATGCATAAGAATGTTGGTAATAGATAAGTGGCTAGTTGTTAATGACAAGTTAATTAATTACCATTCATCTTCTAATCTCGCCACTCATATTAAAAGTTGTATAGTTATATTTGGCGACGTTAGTAGATGTTAACAAACATTTTTGGCGCCGTTGCCGGGGAAGGCACATTAAACTTAGGAAATATTGATAATATATATACATAATGGATAAGATGGTATTACCGATTGATCTCTAACTCAAACAGGCACACCCTTGTTTTTTATCATTTGCTTATCTTATACAGGGTGATGAATGAATGGTTTTTCTCTTCCAAACAACTTCACTAACGATCCAGAGAAACTTCTTAGAAGGAAGAAGGTTGTAGAGGCGAGGGATAATTTCGAGTCACTATCAATAATACCATCGCCGCTCAAGCTAGTCCATCAGAGAAGCCAGTTCTAACATTGGAAGAAGAATAATTAGGAGAAGATTTAGCTCCTGCACTTGAAGACATGGCTGAGAAGACACTGCATGAGTTCTCTGCCCCAACAACCGAAAACATCCGCACTAGACCAGCAGTCAACACTGGGAAGAATGGATTCGAACGCAAGCCTGCTCTTATCACCATGGTGAAAAACCCTAGTTTGGTTTTGGTAATTGATGAAACCTAGTTACTAATCTAAGTGCTAAGTATGTGTAGCCAAGAGAAGATTAGTGATAAGGAGGAAGATGACATGAGATCAAGTGAAGATCAAGATGAAATGATCAAGGAGAAAGAAAAGGACTTAAAGAAGAAAAGGTAAAGGCTAAGGTATATTCAAATAGGGCTTTTCTTTTAGTGATCAAGACTCCAAGTGCGAGTGATCACATTTAGGATAGATAGCCGACTATTAAGAGGAGAACTAAGCTATTGGATTACTTTCAAGTGCTCTACGTTGCATCTCATGTGCATTGATCTAACCAACCTAGAGAACCTCTTTGAAAACCCTTGAAAAATATTTGTAAAATGCTAACACACTGTGCACAAGTATTGGAGACCTTGAGTGTTAGCACATAGAAGCAAGGGATGAGAAATTGACTTGAAAAACGCTGAAAAAGGAGCGTCGGGCCGTTTGCCAACGTAGCGTCGGGCCATTGGGTAGCGTCCAACGCCTAACTCTAACTCTGACTGTTGCCGAGCGTCGGACGCTCGTTCACCGAGCGTTGGACCATTACCTTCTTCAGTCCGTCGGTGCCGAGCAGCGAGGTGTGACGCGTGGCACTTTCTGAGAGCGTCGGACCTTCGTAAATCGTCCGACGGCGAGCGTTGGACTAAATCCGACGGTGTTTTAGCGCTTCTGAACCTCTCTGAAAGCGTCGGACGCTGGGATTTTTTAGTCCGACGCACTGACTTGCGATCGTTCGACGGTACGCGCGTAGTGTACTGTGAGAGGGCGTCGGACTCTGTTGTTTAGTCCGACGGTGTAAGAACTGGCGCGAAATCGACCGTTGAGATCGGGCGAACGGCGTTTAAACATGTTGACACGTGGCGAGATCTAGAGCGTCGGACGCTATCGCTTGATCCGACGCTGTCGGTCCGACGGTCGGTCCGACGCCCCGAAAATCATGGTTAACGGCTGTTTTGAGTGGGGTAACGGCTAGATTTGCATTTGGAGGTATTTATACTCCCTCCCTGGTCACTTGGTGACACCTTTGCACACTTGGATCATTGTTATACACTTTATTGCATTCTAGCCTCCCACTCTATCACTAGTTCATCATCTTGATTTTCCTTAGTGAGATTGAGTGAACCTCAAGTGCATCATTGCTTGTGATTTGCATTCTTGAGCACTTGAGAGCAAGGCTTGGTTCAGTTCTTATTCTCTTGGGACATTGCCGTGTCCCTAAACAGCTTGGAGGAGAAGAAGGTGTGGAGGAGCTTGGTGATTATGCTTGCCCACACCCGGCAATTGTGAGAGGTTCTTGTGCCTTCCCCGAGCGGAGTGCTCAACGATAACTCTAGTGGATTGCTCGTGTCTTTGAGTTACTTTCTCCGTGGTAGGTTCTTGTGGCGCCTACTGTAGGCTCGGTGTGTGATACCGATTAGCCACCGAACCACCGGTTGAAGTCGACACAACGAGGACGTAGCGTGCCGGCAAGCACGTGAACCTCGGGGATAAATCTTGTGTATCCATTGATTTCCTCACCTTCGACTGAGTGACTTATTGATTGTCCCGGTGATTGGCTTCCTCACAAGGCAAAGCTTTAATCGACGATCATTCCTTTCTTATTCTTGTGCAAAGTAGCTTGTTTTTTTTGTATTGTGTAGTTGTGTAGTCTTTTAGCTTTTACTATCTTGCTTGTGTGGCTTAGAAATAAGAATTAACTAGAATTGTGTAGGTGGCTTGCCTATATTAGTAGTTGCACTAGCATTGCACATTTAGCCATATTTGTCACTAACCTCTTGGTCTAAGTACTTTGTAGAAATTTTATTAGGCTATTCACCCCCCCTCTAGCCATACTAGGACCTTTCACATGGTTCAAGCTAGTCAGTTTTGTGGAAAAGCTCATGAAGATGCAAGTGCACACTTACAACACTTTCTAGAGGTCTGCAGCACCTTCACGATCAAGGAGTACCAAGAGATGCTATTTTACTCTGTCTTTTCCCATTTTCACTTTTGGAAAAAGCCAAGCAGTGGTTCTACGCCAACAAAGATAAGAACACTACATGGGACCGATGCTCAACTGCTTTCCTGGCAAAGTTCTTTCCTACAGGCAAGGCGAATGCTCTGCGTGAGAAAATTTCAAGCTTTTACAAGCAACATGACGAATCATTCACTGAAGCATGGGAGAGATTCCAAGACTATATTGAAGACAGTCCTCATCACGGGATAGAGGATTGGCTACTATTGCAGACCTTCTACCACGGGCTCGTCTCTAGCACCCGTGAGTCCATAGATGCTGCAGCAGGGGGAGTTTTCTTGTCACTTAAGCTTCCCAAAGCCAAAGTACTTGTTGAGAAGATGGCCTTAAATCCAAGCTGTAATGAAGAACGTACTCAACCTCGCAAGAGAGGAGGAGGCATCCATCATCTCAAGGAAACTAACATGGTCACTGCCAAGCTAGACCTCATCATGAAGAAGCTCGATATAGAGAAGAAGAAAGTCATGCATATCAATGATTCTCGCATGACCTGTGAAGAATGTGAAGATTACGGACATTCAGCCGTCAACTGTGCTACGCTACAAGAGGATGTGAACTTCATCAATAATAACACCTACTATCGTCCTCAGCAATATCAAGGATGGAACCAGGCAAACCAAGGATGGAATCAGCAACCTCGACAAGATGATTACCAAGGTAACAACCAAGATATACAGTGGATTGATCACTCACTACCTGAGAAGATGGGAGACCCTAGAAGACCTGTGATTCCTATCTCTATAGGATGTCATAGCTTTCCAGAAGCTATCTGCGATTTCGGCGCAAGTGTCAACATAATGCCCAAGGTAATCTATGAGAGAATTTTAGGTGATCCTTTATTGTATACAGATATGCGTTTCCAGCTTGCAGATCAGTTCATTTGCTATCCCGAGCGAGTGTTAGAAGAAGCTCTTATCAGAGTGGGACAATCGTATGTCCCAGTTGACTTTGTGATCATGGAGACAGGTAGAGATGAGAAGGCACCTATTATTTTGGGACAACCATTCTTATGCACAACCAAAGCCATCATCTATGTGGAACACGCCAAGATTATCCTCTCCATAAATGACAAGAAAGAAAGATTCTCGTTCAAGAACCGCATCTTGAAGACTCCTACAGCCCCGAAGAAATTCTATCAACAAGAGGAGCAACAACAACCCGCACCTAAGAAGAAGAATAATAGAAGATGGAGGAAGAACAAGCCCCAACATGTACCTGAAGAAACTGCTCAACTAATCACTGCTCTCAACACAGAAAATGTTCATATGCTTCCAAAACATTTCTGACAAAGAAAGGTGACCCAGGTGTATCAATCATGGAATGCACCATCAGATACACCACTTTTGCCGACACCATCTGCGACACAGGATCAGGCGTCAACGTAATGTCCAAACAGGTATATGATGATTTATTTAATGATTTACCTTTATACCCAACCTATATTCAGTTGCAGATGGCGGACCAGTCACTGAGATTCCCTGAAGGCGTGGTTAAGGACGTTATGGTAAGAATTCAAGATAAATATATACCCGTAGATTTTCTAGTTCTTGACATGCAGGTAGGCGATGAATCACCTGTTCTTTTGGGAAGACCGTTCCTCTACACTGCCAATGCCATCATCTACATCGGGTCTGGACAGATCCACTTCAACGTACCCACAGGAAAGGTATGCTATCAATTTAGAACACTTGTTAACCATGAGCAGGTCAGAAAGCAACGCAACAGGAGAAGACGCCAAGCCCGCAGTCAGGCTGCCCAGCTTCACTGTGGATGGGAGGAATTTTCTGGCAAGATTGTGAAGTATGAAGACCGCTACATGGAGCAAGAAGAAGCCGTACAAGCACCACGCTGGAGTGAGTGGGAAGCAGAAGCTGAAAGGATGGATCAGATTGCTAAGGCAGAGAAGGAAGAGATCCACGAACAATTAGAAGAATGGATAAAGAAAGATAAAGAATCAAGAGAGGCACACCCGAAGGAGTGTAATAAGGAAGAGCTAGAGCTAGAAAAGAGAGAAACAGAAGAGACAGAAATGAGATGGAAGGAGAAAAAAGAAGCACCTACTACACCACCGCAAAATGGGGAATTGACTGAGTAACTTCAGCCGATGAACATGCTGAGTAAGTACTCTCCTCTATTTAAGTCTTGTCGGTAGACTTTAAATTCCGTACCCTACCCATAAGGTTAGAATAGTAGTTATCTAATTAAGTTTGCATTTATTAGTAATTTTACTTTGAACACATTTATTGGTACAATCACTCTTGCACAATAAATACAAAACAACAAAAATATTTGCTGCATCATAAAAACTAAAGCCCCATGTGAATGCATTTATGGTAAAACCTGTAGGAGTATTTACTGTGGTGGTATAAAAATAAAAATAAAGAGCATTCATATTTATTCCCTGTTTTATAAAATCAGAAAATTTAAATCTTAAGCCCCATGAGAACAAATATTCTCCATGGTGGCATAAAAATATAAATATAGCATGCATACATATTTGATTGCTGCATAAGAAAAATAGAAAATCGTAAAAAGAGAATTCTGTTGGAATCCTTCTAAAATCTGTCAATTAAAATTACTCATAGAATACTCAATTACTCATTGGCTGACTGCTAACCCCTTGTTAAATTCAAGCCTCGAGTTTTGGTTTTCTTGTTGGAGTAAGAGAGTCTATCAGTGGCACCCACCCGGATTGCCACTGGCTAGCTCGCTCTGAAGATCATTCAACACCAAATATTGCAAACATCAAGCTTGGGGGAGGAGCATCCCCTAGTTATCAGGTAACTATACCTATGCGATTATTGAGTCTATTTTATATAGTCATAAAATACCAAAAATATGTGGGCACATGAAGGTCCACAAATCATAGAGTATTTTTGAGTCTAAGCAAAAATAATTAAAAATCAAATAAACACCTAGCTATATATTAGAATATGTTCAGAGTCAGTCTAGACTAGAATTAATTAAAAATTGATGAACACTAAAATTTTGGAAATGATAAATAGTTGCTCTGTTATCATACCTTTCAAGTACCTAGTTGTCAAACTTAAATTCTCCTGAATTTTAGATATTACTGTTTTGACTTGAGAATTTACTCTGAACCTGAAACTTGTGGTGGCATATGCTTGAGCTAAGTCTAGGTAATTGATTGATATTATTCATGAAGGTTGAGCTACTATTTATCTTATTCGTAGCATTACTAAGTTCTGCAGAATTATTTTAAAAATTTAAAATTTACATGATGAGCTCTTGTATGACAAAGTTTGAATTCCTACCAAAGCCATATATGATACATTTAGATAGGAAACCTTTGCACATTTATGCTATTTGCTTTGCATTGAGATCAATCAACCTTTGTTGTATACCTCATGAGAGTCTTGTCATGCTTTTAAAACCAAGATCACTTTCACACTCCAGTCACTCATGCATTATTCCTACTTTAGGAGTAACCACAATCATTTTCACTTCCATCAATGTTCATTATGAAAATGTTTTTTCCTACACTAGAAGTAAACACCAAAAATATACCCCATAGGATAGCCTTGTTATAATTACTCTAAGTTCTTATCATTATCTCTCCAGTTATTTATTCAAAGGATACATGTGGCTATGCAAAAAGTATGAGAAGAAAAGAGAGTAAAAGATGGACAAGTGTCCCAGCAATTAAAACAATGGGTACTAGATGCCCGCCTCCCTATCGTAAAAAAAAGGATAGCCCTTGTTTTCCTACGAGTACTAAAGAGAGAATTATTTTCAAAAGAGCATAAGTAGAATTAGAAATTAGCCACCAAATACCACATATACACATATCCTCCATATTCCATACACATGCACATCTTGGTTTGATTGTATGCCTCGATTCTCTTTGGATCCATTGTTTGACTCTACAATATATGAATTGCAAATATGCTCATCCCTATTATTGGCACTTCTATAAACTCCACTATAATTCTTAGTTGCAGGAAGCCATAACATCATTAATGTCTTAAGTGAGATCCATAAATACCACATAAATTGAGGGACTTAAGGGTGTCATACAATTAAGCTCTGAGTTTTATTTCGAACTTATAAAAGCTCCGGAATATTGGTACTGTGAAGAATTTGCTACATAGTGCTTGACTTGATTGTTCTATCTTTCAATCACTCAAGATTGATGCAAAAGCTAAAAAGCTCCGTGGTTAAGGGTAAAACGGGTAAGTCTGAAGGTTAGAGCAGTTAATGTCTAATCCGGAGAAGAATCTATGTGTGAAGCATGTGTACTGAGGAAGTATGAAAGTATTGTAGCAACTCCTGATCCAATTACATTAGTAATTAGGCTTAGTTTGTTTACCAAGGGACTGACAAACAGGTAAGCTTGGGGTGTTGTTGACGGTAGATAACGTCAACTTTTATTAGGACTTTAGACACCAAAGGATACATGAATACATACTAGTCTAGAGTTTTAACTGACAATTTCCACGAGTTTTGCATGTTCTTTATTTTTCAGGGACTATTCTAGAAAAGTTTAAGAGAGGGACTAAAGTGCTTAATTGACATGAAACTTAACCGCGAAGGAAACATCGTTATCGGGACGTGGGAAGAGTGTAGAAGGCACCCGAAGCAACCGAGGCCCCACCACCTGACAGGTAGGGCCGGCCGGTGCCATAGGGGGGACGGGCGGTGCCGCCCCAGGTTTCGCCGCCGCCTTCTGGAGTCTTCTTCCACCGCCTCCCACGATGCATCTCGGCCGTTGGTTAAGTCGGTTTGATCCTACGGCGCACGTGAATCCCACCGGGCTATACATAATGGGGCAGACCCCCCTGGAGCATCCAATCATTCATCCAAGGCATCAAGTCTTCGGTCAAGCCATCAAAAGCCTCCTAATTCATCAAGAGCCTCATAATTCATTGTTCTAAACTAGTTAGATTAGAAGTAGAGAAGTTCTAGTTTTTCGGCGGGATCTGGAGCCCCGGCATCTGTCTGGAGCACGGAGTTTGGTATAGTTCTAGTTCTGACATTGTTCTTAATAGTTCATATGTTCTTGATTACAATAGTCTTTGTCTACTTTGATTTTATGTCTAGTATAGTTGGTTTGATCTTATTGAATTCATGTAATTGCTTGTATAGCTTTTATCCATGCGGACGATGGGTAGATGATGAACAATATGTAGACGTGGTGCCTAGGTATTCTGTTTATCTGCGAGTGCACCCTGATGTGCCGGATCGTGTGGTAGATCGCATAGGTGACAACTGCGTTGAGTCCTTTGTAGTCCACCCCCCGTTTATCTAACAATGATTGCTAGATGTAATTGCACTAATTAAAGTTATTCATTGACATAGTCAAAGAATTACCTTAAATATTAATTCCTTAGTTTATCCATTGGCTAGCAATTGCTATGACTAGAGAGTGCTCTGATATTTATCTTTTATTTATGATGCTTGATCATACTTATCACGTTTATCTTTATTTATCTTGTGACCTCTACCTGTTATGAGTAGATTAAATGACATCGGTAATGTCACTTATCCATTGTATAGTTTTCTGATTTGTAATTATAAGGAATAGTTCTCGGTTTTGATATTTTTGTATGAATATTTCTGTTGGGATAAAAATTATGAAAATAATTGTGTAGGCTTTCTGTGGTATGTAATATTTAATAAAAATATCAAATATATGTTTTGGACACTTTTTGCAGGAACTAAAAATCAGCATATTATAATATTCAGCCCTCTCCTTGTGATTTATAAAATGTTCATAACTTGAGTTAAAATATTGCATTAGGTTGATAGGAGTTGATTGTCACCTAACTTTCTGCATTACCTGCCTTGATATTTTCCCCTTGAAACTTGATTTAAAAATAAAAATGTTGAAAAATACTTAGCCCTGCTTAATTAATTTAGATTTACATAAAATGCTATTTTTCGACTTATGGTAGTAGACTATTAATGGATCATGAGAAAGGAAAAGGGGTATGAGTCCGTTCGGTGATTGTGCATTTGGGTTGCAGTCCCAATGCATCGTTGTCGTCGGAAAGGGATTTTCCGTTCGGTGGTTGTATATTTGGGTTAGAGTCCCAATGGTTGACCACCGGCGGAAAAGGGATTTGAAAACCATGCGGTTACTTGTACTTGAGTTAGAGTCCCAATGCAATGTCTCTGACGGAAAAATGAATTAGGGACCGTTCGTTGTAGGCCTGCTGTGATCGAGACTTTGCAACTAGCCACATACTACAGGAAGCCCTGATTCCGGCGGCTCTATTACTTGAACCGATAACCACGCACTGAGAGTGGAGAGATGGCGAGAGTAGCGTGTACCCTCGTGGCCGGCGTGCCTGGATAGGAGAGGAGTACTGTGCTCTTGGGTGGCGCAGGACCGATTCAGGTTTTAAAAAAGCCGTGGTAGATGGGGTTGATATATGCAAGGTTAAGTGCTACATATGTAGTGTGGGTAGGGATCCCTAGCTGGGTACTAATCGATTCGAATCGTCGTTGCTCCTTGGATATGGAGACTTGATTCTTTGACCTACAATTGAAAAGTGGTTCGGAACTAGGTGTTTTTGAGAATGGATAATAAATTGAAAAGAATGAGGACATGTGCGACTGAAATTGAAACTATGGATTATGATTAAAGAAATATTGGGTTAAAATATTGAAAATAGGTTAGTATTGCTTTTCTGCAAAATCCTTTGACTCTTACTAAAACCTTACCTTGACTCCCCTCAGCCTGCATTCCTGAGTCTTCTTTCTAATTTTTTTAGTCGGGTAAGTCTTACGGAGTACCCCACTACTTAGAGTTTGTTAACCCTTGTTGCAGGAGAGTAGTCGTAGCAGATTTGTCTTAAACCCTGCTCCATGACAGTCATCAACGAAGGAAGCGATGATGAGTGAAGCTAGACCCTTGGGTAGGATCCTTATTGTTATTATCCTAGTGTGTTGTATCTGCCACCCTACTGCTACCGCTACTTAAGTATGGTTTGTAATACTGCACTTAAATTCTATTCGGACAACTGGTTTGTAATCTAAGTACTATGTAATCTTTTCGCACTTTTACTCTGATGTATTTTATTATGAAATGTTATAATCCTGTAATGGTTTCGCAATGGGATCCTATCGGAGAAACGGGTACTGACGTAGCCCGGCAGAGCTTTCTAGATCATCTGGAACACGGGCCCGGCTGTCAGAGATTATTAGTGACAATGACAGGTGCCTGTGGGTCATATGATTTAGGCAATTCTGTTACAATTATTGAGATCAATCCAAAACCATCAACTCTCGTCTCTTTTTCTATTTGCTAAATATCCTTACTTTATTATGATGCTATGATATTCCATAATATATAAGTTATTTAATCAATTCCATTTGCATGGTTGTATTTTGCTTGAACTAGGTTTTATTCATGTTCTTCCAGTACAACAATACACAATATTGGCCTTTATTTGAAAACTTTGTGGACAACCATCAAGTTTACCTTTTTATTAAATTTTTGACACACTTAGCAAATTTATTAGACCTTTAATTTTGTTGTCATTATATTATATTCATCAAAACACACTAAAAGTCTAAATGCACTTTCACTCGGTCACCATGGGGAAACTATGTTGTTGCGCGTTCGCTGTGGACATGCACCGCACGGACGTGGTCACGTGGAGGTGATGTTTTCTACATCGGGTCCTAGGGAAAATACCATCCCAGCTCATGGATGCTGGTGTGTGTGTGTGTGCCGGTAACTTTTTGTTCTATGTGGTTGTGCCGCCCTTTACATCATATTTTGGGTTTTTCCTTTCCAAACGAAGGATAATAAATAATAAATCAGTATTACATGTCTTTAAAACTTTAGCTCTTAACTAATAAACGAATATTCCTATTGTAAGTTTTTTTGTGTGATGGATATAGTTTTGGTTAAAAATAAATTATATTATAATATTCTAAATCAACCAATGGCATAACTAATCAAAGTATAAGTTGAAATCTTATTCAGTTTGTCATCCAATCTAATTAATTAAAATAAATATTTCTCCCAGCTGTCCGTATATACCCGTGCAAATATCAAATAATCCAATGCAAGCATCGACAAGGCACATATGAATCTGGAGAAAGGTATCACAACCGGACGATGACTAACCCCTTGCTAACTTTAATATAGTTGTTAAAGTTATATTTTTTATGAAACTTGATATCTAACTCTACCAACATATGGATACTATGAAAACTAAACTTAGTAAATTATGAAAAAAAAGTTTATCAAGGTTATATTTTAATTTCTTACAAATCAACAGGACATTGCCATATTATTGCCAATATTAACTTATAATAGATGCCATGGTCATGATAAAAGGAAGTATAGTTTTTAAAATTCATTAAAAAAATAAAAAACAATCTATTAATTAGTGATTATTGCATCAACCATTCACAAAATTCACAACATATAAAGTAGCATGTATACAAATTAAGCTGCCGTAGCTGTCCAACAAACTGAAGCACTTAAGCTCTCTTTCTCCCATTGCAATACACGAACATATTTTGCTAGTATTAATAAAGCAGAAAAAGGAAAACGATAAGGATATATACCTCTCATGAATAAAATGAAAAACGAGCTCAACTAGATGTGGAAGTTAAAACCATATAGTCCATCTATTTCAAATTATAATTCATTGGACTTTTTTACCTTAAATTTGATCACTTGTTTTATTCAAAAGTTTATGCAAAATATCATTTATTTTTTTGTGGTTTGCTTTATTAATAAAAGTTCTTGAATAATAAATTAAATTTTACCATGTTCGCACAAATTTTTTAAATAAGACGGGTGCTCAAACGGGGTCTCCAAAGTCAAACGAAATATAATTTGGGACATACGAGTACATAACTAGAAGCATAACTACCGCGTTGCCACGGAAGTTGTTGATTATTTAGAAAAAAACTATTTTCTTTATGTTTAGTCAAATTTAAAAAAATTGATAAAAATGTGCATTTATTTTTTCGACTCGAGATATTCCCATTTTGATTACCGAAGAACGGAAACACATTGTCTTAGAAGTTTACAGACGAGACACACCAAGAAAGTAACAGGACAACAAGTTGTCGGAGATTCCGACCAACCAGAAAACCTAGTCCCTTCTATGCTATTGAAACTTATACTTATCCCTTATGTGCCATTGAAAAATACAAGTTCCCTTCTATGCCATTACTTTATATTTTTCTCTCCCTTATATGCCATTGCCGTTATATTCTCCATCAAAAATCTCGCGTGCTAGGCTGAGAACGGACAGGGATCCAGGGTTAATGCTGCTGCAGTAGTGCACCAACGTCAATATCATGCACGCCAACGACCAACGCCCTCGTGCTCAGTTCGAGCCTTGTTCCGCATGCATCACGCGTGCACATCTCATACGAGCAAGGACACCGTATACAAAAAGCCACCGGCAAGAACACCGAAGACCGACCTCGACAAGTCATTGTCAACACACGTACATAGCGAGGTCCTATTTAGTTTTTAAGATTAAAACTTTACACCAATCACATCGAACGTTTGCACATATATAAAGTATTAAATATAGACAAAACAAGCAACTAATTACACAATTACATATAAATTGCGAGATAAATCTTTTTAACACTATCACTAGTTATAGCACATAGAGATGTCACTACGAGACATTTTGTAGGAAAATTTAAACAAAATTTTGAATAGAAAAACACTAGGATAAGCGTATTTACGTAAGTCTAAAATATAACACGTATATGTCAAATGGCTAGACAAATTATGATACGTACGTCAAATAGCTAGGTTAGGTCAGTCTTCTTGCAGCGATGTAGACATACGCAGAGTGAAAATGGTGCCGCACATAGCGCTAACGGAGATTTTTGACGGAGAATATAATGACAATGGCATATAAGGGGAAAAAAATATAAAGCAATGACATAGAAGGTAACTTATATTTTTCAATGGCACATAAGGAATAAGTATAAGTTTTAATGGCATAGAAGGGATTTTCTCCGAAACCTAACACACGATAATATGACGAAGTCTAGACAAGATAGGAGCACTTAAGCAACAGCGACAGACTAAGCAATGTGCATTTATTTTGGAACGAAATAAGCACATAGACATTGGCAGCTATCACGGAACTGTCTACAACTAAATTACTGTGCGATTTGGAAATTTAAGTGCCCCAGATTGTTCGTAAGTGCTATCACGGAACTGTAGTGGCCTGGCCACTGTAATCGTTCTGAGTGTGTAGATCCGCACATTGGCAGCTTAAACGCAGGTGGGCGGCCGAGATCGTGGGTTGTTGTGACCGCGTGAGTTATTTTTGTTCACAAATCTAAACGCAATCCTCTCAAATATACGGCGCGTCCCACTAAAAAGGAGCCTAATTCGACTGTGCCAAAGCGAGATAACGAAGAATGATGTGCACGCCTAAATAGTATAGACATGTTGTGCCGCAGCTGCGCGTGCAATTCCGCCTTTTGGACGTCGTGGTGCATCGCGCATCGTATTGGCGGCGTCCGGATTATTGTAGTGTGCTTTGATATTTATCAAGAAGAAGATATAGTATAGTGGCCCTAGTCTGCGGTCAGGCCATGACGCCATGTCACCATCTTCATGCGAGCCCTTTTTGGAATACAGCACGTGATAGAAAATCCACTCCCAATTAATCGATTGGAGCCACGGCAAACAACGAAAGGAAGGCACACTCTCTCTTCACTATTGGGACAGGCCGGATGCTGATAACGTTGGGTTTAACTGGGTTTGTCTAATTTTAGTTTTGTTCAGCAACTAAATCAAAGAAAATTCTAAGATCAAAGTTCATGGTAGGGGTATTTTGTTGTGTCTACAACGTGGTGCAACTGATGATTTGATGAGGGTTAAGTACATGATGACCATAATGTGTGTTGGTTGATCATGATGACTATTAGGCTAATATTAGTGGATGACGCTGTTTTCAACACTGTCATGTCATAGTAGAATGAAATTGAACTTGTACACTCCCTCCGTACTTGTAAATGGGTGAGTTTGGAAATACGAAAACTATATAAATAGATTTGTCTTCAAATATATTTTCATAAAAATATACATATATCACTTTTGAATAAATATTTTTATAGAAATATGAAGTCAAAATCATGCTTTGTAGACCGTGTCGTTGTCCTAAACGACTTCCTTTATGAGTACGGAGGGAGTATGGAACGCCCACTATAAATGCAAATTTTCATTTCATAGTTTAGTCATTTATTTTCATAACTCATGGGAGTTGGTAATCATGTCATTTATTCACTCTTCTTAAATACACTGTCTTGTGGCAACCTATTTAATACAAATAAAATTTACATAAAACTGCAACTAAGACCGGCCTTTGTGTCAATGGATCATGATTTCTCAGTGGTTTCTGTTAACAAACAATTCATTTGTCAATTTCTTAGATACCTGTTAACGGACAACCTCTGTAGCAGCCTGAATCACAATATGTTGTAAAGTAGGAAGAGGACAGACCATAGTAAAAACCCCAGTTATGTCCCCTAATCACTATGCTTGTTACGACCCTAATCAGTATGCTATAAACCTAATAAGTATGAGTGATGCATCCTCTCATTAACATGGGTGCTCCAATCGATTCTGAAAAGTGCCAACCTGACCAGATGGGTGCAAACCTTATACCCCTACTCCATATATATGCCTGCCGAGGTCCTAATGGATATGCCTGCCTCCTTAACCAGTATGTCTACTTAGCCCTAATTGATATAGGTGTTGTGACTCCTAATTAGTACACTAGTATCGAATTTTGGCTATAGTCTCGGTTTTTTTTTGTGTTCAAAAAATAAAAGGACCATTAATCCCGGTTGTAGATACCAACCAGGACTAATGTCCCCTGGCCAACGTCTACTGCCACAGGCATTTGTAGCAAACGTCTTTAGTCCCGGTCTGTATGACCAACAGGGACTAAAGAATATGTGACTATGCGAAAATAAAAGTATTGAAAAAATAGACAAATATCTGAAATATCTAAAACAATGGGTGCTTAGACGCCTACCATAAAGAAAGAAAAAGAAAATAGTCCATACCCTTTAGCAAGAGTTTTCCAAAGTTCTAAATAAGAGGGACATGATTCAAGGAGCATAGTAGAATTAGGTTAGCAGGAGTCTATGTTTTGATTTTACAATATATGCAATGTAAGTATGTTTTCACTTTCATCCCTAACTGAGCTCCACATAAGCTTTAGAAGTAGACAAAAAGAAGGTATAATCATCTATGCCTTGGCGAGGATCCAAAAATACTACATACATGAGTGACTTTATAGACTACAAGAAGGAGAAGGTAACCTATGCTTTATTTTCAAAACTTATGCAAAAACTCCAACTGAATTGACCGAAGGAGGGAGGTGATATGTTTCAAGCTGTTCTTTCTTCAACTACCCAAAGTTGCAAGGTAGACACATTGAATCCCGCAGTACAGGTATGACTAGTAATGGTTTATGTTGATGTCTCATCCTAATGTTAAGTTTTCAGTAATCCAACCTTTTTTTTTACGAGCAAAAGCCAAAGTGCGGGAGAGCTTGTTGACGGTAGTTATCGTAGAAAATTAACTATCAATCAAACATGAAAAGGAGATATAAAAGGAATAACCAAATAGAATAGGGTTTAAACTGACAGAATTTCACGAGTTTTGGTGATTCTATAATTTGTAGGGATTAAACACGAAAATAACCAAAGAGGACCCACACGTCGGGCTAAAAAGTAAATTTCACGACGAAAGCGTGTTTAGAAGAATTTAGAAGAAACTAGAAACCACTAGTACATAAAAATTTTTTAGGAGCGGTCAAAACTAATCTTCAGAAAAGATTTTGAAAATCGCTACTATGCCAGCAATTGTAAAAATGAGTGATTTTCAGGGACGGTTTTAAATCCGTCTATAAAAATAGTTTTCAAACGCGGTTTTCATAAGTCAACCGCCTCTGAAATTCGATTTTCATGAATTATTTACATGAATTATTCATGGTTCACATGACAACCTTCGCATTGCTAACTATTTGTAAATATGATATTTTGCTATTACATATTGTGGCTACCTATCTGCAACAGATTAAATGATGCCAATTCTGCTTAGTTCCAAGGCTCCCTCTTTCCTTCCCCATGCTCTGTTTCTTCCTCCTAAAGTCTTGGTATGGTTGTCTTAAAAAAATATCCTTTATCTCCTTTGCCACCTTATGTCTCCATGAAGTTGCATAAAGTTTATGTTGTGCTAATAAAAATCTGACCATGTGTCGATGCATTGTTTTGTTGTATTCTTTTTGACACATATGCCTATGCTGCTCATTTATTTATTTTATACTGAGCTTATGCCAGTGCTGATGATATAGCTATTCCAACCTGAGTGTATGATAAATTGGGCTTTGTGGAAATTAAAATTGAAGTTACAAAAAAATGGCCCAGTTGGTAAGACTCTTATCATGTAAAAAAATAATAGCATTTTCATGGTTCAATGAAAAAAATCTGCACAAATAGTTAGTTCCATTTTATTTGTCAGCAATGTTTAAGAATTTCAGTTCTGAATGGAATTTACACCATAGAGGCTAAATTCTTTGAAAGTAAAAAAAAGGTTCAATGTTGTTTTGAACAATTTTTTGAGATGAAATGTGCTTTCTATTCAACTTATGGCAACCGCCATGGTTAATCGTCTATTAACCGAGGCAGTTGTGTTAAGCTGACCGTCTCGATTAGTAGGTTTACCTAGGCGGTTGAATAACAACAACCGCCCCGAAAAACCTATTAACCGAGGCAGTTGGAGGCAGCCAGCCTAGCCTTCATCCGACCTTTCTTAACCGAAGCGGTTTGCTGGTCTGCCCATCGTGGTTAAGTTTTCCCAAATGCCTCCCAAAAGATTTTGGGTAGCATTCTCAAAAAAAAAAGAAAAAAGATTTTGGGTAGCAGTGAATAACCTTATCTAAACTTTTGTACTGGTTTCATCAGCAGTCTGCTATTTTAGTTCGTCAACGATTTTTTTTAAGACTCAGTTGTGTTTGCTTCGGATATGCCTATTGTCCACCTCCTATGTTGACAGTTCAATCGGTCTCATTCTTCGGAAAACAAAGGTTAGATTATGTGGTAAAAAAATAGCATGCTTAATCTCATTAGTACTTTAGTAGCGATCCTTGAAAATTTAGTTCTACTACAATGATTTTCCTAGGCTCATATACTGAGATAATGTCTCGTATTGCTTTATTTTACTTTGCTAACCTCTTGTTTTCGTTATTAAGAAGTAAGAACCAGATTATTTTCCTTGATAGCAGAGACTACACAGTCTGATGCATGTGACAATCATGTAAAAAAATAAGATGTACACTCTTGTCTCTTTAGGTGGAAAACATAAAAATCATTTAAGCCACGACCCAGTAATTTCTACCAGAGCTTTCCCATTTGTGTCTTATTTGTCTTCGACTGAATTTTTTGCACCACATTTCTAACAATGACTCAATGTTTTGTAGTTTCCATATATTATTGGTTTGGCTGTTGTGATACCAATTGTCGCTTGATCCAATATGTTTTTCCTTTTACAGAAAAAGCCGTGGCCTCTTGGCTTTGCCTAGTGTGACAGAACCGTCTTAATCATAGGGCCCACTTGCACCGTCATCGTTCATAAGGACCCACGATCAGTCTGCACGAGTTCCCCTTGACCTAGGTGGCCTGTCGGGTTTCCTCAGAAACCCTAATTCACCCGAGGATCTCATTGTAAAGACCTTGCAAGTATTACAACAGTTTACACAAATAATATAAATCAGAGTGAAGAGTGCGGAAGTATTTCATAATCATTGATTTACAAATATAATTTACATTATCCCGGACCAGAGTTTCGTAGTGCAGTAGCAGTGTACAATTAGACACCCTGCCCAAGGGTTTGTATCATATAGACACCTCCGTCCATGCACGATCCGTTGACCGGCACGATCACACGTAGAACTGTACACTTAATTCACCTGCAACAGGGGTTAACAAACCCTGAGTACGGGGGTACTCCACAAGACTTACCCGACTAAGAAAAAAGAATGAGACTTAGGAATGTAGGCTGAGTGGAGTCAAGGTAAGGTTTTAGCAAGAATCAAAGTATTTTGCAGAAAAGTAATACTAATCCTATTTTCAGTATCTTAGTCAATATTATTATAATCAATATCAATAGGTTCTCAATTCTTTCATATATATATCCTTCATTTCCAATTACTTATTCATTCTTAAAAACATCCTAGTTCCGAACCATTTTTCAATTGTAGGTCAAAGGATCAAGTCTCCATGTCCGAGGAGCAACGACGATTCGAATCGATTAGTACCCTGCTGGGGATCCCTATCCACACTGCATATGTATCACCTAAGCTTGCATATGCCAACCCCGCCTATCACGGCTTTTCCAAAACCTGAACCGGTCCTACGCCACCCGAGAACACAGTACTCCTCTTCTATCCAGGCACGCCGGCCACGAGGCTACACGCTGCTCTTGCCATCTCTCTATTCCCAGTGCATGGTTGTCGGTTTAAGTAGTAGAGCCACCAGAGTCAGGGTTTCCCGTAGTATGTGGCTAGTTGCAAAGTCTGGATCATAGCAGGCCTACAATGAACGGTCCTTAATTCATTTTTCCGTCGGAGATCTTGCATTGGGATTCTAACCCAAGTACAAGTAACCACACGGTTTTCAAATTCCTTTTCCACCGGTGGTCAAGCATTGGGACTTTAACCCAAATTCACAACCATCGAACGGAAAATCCCTTTCCGTTGGTGGCGATGCATTGGGGTTGCTACCCAAGTGCATAATCACCGAATGGACTCATATCCCTTTTCATTTCTCATGATTCATTACTAGTATATCCCCATAAGTCAAAAATAGCATTTTATGCAAATCTAAATTAATTAAGCAGGGCTAACCATTTTTCAAACATTTTTATTTTTAAACAGGTTTCAAGGGTAATATATCAAGACAGGAAATGCAACAAGATAGGTGACAATCAACTCCTAGCAACCTAATGCAATAATTAACTCAAGTTATAAATATTTTATAAATCACAAGGGAGGGGCTGAATGCACCGGGGCTTGCCTGTTGCTTTGCAGATCTGTCACTTCTTCCAGAAACCCAGAGAGAACCCACTTGACTTCTCCTGACGAATAACCTTCCGTCGGTCACCAAGCAAGTCTTTCGGAAACCCGTTTATTACACGAAATAATGATGTATCCTCAACATGATGATATGCATACCATAATACATGAGATGCACTAAATGGTGACAAGTAAATTTAATTTATAAAGTTAAGTACAACTTTTCTTCACGATAAAGTTGCAAGCCAACAAAACTAACTATCGATTATCGACTTATCGATATAGGGTTTCATTTTGTCAGTTATTGAAAGCCGCTGTACAGCTATTCAACTACTACTAAAGCTAATCATGGAGAACTCAATCTAAAGTGTCTAGGGTCATTAGGGTGAAGGACCCAAGGTCAACAACCAATCAAAAAAATCACACCAAACCTAAAATGATTAGGGTTTCTATTTAATTTATAGATCGATTAATAGAGCATTAAATAAACAATCTCCAATTGAGCCCAAACTTTTTATACAGACAGCTCTCAGCCTAAAACAGTGACAATTCAAATCTCATGATTTTTGGATAATTATATTGGCCTATAAAAATCTTAAAAGTTTCATTTATTAATTTAAAGACATATTTTTACTACATACAGGAAACCCCCAAATTTCATATTTTATATTTTTCTCAAATACTACACATTGTAGAGAATATATTTAAATATTTTCATGATTTTTGGAGCAGTGAATAATTCTCTACAAAAATAACAAGATGCACTTCTATCCACATCATCAGAAAATTGGAAAATACAACTAAATTCGCAATTAAAATAGAAGCAATCATTCGGCCCAAGTCGGCCCAACTCGGCAGGCCGGCCCAAGCGCTCCCGCGCGCGACTGGGCTGACCCACTTGGCCCGGCAGGCAGCCTAACGCGGCTCCCGTCTTCTTCCTTGCGCAGGGGGGTTCCCGCGCGCGCGGCGCCACCGCGGCGGCGCATCGCCGGCGACTCTTCCGGCGAGGTCGTGGGCACATGGGCGTACCCCAAAACCTCCCACACGCATCAGGCTAGATGGTTAAGCATTAAACGGCTCGGCTCGGGCTTCACCGCGGCCATGGCGGACCGACGGCGACCGGCATGGCGGCGCGGCCACGTTCCAGGCAAACTGGACCGGTAGAGTTCAATCTAACGGGTGATACTTGGTCAAGGTGCTCACCCAAATCCCGTGCGCGAGTTGGTTGAGCCGGCAGTGGTCCAGAGGAGGCTGGCGGCGTGGATGGCGGTTGCAGTGGCGCGCTCCGACGGTGATGGTGGTGTTCCGGGGTCACCAGTGCACCAAAGAGAGAACCCACGAACGCATGAGTTACACAGGCTTAAGATGAACTCAAAACAACGGCCGGAATGGCACAGAGCTCACCGGAGTGGCCAGGTCACGACGAGGTGCTCCACGGCGGCGTTTCGACCGCCCGCGAGGAAGAACTGCTCGGCTCGGGGCTTCGGCTGGCAAGAGTGGGGGGCGAGTGGGTCAGGAAGTGCGCAAGGGCGAGACGAACCCATGGCACAAGCTAATTTGGATGAAGAGGGTTGGTGGGAGACGAATTCGGACGGTGACCGAGTGAGGTCGCCGACGAGCCGGGAGGGAGAAGGAGAGACAGAGAGGCGGCTTATCGACTTTATAGGCGGGCCAAGAAGAGGGACAAGCGACCGACAGTGTTCCAGGGTCCCCCACGACTCCGACAGTGCCGGCGACAAGCGCCCGGCCGGCCCGGGCGGCTGACGCCGCGCTCCCGCACGCACGGCTTTGTTCGTGAACAGAGGAAGGACGCTCGAGTACTGTAGCATTCAATTCCCTTTTCTACTGTTTTTGCACAATTACTCCCAAATCTGTGTGGAACCTTGAAAAATCATCAGTATAGAAGTTGTAGTACATTTTATTCTGAGCAACTTTGGTTTTTGAAGCATATTCAAATTTTGTATAGTTTTTGAATGATTCAAAAAGGGGTAAATATGGATTTTGAAATTCAATTCTAATCCGGTCAAATTCTTGAGATTTTTCTCAATAAGTTGAAAATCTACGAAAGTAAAAGTTGTTCTACTTGACAAGCCCTACAACTTATATTAAAGGAGTTTTGTCATATTCTAGATAATTTTTGAAATGACATTTTAAATTTGAATTTCAAAACACTCTTCTGGGTTTAATTTGAAATTCCACCCAATAACTCCAAAATCTTCAAAAATGAAAGTTGTTCCATTTTGAAAGAGATAAAACTTTTATTAAGGAACTATCACCAGATTCTTGCTAACTTTTGAATTTGTATTTCAAATTTAAACTTTAAAGCATAGATTAAGGTTTTATTTGAAATTCTTTTTAATAACTTCAAAATTGCTCCAAATAGAAGTTGCTCAACTTTTAAGGATTTACAAATTTTATTTAAGGCCTAACCTCTAATCACATTTAGTTTTTAAATTAGGGTTTTGGGTCCGATTTAGGATTTATAAATGATTTTCTTTTTATTTTCCAATTGGATTTAGATAATTACACACAACCACAGACATTTACATAATAAGTTACTCTAAAGTACCTATGCACAATCACATGCAAGAATAAAATTTATTTCAGTCAATGCACAGTAATTGGGTTTTATGCGGAATGATGTGCAGATGATTATGATGACATGGCAGTTTTTAATAACAGTAACAGTAGGGGTGTTACACCTAGACACTCAGGATCTAATACCGCAGTTGACCTCTTTGCAGATATCCAATGCCTCGAACGAAAATAACTGTTAGGCATGCCATCTGAAGAACATCCAAACAATGCCCTACCTCATGTTACAGGAAAGAAAATAAAAGGTAAGTTTCTTCACCCTTTTCATCAGAATTGTGACATTGATATACAGCCCTGCTTTCATCAAAATGTGTCGTTTGAGCTAGATTCACCTTGTTTTCAGCCATAGAACAGTATTTTCTTCTAACAATAATTCAACAGTAAAATTCAGCCAGCCACATAATTCAATTAGCCGAACAGAGTGATACAACTCCGCAGAGGCCTTTCCCATTAGGTAACAGTAGCTAACACCTCTTCAAAGGTGGGTTATTCTTGTCAGACATTCTCAAGCTTCAGAAAGCCAAAATAACAAGGGTTGGTGTCCAATTTACTTACACTTTTTCTACCTAATATATTAGTACAGAACAAAAAAAAAAACGCGGATGAAAAAACATCATCACATTTCTCCTTATCGCGTTGTAGGCCATTAAGCTAAAGCACTTCTTTGGGCGCCAAGCGTTACCTGTCTTTCACTACAAAGGACAAATTCTCGTTCAAACCATTGTCCATATATATTGACCCATACACTCCGACTCTTTACTTAAAATATGTATACTCCGTATTGCATTAGCTACCACATCTGTATTTTCGTATTATAACTGTTTTTTGTTTTTGTACGTATACTTTTGCACCTATGTATCTACACTATCTTTAAATTGAACCACTACAGAGTTAATAAAGACGACACATTTGCCGACGCGCGCAATGGCACGCGCCCTATACTAATTGCATTTTAAAGCGGCTAACAAAGTATAAAATACGTGGGCTCCTCCGACCGTGGCCGCGTCTCCTTTATGAAGTTTAGAAACACTTAATAATCTCAGCCGCTTGTTGGCGGAAAAGTTTACGACAAATGCAAGACATGTTAGGTTTTTGCACATTTGCACAACATTCGGCGCTTGGTTGGACAAAACCGCCAACAAGGCCGATGAAATCCTTGCATTTGCTGTTAACTTATTCTTTTTCCTTGGTAACAATCCTCACCCCAAGCTTGACGTGTCACAAGCATGGTAAAAACTAAGGAAAAAACCATGTATTGAAGGATTACTTTTGTATTCATCATGACTATGTTTATGTTTCTATGTCTACTGTGGTTCCTCTCTCACTCTCTCTTAGCCTACAACACACTACACACATCCATTTATAGCATAGGAGCGAGTCCCATGACAAGTTAATGCCAAGGAATCCTTCATAGAAAACGTAAATGCTTAGAAATCTTTGACAATAAAAGAGTCATGGAACAAAAATTAATGTAAAGAATCCATGCGATCGACGAGGACTAAGTCTATTTATTACCTTTCTATTTATAACTTTTTACTGATACGGTATTATATTTATTGAAGAGAGAGGAAGAAAAAACCAAGACTCCAGGTCTTATTTAAACACAAGGTCTTGAATAAACTCTATGGATAGAGTCTACACTAAGGGCACACTCAATGTAGAAACCACCATAGTTTATATAGACATTAATTGTACTGTCACCTAAACGTTTTGCTGATGTGGCAAAAGAGTTATTGAAAAGGGAGAACAAAAATCATAGAAACTGTGTCTAAATTAGAAATTATGTCTACATGAGAACCAAGAAGTGTGTTAGAGTTAATTTAGACATGTGATCAATTAGGGGAAATTTGTTGAGTTAGACATAAACTGGCCCTTTGGGCAACACTTGTATATATATATATATATATATATATATATAACATCACAGCTCATCAATAACAGAATACAACAATCATTACTGTTCATTTTGCACAGTACTTACACACGTTATCGGCACTTTTCGTTCTCCACTGAGCTAAGGAAAAATACCGGCGAACAGAGAAAGGAAAGGAGAGGGAAGTTGCTCGCCGGAGTTCCTCACCGGAGTTTCTGCAGATTCGTCGTTTCTGCACCCAAGATGTTTGTTGATCTCGATCCTAAGGAGGAAGAATTATGCCTTGTGGACTCTTGTACCACAAACTCTATACTTAGAGAGATAAAATATTTTCAAACTCTTAAGAAAAGAGAAGGAAATATTATCACTATTGCTGGTATAGAGACGCGTTAATAGTTGGTTTAGGTCGAGCCACTATTACTCTACCTATGGGTACTTAGATTACGTTACAGGATGCATTATTGTATCCTGACTCGACTCGTACCCTCCTAAACTATAGAGATATCCGTAAGAATGGTTTGCATGGGAAAACACATCAAGATAATAAAGAGGAATTTCTCCTTTTAACCAAACTTACTGGATTTGGCAAACAAATCTGCGAAAAGTTTTCTTCACTCCAAACTGGATTGTATTTCACATACATAAAGCCCATAAAACATGTTGCTTATAGAATAATTTTTCAAAATATTGATACATTCCGTAATTGGCATGATCGGCTGGCGCATCTTGGTATAGGGATGATGAGGAAAATTATTAGCAATTCCATAGGCCATGATACGAAAGACAAGAAATTTCCCTAACATAAAGATTTTTGTTGCACTGCTTGTGCTATTGGGAAATTAATCATTAGACCTTCATATCTTAAAATTAAAGTAGAACCACTCACATTCCTTGAACGAATTCAAGGAGATATTTATGGTCCGATCCAGCCATTATCAGGACCGTTCAGATATTTTATGGTATTGATAGATGCATCTACCAGATGGTCTCATGTGTCACTCTTGTCTACATGTAACCATGCTTTTGCTAAAATCATGGCTCAACTTATTAAGTTAAAAGCACATTATCCTGAACAACGGATTAAATCAATCTGAATGGACAATGCTGCTGAATTCTCATCCTGCGTCTTTAATGACTATTGTATGGCATTGGGAATTCAGGTTCAACATTCTGTTCCATATGTCCATACCCAAAATGGTTTGGCTGAATCATTGATCAAGAGAATCAAGCTTATTATAAGACCTATGTTAATGAATTGCAAATTGCCTACGTCGTGTTGGGTTCATGCAGTCCTGCACGTTGCAGATCTAATCCAACTACGACCAACTGCATATCATGAAACCTCCCTATTGTAGTTAGTACGTGGGAATCCTCCTAGTATTTTCCATTTGCGTAAGTTTGGGTGCGCTGTATACGTACCCATCTCACCACCTCAGCGAACTTCGATGGGTCCCCATAGGAAACTAGGGATCTATGTGAGATTTTCATCTCCATCAATCATAAAGTATTTAGAACCTCTAACCGGAGATTTATTTACTGCTCGATTTGCTGGTTGTATCTTTAATGAGGACCATTTTCCGGCATTAGGGGTAGAATTGTACCATAAGGAATGCCATGAAATTGATTGGAATGTTAAAGACATTTATTTCTCTGATCCACGTACTACAGAATCTGAACTTCAAGTTCAAAGAATTATTGATTTGCAAAATATTGTAAACAATCTGCTAGACACTTTCTCAAATTATAAAGGTGTCACAAAGTCTAGGAACGTGCCTGAAACAGTGGAGGTACCTAATAAAACCACTCAACCCCAACTTCATAAGAAGAGGGGGAGTAACACTTCCAAAAGGCAAGATGTGATTGCTAGCAAACAAAAGAAGACTATAAATAAAACTCAAGATTTAGTTGAAAGACACCTAGAGGACATACAATGTCATGTGGATAGACGTGATCTATAACCCAGCTCAATTATGCGCATAAACACTGAAGCTGGAACATCGGAAGACCCTGGATCCATCATTTCGGGAAGTCATGATGAATCTTTAAAGGTAGAAGAAATCTCTATAAATTTCGCTGAGACTGGAGAGTCTTATAATCGTAAGTCCATAATAGTCGACTGTTATTTCTCTGAACAAATTGCAAATATCCTTCAGACCGATTTGGATCCTAAGTCTATGGCCGAGTGCAAAAAGCGCTCGGACTGGGATAAGTCGAAGGTAGCAATTGAAACAGAGATTGCCTTGCTTAATGAAAGGAAAGTGTTTTCGGCTGTAATGCCAACACCTTCTGGTATCTTCCCTGTAGGATCCGTAAAAGGAATGAAAACAATGAAGTGGTGAGATATAAAACAAGGCTCGTGGCACAAGGTTTTACGCAAAGAGCTGGCGTTGATTTCAGCGAAACATACTCTCTGGTAATGAGCGGAATAACATTCCGATACTTAATAGCATTGGCAGTTCAAAAACGTCTATCTATGCAGTTGATGGACATAGTGACCGCATACTTGTATGGGTCATTGGATTCTAATATATACATGAAAGTTCCTGATGGAATCAGTATACCGAATCCTAAGACAAGTCGCAACACGTATTGTATCAAGTTGCAGAAGCCATTATATGGCTTAAAACAATCTGGCCGAATGTGGTACAATCGATTAAGTGAATTCTTTAAATTGAAGGGATACACAAATAATGATGACTGGCCTTGAGTCTTCATTAAGAAATCATCAACAGGATTTTGCACTATATCGGTTTACGTTGATGATCTTAATATTATCGGAAATGAATCCAATATTAATGAAGCACATCATCATTTAAAGACAGAGTTTGAAATGAAAGATTTGGGTAAAACTAAATTTTGCTTGGGTTTACAACTTGAGCATCTTTCTTCTGGTATATTTGTACATCAAGCTACATACACTCAGAAGATATTGAAGAAATTTAATATGGACAAGTCATATCAACAAAGACCCCGATGGTAGTAAGATCTTTAGACGTTGAAAAGGATCCTTTTAGACCTCCAGAAGAAGAAGAAGAGATATTGGGGCCTCATGTCCCATATCTAACCGACATTGGAGCACTTATCTATCTCGTTAATAATACTAGACCAGATATCGAGTTCGCGGTTAATCTATTAGCAAGACATAGTGCTAAACCTACCAAACGGCATTTGGTAGGAGTTAAACTATTCTGAGATATCTCAATGGCACAAGAGATCTTGGATTATTCTATAGCTGAAATCAAGATCCAATTTTGTTAGGATATACAGATGCTGGTTATCTATCAGATCCCCACAATTGTACATCACAAACGGGTTTTGCATTCTTACAAGGTGGCACAACCATATCTTGGAAGTATTCAAAACAAACTTTAGTATCTACGTCCACTAATCATTCTGAAATAATAGCTTTATATGAAGCATCACGCAAATGCGTATGGCTTCGCAGAATGATAAACCACATAGTACAATTTTGTGGTATTGGTACACTCGATACGCCAACGATTATCTTTGAGGATAATTCAGCTTGTGTTATCCAAATGGAATTAGGTTATATTAAGAGTAATATGACTAAGCATATTATTCCAAAATTATTCTACCCCCATCAACTCTAAAAGAACAGAGAGATAGAAATTTTGCAAACTAAGTCATGTGATAACCTAGCATATCTATTCACAAAATCTCTACCATACTCTGCATTCCACAAATGTATAGAAGGTATTGGTATGAGGAAACTTAGGGATTTGCAGAAATCAGGGGGAGAATCATTATAAGATATAACTTGATTCAATATTCATATTATACTCTTTTCTTTTATGTGAGTTTTACTCTTTAGAGTTTTCTCACATAAAGTTTTAATGAGGTAATAGTAACACATAGTAATTGTCAGATTATCTATTTTTCCTCACAGAGGTTTTTCGAGGATAATATATGACACATTGATCATAGATCAAATTGTTCTTAGACTGTCTTTAGGATCACCTAAAGAGTCTATAAACATCAAGAGATATAAATATATCATGGTGTTTCTCTTTATTTTTCCCACTGAGTTTTTAAGGAGTTTTGCCTGGTATATCCATATACTTTGGATTTTTCCACTGGGTTTTTCCAAAGATACATGACACCAATTTTCAAGGATTCAAGACAATATTTGATGAACAAACAAAGGCATTTACAAGACCAATTGATCAAGGGGGAGTGTTAGAGTTAATTTAGACATGTGATCAATTAGAGGAAATTCGTCGTTAGCAACTGCTAATGACATTTAGACATAAACTGGCCCTTTGGGCAAACTGGCCCTATGGGCAACACTTGTATATATATATATATATATATATATATATATATATATATATATATATATATATATATATATATATAACATCACAGTTCATCAATAACAGAATACAACAATCATTACTGTTCATTTTACACAGTACTTACACAAAGCGAAGAGATATGATTTGTGGAGAATGGAGAGAGAATATATATGATTAGATAAAAAATAATTTTGTAGAAACTATCTATTGAGATCATAGTTTTTATACGTAGAGTTATGAAAATTAATAAAGATAAAAACTACACGTATTTTTGCGCTAAGGAGTACGGAGTAGTATACAACAGGGATCTGGTTCATTTCGTTTTAATACTTTGGCAGCTCCGACGGCAACAAGTTGTATGCGGTGTGCGAAAGGCTATAGCTATTGTGGTAAAAAAAAACGATGCATTTATTTTAATACTTTGAGAAGCTCACGTCTCTCTCTATATACACACACGTAACTTACGGAAAAAACGCCATAGGTGATTCAGCCCAACTAACAAAACTTGTGTGCTGTTTACGTGACAAGTCCACCGCACCGGCGACTGATCGCGTTTTTCTGCATCCTGTCAAGAAAAATGGACGGGATCGGGGCCCTCCAACGTCTTTGCGTTGCAGTTAGCTTGTTTCCGTCCTACGGCTTCGAGCTCAGGAGATAGCATGGCCCCACTTAAGAACCATCGTACACACAGTAGGCAAACTGGTTATGCCAAACTGTTTCTTGTCCTCTATTTTTTTTATGTTCAAGGTATACTTTTTGAATGTTTAAAATACAAAATGGTTACAGGACAGAGCATCAAAGTTCCCGTCGAACAAATCGTACGATCACAGTTCACAGAGCGAGTCGCTGATGTGCCGGGGCACGTGCACGAGATGGACAAAACCCACTGCGGAGGACGTGCGAAGCTGGACATCATCATCTGTAGCTGTAGCCCTGAAGCACCCCCTGACGCCTGATCGGATGGGGCGTCGGCGTCGGCGTCGGCGGTCGTGTTGCTCGCTCGCTTCATGGGAGTCATCGACCTGGGCTGCTGGGTAGCCACGTGTTGGTGGCCAGCTGCTGTCGTGGGCGCAGATTTTCGTCCGCTTCGTGTGTCCCGGCCCGGATTAATGAATGAACATGAACATATCGGTGATCACCAAAAAAGCCTAGCCTTCCGACCTAAGGCAGCGTTGTTGGCATGAGGTGTCTAAGATGCTAGTACGGCACTGCCGTTCCTTTTCCAGCCTGCTTCTTTCACGTCCTATTTGACACAGCTCAATTTTAACATTAAAGTTTTTTTTTTATAAAATAGCTTCACAAGCACCTTTTTCAGTGAAGTTAATTTGTTTTAGAAAAATATTTGGCAAAACAGGTTCAGACTTTTCTTGTTCGCATCTTTCTTCTCAGCAAGGTCACGCTTGGCGGCAGCGCTTTTTCCCCACACGAGCAGCACAAGCCGCTGCAGCCCACGCCACAGCCTTGCTCTTGCCTGGTGGCCGCGCTCGCCCGCGTCCCCCGGCGGCCGCGCTCGCCCGTGTCGCGACAGCCATGCCGGCGGCCTCGCCGCCACGCCCCCTAGCGAGTGGCGACTGAGCTCCGGCGGCTGCTCCCCCTGGCACCCGTGCTTCTTCGTGAGAGAGGGGCAGATTGAGTCATTTTCACCTTGTGGGGCCCATTTGTGGGAGATGAAGCTACAACAAGCTATTTTTTTCAGCTCTCTCTCAACTCATCTCTTTATGAGAGGGGAGAAAAAATAATTTGACACATGAAGCTGTTTTCAAAAAGAGTGTTTAGTAAAAAAAATAGCTCACAACAGCTCGTGGGTCCTCACTAATCCATGCAGACGTGCACCTACATACATAGTATCGCCGCACACTGCCGCCAGCCCGAGTATGCTGACCCAACTAACTGCGAAGAGAGAGTACTCCTGTTCTTCTCTGCTTATTGTTGGCATTTCTAAACGTTGTGGTTCGAATAATAGAGATAGAATCAATGCCTAATGATGAGTTATTAACCAGAAAACTGTTACTAAAGTATTACTCCTACTATGTTTCAGTGGATCAAAGAGACCTTGCATTGGTTTGTTGTAGCGGCAGGCCGCAGCAGAGCCGTGCAGGTGTGCGTACATTGCTCTGATGGAGAGAAAACTGAAACGGAGTACCTAGTACTTTACCATTTCTTTTTGGACGCAAGTACTTTCACCATTTCTCACGGCCGGGGCCTTCGAGACGCGAACGGAAACAGCCAAATCAAGCATCGCAAAATACGACCGGAGCGAAGGCCGAGCGCCGAGGCGCGCTCGCGACCAAAACCAACCGCCGGGCGGAGATGGAGGCGAGTCAAAGACCGTCGAAGTCCAAATCCCAGCCACACAGGCACAGCACAACCCGCGGCCGCCGATCGATCGAGTCCTCATCGCGCACGTATAAACCGGGCCCTGCGGGGCCGCGGACGTCTTCACCTCCGTTCCCGTCGCCGGCGACGACGCGGGTCTCTCTGCCGGCCGCGCGAGCCCTAGCATAGCAGCTGCAGTAGCGCTGGTAGTTCAGCAGCAGCAGCAGAGTAGGCTAGCGCGGCGCCCATCGCGCTCCGCGTCTCAGTTCCACCAGAAAGGCAAATTCGGCCTCGCTTTTCCGCCCGCTTGATTTGCCTCTTCTACCAGAAAACAAACAGAAGGGGGTGGGCGGCCGGGCAACCAAAAAGTCAGAGGAAAATTGAGGTGAGGTGAGGAGAGGCCATCAACCATCAAGGCCGCGAGGGCAGGCCACCATGGCCCAGCAGCATATATACGCCACCAGCTGCGGGTGCGCCCGCCCCGCGATCCCGCTACTACCACCACCACTGCCCGCGCCGACCCTCCCTCTCGCCGCCTCCTCGTCCTCGTCTCGGTCGCGGCGCCGGAGGGCTCCTCCCATGGGCGCGAGCGATCACCTGGGCCTGGCGGCGGTGGCGGCCGTGCTGGGCGAGCGGCTGCCGGCTCTCGACGACCCCGGCCTCCTCGTCCACCCCAGCGCCGACTTCGCCGCCCAGGCGCTCGTCTCCTCCACTCAGCAGGTGAAGTGATCGTCTCGTTCGTGATCGTACGTACTACCTGCCACGCGCACCATTCCTTCGCTCCTGTCGCCAGCCTTCCGTTTCGATTTGTCCCGATTCGCGTGCAAATGGGTGGCGCGCGTTCGGTAGGACTGGGAAGCAAGTGGTAGGACTGGGGATCGGTGGCCCTGCTGGCCTCGGCTGTTGTCCTTTCTTCCTTGTGGGATGGGATCATACCCCGTCGCATTGGGTGGTCCATAATCTGAATCGAACATTCAGTGCCCGTGTGAATTACTGAATTACTTCTCGTGGTGAATTACTTATTATTAGTACATGGTTTTGCAATGGATGGTGACCAGTACCGAGAGATGTACCAAAAGTCGATCGACGACCCAGCTGGGTTCTGGTCGGAGGTCGCAGATGAGTTCTACTGGAAGCAGAAGTGGAACCCTGATGAAGTTTGTGCCGAGAACCTTGACGTGACCAAGGGCCCGATCAAGATTGAAGTAGGTTATTCGTTATTATTACTTTCAAACAATGGCTGTTTCTGGTGGTGGAAGGATACAGGATCTTCATGTTACTGGTGTTTTGGCATTCGCAGTGGTTCAAGGGGGGGAAGACCAACATATGCTACAATGCCGTGGACCGCAATGTGGAGGCTGGGAACGGGGACAAGATCGCCATGTACTGGGAGGGGAATGAGCCCAGTCAGGATGGGAAGCTCACCTACTCCGAGCTCCTGGAAAAGGTTTGCCAGGTAAACATTCATTGTCTTATGCCGAAACAATTGCGTCTAGTTTTGAACGCAACGTGTGCAGAGCCTGGGCAGTCTAATGTGTTCTGCTGTACTTTCTGATAGCTGTCGAATTACTTGAAAAGCGTCGGCATAGGAAAGGGCGATGCCGTGGTGATCTACCTACCAATGTTGATGGAGCTGCCGATTGCAATGCTTGCATGTGCCCGCATTGGTGCTGTTCACTCGGTAATTGTTTACCCCAATGTTTGAACGTCAATTGTTCTTAATGGTTATATGTATGCTTGATTGATTTTGATGATGAATATGTTCAGGTTGTGTTTGCTGGATTCTCAGCCGAGGCACTGGCCCAACGAGTCATTGATTGCAAGCCTAAGGTTGTTATTACCTGCAATGCTGTGAAAAGGGGGAAGAAAATCATCCCTCTCAAAGATATAGTAGATGCATCTCTGGATGAAAGTGCAAAGAATGGAGTCGATGTAGGTATGGACTAGAATCTGTGAGTATGGATGTCTGGCCTGTTTGCAAATCTAAGCTTCAATATAATTGCATTTTGGCTCTACCACCCTTGTTCCATGTCCATGTTGACCATAGTCTCATATTATATCAGGAATTGCACTGACGAAATATCCTATTGATTAAGATATTTATAAGATTTACTGCCTTGACTTCCTGATATTTTTGTATGGGCCTTTTATTTTCACACCATGTCTGCTAATTTTGTCTTGGCACCACATTTCTAGAAAGTCTTTTGTGACAAAAGTGGGTAATCTTCATCTACACCTTGTCCCACCACCAAACATAGTCCTTCATTTTGGTCACTGTTGATCATCTCAGATCATGTACTTTGTTCAGTGAGTATGTGCTAATGTGGAAAAAAACTAACGTGAAATTTCTCTTATGCTGAGAAGGCATTTGCTTGACATATGAAAATCAGTCTGCGCTGAACAAAGTAGACACGCGATGGAAGACAGGAAGAGATGTTTGGTGGCAGGTATGCCAAAAACAAGTTCAATTATATTCAAAATTGCATCATACTTTCTGCGTGCACAAACTGCAGAACTTCTATCAAACCCTTTTGTTTCAGTTATATCGCTATAGCAATTTATTTCTGAATGAACGATGATGTCATATAGGATCTTGTGCCTGATTTCCCAACTAAATGCGATGTGGAATGGGTTGATGCAGAGGATCCACTGTTTCTTTTGTACACAAGTGGCAGCACAGGAAAGCCAAAGGTAGTCTTAATCTCATACCCATAGTCTAATAGATTGTTCCTGCGCCTCTTTAGCAAAGCAAAGATACTTACATACTGCGAACCATACAGGGTGTATTGCATACAACTGGGGGCTATATGGTCTACTCTGCTACAACATTTAAGCATGCATTTGACTACAAGCCAACGGACATATACTGGTAATATGTCTTTATTGAGTCTTCTGGTGGACCAAATGTTTACCTGAAATTGTTGGATCACTAGTAGCTAACATTTTATTATGATTGTTCCTCTGTTTCACTCAAATCAGGTGCACTGCAGATTGTGGCTGGATTACTGGACATAGTTATGTGACATATGGTCCACTATTGAATGGAGCCACAGTTCTTGTTTTCGAAGGGGTATTTGCAAAAAGTTTTGTAGTTGATGTGTTATTGACTTTAATGTAACTTTGGGGTTTCTTTTGAAATTGCTCTATATCTAATTTGTAATCTATTTTCTTGGACACAACTCTTAGGCTCCAAATTACCCTGATCCAGGCCGCTGTTGGGACATCGTTGATAAATATGGAGTGACAATATTTTATACTGCACCAACACTTATACGCTCACTTATGCGTGATGGTACTGAGGTAATACTGCTTGCTGTTTGTTTGATACTAATCATCAGAGAATGCCAGGTGTGTTATTTAGCTCTGATGTCTATGCTACAGTTCCAAGATATAAGATCAAAAAGGATACCATTTAATATTTGCTGTTCGTAAATTGATTGCGACTGATCTCTATTGAGTGTTACAAGTTTGCTATGGAGCCTGCATGTACTGTTAATAATAGAAACCATACCTTTGAGAGTGAAATCTCAAATTGTCTAATAGTAATTAATGTCTATATGATTTAGTCATATGATCAAAATAATTTGAATTTTAATGACCAACTTTGCTAATATCATGCTAAACCATTCTTCTTGTGTAACCTTGATCTTCCATTGTATATTTACAGTATGTTGCTCGGTACTCTCGCAAGTCCCTCCGAGTGCTCGGAAGTGTGGGTGAGCCAATCAACCCCACGGCATGGAGGTTTGTAAACACTGCTACATCTTATAATTCGTATGTGCTGAAAAGGTCTTAAATGCTCTGTTATGGATTTCAGGTGGTTCTATGATGTTATTGGTGACTCACGATGCCCCATATCAGATACTTGGTGGCAGACTGAAACTGGGGGATTCATGGTAAGGGTGTCTTCATAATTTTCAAGGAGAATTCAGAGTTTTTTTTTAAAGTGGCTGTCATATTAACTATCGAATTGAAGTTTAATTATTCCTGATTTATTAGATCACTCCTTTACCTGGTGCTTGGCCTCAAAAGCCAGGATCAGCAACATTTCCTTTCTTAGGTGTGCAGGTACATGTCATGCTTGGCTTATATGAAATGGAAATTTGTGATTCCTTGTTTATGTAATAACTTTACCTAATTTACAGCCAGTCATTGTTGATGATAAAGGCCGGGAGATGGAAGGAGAATGCAGTGGATATCTTTGCATAAAGAAATCATGGCCTGGGGCTTTCCGGACTCTATATGGAGATAAAGAGAGATATGAGACGACATACTTCAAACCATTTGCTGGATATTATTTCTCGGGTGATGGCTGCAGCAGGTACAAATCAAGTATTTAATTCAACACTAAAGATGGTATCTTCTGTAAATTTGCCACCCAGCTTTACATGTTTATATCATATAATATTCTAAATGTGAGTGTTATCAGGGATAAAGATGGCTACCACTGGCTGACTGGAAGAGTTGATGATGTTATCAATGTGAGGTAATCCAGCTACTTATTTTATTCATGCTTCTACTTAATTAGATGGTTTAAAGAGGCTGCCAAAATGTGAGTGTTTCATTTTCCTTGGAAAATTCTAGTGGACACCGGATTGGGACAGCGGAAGTTGAGTCTGCTCTGGTTTCACATCCAAAATGTGCCGAGGCCGCTGTTGTTGGTATTGATCACGAGGTATAGTCCAAAACTTGTTTTTTCCCTCCTTAGTGTTAGTGCAATAGTGCTCCATTTGTTATTGCCCCTATTTAATCAGACCCGGTCTTAAATTTGACTACATTTATAGGTTAAAGGTCAGGGAATATATGCTTTTGTGACTTTGGTGGATGGTGTTCCCTACAGTGATGATCTACGGAAAAGCCTTGTTATGACGGTCCGCAGTCAGGTATTCTCTTTAGACAGTTTGCTTACATTTACGGTGATGGGATTCCTGGAAGATGTTTTATCTAAGATGGTAAATGACCTGATTGGCAATGGCAGTCTGTCTTGCGATATGTTTTTTCAATGACAATCGATGTGTTTTTTCACATCTAGATTGGCGCGTTTGCTGCTCCTGACAAGATCCACTGGGCACCTGGGCTCCCAAAGACACGAAGTGGGAAGATCATGCGAAGAATCTTACGAAAGATCGCATCCAGGCAACTAGATGAGCTCGGCGACACGAGCACGCTTGCTGACCCCAGTGTTGTGGACCAGCTGATTGCGCTCAGTGACAACTAATCTATCAGCTATGCAGGGAAGACATGATCACTGCCTGCGCTACATCTTGTGCAAAATTCAGCTTGTATGATGTGTGGTCTGTTGGGCCAAGCGCTCTCTTGATTGCTTCGGTGTCATGGGGATGACAACAAAAGAGAGATGCTGCAAACTTGGGGATTGATACGGACATGCAGTGCGTCTGTAAATTGTTGGGTCGCAGTCACTGATAGATATAGTACATTGGTAAATAATGAGATGAAGTGTATGTGCGAGTTTTGGCTAAAATGGATAGATCTCGCATTTTATGGTTGCAATGTACAGGATTCAGCCATGGACATTAAAGGATACAACGTGTTTACCGCTTCTCTTTGCACGCTGTTCAAAGTGCACCATATTGGAAACGTTGGAATTTAAGGGATATCATGAGAATTGAGCTGCTTTGGTCGAATTTTTGCGAAGGCAGCTGGGGATGTGTCCCAAACTAGAGGATAAGGCACGAATACTCCTGAACCTACGGGGCACGGGAGTTTGGCAGAGCTCCACTCCCAACTTCTTTGAAAGCAATCTACAGATCTTTACTGAACGCTTAAGATGCAATTGTATTTCTAGTAGAGAGCAAATGAAGATCACTTCTCTATTTACTATACGAGTTAAGATTAAAAAATTCACTCCTCGTTGCTCCTTGGTCAATCACTACTCCATATACTATACGTGTTAGGATTAAAAAAAATCATGTCTTGTTGCTCCTTGGTCAATCACTACTAGAATCATTTTAGAATTGACTCTCCTACTCCCCCTTCAAAATCACTCCATCTGAGAATCGAGAAGTGAAATTCATGAATCAGAACAAGAGTTCTAAATTGTCAGACTAGAGCAGAAATTCCTCATACATGGACGAGCATCGTTTTTCCGACGCCGGACGGGTGCTTATGCTTTGGTGAACCAGCGATTTCTTGTACTTGTGCCCTGTTAAAATAAGCAGGTCTAGCACGGGGATCTCTGGGTCAATCGAGCAAGGGGCTGTGCGCGCGTTCGCTTGGCTACGAACAATCACGCCACACATCGCCTGGCCTATGACTATGATTTGGGACGCTCATGTGTCAATGAGAGTTTTGATATTTGACACCTAAGGGCCCGTTTGGTAGAGCTCTGCTCTTGGATTATTCAGCTCCACTCCTCGATTCTTCGGTGTAATGATTCCATTAGATTCATGGTAGGGAGCAGGGTGGGGATCAGCAGAGAATTGATTCTCAGCTGATCCCCACTAAAATATAATAGGGAGCGGGAGAGAATCCAGGAAAGCAGGTTTTTTCGGCTCCCACCTCCTAGTGTAAATGGAGAAGTGATTCTCCACTGATCCCCACCTGAATCAGTTGGTGTTTTATCGTTTAGCTGGTTGGGAGTGATTCTTCTTGGACAAGCTGGAGCTGGAGCTGTACCAAACGGGGCCTAAGACCGTGTTCTTGACACCTAATTTGTATGGCTTTCAATACTGATCTCGGGCTCACCAAATAGTTTAGATTCAGATGCCCCCCCCCCCCCCCCCCCCCCCGCGCGCAATCTCTAGGTTCCTTATTTGTTTTGTTAGTTTTTGTTTTTTATAGACTTGATTGATGAATGAACATGTTACCCTTGTCTAAAATCATAAATTAGATTTAAAGAATCATAGACATGCTCCCTTCC
This sequence comes from Eremochloa ophiuroides, assembly GCA_038502445.1. NCBI lineage: Eukaryota > Viridiplantae > Streptophyta > Magnoliopsida > Poales > Poaceae > Eremochloa > Eremochloa ophiuroides. The sequence goes on from JAHLJS010000009.1 coordinate 36,509,913, forward strand.
TCGCACTTGTTTCTCTGGCTCGCTCCGTCCATCCGACCAAACTAGTCCTCATTGTGTATCACCAAACAAGCAAGTAAAAGATAACTATCAATAGATTATTTTAAGCATTTCCTTCCTTGGAACACAATTTTTTTTCTTTCACCCATGCTACTGTTATGGTTGAGATTAAGGATGAAAACGGAACAAAAATACCCCGAACCGAACCACATCATTTTCTTTATTTTATCCGATCGAATTCGTATTTTTATGTCCGACTTTATTGTTTTCGCTTTTGTTTTTTATTTCAAATGTAAACCGTTTTCTACTTTTAATTCAGAATATCCCAAATTTAAAATTCTATTTAAACTAAATTTGGCTGTCAATCATTATTATCCAGGCAACTAGTTAAAGACAAGTATAGAGTACTAATGGCCATTGGCTGCATTATATAGGTGGCTCACCACGTCGCACTTCCCTGAGTCGCTGAGGTAGGACTAATCACCTCGTATGGTGTTGCATGCCTATATGGCTGCATCTCACTTCACGCAGCGCTCTTGTTGCATTTCATGTGACTGGGCCGACCAAAAGAAAGAGAGAGCTAGATGAGATAGGCGTTGTTGCTATCCATTCTAGTGTAGTACCGATTGAAAGGATCGAGGATGCCCAAAAGGAGGTGAATTGGATAACTAATAATTTTTTCGCAAATCAATTCAACCAATCGCCATTTGTCCAATCTCACCTCATAAGTGCTTGTGTGTAATTCTAAACCTAAAACAAGTTATGCAATCTAGAGCCAAGTCCTATCACAAGTATACTACTCTAGAAATGTAAAGAACACAAAGTAAATACAGGAAAGTAAATGAGTAAGAGATTGCAAGCTGAGTTTGTCCCGAGGTATAGGAGAGTCGGCACTCTCTACTAGTTCTCGTTGGAGCACCCACGCAAGGGTGTAGCTCCCCCTTGATCTTCGCAAAGACCAAGTGCTCTCTACGGGCTCATCCTTTGCCTCTCCGGTGCGGTGGATCGTCCACAACCGCTCACAAGTTTGGCTTGGGCCGCCCACAAGCTCTCCAAGCGGTCACCAAGCCTTCGATCGCCACCGAACCGTCTAGGTGATGCCGATCACCAAGAGTAACAAGCCTAAACTCTCACTTGACCAAGAACAAGGCCAAAGAGGGTGATGGATGCACACAAGTCACTCTTGATCACACTCTAGGGAAGAAGCTCACAAGCAATGGATTACACTCAACCTTCCTAGAGCTCTTGCACTCTCACAAAGTCACAAGGGTTGCTTCAGCTGAACAAATAGGCAAGAGAGATAGAATGAAACCAATGGTGAAGTATAAATACTCCCCCTCTCCAAAACTAGCCGTTTGTACTGTTTTCAGCTTTCTGCGAACCGTTGGACGCCGTGAACAGTGCAACCGTCTGACAAAAGATCATTGTCCGACTCTCACACGAAACCTGTAGGAGCCACTGTGCAGAGGAGCCGTCGGACGCTAAGTGACTGTCTGACGCCCACCGTCGGACAGCGTCTGACGCTCTCTGCGCTCACTGGTCATCTTTGGCCAGAGGAAATCGTCAGACAGGACAGGAGAGAATGGTCCGATGCCCAAATTCCTTTCTGGTAGCTCTCTGTTAGCGTCGGACAGAGCAGAGAAAAAGTTCGATGCCATCACTATTCACTCAGTCTGACGCCCTCTCAACACTCAGTTGCCACCTGGGGACCGTCGAACAGAGGGCCAATAGTCCGACGACCAGTCTAGCCCTTGTCCGACGCTTCCTAGAAGCTGAGGACAAGCCAGGGGGCGCTACGTGTCCGTCAGACACATCCCAATGGTCCAACGCCCAACTCTCTTTAGCGTTCGACGCCCCAAACTTGATCAAAACTTCGCCTAATCAAAAACTTTCCAAAATGAAGTTTGATCTTCTCTCTCTCAAGAGTCTCTCTGGGCTGTCTAGAGTTAAGTTGGACTAGTGTGTATCACATCCACACCATCTAGCTTTGCCCTAAATTAAGCTACCCATCCAAACCCCTCTTAATAGTACGGTCAAAGGTAAAACAAGACCTAAACTATTCCAAGTGTCTCTCAACATCAATCGACACTTGGAACTTGCCTATCACCGTCTTGTCTTCCATCATTTGAAAACCGAAACGATTTCCATCACTAGGGGCTTGAACCTACATGTTATTATGACCTAACCTCTAGGTTATCCTGCAAAACACACGTTAGTCATAATAATCTCTTTGTTGTCATTAATCACTGAAACCACTAGGGCCTAGATGCTTCACCGATGACATCTCAAATTTTCCTCTTCTTTCTTTTTCTTTTTTGTCTTATAAAAAAATCAAATTGATAAATCTACTCTCTTGCTCTCAACATTTTCCATGATGGCACTTGTTAACTGTTATGCATTGTGGGTCAATATTTCGTATTGAATTTTCGTATACCGACTATGTTTGACGTAATTTCACTCAACTTGGTTCATTTTCGAAATTATCGATATTCAATAAGTTCGCGTTTGTTTTCGTGTCTGGTTTTACTATTTTTTCTTTTGTTTTTTGTGTTCAAATATAAAAGTAGAAAATGGTTGAAGAATTTTTGGACCGTTTCCATCCTTAGTTGAGATCTTCATCTTTCTCGGGGGTTTAGGGTTAAATTTTGGATATTGTTTGAGGGCTAATTTTAGTCAAGTGGGCTTAGAGAGAAGATGGCAATTATGGCAAATGGAGATAAGGGAGGTAATAAGGGAGGTAAGACGGGGTGACGTCACTGGCCAGGCCTAGAGGATGGTTAGTGGGTTGGGTCAAGATCAAGATTCGGGCGACCATAACAGTGTCTGGTGGGACAGGGAGGAGGTTACCCCGGATATGGTAATGTCTTACTAAACACTCGTACACTAGATATTTGTACTGGTCGTAGATTTTAGGTTTTTAGTGGCGTTTTGTTCAACCGCGGGTGTGAAAGGCCACCAAAAATAAAAGTTTTTACTGACTTTAGTTTAAAATTCACATTAACAAATATATCTTCACTGGTGCTAGCCTTATACTGTCTGCCGATGTAAACGCATTTGTACTGATAGAGCAATTACGGTTGACCATCAATGTAAATGGTTTGACGGCAAAAAAAAAAAATGCAGATGCTCAACGGTATTGCGCTACCATGAGTGCCCGTAAGAGCAGCAGACACGTTTGGTGCCGGCAGCTCACTAGCAAGAATGACGGACACGGGCAGCGGCGGCGTAACACAGGCGAGATGGTGGTGCACAGGTGGTGGCAGACTGCCGGCGAGCATGAGCCATGTGCAGCGGCAGTACAACACCGGCAACCACCTGGTCCTGGTGCTGACAAGGGAAGATTTAGGGTGTGTTTGGCACAGCTCAGCTTAGCTCTTTAGCTCTTTAGAAAATGGTCATTTGTGAACTGCTGAGATTTTTACTGCTTGGCTGAGATTCTAGAAAAAGGTTGCCCTATCATTCTATCGCTGAAGAAGACAAGAGACAAAGCATAAAGCAACAATAATTCTGTTGACTACGGTTTTGCTGTTGTTGCCATAATTCTGTTGATCAGTTTATGTTTGTCAACTAGCCGTAAGAGCTTTTATTGTTAATAGCTGGAATCTTATTATGTTAACCAGCCCTTATTTCTCCTACTGTTTTTTTAATTCAGCAGTGAGGCTGATTGGTCATATGAAAATACTAGGATAGTCTGTGAGATTTTCGCTGATGAAATTGAAAGGGGAAACTAAGCAAATGTAATATAGAGGTTCAAAGAAATGACTAGAATTAATTACACTCGAAGGCAATTCAAGAACAAATGGGATAGGTTGAAAGGTGATTATTCTATTTGGAAGAAACTCACCAACCATCAAACTAGCATTGGATGGGACAAAATGAGAAAAAACATTGTTATGCCAGATCATTGGTAAGAAGATCATAAAAGTAAGTGCATTTCATGAACATTTCTGTTGTAAATTTTTCTCTAATTTGGTTACCATAACCTGACACACTTGTAATTTTTCTATGCAGGAAATTAAGGGAGTTCTAGGTTCAAGCAAAGAGGGCTACAAAATGTGGAGAAGTTGAAAATCATGTTTGAGGATCTTCGGAACACTGGAAAGGATCATTGGTGTGCTGCTACTGGTTTAGCTCCATCCCAAGCAAGTTTGTCACATGTCAATTCTCATGTTAATGGTGAAGATGAAGCCGAACAAGATGAGGATAGTGAGCCGGAACCAGAGACGCCTTCTAGTGTGAGTGGGAGGAGGGGTCGAGGTGCTCCTAATAGTAAAGCAAAGAAACCAAACACACAAACTAGGCGTTGGTTACAGGAACGAATGGGAGAGCCACTGGACATGAATAAGAGGACAACCGCTTATTGTGAGTCTCTCACAAGGAGGGAGGACAGATCTGGATGTTTCATACAGGATGTAATGGCTTTGGTTGAGGAATGAGGTGCTGCTCCAAGATCAGATAAGCACTTCATTGTGAGTGGGAGGAGGGGTCGAGGTGCTCCTAACAGTAAAGCAAAGAAACCAAACACACAAACTAGGCGTTGGTTACAGGAACGAATGGGAGAGCCACTGGACATGAATAAGAGGACAACCGCTTATTGTGAGTCTCTCACAAGGAGGGAGGACAGATCTGGATGTTTCATACAGGATGTAATGGCTTTGGTTGAGGAATGAGGTGCTGCTCCAAGATCAGATAAGCACTTCATTGCAACTACTCTATTTACCAAGAGGGCTGAGAGGGAGATGTTCATGACTCTGAGGACTCCTGAGGATAGGTTCGATTGGCTGAGGAAGAAGCATGAGTGGATGACTAGGAGTGATGTGCCTAAATAGTGTAGCACCTTTCATTTGACATTGATGTGCTAGTCACTAAGTTATGTTTTGTGTTTATTTAAAACATCTGTAATGTGAATATTTCCTATTTGGATGAATTTAATGTTGAATACTATTTATTTGGATTATTCATGGTTGTTTTTGTTGTTGTTAATAGATCACGTTCTGGTACTGATACAGATGACAATGATTCGTATGGTTGGATTTCAAGTACTCTGGAAGTGTTGCATTCTCACCAAAATAATTTGGTTGCTACTGCCGTTATTGTGACACATTACTACATAACATATCTTGACAAAAATGAAGAGATGACTCCAGCACAATCTGGTTATGGTTGGACAATGGAAACACTAAACGGCCCAAGTGAAAGCCACAAAATGTTCAGAATGAATTCAACTTTATTTCATCAGCTACATAACTTGTTGGTGAGTGCTTATGGTCACATTAATTCCATAGTCATTGGCTATCTTTCTACTAGTTTGTGGGCATGATATCTCCATAAGTGCTTTGCATGGTATATTCAAGCATTCTACAGAGACAATCGGTCAAAAATTTGATGATGTATTGAATTGTTTTGTCAAAATGTGTGAGGACTACATGAGGCCCATTGATCCGAACTTCTCTACAACACATTCTAGGCTTTATAATGATACTAGGATGATGCCTCATTTTAAAAATTGCATTGGAGCACTAGATGGTACTTATATCTCAGCAACCCCACCTCCAAATCATTTGATTAGATACATTGCCCGAAGTGGCAAGGCGACTGAAATCTCTATGTTTGGTTTTGGCTAATTGATGACACCTAGTATCTAACCACATGTTTAAGTGTTGTGATTACATGTGTGGTTGAAAGATCAAGTGTGGAGCCATGGAGGCATCCAAGTCCTTGGTGTAAGCCCATCAACATGAAGATCAAATGCTTCAACACTTGGTGCAAGGAATGCAGCTCAAGGCAAACGTCAAACTAATAGGGCTCTTTCTATTTTGGTGATTAAAACACTATAGAGAGTGTGATCACATTTAGGTTAGTTGACCATACTATTAAGGGGGAAGAAACTTCGTTTACAACTCCGATCATCAAGTGCCTCTAGTTGACATAGTTGAGCATATACATTTAGATCTAGAGCACTAACCTAAAACCTTGCAAATTTGACTTAAAATCAAGCTAACGCTCGTATCTAAGTGCTCAAACACTTGGTGTTAGCACCTAGAAGTAAGGTAGTTGAAGAGGGGGGAAAACAACTCACAGAGGTGCACCGGACGCTGGCAGTGTCCGGTGGGTGAGCACCGGACAGCCAGAGCCTCTCTAGAACCTCTCTGAGTAGACACCGAACGCTGGAACAGTAACTTCCAACGCGTCCGGTGGTGTTTTTGGAGCGTCCGGTGAGACCTTGTGCTTTCTGACTGAGTGAAAGCACTGGACGCTGGCAGCGTCTGATGACCTAACGTCGGACGCGTCCGGTGCCACTTTGAGCTCTCTGGATGCTCTCTGTTCTTGCACCGGACACGGGCGTCGGAGCATCCGGTGTGGCGTCTCCGCGTCCGGTGAGTTGGCATGCTATAAGAAGTTTGAAACGGCTAGTATACGTGTCAACGGGTGGTACACCAGACAACCACCGGACGCATCCGGTGCCAACTTAATCAGCGTCCGGTGTGCACTCAGAAATTGCAAAACGGCTAGGTTTTCACCCTCACTTATAAATAGCCGATCAAACGGTTTTGCGAAGCTCTCTTGTGCATTTCACTCATTGCTAAGCATCTCTTGAGTCTCTCAAGCCTCTCCCACTCACTCTAGAGCTTGATTCTCATCCATACTGAGTTAGGGAGTGATCCAAGTGGATTGTGTTCATCTAGATCATCCTTGGGCACTTGTTGATCCACCTAGATGGTTTTGGAGCAACAGAGGAGTTGGCGGAGTTGGTGATTGTCTCCGGCCACTCCCGGAGGTCTTTGTGAGGGGTTTGTACCTTCCCCAGCGGAGAGCCGTAGGGTAGCCTAGTGGATTGCTCGTGTCATTGAGTTACCTTGCTCGTGGTAGGTTCTAATGGCGCTCATTTGTTGAGCTTGACATTGGTTGTCAATTAGCCACCGAACCACCGAGTGGTGGTCGACACAACGGGGACTAGCGTGCCGGCAAGCACGTGAACCTCGGGATAAATTCTTTGTCTCTCGTGTGTTGGCCTTGGATTTCATTGTGACCATCACCTTCATGTGTATTGGTATCTTTCCTGGTGATTGACCATCTACTCTACTCGGCGGTATAACCACTTCACACCTCTACTTTACATTTGTGTATTTACTTGTGTAGTGGTAGTACTTGTAGTTTGCTTGTCCACCTAGGAGTAGTGTAACTCAACCTAGCATAGCTTGTGTGTGTATTTAGAGACTTAAGTAGAACGGTTAGGAAGGCTTGCATTTTTAAGTAGGCTAGCGCATAATTCGCTTCGCCATTTGTTATACTAACCTTTGGTCAAGTGTTGTTTGTAGAAGTTTTAAAATAGGCTATTCACCCCCTCTAACCTCTTTTGGACCTTTCAGCGATGCAAAATGTTCTTGCTATTGTTGATTTACATGCGATTCACATATGCATCTATTGGGCAACTTGGTTTTAATACAAGTGTGCTCTTTCATGCAGTTAGACTCAATTACCATATATATATATATATAGGGAAATATTACACTATTGATGCTAGGTACCCAAATAGATCTAGATATTTGGCACCATACAAGGGTGTGTAAAGATTAGGGTTGACGTGATACCCTTTGGGGTTCACGGTTGCGTGTTATATATAGTGGGAACAGCCCCACCGTGGCATGTACATCACATAATTACAATAGGAAGGTTCCACAATTTTAGGATCTAGACTAACCATTACACCTCAATATTATTACAATATTCCTGGTGCATATATGCAGACTAATCTGGATCACATCAATTAACATCCTCCCTCAGTCTCAGCCACTGTGAAGGTTGAGATCGTCTCTAAATTTCTATAACTTGACAACTAGCAGTGCTTTAGTGAAACCATCAGCTAACTGATTACCAGGTGAGATGAATCTAACTTCTAGCAATTTTCGTGCTATCCTTTCTCTAACAAAATGGAAGTCTATCTCAATGTGCCTGGTGTGTGCATGAAAGACCGGATTTGCAGAGAGATAAGTTACACCTAGATTATCACACCACAGTCTTGCTCTGGGGGGATGTCGAATCCCCAGTTCTATCAGCAACTTCTAAACCCATAACGTCTCTGTTGTTGCATTGGCAAGAGCCTTATATTTAGCCTCCGTTGTGACAGAACCGCCTAAATCACATGGCCCACAGACACCTGTCATTGTCACTCATGACCTCTGACAGCGGGTCCGCGTCCCAAATGATCTAGAAGGTTCTGCCGGGCTACATTAGCGCCCGATTTTCTCCAACAGGATCCCATTGCGAAGTCATTACAGAATTACAACATTTCATAATAAATTACATCAGAGTGAAAAATGCGGAAAGATTATAAGGTACTTAGATTACAAACCGTTTGTCCAAATACGATTGAAGTGCGAATATTACAGACCATAAATAAAATAAGTAGCAGTGGAATAACGATACAACATTATTAAGTATTTAACGATAGGAACCCTGCCCACGGGTTCGGCATTACTCCTCCTCACATCCCTCCTGTACCACTGTTACACAGCAAGGGGCGAAACAAACCTCCGGCTGCTGCGTCCCTGCAACATGGGGTTAACAAACCCTGAGTACTGGGGTACTCCGCAAGACTTACCCGACTAAGAAAAAGGATTGAGACTCAGGAATGCAGGCTGAGGGGAGTCAAGGTAAGGCCGGAGCAAGAGTCAAGAGTTTTGCAGAAAAGCATTACTAACTTATTTCAATATTTTAACTCAGTCTTATTTTAATCATATCCATATATCCAAATTCCTTTTTATATATCATTATACCTTCAAAATTCTTACTCATTCTCAAAACACCTAGTTTAGAACCACTTTTCAATTGTAGGTCAAAGGATCAAGTCTCCATATCCGAGGAGCAACGACGATTCGAATCGATTAGTACCCAGCTGGGGATTCCTATCCACACTGCATATGTAGCACTTAAGCTTGCATATACCAACTCCGGCTACCACGGCTTTTCTACCCCTGAACCGGTCCTGCGCCACCCGAGAACACAGTACTCCTCTCCTCTCCAGGCACGCCGGCCACGAGGGTACACGCTGCTCTCGCCATCTCTCCACTCCCAGTGCGTGGTTGTCGGTTCAGGTAGCAGAGCTACCGGAGTCAGAGCTTTCCGTAGTATGTGGCTAGTTGCAAAGTCTCGATCACAGCAGGCCTCCAATGAACGGTCCCTAATTCTTTTCCGCCGGCGACATTGCATTGGGACTCTAACCCAAATACAACTGTCCCAACGGTTTTCAAATCCCTTTCCCGCCGATGGTCAAGCATTGGGACTCTAACCCAAGTTCACAACCAACGAACGGAAAATCCCTTTCCGACGGTTACGGTGCATCGGGGCTGCTACCCAAGTACACAATTTCCGAACGGACTCATGCCCCTTTTTCCCTTTCTCATGATTCATAACTGTCACATTAAAATAGCCTTTTACGCAAAATCTAAATTGATTAAGCAGGACTAAGCATTTTCGAACCTTTTTATTTTTAAACAGGTTTTCGGGATATTATGTATCAAGGCAGGTAATGCATCAATATAGGAGACAAACAACTCCTAACAACCTAATGCAATAATAGACTCAAGTGATAAATAATTTTATAAAACACAAGGCGGGGCTGAATGCACCGGGGCTTGCCTTGAATTGCGTACAGCGTCGGGTCGGGATCGGTCCCGCAGATGTCGAACCCTTGGACGACTTCTGGAGTGGCCTCCTCAGTAGTTGCCTCGACCTGGACCTCCTCGGGAACGGGCACTACACGTATGCAATGATGTATGCTTAGCATGGCATGAGGACAACAAATGAAATGCTAGAAAGTAAACCTTTAAGATCTTGAGTACAACTTTCCTTCACGGTAAAGTTGTAAACAATTTACGGAAGGTAAAAGCAATGACTCCTATTTTTGTTTTATTGACCATTTTAACGGTCACAGAAAGCCGCTACACAGCTTTTCTACAACTAACATGCGACCCTAATACTTCTGTCAAGGATCACTATGGTGAAAGACCCTTGAGCCAATCAATCCAAAATCACACCAAACAATAGGGATTATGCGCTTAACTTAATTCTATTAACCCATAAACCCCATACTTAATTAACAAGGGTACTAAGAGTTTCCAATTGAGCCCAAATTTACCCAACAGATAGGTCTTACCCTAAAATAGTACCACATAAATTTTCATGATTTTTGGATAATTCTGGAATTTATTAAAATTGCTCAAAGTTGCATTTCTTAATTAATATGCTGATTTTTAGTTCCTGCAGAAAGTGTCCAAACCCTATATATAATATTTTTATAAAATACTACATGCTTCAGAGAGTATCCACAATTATTTTTATGATTTTTAGATTAACAGAAATAATACTACAAAAATAAAAAACTCAGGAACTATTCAAAGCAATTTAAAATAGAAATCCCTTTGAAATTCCACGGGAAAATGGAAAACGCCTATCTGGCCCAGAACGGCCCAAGTCGGACAAGCCGGCCCACTTCGGCCGCTCCCGCACCGGCCCGCGCGCTTGGCCGCGTGCGCGGCTGCTAAGGGACGCTGACAGGCGGGGCCCCCCTGTCAGCTCCCTCTTCCACCTCCCGCGCGCCCGCGCGCGTGCGCACTCGCGGCGGCCCGCCGCGGATTTCGCCGCCGGCGATCTCTGCAATGAAACCGCGCGCACCTACGAGAATCCCCAAGCCCAGCGCACACCCTAGCTAGGTTAACCCCGACCCCACGTGCCTCCGACGAGCTCCACCTCGCCCATGGCGGATGCGACGGCACGGCGACCCTGGCCCGGCCGCGACGGTGCGGTAGAGTAGAAGGAAAAAGGGCAGGGAGGACCAGGAGCTCACCACGACTCTAGTCTGACGTCTGGCCGAGGCTGAGATGGATCGGAGCAGCGAGCTTGACGACGGCGGCGGCGTGCAACGGCTCGGCCTCCACGGCGAAGTTGCGTTCCGGTAATTCTAGGGGACAAAATGAAACGCCTCTGCGAGCATGAGCTAAGGCACGACTCCTAGAGCCGGAAACGGGAAGTCTAAGGTAGAGAGTCTCACCACCGCGAGCTCGACGCGAGAGAGGTGGCTGCGGCGGTGCTCCGCCGGGCCCGAAGACGACGGCGAGTGTTCCGGGACCCTCGACGCACGGAAGCCGAACCACAGAGGCACAAGTCGTGTTCAAGAACCCAGTGAGGCTAGAGACGAGTGGAATTTGGGTGAGGAGGTCGGAGCGCGGCCAATTTTGGCTCGAAGCCGAGGCGGGTGCGGCGGTGGATGGGAGAGGATGAGGGCACGGGGAGGGGACGTCGTCGCCCTTTAAGCCGACCAGAGGGAGGGACAGGAGCGGCGTAGGGCGGCGCGCGATCTCCCGCACGGGAAACGGCCCCGGGGACACGATCCCGGCCGGCACGGACGGCGGCGCGCGCGCCCGACACGGCGGCGGTCGCGACTGTGCGCGAACAGAGCGGGGAGGGGCAGATCACTGTAGCACTTCAATTCTCCCACTACGGTTTTTGACCAATTTCGCCAGATTTTGTATAACAACATGAAAAGGTGTAAACACCAAAGTTGTAGAGTTCCAAATTCTGAACAACTTTGATTAAGGGATCAACTCCAAATTTTGAATAATTTAGAAACTATTCAAAAGGGGGTAAAAGAGGGTTTTGAATTTCAAACTGAAATTCTAAAATTACTTTTAAATTTATTCAACAACTTGAAAAATTGTCAAAATAGAAGTTGTCCTACTTGAGGAGCTTTACAACTTTCATTAAATGAGTTTGGTCAGATTCTCGATAGTTTTTAAATTGGCATTTCAAATTTGAATTTCAAAGTGGTAATTAGGGTTTAATTTGAATTTCTATTAAATAACTTCAAAAACACCCAAAATAAAAGTTGTTCTATATAAAAATATCTACAACTTCTATTAAGGGACCATGACCAGATTCCAAGTAGATTTTGATTTAGGGTTTTGGGTCCGATTAGGGCTTAAATTCAAATCTTTCTTTTGATTTGTTTTTAATTAGCAATTCAGGGATTCAATTATGATATCCATAACATTAATGAATAAGTCACTCTAAAGACCCTAATCACACTCATATGCAGATGCTCAAAAATAAATATGATGACATGGCAAAATTAATTAGCCGTAATACCCGGGGTATTACAGCCCTTCCCCCTTAAAGAAATCTCGTCCCGAGATTTGATAGACGATAAACCTTAGGGCTAAGTAATGGAAAAGAAAATGTCTCAAGTAAACCTACTCTAGTTTCTACCATAAGATAATAAGGGAAGTTCATACCGACTATAACCAGAAACTTTACATTTACAATGTAGCAAAGAACTCGGGGAAGTTTTCGGCGAGATAGTCTTCAGACTCCCAGGTGGCTTCGTCCTCGGAATGTTTGCTCCATTGAATCTTGTACCATCTTGTAGTGGTTCGCCGAGTGACGCGATCCTTCCGATCCAAGACTTGGATAGGATACTCAGAGTATGTTAGGTCGGGTTGGAGTTCTATTCCCTCAATATCCACGACTTGATCTGGTACCCGAAGACACTTTTTGAGTTGTGATACATGAAAGACATTGTGTACGGCTGAGAGATGATCTGGCAACCTCAACTTATAAGCTACTTTCCCATGACGAGCCATGATCTGAAATGGTCCAATGTATCGAGGAGCTAATTTGCCTTTAACTCCAAACCGACTAATTCCCTTCATGGGTGAGACTTTGAGATAGACATAATCTCCTATTTTGAACACCAAAGGACGACGCCTTTGATCGGCGTAACTCTTCTGTCGCGACTGTGCAATCTTCAGATTATCCTGTATTTGCCTCACCTTTGCTTCAGTCTCTTCCACCAAGTCAACGCCGAAGTACCATCTCTCCCCAGGCTCAGACCAATTCAGGGGTGTTCGACACCTACGACCATATACTGCCTCAAACGGAGCCATTTTGATGCTTTCTTGGTAGCTGTTATTGTACGAAAATTCTGCCAGTGCCAGACACTCATCCCAAGATTCGGTATAGTTGAGTGCACATGCTCTCAACATGTCCTCCAACACCTGGTTGACTCTCTCAGTCTGCCCGTCAGTCTGCGGATGGTATGCTGTGCTGTGTAGAAGCTTTGTTCCAAGTGACTTGTGGAAGGCCCTCCAAAAGTTGGAAATGAATTGAGAACCTCGGTCAGAGACAATGGTCTTGGGCACACCATGAAGCTTCATCAAATTCTGGATGTACAGCTTTGCATAGTTCACAGCCGTGTAAATAGTCTTGACGGGGATGAAGTGGGCTTGCTTAGTGAGGCGATCAACCACAACCCAGACTGAGTCAAAACCTCTGGGTGTTTTTGGCAGACCTAAGATAAAATCCATACTAATGTCCTCCCATTTCCATGCAGGAACAGGCAGTGGTTGCAGTTCTCCACCGGGCTTCATGTGTACAGCTTTTACCTTCTGACAAGTGTCACACTTCGCTACATATCGAGCGATCTCTATTTTCATTTTGGTCCACCAAAACTTTTGCCTTAAATCCTGGTACATTTTATTGCTCCCAGGGTGGATGGAGAATCTAGTCAAATGTGCTTCGTCCAAAATCTTTTGTCGCAACTCGGGTACCTTTGGAACCACTAGCCGCCCTTTGAACCATACGACTCCTTCTTCGTCAATCCTGAAACAATCCACAGTACCAGCTTGGACTTTCTCCTTAATATGCTGGATGCCTTTGCTTCCTTTCTGAGCGGCGATTATCTCATCACGGATGGTGGTCTCAATACTAACATGATTCAAACTGCCCTGTTCCACTATTTCTACCCCCAACTTTTCTAGTTCATAGCATAAGGAAAAGTCTCGGGGCTTCACTGCCAGACAACTACAATGAATTTTGCGACTGAGCGCATCGGCAACCACATTTGCTTTGCCAGGGTGATAATATACTTCAATGTCATAATCCTTGATCAGCTCGAGCCATCTTCGTTGTCTCATGTTCAACTCTTCTTGGGTAAATATATATTTTAGGCTCTTGTGATCGGTGTAGATCTTGCAAGTACTGCCCAGCAAATAATGTCGCCAAATTTTTAGTGCATGGACCACCGCTGCCAATTCAAGATCATGAGTGGGATAATTTTCTTCATGACGTTTAAGCTGTCGGGATGCATAAGCAATGACTCGGCCTTCTTGCATCAAGACACAACCCAGGCCGGTTCCCGAAGCGTCGCAGTACACGTCAAATGGCTTTTCAATGTCCGGTTGAGCCAGGACTGGGGCAGTGGTTAACAGCTTCTTCAAAGTCTGAAATGCTTGCTCACACTCAGGTGACCAGGCAAACTTGACCTCGTTCTTCAATAAGTTGGTAATAGGCTTAGATATTTTGGAAAAATCCGGAATAAAACGGCGGTAATATCCCGCCATTCCCATAAAACTACGGACTTGATGTACTGTGGTTGGTGGTTTCCAATTCAGGATCTCTTCCACCTTGCTTGGGTCAACCGATACACCTTCAGCCGACAGAATATGCCCAAGAAACGGAACTCTGTCCAACCAAAACTCGCACTTGCTGAACTTGGCATACAGTTGATGTTCTCGCAACCGAGTTAGGACTACACGGAGGTGTTTGGCATGTTCCTCCGGGCTTTTGGAGTAGACCAGTATGTCGTCGATGAACACGACTACAAACTTGTCGAGTTCGGGCATAAAGACTGAATTCATAAGATACATAAAATAGGCAGGGGCATTGGTCAGGCCGAAAGACATAACCAGATACTCGTAAAGACCATATCTGGTAGTGAAGGCTGTTTTGGGAACATCTTCTGGACGGATTTTTATTTGGTGGTACCCCGATCTGAGGTCAATTTTCGAGAATACCCTGGCCCCCGCAAGCTGGTCAAAAAGTAGATCTATGCGAGGCAAAGGGTACTTATTTTTGATAGTGACCTCATTGAGGGGACGGTAATCGACACAGAGTTTGAGGGAGCTGTCCTTCTTTTTAACAAAAATAGCAGGACAACCCCAAGGGGATGAACTAGGCCTGATGAAACCCTTATCCAACAGATCCTGCAACTGAATTTTCAACTCTGCCAACTCCTTCGGCGGCATTCTATATGCTCTACGGGAAATAGGTGCTGTTCCCGGCTTCAGCTCAATGGCAAATTCTACATCCCGGTCAGGAGGTAAGCCAGGCAATTCGTCAGGGAATACATCCGGAAATTCACAGACTACCGGAATGTTCTGCACCTCTTTAACTGTGGTTGCACATACCCTACCAACTGCTCTTTGAGGTATGGGAAGTTGGATGAGAAGTTGAGTTTGGCTATTAGGCAAGTTTACTCTGATGGTTCTATTCAGCACGTCTATGAGAGCTCTGTGCTGATACATCCAATTCATGCCTAATATCACATCTATATCCTGATCCTTCAGTACTATCATCGAGGTCGGGAATATATGCCCGCCAAGCTCTATGGGTACCCGATGTACCATCTCTTTAGTACTAATGCGCCCTCCGGGCGATTGTATAAGGAAACTTTCCTCTATCTGCCCAATCGGAATTTCATGCTTGACAACAAATGTACGATTGATAAATGAATGCGATGCACCAGAATCGAAAAGCATGATAGCAGGATGACTCGCGACAGGGAACCTACCCAGCATGACGGGTTCACCTTCAGGAATGTCTCCAACTTGCGTGTAGTAGACCTGTCCTGCTTTTCTCACAACCTTTCCCTTCTGGGCCTGCTGCTGGTGGCCACGGTGCTGAGTCTGCTGCTGCTGTCCACCAGGAGCCTTCGGAGCATTCTGATTGTATTGTTTGGGATACGGGCAGTTGCGGGACCAATGTCCCATCTTGCCACAATTGTAGCAGGGCTGGTTGTAAGTTGTTTGAGGAGTGGTTACGCGAATGCCAGGGGCATTCGGCTGGTTGGCGCTTTGTTGGTTAGAAGTGTGAGAAGTAGCAGCAGTTCGAACTACGACCTGCTGATGAGGATACTGGGGACGGGTATGGTGAGTAGGATGGTATATGATTTTCTGGCGCTTTTGATGACCAGAAGATCCAGCTGACCCAGACTTCTTCTTTTTCTTCTCTTCTTGGTGCTTACGGTTACTTTCTTCAAAAGCTATGGCACAGTTGACAGCCTCATGATAAGTGCAGTTGAGATTGTTGGACAGACTTCGCTGAATCTTGAAATTCAAACCCCTGACAAAACAATCCTTCTTTTTCTGATCAGTGTTAGTATGCTCAGGGGCATACTGCGACAGGTGGTTAAACTGACTGACATACTGCATGACTGTGGATTCCTTTTGTTGCAGAGCCAAGAATTGATCCAACTTCATCTTCATCACCCCCGCAGGGATGTAATGTGCACGAAAAGCCTCACGAAACTCCGCCCAAGTAAGTTGATGCCCTATCGGCTGCGCTGACTGGAGGTTTGCAAACCAAGCGCTTGCGGGTCCTCGGAGTTGCTGTGCTGCAAACAACGGCTTCTGGGTTTCCGTGCAGCGAATCAATCCAAATTTCTGCTCCATGATACGGAGCCAGTCATCTGCTTCCAGCGGCTCATCCGCTTTGGTAAACACTGGTGGACGGGTGTCTGTGAAGTCCACAAAGTCGTCTCCTCGTCATTGTGGCGACCACGGCGTCCACCACGGTCATCTCGGTTTTGAGCGAGCAATGCCGTAGCATTGGCTAAGGCAGCAATAGCATCAGCCAAGGTGGGTGGGATCGGCGGTGCTTGCGGAATGGCCCTGTCCTCAGAAGTACCAGCGCCAGTCGAGCGGGTGTTAACAGGCATCTGTGCAGGATTAAGCCAAACTGAGTCTTAGATTACTTAATCGCGTCTTAATACAATACACACCATACAATACGATAACCGGGGTACATAAACGGTACTTAACATAGTTCCCAAACCATAACTAAGGTCTTCCTGGCAATACTGATGTTACAATACCCTAGATAGTACGAATAACCGACATCACTAGTCCTACTGCTAGTCTAGTCGTCGTCACCCACGGTCCCGTCAGAGACGACACCGTCCTCGTCAACCTCCGCCACGTACTCCTCGACGCCCTCCTCGACGTCCTCGTCGGCGTCCTCCTCGACGATCACCTGGAGAGGCTCAATCTCCTCGTCCACGTCCTCCATGTCCTGATCCTCAGGACCAACGACCACCCCATCCTCGGGGTCCTCAACACGTGGCTGCAGGATCGGGTTAAGCTCATTGTTGAGCCTATGCACCTCCTCGTGCAATGTGTCGTTGTAGTCCTCGATCTGCTCTACGTAGATCTCTAGCTCGTGCAGCCTTGCCCTGGTCGCGTCCTCTCGCGTCCAGGTGGCATCCCTCTGCTCGATCAGACGAGCCACAGAAGTCCGCAGACGGTCGATCGTCGCTACGTCCTGGTAGTGCTCCCGTCGAGCGGTGGCGAAGTCCTCCACCATCCTCCTCATCTCCTCCCTCATCCTCTCTATCTCCTCCTGTAGCTCAGCGCGGCTGCGGCGGGGGCGACGACTGCTAGAGGCCTCCCCGTCGCGCGGCGCCAGCTGGTGACGAGGCACACCCCTGGGTCCCGTCATCTTGCGTGCAGTCTGCTTGCAGCGTGCCATGCTGGAGAAGATAAGTTGGGATTAGCGAGGATGTAATACAGGCTAGCAAGAATAGGTTTGATAGATCCTAACCCATAACCCATTTTAAGGAGGAAGTTATTTATGAAATGAATTAATCATGATGCATGAACCGTACTTACGAATTTAAAACCAATGCAAGCATAACACATACATAAATAATTTTTAACATAGGGCTAATAATAGTGTTATTCCACTGGCTACCATAACTATAATACAGATTTAGACAAGAATGAGCAATTTGGACCAAAATAGCAAATTTTAAGTTTATGATCCAAAACATTTTGAAGTTTTACAGGGTAATACAGTAATGATTTAGCAATGGAACTCTCTGATACCAGCTGTGACAGAACCGCCTAAATCACATGGCCCACAGACACCTGTCATTGTCACTCATGACCTCTGACAGCGGGTCCGCGTCCCAAATGATCTAGAAGGTTCTGCCGGGCTACATTAGCGCCCGATTTTCTCCAACAGGATCCCATTGCGAAGTCATTACAGAATTACAACATTTCATAATAAATTACATCAGAGTGAAAAATGCGGAAAGATTATAAGGTACTTAGATTACAAACCGTTTGTCCAAATACGATTGAAGTGCGAATATTACAGACCATAAATAAAATAAGTAGCAGTGGAATAACGATACAACATTATTAAGTATTTAACGATAGGAACCCTGCCCACGGGTTCGGCATTACTCCTCCTCACATCCCTCCTGTACCACTGTTACACAGCAAGGGGCGAAACAAACCTCCGGCTGCTGCGTCCCTGCAACATGGGGTTAACAAACCCTGAGTACTGGGGTACTCCGCAAGACTTACCCGACTAAGAAAAAGGATTGAGACTCAGGAATGCAGGCTGAGGGGAGTCAAGGTAAGGCCGGAGCAAGAGTCAAGAGTTTTGCAGAAAAGCATTACTAACTTATTTCAATATTTTAACTCAGTCTTATTTTAATCATATCCATATATCCAAATTCCTTTTTATATATCATTATACCTTCAAAATTCTTACTCATTCTCAAAACACCTAGTTTAGAACCACTTTTCAATTGTAGGTCAAAGGATCAAGTCTCCATATCCGAGGAGCAACGACGATTCGAATCGATTAGTACCCAGCTGGGGATTCCTATCCACACTGCATATGTAGCACTTAAGCTTGCATATACCAACTCCGGCTACCACGGCTTTTCTACCCCTGAACCGGTCCTGCGCCACCCGAGAACACAGTACTCCTCTCCTCTCCAGGCACGCCGGCCACGAGGGTACACGCTGCTCTCGCCATCTCTCCACTCCCAATGCGTGGTTGTCGGTTCAGGTAGCAGAGCTACCGGAGTCAGAGCTTTCCGTAGTATGTGGCTAGTTGCAAAGTCTCGATCACAGCAGGCCTCCAATGAACGGTCCCTAATTCTTTTCCGCCGGCGACATTGCATTGGGACTCTAACCCAAATACAACTGTCCCAACGGTTTTCAAATCCCTTTCCCGCCGATGGTCAAGCATTGGGACTCTAACCCAAGTTCACAACCAACGAACGGAAAATCCCTTTCCGACGGTTACGGTGCATCGGGGCTGCTACCCAAGTACACAATTTCCGAACGGACTCATGCCCCTTTTTCCCTTTCTCATGATTCATAACTGTCACATTAAAATAGCCTTTTACGCAAAATCTAAATTGATTAAGCAGGACTAAGCATTTTCGAACCTTTTTATTTTTAAACAGGTTTTCGGGATATTATGTATCAAGGCAGGTAATGCATCAATATAGGAGACAAACAACTCCTAACAACCTAATGCAATAATAGACTCAAGTGATAAATAATTTTATAAAACACAAGGCGGGGCTGAATGCACCGGGGCTTGCCTTGAATTGCGTACAGCGTCGGGTCGGGATCGGTCCCGCAGATGTCGAACCCTTGGACGACTTCTGGAGTGGCCTCCTCAGTAGTTGCCTCGACCTGGACCTCCTCGGGAACGGGCACTACACGTATGCAATGATGTATGCTTAGCATGGCATGAGGACAACAAATGAAATGCTAGAAAGTAAACCTTTAAGATCTTGAGTACAACTTTCCTTCACGGTAAAGTTGTAAACAATTTACGGAAGGTAAAAGCAATGACTCCTATTTTTGTTTTATTGACCATTTTAACGGTCACAGAAAGCCGCTACACAGCTTTTCTACAACTAACATGCGACCCTAATACTTCTGTCAAGGATCACTATGGTGAAAGACCCTTGAGCCAATCAATCCAAAATCACACCAAACAATAGGGATTATGCGCTTAACTTAATTCTATTAACCCATAAACCCCATACTTAATTAACAAGGGTACTAAGAGTTTCCAATTGAGCCCAAATTTACCCAACAGATAGGTCTTACCCTAAAATAGTACCACATAAATTTTCATGATTTTTGGATAATTCTGGAATTTATTAAAATTGCTCAAAGTTGCATTTCTTAATTAATATGCTGATTTTTAGTTCCTGCAGAAAGTGTCCAAACCCTATATATAATATTTTTATAAAATACTACATGCTTCAGAGAGTATCCACAATTATTTTTATGATTTTTAGATTAACAGAAATAATACTACAAAAATAAAAAACTCAGGAACTATTCAAAGCAATTTAAAATAGAAATCCCTTTGAAATTCTACGGGAAAATGGAAAACGCCTATCTGGCCCAGAACGGCCCAAGTCGGACAAGCCGGCCCACTTCGGCCGCTCCCGCACCGGCCCGCGCGCTTGGCCGCGCGCGCGCGCTAAGGGACGCTGACAGGCGGGGCCCCCCTGTCAGCTCCCTCTTCCACCTCCCGCGCGCCCGCGCGCGTGCGCACTCGCGGCGGCCCGCCGCGGATTTCGCCGCCGGCGATCTCTGCAATGAAACCGCGCGCACCTACGAGAATCCCCAAGCCCAGCGCACACCCTAGCTAGGTTAACCCCGACCCCACGTGCCTCCGACGAGCTCCACCTCGCCCATGGCGGATGCGACGGCACGGCGACCCTGGCCCGGCCGCGACGGTGCGGTAGAGTAGAAGGAAAAAGGGCAGGGAGGACCAGGAGCTCACCACGACTCTAGTCTGACGTCTGGCCGAGGCTGAGATGGATCGGAGCAGCGAGCTTGACGACGGCGGCGGCGTGCAACGGCTCGGCCTCCACGGCGAAGTTGCGTTCCGGTAATTCTAGGGGACAAAATGAAACGCCTCTGCGAGCATGAGCTAAGGTACGACTCCTAGAGCCGGAAACGGGAAGTCTAAGGTAGAGAGTCTCACCACCGCGAGCTCGACGCGAGAGAGGTGGCTGCGGCGGTGCTCCGCCGGGCCCGAAGACGACGGCGAGTGTTCCGGGACCCTCGACGCACGGAAGCCGAACCACAGAGGCACAAGTCGTGTTCAAGAACCCAGTGAGGCTAGAGACGAGTGGAATTTGGGTGAGGAGGTCGGAGCGCGGCCAATTTTGGCTCGAAGCCGAGGCGGGTGCGGCGGTGGATGGGAGAGGATGAGGGCACGGGGAGGGGACGTCGTCGCCCTTTAAGCCGACCAGAGGGAGGGACAGGAGCGGCGTAGGGCGGCGCGCGATCTCCCGCACGGGAAACGGCCCCGGGGACACGATCCCGGCCGGCACGGACGGCGGCGCGCGCGCCCGACACGGCGGCGGTCGCGACTGTGCGCGAACAGAGCGGGGAGGGGCAGATCACTGTAGCACTTCAATTCTCCCACACGGTTTTTGACCAATTTCGCCAGATTTTGTATAACAACATGAAAAGGTGTAAACACCAAAGTTGTAGAGTTCCAAATTCTGAACAACTTTGATTAAGGGATCAACTCCAAATTTTGAATAATTTAGAAACTATTCAAAAGGGGGTAAAAGAGGGTTTTGAATTTCAAACTGAAATTCTAAAATTACTTTTAAATTTATTCAACAACTTGAAAAATTGTCAAAATAGAAGTTGTCCTACTTGAGGAGCTTTACAACTTTCATTAAATGAGTTTGGTCAGATTCTCGATAGTTTTTAAATTGGCATTTCAAATTTGAATTTCAAAGTGGTAATTAGGGTTTAATTTGAATTTCTATTAAATAACTTCAAAAACACCCAAAATAAAAGTTGTTCTATATAAAAATATCTACAACTTCTATTAAGGGACCATGACCAGATTCCAAGTAGATTTTGATTTAGGGTTTTGGGTCCGATTAGGGCTTAAATTCAAATCTTTCTTTTGATTTGTTTTTAATTAGCAATTCAGGGATTCAATTATGATATCCATAACATTAATGAATAAGTCACTCTAAAGACCCTAATCACACTCATATGCAGATGCTCAAAAATAAATATGATGACATGGCAAAATTAATTAGCCGTAATACCCGGGGTATTACATCCGTGCTTGAGCGTGACATAGTGGGTTGCTTCTTGGCTGTCCAAAAAATTAGATTATTGCCTAAGAAAACAGCGAAGCCCCCTGTAGACCGTCTGTCATCCACACAATCGGCCCAATCAGCATTTGAGAAAGCACTTACTAACATAGATTCAGACTTGTTAAATCTAAGTCCAAGTTTGATTGTTCCTTTGATATACCTCAGGATCCGCTTCACAGCGGTCCAATGCACAGTGGTAGGTGAATGCAAAAATTGACACACTTAGTTGACCGAGAAGGATATATTTGGTCATGTCAAGGTCAAATATTGTAAGGCACCTACCACACTCTGACACTTTGTAGCATCATCAGCCTCAAGCTTTTCACCATCTTCTATGCTGAGCTTTTCTGAACTGGACAGAGGTGTATCCACATGATGATACTTATTTATACCAGAGCATTTCAAAACTTCAGTGGCATACCTTTCTTGGGTGAGAAGCATACTCGCAGTTCCACGCTGGACTTCAATACCCAAGAAGTAATGTAGATCACCCAAATCTTTAAGAGCAAAGTCCTTCTACAGATCAACCAGAGGAGCCTATGTAGCGTCAGTACGTAGAAGAGCTAGCTACTATGATATCATCCACATACACTAGGACAAATAAAGTGTGTTGGCCCTTGTTGAAGTAGAAGAGTGAAGCATTGGCCTTCGATGAATTAAACCCAAGTGACTCAAGTTTGGCACAGAGACGGGCATGCCATGCCCACCTCCTCTTGAAGAACACCGTGGATAAAAGCACTCTTGACATCCAACTACCGTAGTGACCATCCTCGGGACAAAGAGATAGATAAAACGAGATGGATTGTGGCAGTTCTGGCAACTAGGCTAAAGGTATCCTCATAATCTACACCATACCTTTGTTGAAATCCTTTTGCCACTAAACGAGCTTTGTACTAATCAATTTGTCCATTTGCATGCCTCTTGATCTTGTAAACCCATTTGCAATCGATCACACTCTTGCCACGCGGAGGAGGCACCAGATGCCAGGTATCATTGTTGAGTAAAGCTTGATATTCATCATCCATGGCCAGTGTCCAATTCTTGTCTTGCAA
Organism: Eremochloa ophiuroides; assembly: GCA_038502445.1. Lineage (NCBI taxonomy): Eukaryota > Viridiplantae > Streptophyta > Magnoliopsida > Poales > Poaceae > Eremochloa > Eremochloa ophiuroides. The sequence goes on from JAHLJS010000009.1 coordinate 36,532,974, forward strand.
AGCTTCATCAATGGAGGACGGTTCTTCTGTGGTAGCAAGATTACACCAGCGAACAGTACTGTCAGTGTAGCGCTTGGGCTTCACAATATCTTGCTGTACACGTGTAGTTGGACGCGGAGCCACTTGAGATGAAGGAGCTGATGTAGAAGGCGTTGTAGACATTGTATTGGCGGCGGAAGTCATGGAGGCTGCAAAGGTGGTCGCAGGAGGATCGGACATAGTGGATCCAGCTGCAGCCACAGGAGACCCGGACTACTGGCGTGGCAGACTTGGCCCGCCCCCTTCTGGATGAGAATGCACAGCCACACGGGAAGAGGACAAACAGGAAACGATGCTAGGCATAGAAAATCTAGACCTAGGGCCGGTGGTTGAGCCTGACAAATCCTCAGTTGCAACGTCGCCTGGAATCAGCTGTGATCCCAAGGCCGATCCGATTGCGTCGGCGGCAGGTAGTGCAGAAGCATCAGCTCTGAGAGCCGTGCTGTCTTCTCCCATGTGGCACATGAAATAAGTGCAGTTTAAGCCCAAATCGCCATCATTTGAAGCCGAATTTTGACCTGCACTTGACAAATCTCCAGCACAAACTGGTGAACCATTAGTTGGTGATGAAGAACCCTCACACGCGTGAATGTGGAATTTGGATTAAGGAGAATATCTGGAAGGAGAGTAATCTCAGCTCGGAGTTGAGCTCCAACATTAGGATGAAGTTTTGAGAAAGGAAATACATTTTCATCAAACACTACGTCACGAGATATGTAGATGCAACCAGTGGAGGGTTCAAGACATTTGAATCCTTTGTGACTTTGTTATAACCAAGGAAAACACATTGTTTGGAGATAAACTCAAGTTTACGAGAGTTATAGGGCCGAAGATTAGGCCAACAAGCACAACCAAACGTGCGAAGGGACATGTAGTTTGATGCTTTCCCATAAAGATGCTCATGTGGTGTGTCTTGATCAATGACTTTGGAGGGTAGACGATTAATGAGATACACTGCTGTGAGAAATGCCTCATCCCAAAATTTAAGAGGCATGGACGCATGAGCTAGGAGGGTAAGACCGACCTCAAGTATATGTTTGTGCTTGTGTTCGACCGCTCCATTCTGCTGATGAGCATGAGGACAGGAGACTTGGTGAGATATCCCTACACGCTTACAGAAAGAGCTAAGAGATTGATATTCACCACCCCAGTAGGTTTGCATTGTATGAATTTTACAATCAAATTGCCATTCAACAAGTTTTTAGAAATCATGAAAGCATTGGAACACTTCAGATTTGTTGCAAAGTAAATAGATCCAAGTATGTTTACTGAAATCATCGATGAAACTCAAATAATACTTATGTCGACTGATTGAGTTAGGAGCAGGGCCCCATACATCGAATAAAACAAGTTGAAAAGGGGTACTCGAAACACTAGTAGACCGACGATAAGGGAACTGATGGCTCTTTCCTTATTGACAAGCATCACAAACACTAACATGATGAGAATCTTGGATAAAAGGAAGCTTGTGGCGACTGATAACACGTTGAACTACTTGAGTAGATGCATGACCAAGTCGATGATGCCACAAGGAGGTTGAAGGCTTGATAGAAGCAATAACCTCCTTATTTGATGGCCAAAGTGGATAGAGACCATGATCACATCTACCCTAAAGAAGGGTTTTCTTCGTTCCCTGATCCTTGACCAAAAAACGACCAGGGTGAAATTATAAGAACACATTGTTGTCATGAGCAATGCGATTGACAGGGACAAGATTCTTATTTGCGTGTGGAACATGAAGAATACTTAGATGAAGTTTACTGGTAGGGAAATTCAAGGTTCTATGACCGACATGATTGACTTCATACATGATCCACTAGCACTGTGCACTTGGTTGTTGCCGTGGTAGCGATCACACAACGTGAGCCGATCTAACTCACTACTAATATGGTCCTTGGCACCGGTATCCATATACTAGTTTGTATCAACACCGTATGACATCGTTGCAGTCGATGCAGACTTGGTTTGTTGTTGAGGAGGGCTAGAATAGGAGTCATCAAACCTCTTGTAGCATCAGTGTGGGATGTCTCTCCTTGCCACAGATCTGGCAGAACACCCCCGGTTGAAAGTTGCTCCGACCACTAACGCGGCCGGCACAACCATTACGACCACCGCCACCACGACCTCCACCGTTGTGGCCACCACCACCACGGCCGCGAGAGGAGTTGTTGTTGTTGGCATTGTGCCCCCTGGCCGCAATGTTGGCAGAGGATTGCTAGCCACCATTGCGCATCGCATGGCACTGCTCGTGAGAGATGAGCTAGGTGTAGAGTTTACTGATGGAGATGGGCTCCAATCAGGCCGCCACAACAGTAACAACCAGATCAAAGTCAAGGTCTAGTCCCGTCAGAATGAAGGAAATGAGTTCCTCATCATCCAATTTTTGCCCCACTGCCGCCATATCATATGCCAAACCCTTCATGTGGCTTAAGTACTCACTAATGGAATCAATACCTTTGGTGGCAGTAGCCAAGGACATGCGGGTGCTAATGACTTTGGCGCACGATTGGGAGGAGAATACCCCTTCCAGGGCCGCCCAGGCGCTGGTGGCAGTGATGTAGGTGTTGACATGTCCAAGAATCTCCTTCGACATGTTGGAGAAGAGATAGTTGAGGACCGTCTGATCCTTGGCCACCCAGGATGCGTAGTTGGGGTTGGGCACAGGATCCTTCTTGACACCATTGGCCTTAGTGCCATCTGGCATGATCTAGGCCAGCGGCGGCTGCTTAGTAGGGTCGATGAAATTGCCCATCTGGGCACCCTTGAGAGCAGAAACGACTTGAGCTCTCCAGGACGTGAAGTTGGAACGGGTGAGTTTTCATTGGTGGGAAGAAAGGTGAAGGGAAACATGGCGGCGAGCTGGGTGGAAGAAGAAGCTGCGAACGCCATGAAGAATTCCGCGTGGAGAGAGGCAGTATGATACCATGTAAAGATTAGGGTTAACATGATACCCTTTGGGATTCACGGTTGCATGTTATATATAGTGGGAACAGCCCCCCACCGTGGCATGTACATCACATGATTACAATAGGAGGGTTCCACAATTCTAGGATCTAGACTAACCATTACACCTCAATATTGTTACAATATTCCTAGTGCATATGTGCAGACTAATTTGGATCACATCATCTAACAGGGTGAAAGGTATCATGTGCCAGATTGGAGGAGGGATCCCGCACCAAGTGGTAAGCAAGATATCTTTAACCATTTGCATTCAAGTATTCAAAATGCAGTGGAGCGTTCATTTGGTGTGTGGAAGATGAAATGGAGGGCCCTTCTCAAAATACCGAGCTATACCCAATGAATAAGCAAAAGATGATTGTCGCCGCAACAATGTGCCTACATAACTTTATCCGTGAGAACCACCAAGATGACAGGGATTTTAGGAAATGAGATCGGAATCCTGATTATGTGCCAACTATACCTCACAGGTACCGAAAGCATACATGCACCTTTCCAAAATGCAGGTGATACATCAACTTCAGAATCTAATGATCGAAACATGGTCTTGCAAAGGCGATCTTTCTTTCTAGATCATCATGAGCATGTATTTTTATATTGTAGCATAATTGTTTATGTTAACATGTACACTTTTGTTTATGCATGGTGACTATGCGAGGAACAAGGCAATATTGCATCGTAATAATTTTTATTTTTTTAATTTATATTCACTCAAGTGTATTCTATCATTGAAAAAATTGAAACGGGCTGAATACAAATGTCGTCAGGGAGCACGGGAGTTCGAGAATACGTGTATGTGCTTATCTCGTATATACATGCATACGTGAGTTCGGGGTGAATACATGCATACGCCAGGGAGCATGGGAGTTGTATACATGTATATGCAACGCGAGGGAGCACTGTCGGAGAGTGCTGGAGCACAGTTGTCGGAGAGTGCAGGGCAACAGCAGGTACGCAAGGCAGCAAGGGTAGGTTGGATAATTTCTCTCCAATCAAAACACCAAAGTTCTTCAAAATAGCTTAGCTCCATCTAAAAAGCTACTCCCTCCGTCCTATAAAAATTGTCGTTTTAGACTTTTCAGAAACTGTGTTTAACCGTCCGTCTTATTCAAAAAATTTGTATAAAATATAAAATCAATTAATAATTATTAAAGTATCTCTAATAATAAATCAAATTATAATAAAATAAATGATATTGATAAAAAAATTTCAAATAAGACGAATGGTCAAACATGATGTCTGAAAAGTCTAAAACGATAACCTTTATGGGACGGAGGGCGTACCTGTGATGCTGTTTTCTAAAAAAACGTGCCAAACGCACCCTTAAACTGCACTACAAGTATAAAAAAAAAAGCAAATCAACACTATAAACATGAGATTGAGATGTCAAAGACGAAAATCATAAACTCACCTTTGGTACGAGCCCACAAGCCACCCATGTGGCCATGCCGTGTGCGCACTGCTCGCCTTTGCGTCTTGGCCGCGTGCCCGCACGCCGCCTGTGCAACATGGCCGTGTCCATGGCCGTTCATAGTGGTTGCGTGCCCTGCTTTTGAGCCATGGCTGCGTGCATGCACTCCACATGCTTGCACACAGTTGAAGAGAAAGGTAATTGTTCGCAAAAAAAAAAAGAAAGAAGAGAAAAGTAATTAAAAGAGAGAAAGAAGCTAAGAGACGAGAGGTATACAACTGAAGTCCAACCTCTACCGGTGTACGCCAGTAAGATGAGAGACGAGAGGTACTCCGAGAAAACTGATGTCCAACTATCCAACCTCTACCGGCTGTGAAAAATATAATTTTTAGACACGGTTGAGGTGGGTTGAGATGGAAATTAGTTTAAGTTCCACTCAAATCCACACCCTAACATATATGGATTGATACGAATCCGACTATATCTAAATAAGGCCTTAGGGCCTGTTTGGATTTAGTAGGAGATCAAGTTGGTTTGTGTGGTCATGTAATCATACTTATATACTCGGTGCATATATATGTAAGTGTGTTCCATTTGTTGAGAAGAATGCACATATAGAATCTTTGCCAATAAAGTATGCTCCATTTCTCAAGAATTATATATATCGAACTTTAAGACTTTCTGAAAAGAAATAGACTATGAATCTATGATCTAAATGATGCAAGTAGCTTACGGCTTTCGGTGATTGTACAGCCCACTCAGAGGAAAACATCCATATAAAATTTAATATACTCCCAGAAGTATGTATATGTGATTGCCTTCATAAGTACGAGCATGGACAGTGGTGAGAAGCCAGCTGAGACCACTGTGCAAGGATGTGGATTACAGTAACATGCCATAACTCTTTTGGAAACCAGTTGTCCCTGATATAGAGTCGGGAAGCTAGACCCAAATGGTGCCAACTGGAATGAAACAGAAATTCATTCCATCAGTCCTTGACACGTTGCATACTAAATGATTTGAGGGCTAAGATCGGCCAGAAGCACTGCATACTAAATTATTTGAGGTCTAAGATCGGCCAGAAGCATGTGCTTTTGGAGCGCCTTCAGTTGACCAGGCTGCTAACAACGTACTAGAAAATGATGTTGACTGACAGTATACCAGAAGATGGGAAAAGGAACGCCTAATAGTGATTACTTGTTAATTTCATTCTCATAAGTAGCATGAGCACCAGCTCAGAACAGGACAATCAGCATCAATTGATCATAAGCCCGACTTCACTCTTCAGTCATCAGGCTCTTACTCCAAAAATAAATTAACTTCTACAGAATATATATATAATATACAAAAAGAATTCTATGATAAAGGCCAGTAACGTGCATTGATGCCAACGGTAGTTTCTATTTCTTGAGCAAGAGTAGTTGAACATAGCGACAGCACTATTTAGCCTCTTGCCACCACCGGGCACCAGCAAGGCGGCAAGCTAAGCTAGCTAGCAGCTTAATTCCTTCTGTTTCCCGCTGATCCATCTCCGACCCGCCATTTATCTCTGCCATGCATCTTCTCCGCCCTTTTGTTCTCTCTGTGCTTCTTTTCGCCATCCTGCACGCACCCTCGCCCTCCGCCGCCGCAGACACGCTCCGACGCGGCCATGCACTTGCCGGCAGCGAGAAGCTTGTCTCTGCCAATGGCAAGTTCGCGCTCGGCTTCTTCCAACTCCAAACAGCGAGCTCCTACTCCTACCTCGGCATATGGTTCGATAAAGTCCCCGTGCTGACCCCTGTTTGGACAGCCAACAGGGATCATCCGATCTCCAGCTCCGCCTCGCCGTCGCCAGAGCTCACCATTTCTGGCGATGGCAACATGGTTGTCCTTGATCATCAGGGCACCACCATCTGGTCCACCGGGGCAAACATAACCACCAATGACACCGTCGCTGTGCTCTTGGGCAGTGGCAACCTTGTCCTACGGAGCTCCTCCAACTCTTCGCTCACATTCTGGGAAAGCTTCGATTACCCAACAGACACCGAGCTACCTGGTTCAAAGCTTGGATTGAACAAGGTCACCGGCTTGAACCGTATATTTGTTTCGAGAAAGAACTCCATTGATTTGTCTTCAGGTATATACTCCACAAGGATAGACCACGATGGGGTTAATCGGATGTTATGGAACTCATCTGTCGTATATTGGACTAATAAGTGGAATGGTAGATTCTTTACCTCAATGCCAGAGATGTCTGCAGGTGTCCCTGTAGCCAATTTCACGTTCGTCAACAATGACCAAGAGATTTACTTCAGCTACAACTTCTTTGATGAGAACACAATCGTATTCGCTGCGCTGGGTGTCTCTGGTCGAATGCAGTCAAGGATTTGGACAGGGCAGGATTGGGTGACAGTGACAGACAAACCAACACTTCAGTGTGATGTGTATGCTGTCTGTGGCCCTTTCACTGTCTGCACAAACAAACCTTCTGATGCAGGTCCTTTCTGCAGCTGCATGAATGGGTTCTCTGTAAGATCACCTGCAGATTGGGAGATAGAGGACAGAACAGGCGGGTGTATCAGAAACACTCCACTCAACTGCGGCGCCAACAAAACAGGTATGGCAGATAAATTCTACTCCATGCCAAGCATAAGGTTGCCCCAGAATGGAGAAACCATGCCAAATGTGTTGAGTGCTAACGAGTGCGCACAAGTTTGTTTGAGTAATTGCTCTTGCACTGCATATTCGTATGGCAAATTTGGTTGCTCTATCTGGCATGGTGAATTACTTAATGTAGCTACTGACAGCAACGAAGAAATGATTTACCTTCGCCTTGCTGCAGTAGAGCTAGAGAGTGGGAAAGCAAATAGGAGTGGCATGGTCATTGGTGTTGCTATTGGCACAACCATTGTTGCTTTGGTTTTTATTCTCCTCATAGTAATTTGGAGGAGAAAGGGGAAGTGGTCTAGATCCATAGTAGACAATGATCAAGGTAGCATTGGCATAATTGCATTCAAATATGCTGACTTGCAATATGCAACAAAAAAATTCTCGGACATGTTAGGAACAGGTGGTTTTGGTTCTGTATTTAAGGGGTGCCTGAGTGACTCAATTGATATAGCAGTGAAAAGGCTGGATGGCCCCCGGCAAGGAGAGAAGCAATTCAGGGCAGAAGTAAATTCAATTGGAATCATACAACATATAAATTTAGTTAAATTGGTTGGATTTTGCTGCGAAGGTGATAGGAGGTTACTGGTTTATGAACTCATGCCAAACGGCTCCTTGGATTCTCATCTGTTCCAAAGTTCTGGTACAATTTTGGATTGGAACATCAGATACCAAATAGCTCTTGGTGTTGCCAGAGCTCTAGCATACTTGCATCATGGTTGTCGAGACTGCATAATACATTGTGATATCAAACCAGAGAACATACTGCTCGACTCATCTTTCATTCCAAAAGTTGCAGACTTCGGAATGGCAAAGTTTCTAGGGCGGGACTTCAGTCGTGTTGTGACTACAATGCGAGGAACTGTCGGATATCTTGCTCCAGAGTGGTTATGTGGAACACCTATTACTCCCAAAGTTGATGTTTATAGCTATGGGATGGTCTTGCTAGAGATCGTATCGGGAAAGAGGAACTCTATTGAACATTCGTCCAGTGACATTGAAGGCCATGGAGACTATTTTCCTGTGCAAGTAGCACACAAGCTTCTCCATGGAGACATTTTGAGCATTGTGGATGCAAACTTGCATGGTGACGTGAATATGGAGGAAATTGAAAGGGTTTGCAAGGTCGCATGTTGGTGCATCCAAGATAATGAGTTTGATCGGCCGTCAATGATTGAGGTGGTACAGTTTCTTGAAGGAATATGCGAAGCAGAAATGCCTCCAATGCCAAGGCTACTCAGTGCTATTGCAGGCTTGCAGCAGGCGGCACATATGTGATCTGTAGCCTTTCAGCAAGTTCAACAATCCATAAGAAGTTTGTCAGTTGGGATGGCGAATAAATTTGTCTTGTAATGTATTAATAAATTTGTTTTGTGTAATGTATAAACAAATTTGTTTTCTGTATCATGTAATATTTTGTCTTGTAATGTGTAAATAAATTTGTTTTCTGTAACTATAACATGTCACATTTCTTATGTACACTAGGATTTGTAACATGTATGTCGGAATTTTTTTTTTTTTGTACCAATAGGTCCTTAAATGTGTCAGAAACGAGCCTCAGCTCTATGTACCTAATGTTTGTTGGGATGGCAAATGGTGAGATCAATAATATTAATAACATGCATGACTATCGAACCTTATAGTTGTGTAGCAAAACGAAAACATTCAAAATCAAGAATAATACAGCTACAGCACCATGTAGCTCGACACTGCTTGGGATAATGTCTCTCGACAAATACAAGGTGTTCGGTGACAAATACAAGGTGTTCGGAGACTATTCACCGCTGACGCACGGGAGCAGTTCGCCGTGTGTCATACGATGGCATGATGGATTTTTAGTGGTCAAGGAAGGATCTTTTTGAGTTATTAGATATTTTTGTTTTCTCGTAAATCGAATCTCGTGAGTCCTCCGCCCCTGAGTCTGTGTTTATGTGTTTTTCTACATTTGTCGTAAATAGAGTTAAGCGTGCATCCGTTATTAAGTGTGTGCGTTGTCTTTGTAATTCGGAAAAAAAAAAGAGAGGAAAAGATTTGAACAGTAACTGTTTCGTAACAGTATGGAGTTATGCGCTCGCCCCTTGCGCGGACTATCGTGACAATTTTGCTATTTGATAATTTCCAGGGTCATTCAATTAAGATCTCTATACTGCTATATTTTTCCTTTCAAATTGTGTCATCACATTATATACAACAGGCTTTTTATCATATACAAGAGCACAGAGAAAGGCACTCTGTGCAGCAACAATGATGCACTGGCCGTATAGCAAAACTTGGCCTGAATGCACGGTTTTCTCTATCTCTGTCCGAATAGACTCCTAAATAATATCTGTATTCGTGTACCGTCCGTCATCAGTTCATCATCTCATGCTCCAATTCCGATGAACTTCAGCTGCAACACAAAAGCATCAGGTCAAGCTCGTTAGATGCCGACAAAATCGGCCGGGGCCCGACTTTCAGTTGCGTTAATAACTGCAATCTGGCTGAAAAGAAGGTTACAGCATCGGTCAAAAATCAAAACTCACAAGGTTGTTCTTGGGCTCCTTCCAATAGAAGCCGTGGATGAATATGGGCAAGATGTTGCAAGCGATCAGGACGTATATCATCAGCGCGTGCATCCCCATCCATTCCATGGCGACGGTCGGCCGCTGATACCCGTAGATGTCGACCAGCGTGTAGATTCCGGAGAAGAGGAGCCCCGCGGCGCCGGCGGTGGCTAAGGTGTAGCTTAGGGTGTACAATGGCTTGTTCATGTGCAGTCCTGGCAAAGAACACGAGCGGTCAATGGTTATGTTCTTGATGACCAGGAAAGACAAATGGTCATTTTTTTTTTCCACACGAGGGTAACCTCATTTCCATTACTGGCATAACGGAAGAAAGACAAATGGTCATGGCGGGTAGGCTCACTCCAGTAGGGCTTACCAAACAAGTCCATGGCGAAGGCTAGGACTAGCATGCTGAAGGAAGGGATCAGCCAGTTCATTATCCTCTCCCTGTGTTTCTGCAAAACAGATTTAGGAGAGGGCAAAATTAAGTACTGTTGCACTGGTCAATGATGCTGATCAAACTGATTGCAATTTGCAAGTACTGTATGTACCTGAAAATGTACGATGATGTGTCCGTATTGGAGCCCAATCAAGCATGTGACAATGGCCATCACGGAACTGATGAGAGCAGAAAGAAACAACAGTCAGCATTTTCCATGGCTGCAGAACTTGCATTACATCTGCAAAAGGAAGATTTCAAGAAATGACGAAGAGTTTACTGACCTAAGAAGCCCTTCAGGGTCAAAGGGGGCCTGGCACCAAGAGGGAGCATCAGGAGGAAGGGGCCCATTTTGTGGCGAGTCGATGCTGCATTGCTGCCACAAGAGAAAAGAAATCAGAGATCGTATAGACAAGAGGCAGAAATCTCCTGAAGAAAAGAAATAGAAATGCTATTAAAAAGAACCTTAGATCGTGCATAAACCGGCCGGCTATAGAGATGCTGGATACCCAAGATTTTACGGTCGATCATGCCAACCGCATTGCAGCCTGGGCTGGTGTCACCTCTTACTCCACATTTCACCTAAGAAAGATTAGGAATTTGAAGCTCATCAGTATAATAATACTGAATAGAGTTCAGTGAACCATTTTTTTTAACGAATCGGCACTAGTTATGCCAATTCAGTGAACCCCTCTTAGCATAAAGAAATGATGAAGTAGAACTTACAAAGAAAGACTTCTCTATGGAGCCAGGACCTGATGTCTGGTACTCCCAGTCAGGAACATAGGTACCGTACAACAGAGACATGTATGTGAACGCCACTACTGCGCCTACGAACCTGGATGAAAAGCAGTATATTACATTGTTAGAAACATAAGAACCGACTAATGTCGAACAAAATGATCCGTGATCTTTCCCATAGTGCAAAAAGGGAGTACTTTTGGTCTAAACTCACAGTTGGTAGCGGTATCGCTTGAGCAAATCATATCCGTAATCTACATCTTCATCTCCTTTGAGCCAAATTTCACAGAGTGCAGTCAACAGATAAGCTATTGCAATTCTCTGCAATCAAGAATATAAGGTATCAGTTACATACTTACCAAACACCAATTTGGTATTGTCAATGGACAAATGTATAGCTCATATAACAAAAGGATGCATTCCATATACCTGCAGTATGCCCATCAGACGTATTTCTTGAAGGTCAACACCAAAAGTTAGACTGCGAACACCATGAAAAAATCCACCTGCGTAGACAGTGCAGCAAAAAGGCATCAAACATATTTTATTTCCACAAATGCCTTTGGTCAGTTCAAGGAAAATAGCAGCCCTCATACCTTGTAGGACAAGACCTAGACAAAACAGCTTCAGCGCACGAAGCACTGCCTTTTTCGTGGCGTCCAACTTGTCCGGGACTCTCTGTAAAACAAATTCATAAGGTGACGCGATTGTTAGGTACTTAGGTTTCAGCAAGTCGTAGAGGTCACTGTTGCTGTTGGTGGTTTCAGAAACGAAGGGGGAAACAAGCATCGCCGTCTAGCTTTTGCCGAGAGTGTACTACCTTGTACGCGAGCGCCAGGGCGACTCCGACGATGAAGAGGAAGAAAGGCATGACGAAGTCGGCCACTGTTACGCCATGCCAGGGGGAGTGGTTCAAAGCCGGAATGAATGCCCCGGCGTCATCCACGATGATCATCAGCTGCAACAGGAAAAAGGAACTTCTGTTTTACTTCTGTTCTGTCTGAATTTTAATCAAGTGCTTAATTTCAATGAAAATGATAGAGAACCAACGAAACATTTATTATTTGATAAGTACCAGTGGCTAAAGCAAGCATTTGCAAATGTATCTAGAGGCTAAAAATATAATAACACGTTTGGTGAAACTCTAGGCCACATCTGATGTCGCTAAAAGGACCATATAAACCAGAATATGCTGGTTCCGATCCACTGCCAATGAACTTTTTTTCCTACTATATTAAATTAGTGGTTCTTGAATTACCGCTATTTTCTATTTCAAAAACACGTATGGTTATAAAAATTTGGGAAATGCGGGAAGGATTATTCGATGAAAAGTGATAATAACAACTTCACGTTACATATTCGTTTGGAGGAAAAAAAAAAGGAAAAGAAAACTTCACGTTGCATATGGTGGTGTGGCATCAGATTCCGGGCTCCAAATGCATTTCACGATCGAAAGATAACAAATATTCTAATCGGCGGAGAAAGCGCACACGTTAGCCATTACCGTCGTCCGTCGGCAACACCATATCGGATAGAAACTAGTGTGGCACCGTGGCAACGCCAAGAACATTGCGTGACGGTGATGCAATATTGAGCCAGGATCCACTGAATAAATGAACCAATACAATAATTCACACGAGTCATGACGCAGACGAGTAATTAATAAACCTACAAGGATTTTCAGTCGATGACTTCATCTCTGCCGTCCACGCAAACTCCACGGCCATTTGCAATTAATGGCGCAGTAGAAAAGACGACCTTCTCTGTTGTCCAAACATGGCGAGCAACTTAGCAGAGAGCAGTAGGTGGAGAGGTGAATCACCAAAGCAAGATCGAGCATCACAGCGACGGGGACCTAACCATCCGCCTAGCTAGCGTGTCCCTGGGCAGCAGCAAAATTGCCTAGCTTATTCTTCGACTACTACTACTAGTACCCTGTCACCTTTCGCGTAGGATAGTGGTGAAGGAGTAATCAACCTCGAGTCATTGGTCATGTCATGCCGTGCTCCACTACTCGAACAACAAACAGGCTCAAAAAAATCAGAGATGATGATGCTCGATATTTTAAGAGAATATGCTGCATCCGGGCGTGGGGTGGAGATGCGGTAGCTAGGCTAGTCAGCTAGACCGGCCGGTCATAACGTACGTATGCGGTATGCGAGTGGTTCATCATGTGCATACATACTAACATGGGTGAGGGTGTCACTTTCGATCCATTGGAGGAGCACACGCAGCGATGCCAACTCTGTCATGAACGTCGTCGCTGGGGGCGTTGGGATCTGCTGAATCGGCCGGGGGAAGTCGGGACCAGCTGCTATAGCAGGAGGCGGCCCCCTGGGGATCCCATCAGATTTGCTGCATCCGGGTGCCATCGTGCTATCTGCTCACCTGTCGGCCTAAGCATGGAGTGGGCAAATTGGGAACGACGAGTCGGGCACACAGCCACACTGTGTTAAAGGTTGCTCCACTTTTGTATCCGTCCGAGAGACATCAATTCAGGCTTGGAACTTGACTGGATCTGCATTTCGCGGTCCTCCGTCCTCGCCTTTCAACATGTCGGAGACCGTCTGAGCCTACAAGACTTTTGTCTGTTGCCGTGTAGCAGTCCTCCCCGTCGTCGCCTCGTTGCCGCGCTGTGTTTGGCTTGACGACACCGACACTGTGTTCTTGCGGAGCCAGTAGGCAAGTAGCTACTCCTCCCCTACTAGTAGTTGACTTCCTCTAGGAGTCACGCCTGACTTGCAGCATACTGTTTGTGCTGAAGGAGAACATGGAGGTAATAATAACACTCCGGCCGCCCAAGATGATCGCAACATTAAACCGGGATCACGCGTTTGCAAATTATGTGACGCGACCTATGCGCAACTTAAGGTTCTGTTTGGTTCTAAGGATAGAGTAGGACGGGATGGGATGAGCCTACCTTTTTAGATGTTCGGTTGGGAGTCGCCATGAAACTGGACACTCCACTCACAAAGATTCTCGGAATATTCACTGAAAAGAGGATGAGCTCGCCCCGCAAAAAATGCACGGACGGGGTCCATCCCACCTCGACGCCGTCTTCTTCCCTGCCAAGCTGTTTCTACCGGATTCCTCTCTCCCTGGCGAGATCCAGCCGTTTGCTCACACCAGTTTAGCAGCAGCGGCAGCGGACGGACAGCGGCGTCATCGGATTGAGCCAAGCCACGTGGATCCACGGAAGAGCAGTAACGGCGCGGCCTGCGAAGGAGCAGTAGCGGGACGAGCAAGCAGCATAGAGCGACGAGCGGGCGGCCTCAGGCGCACACAGGCCATCTCCGGTGGGCGGCGCTGAGGAGGGTCCACGAGCGATGCGCGGCGACCGTGGGGAGAAAGATAAGAGCCATGGAAAAAAAAGAAACGAAGCGAATGATTGCTCGGCCAGGAGGGAGTGGGAGGATTTTTATATTATATTAAAAATAGAATTAACACACGGGTTCCACTAAATAATATTTCACGGTGTCAAATCCTCTGTCCATTCTAGACATATACATCCCTTCAACTAAATATTAAACAGGCTGATCTCGTCCGTCGCCAACTAAACAGAAAATATAGTCATCCTAGTTCTCGCCCCTATCTCAAAAATCAAAGATAGGACCATCCCTACCCCATCTTAACGCCCAACCAAACTTACCATAAGGCGGAGAGGTCGCTCCTACGGGTGGCGTCGTATATGGTATGAGGCCACACGATCTACTACGCAGCAGGGGGCAGAGGATGCTCTCTGTCTGTTGCCGGTGGGTGGGTGCGGTCGTACGCGCTCTGCGGCTCTGCGCCACACATCTTGGGCATCTGGCTGGCGCCCGCCAAAGATCATGAAGAGCAAAGCAGCAAGATCCTACGTATCTTTCTCCAGCCAGGCCAGGGCCTTTCAAGGAATTTCGGCGGCTTGTTGACCGTGTCTCTGATCGCGTTGTGGCTCACATGAAGCTGCCGGACGTGGCGCACGGTGAGGGGAGGCGTTTCGAACTTTGGTCCATGGCCGCATGGCGACGAGGTGGGTATATGGCCTGTAGCTGGAGCTCACGCATCCGGCGATTCCCGCGTCTCGTGTGTGTGGGCTCCCATACCCGTCGCGCGCCAACCGGCCAAGCAAGAAAACGCCGTGGTTTACGGTTACATGTGAAGCAGGCGCACCCGCCCGCCGCCCGGCGGTGCGACAGGTGGAGTGGAACCGATCCTCTCCGCCGCGGTGCCGGGGACTTGTTCCCCTGCGGACGCGGTGCACCGACCCAACCCAACGACCAGGAACTGAGCTAGCCACGCCACCCCCAACCACTACCCAAAGGTTGGCCCAAAGCTAACGCTTTTCCCTGAACCGGGAGAGGGACGGACGGACACCACGGTCGCGTACTGCAGATGCCGATGCCGGCGCGGCGCTCCCGGAGAGCGAGCGCCCGTCACATGGAGTGATGGGCTTGTCCCGACGTGGAGAGGCCACCGGCAGGAGCACAGGATCACGCATGTGCCTTTTGGCATTCCTACTGCTGGGTCGATCTCGTGGGAATATATGGCGCCCCGCCGGCCGGTCGCGCGGCCGCCACACCCGAACCCAATACGGTTGATGCTCTGCTACGGTTTTTTTTTTTTTTTTTTTTTTTTTTTTTTTTTTTTTTTTTGCCGTGCAGCTAGGTACCTAACATTCTGTTCCTACCCCAGCTGGTTTGTGAACGCCGCAGAGGCCGGCGGCCAGATCTCGCCCAACGACACTCATGCTTTTCTCCTGTTCCAGACTGGTCAGCCAAAAATAGGTCGGGCTGGCATGTTGTAGATCAGGTATAATCATGTCACATCGACCGGCTAGAAGAGCTCGACAGATCTGTAGTGTTTTTTTTTTTTTAATGAGTTCAGGGCAGCGCCAACGCAGAACAGGGACGGACAACCCTTCACAAGGAGTAGCGGGGGCATGTGCCCCACTTAAATTCTAGATTTTTCTAAAAAAAATAGCTCTTTCGTGTAGCAATAAAGATCGCCACTCTGGTTTCTCTTAAAAACATCGAAAGCGAAAGCATAAGCGTTGTAGTCTTAGGGAGCGTGGTGTCGTGTGGTTTTCGTATAGTTTAGGGGGTGTTTGGTTGCCAGTAACATTTTGCCACAGGTTGTCACATCTAGGCAAGTTTAATCAACTTGGCAGCTGTTTGGTTGTAACTATAACTGTGGTAAGATTTCTTTCCAACAAACTAGGTCTCACATGTCTGTGATTCAAAAAAGTGTGGCAAGATTCTCTTAGGCTTGAGCATCTCCAAGAGTTTGCCAAACCTAACTGCTATCCTGTATTTTTTTGGCAAAACTAGAGAAATCACCCCTCCAACAATTTGGTATCCAACTTGGCAAATTTTAGCAACTTGGTAAATCTCCCCTCTACACGCGCATATATGCGCGCGCGCAAACGAGCGCGGATCGTCGGCGTACGTAGAGGTGGAAAGGCAGAAAGCTAATTTTGTTTCTGTCCCAGAATTCCTGATGTAAGTTTTCAAGAAGTGGAAGGGCATAAACATAATTTTGTTTTTGTCTCAGGGTTCCTGACGTAAGTTTAATCTAGGTTTGGCAAGTGAATTATGCCAAACTGTTGGAGAAGGACTCTTTTTTCACTACCATACATTTTAAAGAGTTGCCAAATCATAAGATTTGCCAAGTGAATTTTAACAAACTCTTGAAGATGCTCTAAGTTGCCGCAAAGAATTTGATCACCTCAACTTAGACAACTGTGACAATTTTTGTTGGCAAATAGTTATAAAATGTGGCTAGCAACTAAACAGGCTAGTCTCCACACATCCAATATTTGACAATGTGGTGCTACAGTAACCATATGTAATGATAGATTGATTAGCCTCAATAGATTATTTTCGCAAATTAGCATTATTTATGTAATTAGTTTTGTGAATACTCTACATTTAATACTCTTATAAATCAATCATTCATTCATTAATTAGGATGCTACCTAAGTAAATTGGTGATCTATCACAGAATCAGGAAGGGAGAGGAAGGAATTGTTTCTTATACAAGAAAACTATGTCTATATGGAAACTAAGATAAAAAGATACGATAAGTAGATCATAGGAGAGAAAAGATATATGATTGGATAAAAATATTTTGAAGATAAGAATATGGTTTGTAAATGCAGTATCTACATGACTTAGCAAGTGCTGTGGAAATTATCTAATAGTTTCTCGGTTGAGACTTGAGACTACCCTTATAGCTAGTTGATGCAAAGACTCCAAGACCATTTGTAAGAGAGTAAGTGGACTACATACTAATAGAATTAGTACCCAAGAACATTTGTAAGGGAGTAAGTGGGCTACATGTTAAAAGCCTAGCGATTTCAAGCCTAGCGATTTCGTATCTTATATTATCATCCATGATTCTAAGCATAATGATAAGTCAGAGCTCCAAAGGCACAGATTCTAAGCATCAAATAAAAGAGCAGAGTCGAAAATGATGGCACATTATGTATAGCCAGCTTGCATTCTTTCTGTTACTCTCTTTAAGGAAATAATAATGCTCCCAGTTCTATCTTTAATCTCTCTTCGCTATATTATGGTTGTATTTAAATGCTGGATAGTTAGAATTTTCGGTACTGTAACACGTGCTAGTTTTTGCAATAAGTATCTAATTATGATTTAAATAGATTCAAAAGATTTATTTCGCAGTTTACATGCAAACTATGTATTTAGTTTTTTTTTTCTATATTTAATGTGACGGAAAAGTACCATATGTCAAGTCGTATAAACATATGCGCATACAAGCTACCCTTTCGAGCACCTCTACTGAATTCACTCCAGATCTATCCCCTCTGACTAATTTTATATGCTAAATTGAGTACGCATCGTGTCGCTCACATTGCGAGAATAATATCTCTACTATCAGGTTCGATCAATCATTTAGTCTGTTGTATAAGCTGCATCTTGATATACATGAAGTTATTTTTCTATATATATACCTCTCAATTATAGGTAGGGTACGTGCACTCATCAACTGCAAGATCGCATAGACAGGTGAGCTAGATAGAGTTGACAATTTTTTTTCTTACCCAGCTGACGCAAGCAGCTAGGCAAGCAACAGTGACCGGAAGCCACTAAAAAAAATATCCTCCATCCGTGCATCATATGGAGCTTGAGTCCACTATGCGAAGAACTTCCGTACGGTATTGAACGCGGCCTTCCTTTATTATTATTGCCAAAAAATGCCTGGGCCACAACCGAGCACCGACGGTTCTCACCCCGTGGCGTCGCCAGGAGCAAGCTAGCAACTCACCCTTGCGAACCCGGCAAGCCAAGCCGGTGATTGTTAATCTTGTTCAGGTGTAAATAACAATATCTTATCTCCATCATAGGCATCAAGACGGTGATCTGATCTAAGCCTCTGCCTATCGATAATGGCTACAGTGGTAACTGTCAGCCGAAAGAGAACAGACGAGTAATAGACCGGCAGAAAAGCTGAGAACTGAGGTAATTGCCTTTTGAGGAAGAAGAAAAGAACAGAGCTCGAAGAGCAACAGGTGACAGAATCGGAAGCCGTCGCGTCGCTTGATGCAGGCCTCACTGGGCTGGTAATATTCCTTTTCCTTGATACAGAGCTAAGCCGCTTGTACTGATGGGTTTGTTTAAGCAACCCTACACTTGCTTTTGATTACTCCCGTTTAAGTACGAACAAAAAGGGCAAAAAGCAGGGGAAAAAAAGCAAACTTAACTACTACCGCTGCTGCTGCTACCACTACCACCACGCATCATGATTATCCATGAACATGTGTGTGGTTGGCACCAAGACCATAACAGAGTCGATCGACAGCAGAGAACCCATTCAGCAAGCAAGGCAAGCAATTCGACGATTTGTTAGGTTAGGGAAATTAAAAAAACGTATTGCCATGCGCGATCGATAAGAAAAAATTGGCAGCCAGTCACCCATTCAATTAATCAACAAATAGCTGGAAGAAGCAGAGGAGGGATGGAAAGAGGATGAGAGTGGTCTGTTGTACGTACCAGCACGGTGATCCCACGGAACACGTCGAGCGAGACGAGGCGCTGCCGCGTTGACGCCGGCGCCGGCGTGGGCCCGCGGCGCTTGGGGCAGCCGTCGTCGTCGCATGGCGCCGCGGTGGTCTTGTTGCCAGCCTCCAGATCCACGGCGACGCCAGGCGCGTCGTCGCTGCGGACGAGCTCGTAGCGCCCCATCGCCCCCGCTCCGGGCCGCCGGCCACCGCACGACTCCGGCGACGCCCCTGCATTGGCCGCAGCAGCGCCCATGAGCACCAGGCGACGGAAGAACCCCAGCCGGCCCCCAGCAGAGGCGGAGCGGCAACACACCCAGATACAACAAGTGCGTGACAAGATGGGGATGCGGCACGGAAGGCGCCCGCTCACCTGACAACTTGCGCCAACCACTTGCCGCCCGGCCTCCGATCCTCCCCTCCTGTCGACTCTGGCTGCCTAGGGTTCTCGCTTCGCCGCCCTTCTTCACCACAGCTACGCCGCGGCTCTGCAACCCTGATCGCAGCTTTGCAGCAGCAGGGTCGCCCGTCGCCGCGAGATTGTGGCTGGCGAACGGGATATGTGCGATGTAGTTATATATATGATTTGAGTTGAAAGCACCGGGTCGGGCGTGCGTCCTCCGGACTTCGCCTCGTATTCCGGCTTCCTCGTGACGGTTGTTGTTGTTGTTGTGTGTGTGCCGTGACCGTCCTCCCGTGGTGGCTACAATTGCGCACACGGCAGGTAGGCACACGTCGCGCCCGTCTGGGTCCTTCGATCACGTGACAAGCGGCCTCTGTTTCGGCCGATCGATCTCTCTCGGGCCGTTGGATTGCAACGTTTCCGCGCTTTTTTTTTCTTTTTCTTTTTGGTGCATGCGGTGTTGGTGGTGTGGTTAAAGGACTGTTCTAGTTTTGGTATTGCATGCATTTTCAGGTTCAAGAAGATGTGATTGAAACGGGTAGAAAGAGACGCTGCTTGTGTTCGTTGTGCGTGTGCAGAGGCCGGACCGCTGGAATCCCGTCGTGCTCCCAATCCCAAGTCTCGTGCTGCAACTGCTTGCTATGGATCGATCAGGCTACCGCGCGATAGACCTGATTCTTTTTTTTTTTTTTTGAAATTCGATAGACCTGATTATTTACTGGTACAAACTACAGTTCGGTTACGTGGCCACGGTACGGTTTCATCATCAAACGGCTACAAATCGAAAACAGGCGCGGGTCTCGACCAATCGAATCCAGACGAAATACACAATTCGGGATCCAATGTCTTGACAATCATCACTGCCATATGGGATCGGAACGGGACGCAAGCGGCATGTTCGCCTGTTTGAGGCCTTATGTGATTTTTTTTTTTTTAGAAAGAGGCCTCATGTGAATTGGGTCGGAGTTTCGCTCTCAACATTAAGGCCTGTCAGCTTCAACGCCTGGGGCCCAACAGCAGGGCTTGTGAGATTCGAACCCAGTTCCACTTCACCTGCAGGCCTAAAACATGGCCACTGGATCGAATCATCAAGGCCTGCTATGAGCCTGCCTATGACAGCCTCAAGGCTGGCCTAGATGCCTAACGCATGCACGTCAACACATCTTTGGCTGTGTTCCCTTCAGCTAACAGGCACTTATTTTCAGATCTGAAACAGTATTTCCTTTCATAATAAATTAGCTTTCAGCCAAAATTAGATTAGTTTTTATCCAGTTGTACTAGAAATTTCCCTATTTAGCATCGGAAGATATCATGGTTCTTGTTTAGCATCGAAAAATAAAATTTTCTCAATATAGCCCTAGATTTATTTTTAGTTTTCTATACAACACTGTTGTTAATGGTTGTTATGAAAATTATAAACCGTCAACATAGATTTAGAGGGTTAAATTAACGATTTCCACGAGTTTTGATGATTTCATATTTGCAGAAGGATTTATCCAAAATACAGGTGAGTCCATCGTCATGCAGTGCAAACAAACGAACCGACGTCAACAAGTGATTCAACTGAACGAAAACTGTTAAAGACAACTTCAATCATATACCATCAATATAACTTGAATAAATGCATAAACTGATCATAACATATAGTTATAGGGTTTAGTTCTAACAAGTTCCCATTTGTTTTGCAGAATATTCAATTTTTACCCAATAAAAATATCTGAAATAATAAATTGTAATTCATCATTAAGGATGGCAATGGGACGGGTGGAGCCTCCGCGGACCCACACCCGAGACCTGACAACCACCCCTTGAACCTGCCCCGAACACCCTGTGACGGGTAAAGATGTGCCCCCGCCTCCGAACCCGTCAGGTCCCTGAAACTTCGCGAACATCAACAGTAATAGCACTGCAGTAGCCAACGCCAGAGGAGGGGGAAGACGCCAGGTGGTGGATTTGGCGCAGCATCGGCGCCCCTCCCCATCTCTAGTTCTCCTCCTTCGCCTGTACAGGACCCCTCCTCCTCCCCAAGCGACTCCTTCGCCAGCCCAGCAGGCAATGGATTGGCGGTTAAGACGACCGATAGAGCGAAAGGACGCGGTCGCGTGCGTGCGCGTCAAATGGGTGGAGCAGAGGCGCGGTCGTGGAGCTGCAGAGGCCGGAGGGCACGAGGGGCAGCGACTGTGTGGGCACAGTCCGACCGGCGGTGGCTCGGTGCCCCGGACCCCAGTGCGGGAGGATCGGAGAAGAGGGAAGAGGAGTGCGGTTCCCCGGTGCGGTGCGGTGTTGTCGTGCGAGAGGAGGGGGAAGGGGATCGTGGACGCCTAGGTGCCTGGCGGTTGAGGGAGGGAGTGAGCGATGTGGTGTGGGTGAGGGAGGGATTAGGGTCAGGGATTGCAATATATACTTAGACTTCTAGTTGGGTTAGGCCAATTTTGTGGATTTTTATAGCAGTCTAACTTGAATTTTGGGTCTCGCGGGCCCCCCGCAGGGGAAATAGAAACCCACCTCTGAACCCATCCAGTTTCGGGCCCCGAACCCGACCCCCGTTGGGCAAAAAAGCAGAACCGCCCCCGCCGATTCTAAAACCCAAGTGTCTCGGGTCTAGACCCGTCTGTGCCTTCCTTATTCTATCATTGTGTAGACGGAGAGCTAAACCTGATAATGGTCCGTACTCCAGACCATAACCAAATCAAATTGATCACGTCTACCTTCAAATCTCCAATCCATCCCACCCCGCTCGTTCTCCCTCCAAAACCAGTCCACACCAAACTGCAGTGTTCATCTATCCAAACAAGGCCAATCCACATCCTAAAACCCGAAATCGAAAATGCTCGATCCTCCAACGTCAAACTGCATGGACACTGGCCTCTCGCCTGAGCACCTCCATGTCCTTCGTCAAAGCCGATACTGCTCCCGGTGTTGAACTCCCGCAGGTCCCTGAAGGCGGAGAGGATGGTGAGGAGGTATAAAGGGAGCAAATCTGTAGGATATTTCAAAAAAAAATTGTCGGTTTTCTAATGTTTCCGTCATTTTTCTCGCACTGACAGGACAATGAAATTTTTTGTATCGATTCTCATTGTACCGACAGAAAATTTTGAGTTTCCAGTAGTGAGAGCCGAGGCATAGAGAGCGCCAGTGCTGCGATGTCCTCCGGGCAGTGGAGCGTGAGCCTCTCCTCCCTGCGGCCATGCGCCGCTGCCGGCAGCTCCAGCGACGATGAGGTCCCTGGCCTGGCCAAGATGAGTATGGACGTCCACACACGCCTTCCCACGTGTGCGTGGGCATGCTGACTGGCTGAGTGCCCTAAGTGCTCTGTTGGGTTCCTAGCTTGTCAACATTAGCATGATGTCATGCAGCTTTATGGCTGTTTTTCTGTAGAAAACCAGAACCGGTAATACAATAGCAAATACCAGTGTACACGGATGGGGCTGACTGTGGCATGATGGTGGGTTTGAAGTACGGTTTCAGCCCGTTAGCAACCCGAAACACTCAGTCCAAAATAAAACCAAACCAATCTACTCTGAGTAAGAAGTAACAGCTCAGACTGAACCAGCCCAAAAAGGAAACCAACCATGAAAACTGGTTCTGGTTTGAACCATTGTCAGGTTTACGTAGAGCTCATCGCACGGGTCGAAACGGACCTTAATTTGCTATTTTTTGGAGCTCAAAATAAAAAGATATGAAATTCACAAGGGCCCCAACTCCAGAAGGTTCCAGATGACACCAGACGGGGACACGACGAAGCAGACTTGTGAACTGTAGACAGGTTGAGTCGGCCGGCCCCACCCCTAGGCCGACTGGCCTGTCAGTGTCTCCGCTCGCCTCCCGCCCCTTCGTACATGTTCTATGATCTATACCGTCCAGTATAAGGTGGTGGTAAGTTGATTTATGCAAGAAGTCACACAGATCGATGACATGGCAATTCCTTACCCCCTACTCGATCTCCCCTATATAAGTATGGCCTAGACCCCTCCAAGAAACATATTTACATAATGTAATGCTTCATTATTTCTCCACACAAATTGTGTGTTAGAACGATAGAACACAATCTATTGAATATTTAGGGAAAATGATACGGCGAATACTATCAAATTTGAATATTGTCTATATTTTTTCCTCATGCTGAAAGGACATTGAAATATTTAGTAATAAATGCATACATGTAATTTAAATTTCATATTATAGATGTTGATAGAGTTAAATATCAAGTTAGGGACTCTTTATGGATAAATAAACAAATAGCTATTATTATTATTATTTTAATAAAATAACATTAAAGTAGAACCACATCAAGCATCTTCCATGCACGTCCTAGCATACAACATTGATCGCCAAAATTCAGATGATTAATCACTACTCGTACCGCCAGCTTCAGGGTTATTTGTATCCAAGTCTTCATTTTGTCTAATGATACACCCTTTTACAGCATTTGTTACCCAACCTTCTTCCCAGTTCAAATCGCGTCTAGTTCTTAATCGACGATCTTTCTCCATCCAGAAGGTGTAGTTTGGAGGTCACTCCCGTCCACCTTAATCTTATAGAACACATTTAACAAGTATTGGCGTCATGTATTTGAGGTTGTATCATTGAAATATGACATGTACAATTTTCTTTATTAAAGTTATATTTTTCAATATTACCACACAAGCTAGAATACTACCTTTGTGGATAAAATATTATAACACGCTAAATAATTATTAATAAATCACAACTGATGATTGAGGAATGATATAACTGAGCACGAGGTTATTACGAGGAATTTCAGAAGCGCATGAAAGTAAAGATGGGGTTGAACTTCTCATTGCCTATCTTGCTGATCTGCCAGACTTGATTTCAACATTGAAGATGTTGTTATTGGCCCTGACGAAAATATAACCAGTACCTTCTACAAAAGCCGACAACATTAAATTTAGTCTAGGCACGAACACCATTGGGGATCATCGAATCAAGCTCGATGGCTCTGTCCTGTGCCCATCTCGTGACGTCATCAGGGTAAGTTTGACCAGACAACAGGCGCCATCATGATGATTTAGCAATTCATGAAGCAATTATAACATGTTTGATAGATTATGGAATAAAGGAAAAGGTGTTCACTATCACTCTTGACAATGCTTCCAATAACAAAGCAGCTTGTGATCTTTTGCAAGAGAATGGGAAGGCTGATTTGTTCTTTGATGGTCAACACCTTCTTGTTAGATGTTGTGCCCACATACTAAACCTTCTTGTTCAAGATGGTATAAATATTGCTAATAAGGCTATAGAGAAAATAGGAGATCTAGTTAGGCATATCAATTCATCACCATCACGGATCCAAGTTTTCAATGAGATAGCTGAAAGGGAAGGCTTTCCTAGAAAGGCTGGCTTAGTGCTTGATGTGCCAAACAGGTGGAACTCAACACATGACATGATTCTTGAGGCACTAAAGTATATAATTGTTCTAAAGAGACATGCCAATGCACAACAACAACTTGTCCCAGATGATGAAGAATGGGACAAAGCTGAAGGTGTGGGTGAGTTCCTTGGGGCTTTTGAAGATGCTACAAGGTCATTTTCAGCCGATAGGTATCCTATGTCACACCTTTTCTTATACAATGTGCTATGTATCCATCAAGCTTTAAGAAGTCAACAGTGGCATGATGATCAGGTAATAAAAGATTTGGCTAAGACAATGGACAGAAAATTTGACTAAGTACTGGGATTGTAATTACAATGTGGCTCTTGTTATATGCACCGTACTTGATCCAAGGAAGAAACTTGATTACCTTGCCTTCTTTTATGATAAAGTAAGCCGAAACTATGTTGCCATGGAAGAAAGCATAGAGTTGGCTAAGGATTGGTTGACCAAGTACTTCAAAATATATGAAGCTGATCTTAGAAGAGATGATACAAGTAGAGTGTTTCAAGCTGGTGTGTCTAGGAGCTTGTTAGGTTCACATGTGTTGGTTCTTGGCAAAAGAAGGCTGAAACAAGAATTTGCACAATTTAGCTGTCAGAGAAGAGGGACTAGTGTTGACAAGTCTGAACTAGATGCATATCTAGAAGAAGCCCTTGTGAGGGACGATGAGAATTTTGAGATTTTGAGTTGATGGAAAACAAACTCAAATAAATATTCTGTGTTATCCCTTATGGCAAGAGACTTTCTAGCCATACCTCTTAGCACTGTTTCTTAAGAACCGAAGCTCGATGACTCCACAAACACTTGAAGCTTTGGTTTGCTGCAAAGATTGGCAATATAAGTACCAATGAAGGTATTTTTTCTTGTTTGTTGCACAGTTTAGGACAAACTTCTGGATGGCATCAGAAAACTTATTGTAATGACTGTAATCATTGGGACAAACTTGATGGCAATTTAGCATTTGTCCCATAGTTGTACTTGTTTTGAATATTTATAACCTACTGGTTGATCTTTGCATTTGACATGGCAGTATCCAGCCAATCCTTCTCATAAGGGAGTTTGGAGAGTACTCCTATTCTGTTGTTCTTTGCTCGTCTGACCAAGATATAATTGACAATTCTATCTTGTCGCAACAGAAAGACCTCATTGCTGTGAACACAAGTAACCAAATGAGCATGTGGTATCAACAACAAAGAGTCAATGACGATAAAACTGAATAAAAAAAATGACATGTGAATGGCGAGCGTGCAGGTTGAAGCGGTGGGATGGCCGGATGGGTGGCAGGCTGGCAGCTGATCTGCGAGGGTGCGGGTTGTACGGGTTGAGTGGTGGTATGAGACGGGTTGATGATGAATCGAGTCGGGATAGTAAAATGTCTAATGAGCAGCGGGGCAGGAGTGGGTTTAGGACGGGTTTAGACCCGTTAGCAGGCTTAACCGTATTGCACGGCCGCGCCCGGTCTGCGCGACGCAGCCGCGGAACGCGTTGTCCACACATGCAGACAGACACCACCCATTCGGATAGGCCCCGCACCGGCAGGCGCGCTCCCGCCCCGAGCCGGCGAGCCCGACCGGCGAGGAACACCCCGCGCGGTGGCGTGCGGTCGGAGCGGTGGAACTGACCCCCCCTCCGAAAAATCCCTTTCTTCGCCTCTCGCACCGCATCCCGTCTCCGATCATCGCCGGTTCCCCCACCTTCTCCGCCTTCCTTGCTTGCCGCTGCCGCCTCCACTTCTTCATCAGTTCCCCCTCCCACTCACTCGATTCTCGATCCCAAACAGCGGCGCACGGCGCAGCTAACCGATGCCATTTTTCTATTGCGTGCCGCTTTACAGCCACGCCTTGGAGCAGCAGGTAGGAGAAGCCTATAATTGAAAGGAGCACCCAATCATCCACCGAACTGATCGAAGGGGAAAAAGAAGGAGGACAATCGGACGATGGAGGCGTGCTGCTGCTCGTCCTCATCGGCGCCGTCGGCGTCCATGCTCGCCGCCACGCCGGACGCGGCCCTCCGTCGCCGCATCTCCGGGGCGGCGGCGGCGGCGGGCGGGAGGACGCCGCCGGCGCGCCCGCTGCGAGCGTCCGCGGTGATGCTGGTGGCATCCACCGCGGCCCCGCGGCGGCGCGGGCCGGGCGTCGTCAGGGCGGTGTTCGAGCGGTTCACGGAGCGGGCGGTGAAGGGGGTGGTGTTCTCGCAGCGGGAGGCGCGCGGGATGGGGGACGAGACCGTCGCGCCGCACCACCTGCTGCTGGGCCTCGTTGCCGAGGACCGGACCCTCGTGGGGTTCCTCGGGTCCGGCCTCCGCGTCGAGCGCGCGCGAGAAGTGTGCCTGCGACGCCCTGGGCAAGCCCGGGCCCGCGCAGGCGGCCACCGGGATGGCCACGGACGTGCCATTCTCGGCTGCCAGCAAGCGGGTCTTCGAGGCCGCCGTCGAGTTCTCCCGGAACATGGGCTGCAACTTCATCTCGCCGGAGCACATTGCTCTCGGCCTCTTCGACCTGGACGATCCGACCACCAACAGAGTCCTCAAGAGGTTGGTGCTGATCTTCTGTTCCATACTCCTCCCCAATAAGATACTCTGCTATTTTCCATCGTTTTTGGCCTAATGGTATATAAACCACAAAAATAATACGGCTAATTAGCAACAAGACACCAACTTTTTCAGTGCATAATATAATAACTTAATAAGTAAGCATTCAGACTCCTCTGGTGTCTTACAACAAATGCATTTAGTTGCTTACAACTAGAGCAATCAGGTAATAAGCTCTGTAGGCAACAAGCGACATAGTACCAAATTCAGTAGCCTGGCAGCTGTATATGTAACAGCTACCAACCAGTAGCAACGGCTGGATGCATTTTTTTTTTTTTTTTTTTTGGGAAGGAATGGCTAGATGCAGTTGATCAAACTCTCAAAAGAAACATGTGTTCGTTGTAGAGAAAAGTAGATAAAAGTTTCCCATTTTGCTTTTCATTATTAGTGTGATTTATGGGTCCACTGCATCCCTTGTAGCTTAGGAGCAGATCCAAGTCAGCTAGCGAAACAGGCACTTAAACGAGTCCAAGGAGAGCTTGCCAAAGATGGCAGAGAGCCTTTGGGGTTTTCTTCTTTCAAAGTACGTGAAAAGTCTGCCGCGGGAGCTGGCAAGTCTGCAATTGTCAAGTATTCAAATAAAAAGAAAGGTCAGATGTTGAACTGCTTTATTAGAGTTTATTCCACTATTCTTGATGATTGAGCTCATTGTACAAATCGACTTGTTTTATTTGCCATTTCAGAGAAGAGTGCACTAGCTCAATTTTGTGTGGATTTGACTATGCGAGCAAGTGGAGGATTAATTGATCCTGTTATTGGTCGTAAGGAGGAGATCGAAAGAGTAGTTCAGATTATATGCCGGCGTACAAAGAACAATCCAATTCTGTTGGGTGAAGCAGGTGTTGGTAAAACAGCTATTGCTGAGGGCTTGGCTCTTAAAATTGCTAATGGAGATGTTCCTATTTTTCTTGTGGTAAGATCCAGTGATGGATAACCAGAATCCCAATCATGCTGTGAAGTATTGAGCAACAACTGTGGCTAATAGTTACCACTCATCTACATTATTTTACAGGGAAAACGTATATTATCATTGGATGTTGCTCTACTTATGGCTGGTGCAAAAGAAAGGGGTGAACTGGAAGCCAGGATTACTAGTTTACTTCGTGAAGTGCGCAAAGCAGGTAATCTGGCTTGTCCAATATAAATCAGTGGATGTTGATTTTTTTTCTTGATATAAAATGTTTAATTATACAATGTTTAATTAGCTCCCAAATTTCATGTAGGTGATGTTATGCTATTCATCGATGAGGTCCATACTCTTATTGGATCTGGAGTTGCTGGAAGAGGAAGTAAAGGTGCTGGCCTTGATATTGCCAATTTGCTGAAGCCTGCACTTGCTAGAGGTGAATTGCAGGTATGGACTTCACAATACCCAGCTTACTCTATGTTCCCCTTCATGCTTTGCACTTAATGCATGATACTTCCCGTATTGACGGTATTGATTCGTTTGCTGCACCATATAACTTGCTGTCTAGATGCATGTCCGGTGTCCTTGTGGGTTGTTATGCCCTAATTTTTATCTCAACAATATGTTATATGATTTTGTTAGCTGCACTTTCCAAACATACTGCATTATGCACTACTTTTACATTAGAGATTTCCCTTGAATCATGTATTTTCTGTACTAGTGACCTATAGATTGCATAGCTTATTATAGGCAATGAAGGGTTTTTTTTTTTTTTTTTTTTTTTTTTTTTTTTTTTTTTTTTTTTTTGAGAGAGAGAGAGAGAGAGAGAGAGAGAGAGAGAGAGAATGTCAATGAGAAATTGTGAAGGACAGTTTGTGGTAGAATAGTGGTTCTTGTATTTAGGGTAGACATTCAGTTAGACCAAACCGATCACTTCAGTTCTTCGATTTTTCTGAAATATGATGAACCAGAAAATTGCTCTTGGTACCCAACCATTGTCAACTCAGGTTCCCACAGGCAAAAAAAAAAAGAAAGAAAAGAAAGCGCGCTGGCTAACACAACTCGCTGGGGCCGCTTCACCTGCCACCCGACTGCTGCGCCGTCTGGAGAGCCACCAGGATCCATCCACCTCCTAACAGCTGCAATGCCTGAAGGATCCACTACCGGCTCTTGATAGTCCTTGGCCACACATCCACACAGATCCAAGCTGAGAGGGAAGATGTGAGTGTTGGAGAACCGGACTGCCAGAGGAAGCGTGGCCGCACAGGGTAGAGCATAGAGGCACTCTGCTGATGGGCGTTGGGACCAGGCGAGGCAGGGTGGGGCGCTTGCCACCTGGGGGCTGGGGAAATGTGAATAGGATGGGGATGTTCGAGGTTCTAGGGTTAGTATTGGGCTGGTTTGCTTACTGTGCTCAGTTGTTGGGCCTCAGTTTGTTTTTTTTTTCAGCAAATCAGTTGCTCGAGGCTATGAACTGAATTACCTGGACAAAGTTCGGTTACCTGAAACTCAAGACCTAATTAGGAACCAAAAATTTCAATTTTGGTCCCGGTAATTCGGTTCAGTCTTTGATCATCGGTTAATTATATGCCCACCACTATTGTATTGCTCTTGTTATACTGTTTAGTGTATGCTTTGTCACTTGAGTGAGATTCAATCTTTATGAAAGACACATCTGCTTGAGGTAAAACAGGTTTTCCAATCTGTGATAGAATATTAAAGTGCGTCATGAGCTACCCAGCTGCCTGAGATTTGTTTTCTTTCCCGTGGTTATTCTTGCTCACAGTGCATTGCGTCAACAACTCTAGATGAACACCGTTTGCATTTTGAGAAGGATAAGGCTTTGGCCCGCAGATTCCAGCCAGTGTTTGTGAGTGAGCCTAGCCAGGTAGCTCAAATTTCTCTTCCAAAAGCCACTTAGTAGGGTTGGTGACAGTTTTCTCATATTAATTTTTTACATACTCCTACAGGAGGATGCTGTCAAGATATTACTTGGCCTGCGTGAGAAATATGAGACTTACCACAAATGCAAATACACATTAGAAGGGATCAATGCAGCAGTTTATTTGTCAGCAAGATACATCCCTGACAGACATCTTCCTGATAAGGCTATTGATCTGATTGATGAGGCTGGCAGTAGAGCTCGGATGGAATCATTTAAAAGGAAGAAGGAAGAACAATGCTCTATTCTTTCCAAGTCACCAGATGAATATTGGCAAGAGATTAGAGCTGTTCAGAGTATGCATGAAGTGGTAATACAATGTTCATGGTAGAGCAGTTATGACTTCCAAATGTTTCGTATGCTAGTGGATGTTTATATTTCATTAATCACTATACATCACATTTCAGGCACTGACTAACAAGTTGAAGTATTCTCTAGATGAGAATGACAAAGAGGATGGTGTTAGTATTGAAGTCATAGGTGACAACAAGATTGCTTCGCCATTGATGCCTCCAATTTCAGTCGATGAGTAGGTTCCATCATGTGTCATGTCATACAGAGTAGGCTTTATGTCCTGCAACTTAGAACCATATAACTTATGGTCCACTGTTAACATGCAGGCCTATTCTGGTTGATTCAGAGGAAATTGCCAGAGTCACATCATTGTGGTCAGGGATACCAGTTCAGAAATTGACTGCAGATGAAACAAAGCTTCTAGTTGGACTAGATGATGAGCTTAGGAAGCGTGTCATAGGTCAAGAGGATGCTGTTGTGGCCATATCTAAAGCTGTGAAGAGATCACGTGTTGGCCTGAATGATCCTGACAGACCTATTGCAACACTACTTTTCTGTGGTCCAACTGGAGTTGGAAAAACTGAACTCGCAAAAGCACTAGCAGCGAGTTATTTTGGATCTGTGGGTTACGCTTTCCTTTTTTACACCATTCTCTTGTTATTTATATATATGTATTACATGTTGCCCGGATCATGTCTTGAAAAAGGTTATTTCTTCCATTTGCAGGAATCAGCTATGGTTAGGTTAGATATGAGTGAATATATGGAGAGGCATACTGTGAGCAAGCTGATAGGCTCTCCTCCGGGGTACATGGGATTCGGTGAAGGTGGAACTTTGACTGAAGCAGTCCGGAGAAAACCATTCACTGTTGTCTTGCTTGATGAAATAGAGAAAGCTCATCCAGATATTTTCAACATTCTTCTCCAAGTATTTGAAGATGGACGCCTGACGGACTCGCAGGTACTTCCTGACATCTGCCATTATATTTTTTTTTTTGTGCAAGTCTTTGCAGAACTTAGAGGGTTATACTAGCCAAATCATGCACCTAAAGGGTTATACTAGCCACTCGCTAAGATGATTGCTATACTTTTACTGTTTTTTACCGTGCTACTGTCTTTGGTGAAATGAATTTGCCGACTCTAAGATAGAAATAGGTTTATCTAAGTTATTTAATACAAGAACTTGTTTCGCATGGGCTTTTTCCTCTGTGGTCTGAAAGCGATGTTCATCATTAAACTTTTGCATTAACTACAGGGGCGCAGAGTTTCTTTCAAGAACACATTGATTATCATGACATCAAATGTTGGTTCTACATCAATCTCAAGCGGAAGGAGGGGTATAGGTTTCTCGACACAAAAGGATACAGAGGAGACCACCTATGCTGCGATGAAATCCCTTGTGACGGAAGAGCTGAAGGCATTTTTCCGGCCTGAATTGCTTAATAGATTGGATGAAGTGGTTGTATTCCGCCCTCTTGAAAAGACCCAGGTCTGTGGTTATACTTACTATTTTGTTGATATTATGTGGTTCAAACGAGACATTTATACTCCCGCCATTTTGCAGATGATGTCTATTCTCAACCTAATTCTACAAGAAGTCAAGAGTAGGCTTCTAGCCCTTGGGATTGGCCTAGAGGTATCAGATTCAATGAAGAACCTGATTTCTCAGCAAGGGTATGACAGAAGCTATGGCGCACGGCCACTTAGAAGAGCCGTCACTCAGCTGGTTGAGGATGTTATCAGTGAAGCAATTCTCTTTGGACAGTTCAAGCCTGGTGACACGATATTGATGGACACTGATGCCACAGGGAAGCCTTGCTTGAGCCGACTGAATGATCAGACCGTCCAATTGTCCGACCCCGCCCCAACAATATGACCATCCCAGCACCCTGTGTATATATAGTAGCATCTTACACATTTATTCCGCACATAGGATCCCCAACTCAGCGTGTACATAACCTTCCAGTTGTTGGTTTCTCTCTACAACATTATAATGTAAATCTGATCTTTAAATCCAATTGTACATAATTTTATCATTTATTTAGTGGAACATAATTTTATCATTAAAAAGACGTACATTATTTACATTGGGTAAGGGTACATATAATTTTTTGTGCTCCAACATGTCAAACAGTTCGGCTCTGTTTGGCCGGACTGGCTTCAGGAGCTGTTTGAAGTCGTTTTCTGCCAAACGGGATAAAACCAAACGGCTTCAACTAAGTAGTCCCTTAAATCGTGCTTTCACATAGCACATAAGAAGAGTGGCTAATGGTTTCACTGGTGAAGTGAAGTCCTACCAAACAGGGGCCTTCGGCTCTCTCTGGCCTCTACGTGTTCGTTTGAGTTAGTTTCACTTTATTTTCAGACAAAACTATTCTTGCCGAACACACATGTAGCACCCTGGTACACATCAGGTTCATCAGCTCAAATGCTAAGTCTATAAGCCTAGCTCAGTTGGTTAGATTCTTTGTGGTAAAATCTTCCTACCCGGGTTCAAGTCTTCGACTTGACACGAGTATTCGTATTTTCCTGAGGCATTTGTAGTGACTTTGGCAATCTCAAGATCTACTAGTGCAGTTTCCGTGCGTTGTGCTTGTATTTCGAAAAAAAAGAAATTGATCGATCCATTTGAAATTCTATCAAGTGTGTTATGTTAATCAGGCCGCAAAGCCTTATGCAAGACACAGCTTAACAAAGGGATGAACGATACAGAATAGGACCAAACTAGCATCCAGAGACCAGAGGCCAATTAAAATGTTACAGATTCCCTTCGATTGACATGCCCTAAAATAGTAGACCTTTGAGAATACAAAATTCTGTCATTCCAAGAAACTGTTCTCCTCGCCAACTTCTGCAACTCGAGGGGAAAAAGGACTGGCACCTTGAGGCAGCGCCCGTTCACTTAATTTGCTCTTGTCAACTCTGGATCTCTGCAAAAATGTATAAAAAGTAGGAGATAAAAAAAAAGGAACACTAAATGCTAGAAAACCAGTTTTTTTTGCCAATCATTCCATACCTTTTAATGTGATCAAGTATGAGGAGTCTGGGACCAGGTGGGATCTTCACATCTCTAAGAGCACTGGCATGATAAAATATGTATTTTCAATAAGCACAGTAACATTTTTGTTTACCCTCAAATTGTTTTTCTGAATTGAGCGGGAGAGACTATATGGACCAAATAATAATAAGACTATATGGACCAAATAATAATAACTGCATAAATCCTAGATACTGTGGCACAAGTTGCAAAAGGACCCTAGATTAATAGCACAAACCTCAGGTTCCATTCAAATTACCTGGGAATTTTACATCTTGTGGCACATAGCTCAGATTTCTGTAATTTAGGGTTTTAAAAGAAAAATATTTACCTGTCTGTCAGAAGGGGCAAGGTTTGATCAGTTAGGAGACCCTTCTTGAAGTTCTTCTCATAGTTCTGAAGGCCTAACTTTTGCAGCATGCTTCTTCCACGAGCATAGTATGTATCTTCACGTTGTGGCTGTGAAAACTTTTGACCGATCTACAAAAAAGATCAAATTGGCAATGGTTAGAATGGTCTACTCGAGGGTCAGTTAACAGTTTATAAAGCAGAAATTTTGCTGCAGTGCTACACAGGATACATAAGGCAAGGACTGGTAACATTTCCAACATGGAGGAAACAGCATCAACAAATGACAAGACAAGACTTAATAAGCAACGAAGCAACTCCATCGGCGACAGCCATTCTCAGATTCTTACCATGAAAAAACCACCTTGAAATACAGCAAAAGCAACACCAGTTGTAATTGCATTAGCTACTGGATTTGGTGTCCCCATTCCACTCACGATGGAGAATAGAGCCCCAGAACCAAAAGCTGCTGCCATGCTACATGCAAAAGAGAAATCGTCAACCATGTAAATAAAAAAATAATCTATATCTGAGACATCTAAACAAACCTGTTGAACATAATTGCAATAGTACAATTTCAGCACAAAAGGTTCAAATGGAATCAAATGTGCAATCTGGTTTATTTTTCTTGAAAAAATTTTAAGCTGAATCACTGCATAATACTAGCTCAGAACAAAGAAAACTTTATAAGTAGAGATTATTAAGGTTAACTGTTAAGCTACTTGTCATTGACTACTGAAGGCAGGGAAAATATTAAACATCTATATAAGTAAGGTGTCAGGTGTGTACTGTACAATATACATCAAAGTTCTCATGGGACCTGCAACTATTCTTTTTCATAAAGGGAACATGCAAATATTAACAGAACAGTAAATTAAACAGAACCCAGAAACCCTTACCTGCCCTGGACATCCTCCACTCCTCTTATTCTTCTCATGACACAAGATATGCCTGCATTAGCACCAGTCATGACCGCAAAGTTTCGTGCTTGCACCAGGGGTCCACCCGCTAAAGCCTATAATTCACATTTCGATAAAATGCTTAAAGGAAGTAGACGATATTTTCCTTTCGTCTGTCCTAGATGTATGACAATTGCGTTTAGAAGCAATAGCCAATCTGTGCAAAGGCTATCCTCTTGGACACTTTGACTTTACATCGAAAGAAGAGCATTTGCTTTTTGTCCTTAAATTAAAATGTCATCACATGCATATGGGAAAAAAAAAGAAGCTATCTTGCTTTTGTTCTTGAATAAAGACCTAGAGTTTGCTTGCTTCCGGGGCAAACTAAAAACCTATCATCTCGACAAAAAGATGCCATAAACACCGTTAGTATTTCATTTCAGATATTATCAGTGCCCCATTACATATAAACAGCCAACAATTTCATAAGATTCTCAACAAGTTCATAATAACATTAGTTAAAACCATGTGTTTCGGTATAGCAGTTCAGTCCGTCCCCACCTCCCCTGAACTCATCACATGAAAGCGAATTTTGTAACAGTAGCAAAATTCACTGCGAAATGGTTGCGCCTAGAGACCGCAGACCAGTACCTGCGCTTGCTTGAAGGAGGCCAAGGCCTTGGGGTCGGCCCCGGCCGGCGGCGGCGGCATAGGGAGCCCGGCACCGCCGTCGGGCGCGAGCGTGCCCATGAGCCCGCCGAGGGCGCCGCCCTGCACGGCCCCGACCGCCGTGGCCACGGCGGCCTCGACGTGGGTGGGCTGCTTCGCTAGCCACGTCCGCACCCCGGCCTCCAGCGACCTGACGCGGCCGGTCCACTCCGCCAGTGGGTTGGTCATGCCCATGCCCCGCGCCGCTGCCACCTGCGACGACGAGGATGCCATCACCGTCAGCGGCCGCCGCTTCTGGCCCGCACTTTCCATCTAGCCGACCAAGAACTCTCGCCGCCTCTCCCCGGTGCCTCGAGGCGCTTGTGAAGGAGGTGAGGGAGCTGCTGCAATGCTGCTTATCCCCTTCTGCTGCCCTTGGATGCCCCGCGGCTCTGTAAAATGAGGGAGAGGAGAGGCCGAGGGAACGGGGGAGGGCGTTGCGAGCCCGTTGGCCTCGCCACCTGAATTGACTCGCACTCGAGCTTGTTCCGTTCCACCAAACCACCCCACAAAGTCGCGCGAGTGTGGATCACATGGGCCGGCGAGCCATCGGGCCGTGACTAAAGAACAGCCCTTCACTTCCTCTGGACGGTCAGTGGCTTTTTAAGAAGTCATAAAATCTATTAAATTTGAATACCTACAGAAAAAATAAGAGCAGTATTTGTATCTTTAAATAAGTCTATATCTATATACCTACTAATAAATATATATACCTTAATAATAAATAAGCAAATTTTCTTTCAATACTTTTTTTTTTCCGTCTCCCTCTAACTATTCGGACATGATCAGACTCCAAACCTATACAGCTATACTCATGTGAGTTAGGACTCATATCTAGCGATAATTAATATAAATTCCAATTTTAAATACATATTGGATTGTGTTTTCGGTTACATGTGTGGATTATAATTACTATACACAACCAAATCATTTCCTTAAAAAAGCAACTGAAGACGGGATTATGAGATTCTCTTTTTTATAGATTACTCTCCTTTTCTGTTCGCAAAAAAAAGAGATTACTCTCTTTTTCTTAGAAAAAGAAAGGTTAACATGATTACGGGATCTTTTAAGTCGATTGCTTCCCAAATTAAAAAAAAAAAAATCACCGACTATTACCAGTGCGGCAGATCTTCGGTAGCGTTTGGTAGGGCTGGATATCGAGTCAGGTACACTTTTTTTTGAGCATTTTTCAAAATTGGTATAATCTTATTTATCATGGTCTTCTGAATTATTTAAGACTCAACTTCAAGCCGAGCTTAACGAGCCGAGCCTAACGAGCCGAGCCGAAGTTGAAAGTCATTCAAAATTAACTTATTTTTATATTAAAAGAAAAACTGGTTTAATCGGAGCACTTTTGTATCGAGCCACCGAGCTGGCTTAACGAGCTTTTCGTCGAGCCTTAGCGTTTGGTTTGTGGACCAAATGATACACGTACCGAATGGTCCTAGACAGATCAAGGTAAGTGTTTGGTTGGTTGCGTTGTATTCTAGGATGGGATGGTTCAGATTCTAGAAATATTTTCTCAAGATGCAGTATATCTCATTCAATCAAAAAGTTCGAACCACCCCGTTTAAGTACTTTTAGCTCTGCTAATTACTTCCTTCATACATTTAAAGAAAGTCGTTTCAAATAAGGTATTAGTCATATATTGAAAATATAAAATCATGAATAACTTTTAAGTTATTGAGTTTTGAAACGTAAAAAATTATATAGATTTGTCTTGAAATATATATTTTTATAGAAGTATGCATATAAACACTTTTTAATAAATACTTATATAAAAATGTAAAATTAAAGTCATGCTTTAGAGACTGTCGTGGTCCTAAACGACTTTAACTTTCTTTACAGGTATGAAGGGAGTACTCATAGTCACTTCTTCTCGACACCAACCAATTCACCGGTGCCTACCCTATGGCCGAGATAAGCAGGCTCGCGGGGCTCGAGGTTCTCATGCTGGCCGACAACGCCTTTTCGGCAGCATCCGTGTCGCAGGTTCTCACGCTGGAGTTTGTCAATCTCTTTGTGAGTAAGGATGGCAACAGGGCGGGTTCGGGGTGGGTGGAGCGTCCGCGGACCCGCACCCAAGACCCGCCAAGCAAACCTGAACCCACCCCGAAACATGAAATGGGGGAAAATTCGCCCCCGTCCCCGAACCCGCCGGGTCCCCGAAACCCGAGACGGCAAGGATGGCGGCGGACGAAGACCGCGTCGCGGGGACACAGTGGCGGCGGCGAACGACGAATGCGTCGCGGGGACACAGGGGCGCCGGCTAACGACGAACGCGACGCGGGGATGCGCTCTGGGGAGCTGGACGCTGCAGGTGGTGCAGGGCGCCGCCGCCAGGGGAGCAGCCGAGCAGCCCCGCCTTGGCCGAATCCGCCGCTGGAGCTGGCCTCCATGTCCGCACTGGGGACCAGATCTAGACATCGCCAGGGCCAACGTCGCCGGATCCGCACCCCCCTGTGCGCGCCACCTCTAGGGGTCGGCCTCTGCTGCTCCGAAGAGGGACGCCCTGCCTGCGGCCTGCCGTGTGCCATGGGGGAGGAGAGGTGTAAACACATGCCCCAATTTTGGGATGAAATTGATTTCTTCCCAAAATTTCAAATCCTTCTGTATTTGCCAAAGTTTCTCCCTCCGATCATCGGTATACTTGTTTCGACACCTTGTCTTCCGTACGCTGTGTCCGGATTTATACCACCCCATTCAATCGGGTGTATATCCGAAGCGCCACCTTGTTTCCTAACTTAACCACTTCTTACTATAAATCAATGCCAAAGTGACCTGGTACATCACGCATACCTTCAAATCTCTTGGTCACTCCAACAACTCTTCTGCCTCCTCCATCTCCCTTTCTTTCTCATCACCGAAGGATTTGATGGCCGGCAGTGGAGATCATGGCAAGCGCCCAGCCGGTGGCTCCACCGAGGGTGATGATGGGACCAGCCATTCTCGTCCCGGGCACCTGCGCTTCCGTGCCTACACCAGGTAAATCAGATTCAACAAATGCTCCTGTCGAATTCTTTCTCTTCTCCTCCAGCTGAATCTGCATCATGTATATGTTTCAGCCATGGCAGAGTTCTTCGCCCGGAAGCTCCTGCCACTGAAACCCTTACTGGGGACGTGTTTACACCAGAATTTGGATGATGCCCGAAAGATCGGTTATGTGCAGATTCGCCGATCGAAGAACAGGATCGAATAATATGTGCAGGAATGAGGACTAGATCGGAAGTGTGTTGACGTCGTGAAGGTACCTTGCAGCCATTCCGGCTTCGCTGGTGTGCTGAGCGCGGACCAGATTTTGCACCAACACATTTTTTGGCATGCCCGGTGGGACCACTTCGTCAAATCATGGCTTCCGGCAAAGGCAAAGCCCTCTGTGGGACCATAGAGGACCTGGCTCCGTCGTCAGCCCAGATGTTAGAGAAATACGTTGCAAAGTTTCGCGAGGCCTGTTTCGAATTCTTCACCAAAGACAAAGATGATTTTGTGTACCAAGACAAAGTGTCTCCTGAATATCTTCCACACAAGCAGTCTGATGCTTCAGAAGCAGCAGGAACGTCAGCCGCAAAAGCTGAAGGGGGCAACGAAAAATTCCCGTGCGACAGGTGCAAACCTGCAATCGGCTGCAAAAATGACCCCTTGTCACCCAGAGCCAGGGCAAAGCAATAACTCGGGCCACCCAGGAGGACAAGGCTACAATCCTTACGTCAACCAGCATCTACCGACGAGGGATGACGACTTGCTGTGGCATATGACCAATGTGCTCAAGGAGCAATTTGGTCTGAAGCCGAAGGAGACGCCGATATTATACAGGCATCCATACCCGGAGTGGTTCGATCGGGTAGTTTTCCCGTATCGTTACCGGGTCCCAGAGTTTTCCAAGTTCAGCGGGCAAGATGCCGTCACCACGATGGAGGGTCCGCCCACAGGGTCCGATTCTTCCCAATGTCGCTAACCGGGCCGGCTTTCACATGGTTCGCATCCCTGGCTCCAAATTCAATTACCTGCTGGGATGATTTGGAGAAGAAGTTTCATGCGTACTTCTACACTGGGAATGAAGAAAAGGGCCTCGCCGACTTGGCGATTATGAAACACAAGCCTAGTGAGTCGGCTGCTGATTTCATTCAGAGGTTCAGAGATGTCAGAAGCCGATGCTATTCACTAGAATTGCCCGACAGCCAGCTCGCACAGTTGGCTATTGCAGGACTCCCATCAGCAGTCAAAGAAAAGTTGGCCGGCGTTGAATGTGAAAACTTGAGCCAACTTCTGCAGAAAGTTACAATGATAGAAGAGCAACTGCAGAGTTATCACCAGGAGAGCCGCTTCAAGAAGAATGCCCTCTTCAACAGTAGACACCCTAGTGGAGAAGAAGATTCCGACGATGAGGTAACCGCTGTCGAGATGAAATGGGGAAGGAAAACAACGGAGGTCCCTAAGTCCAAAGGTGGTAGAAGGCAGAATGATTTCGGGGGTTACAGTCTTGATCAGCTGTTTGATTTCCTAGTAGAAAAGGGCAGATTGAGTTCTCGGTGGATTACACCATGCCAAGTGACAAGCAGCTAAAAGGGAAGAAATTCTGTAAATTCCATGCAAGAGACTCTCATGACACCAACGATTGTTGGACTTTCAGACAACACATCAAAAAGGCCATTCAAAGAGGGGCTTTGAAATTTGAGAACGCCAAAACTACAGGTGCCGAGAATAGTGCTCACCCAGGCAGCCAGAACATGGTGGAGGCGTCGATTCCCAAGGGCAGAGTCTGGATCCTGACTTCCGAAAGGGCAAAGAAAGAAGCAGCAGTTGATCCTGAAGTCCAGATATCACTAGAAGAAGTCAGAGGGAAGAAGGAGATTCCGTGCGAGTCTAAAGGAAAAGCAGGGTCACAGAGTGCTGTGCAGCAGGCCATCTTCAACAGGCCAGTCGGACACCGGCATTTGAAGGCTCTGTACCTCAAAGGAGATATCAAAGGGATACAGATGACCAGAATACTAGCAGATGGTGGTGCTGCTGTTAACCTGATGCCACTCAGTGTGTTTTATGAGCTCGGCAAGGATCCAGAGGACTTAGCAAAAACTGGCGTGATAGTCAGAGACTTCGGTGGAAAAATATCACCGACTCGAGGGGCAATTGACGTTGACTTGAAGATTGGGAGGAAGGCCCTGACCACTACTTTCTTCGTCATTGACAGTGGGAGTACCTACAGCGTGCTCCTCGGGAGCGATT
The DNA here is from genome assembly GCA_038502445.1 of Eremochloa ophiuroides. Taxonomy (NCBI): domain Eukaryota; kingdom Viridiplantae; phylum Streptophyta; class Magnoliopsida; order Poales; family Poaceae; genus Eremochloa; species Eremochloa ophiuroides. Next base: position 36,573,504 of record JAHLJS010000009.1, read on the forward strand.
GGATTCACGCCGATTGCTATGTTCCGTCTACGATGCATCAATGTGTGATCCAGTGGCTCAGAGATCAAGTGGAGATAGTCGAGGCACATAGTTCCAAGGTCAGGGCGATCACCAATAGCATGTACAACGAAATAAAAATATTTGAGTGTTTCTTAGGGAAGACCAAGAATGGAGGCATCACCAAAGCCAGTGGAGAGTGTCAACAGCCGATGCAAGCAATCGACTCAAAAAATTCTGTTTGATGGATAATCCAATAGATGGAACTGAGGGAAAGTTGGGGCAAGGTTTCACGTCGGCCGATACACTAGAGCAGGCAGATATTGGACCTGGGGATAGGCCGAGGCTGACGTACATAGCCACAAATTTGGAGCCTGAATTCAAGGAAGAATTGATCAATCTGTTGAAAGAGTACAAGGATTGCTTCGCATGGGAGTACTATGAGATGCCAGGATTAGATAAGTCCATTGTCGAGCACCGACTGCCGATAAAGGATGGGTATCGTCCTTTCTAGCAAGCTCCTAGAAGGTTCAGATCAGAAATATATGAAGATGTCAAGAAGGAAGTAGAAAGGCTGTTAGAAGCTAAATTCATATGGCCGTGCCGATATGCAGAGTGGATATCAAACATTGTCCCTGTGTACAAAAAGAAGGGTAAGATGAGAGTATGCATTGATTTCCGGAATCAAACAAAGAAACTCCTATGGATGGATATCCGATGCCAATAGCCGACATGTTAGTCAATGCTGCAGCAGGGTATCGGGTCATCAGCTTTATGGATTGCAATGCTGACTACAACCAAATCTTTATGGCCAGTGAGGACATTCCCAAAACGGCCTTCAGGTGTCCAGGAGCCCTCGGGTTATACGAGTGGGTAGTCATGACGTTCGGTTTGAAGAATGCCGGTGAGACATATCAGAGGGCGATGAATTACATTTTGCTTCGGTTACTTGGCAAGATCGTCGAAATATACATTGATGACGTAGTGGTAAAGTCAAAAGGCTACAAAGACCATTTGGCCAATCTGTGGGAGACATTGGCATGTACCCGGAAGCATGGGTTGAAAATAAATCCCAACAAGTGTGCGTTTGGAGAATCAACTGGTCAGTTTCTGGGGTTCATGGTACACCGAAGTGGCATTGAGATTGGTGAGAAGAGCAGAAATGCAATCGATGATGCGGTACCTCCAACGAACAAGAAAGAGTTACAATCATTGCTGGGAAAGATCAATTTCATAAGGAGATTCATATCTAACTTGTTGGAGAAGGTATTGCCATTCTCATCATTGTTGAAGTTGAAAAGTGATCAGGAATTTAGATGGGGCGACATGCAGCAGAAGGCTTTTAAAAGTATAAAGGAGTACATGAAGTTTCCTCCTGTGATAATTCCTCCACAAGCAGGGAAGCCTTTCAAGCTGTATGTGACGGACGAAAGCCATACAATTGGTTCGGCCCTTATGCAAGAATTCGAAGGTAAAGAGAGGATGGTCTTCTATTTGAGTCGGAGATTGCTGGACCTAGAGACATGATACACTCCTACCAAGAAGCTATGTTTGTGCTTGTATTATTCGTGCACCAAGTTGAGGCACTACCTGCTGACGGCAGAATGCGTGGTGGTGTCCAAATCGGATGTCATCAAGCACATGTTGTCAATGCCGATTCTGAACGGATGGATCGACAAATGGATTCTCGCGTTATCAGAGTTTGATTTGAGGTTCGAGTCAGCCAACCCAGTCAAGGGGCACGTAATGGCAGATTTTGTGATTCAACACCATGGGGGTCAGGTGAGCTGTTCTGAAGCAATGTCGTGGACTATGTTTTTTGATGGATCCTCATGCAAGCAAGGAGGAGGGATCAGCATTGTTCTGATTTTGCCTCGAGGGCGGTATTTTGAGTTTGCTTATCAAATTGGCCCAGTGGTGACCAATAATCAAGCAGAACACGAAGCTATGTTGAAAGGGCTTCAGCTTTTACAGGAGGCAAAGGCCATAGTAATTGAGGTATTCGGAGATTCACAATTGGTGATCAACTAGTTGCTCGGCCAATACGAATGTAAGGATGATGTGCTCAGGGGATATTATGATCAGTGCAAGGCGTTATTGGATGATTTCTTGCCTAACCCCCATGGTGTTGAATCCAAGAGGTGTTCAAGATGCATCTGAGCTCAATTGGGGAAATCGTTTAGTCCAAGAGGTGTTCAATACCGAGCAGACAGAAGGAGATTGGATGACAGAAATAGTCAATTACCTCAGAGATCCTTCGCAGAAGATGAGCAGGAAGCTTAGATATAAGTTCATCAAATATGCGTTACTCGATGGACAGTTATATTACAAAACGGTTGAAGGTGTACTGCTCAGGTGTCTGGGAAAGAAAGAATCGGAAAGATTGATGAGTGAAGTACATGAGGGGATATGTGGGGCTCATCAGTCTGCTCATAAAATAAAATGGATTATCAGACCGGATACTTTTGGCCAACTATATTGGAAGATTGTTTCAGGTATTACAGAGGATGCCAGAATTGTCAAAAATTTGGCAATATTCAGAAATCACCGGCTTCTGCTATGAATCCTTTAGTCAAACCATGGCAGTTCAGAGGTTGGGGAATTGACTTCACTACAGGAAATCCTTTGTTTTATGACAAAATCCCTTATGACGGGGCCTCTTTTCGTCATATAATGTACCATAATATGACACTAAATTTTGTGTCATCATAAATCCATTTTAGCCAGATTCATTTGTGACGACATGGTAGCTTGTGTCACATAAAGGTACCGTGTATCGTCACAAATTGTCTGGCGCGGGAGACGATAGTTGACTGGGTTTTTGTGACGCTAGGAGCGGGTTTTACGTGACATTTGCGCGGCGTCACCTTATGTTTTTTCAAAAAACTACCGACCCCAACGTCCAGATACCCCTTACATGTGGACCCCGCCTTCATCTGTTGACCCATTTCACTTTCCCCATCTCAATACGGCGGCGACGGAGGGCGATTTCTGGCGGTGCGGCGAGCTGTGGGCGGCGAGCGGTGGGCGGCAAGCGGAGTGCGGGGCGGTGCACACCCTCCGTCGTAATGCGTCTGCCCGGAGCCGGCTCCCCCTTTCCCCAGCTCACGGCGCAGTAGAGCGGGCGATGACCGCGCGACATCCCCGGCAAACGTGGATCCCCGGCGAGCACAGCGGTGCATCAGGTCTGCAGAGCCAGCTCTCCCTCTCCCCAAGTGACGGCGCGTCGGGCTCTGCCCCTCTCCCCATCTCCACAGGTGCTCATGCTCGGTAGTGCCGCCCTCATCCCCCTCCCGGTCCCCGTCCATTTGCTTGGCATTGGTGACCTCATCCTCCTCCCCGTCCCCCCTCTGCTCATCTTCCCCAATTGATGTGTGTGAGGCCTAATCAATTATACACGCTCTATCTAGTGTTAATGTCGCAGGCCTTGTCATCTACCGGTTGCACTCGGCGTTCAAGCGCAACTAGGAATGCCCTGGAACCCAGACCCCTTGCTGTTGTTGCTGCAGGCACTCTGCCCAGTGGTGTCGATCTAGAGGCACCGATCGATGATGACACCGGGTTGCCATTGATAATCTGCCCGGATTGCAGGGACGTGAGGGTGTTTGCTGCCATTACCAAGTCTGGGTGTAACAAGGGAAAGAGATATTTCAAGTGCCCTAGGAAGACTTATAGTAATGTCAGTGAAGTTGTTGAATTTGCTTTGCTTAATTTCATTCTTGTTTTCCCAAATTTGATTACCTTTTGGTTGTAATTTGGATGCAGGGGACATGTACTAAGTATTGGTTCGAGGAAGAATACGTGGTGTACCTTCATGATAAGGGCTATCTATCGTTAGCTTCGTCGACAGTTGTAGCAGCTTCTGCAATAGAAGTTGCTGAGGTCGTGGGAAGAATTGATAGCTTACAGCAAAATCTCAATGAGGTGAAGGAAATAGTTGGCAAGAAGAACAGGGAAGGCATGGGAAGCTCAAGCTGCATTTGTCTTCTGTGTGGATGTCTAAATGTAAAACTAGTCCTGTTGTTGGCCATTTGCGTGGTTGTAGCTGTACTGTTCAAGTAGGCAAAGCTGATGAAGTATGGGCTTTTGTGTTGGAAGTTATGTGTTGAAGAACATGATGTATTGAACCTATTGTGCTAGTTGTAGTGTTCAAGTTGGCAATGTTTGTTGTTGTCCTGCTGGCAATTGTGTGGAAGAAATGAACTTCAATGTAACAGTCTTGTTGGCTAGTGTTAGCTTAGATTTTGGTTAGTTTGTGGCTACTGTAATGTGAGAAATGTGACCAACTATGTATGCACTATCAGTTGACTTATGTATGCAATTTCAGTTCAATGAAACATTCAGCATATATGTTGGAAATGAATATCCCTTTTGCTTTGATGTGTAACCTGTGTGTGATGAAAATTTGGCAGCCTGTATGCAACTTCCAGCATATATATATATATATATATATATATATATATATATATATATATATATATATATATATATATATATATATATATATACAGATTCTGTAGTTTCCATGACATTGTCATGTGGTCATAAAAACCTAGAAATACATATTATGTCACTGGCTTCTCCTGAAGTGTTGCATTCTGTGACTGAAATCTTGGAACTGTATATGTCAAAATAAAAAGATATCTGGGCACTGTTACTTGCATCATACATCAAGTATTCACTGGAAACTGAATCATTGCATATAAGGTCTCATAACTAAAATAAAAATTTAGTAGCATAGTTCAAATACAACAAAATCACTAACACAATAGTGTTCAAGGTTCACAAATATGCAGAAATCAAAGTTCATTCATCATCACTGTCTTCTCCTGAAGTATCGCCTTCTTCTGGACTATGGTACTCAAGATAGGTTTCATCTTCATCTTCATCTCGGTCATCTGATTCATCACCTTGAGTTGTATGTCTCTGTCGCCGAATGCTCTCCACGAGGTCTCTACTAATAGGGCTGTCTGGTTCATTATCCATGTGCAACAAATCCAACTCTGGATGGATGTCTCCCATTGCACTTTCTCTTGATGAAATATGCTCCTCTTGGTATGCCTCCTGACATCTCATCTGTACCTGTTCTTGAATTGGTTTGTTTGTGTCACACTCTTCGACATCAAATATATGTCGGTGGCCAAATTCTTGTAGCACTCACCAACTTGGACCTAACTTTGTATCTTCCAAGAGAAATATTTGTGAAGCATCTGTGGCTATAATGAAAGGATCATCTTTATATCATCGGCCTTGGATGTTTATGCTCTTGAAGTAACCATCATCTTTCATCTAGTATGTCCTTCCCTCCAGATGGTACCATTCACACCGTAATAAGACAATAGTTCTACACCCTTTGCTGTTTTTATTGTAACTCAACTCAATAATGTCTATGATTGTCCCATAGAAGTCAATTGTGTCATCACCCTGTGTACCTGCACTTTTGATGGTGGAGTTCTGTGTCTTCTTGTGATCGTCACGAGCCATTGTGTGGTACCGTACCCCATTGATTATACAGGCTGTGTACGAACGCACTCTTGGATCCGGCCGGCATGCTAATGAGTACAGGTCTTCATCAACATGTGCTGTGCCTTGGTATTTCAATGTGGTAATCTGTAGGTTGAAAACATACAGAATAAGTCAGTTCCAAAATGTATTGTATCATAAATTGTTAATTCATATTGTAGAAGTTGTACACACATGATCCTCGAACCATGCAGCAAATTGTGTTGACATCATTTTGTCAACATCGTTGGCCCCTTGTTGCTCTAATTCTGCCCTATAAATGCTGCAAAGGAAGAAGATAAATAGTTATTTTGTGACACTACTATTGACTAAAGATGGGTGAAATGAAATGACTGCAATTACTCACTCTTTGTATTCATCAACCTCTTCGCAGTTATTTAGAACAAACCAAACCATGGAGTCATAGTCTTTGTCTTGATATTGAAGTTTTGAAGCACCCAACAGGGTAATACCATGACCAAAAATAGAGAAACCATTGGGTGAGATGTTGTCTTCTCCATCTAAGTTTCTTTCTGGCCTAGTGAACCTATTAATTGTCACACCTAATTTTAAGGATAAAATTGAATGAACCAACTTATGTGCGCCCAGAGATCAATCACACACATAAGCGACAAATTACATAGTACCATCACAAGGTTCAATGTATAATGAATAATATCACAGAGTCTTTACATATATAGCGGCGGACTAATAAATATAATCTCTCGCGGAAGCTCCAATTCACAGGGAAGTAGTTGACTGGTGAACCACAATCCTAGTAATCCTCAGAAGAATCATCATAGTCATCTGTTACCCATCCAGGATTTTTATCCAAATATGAAAATAAAGCAAGCGTAAGTACATGTCGTACTCAACAAGAATAACATGGGTTTATGAGGCTCAAATAAGGCAAGACACTGGTTTGACAGCGTTTGCTTTTAGTTGATCACATTTTAGCAATTTGAGTAGCAGCAATAGAATATTCCAAGGACAAAGATTTGCATGATCATATAAACATGATAATTAATATGGAATAAACATCAATAGAAACTTCAAATAAATCAATATTAAATTAGTTAAGTTCCTGTAAGACGTCCAAGGCCACTCGTGACCGTGAGCGCGACTGATATATCAGTTTTACACTCTGCAGAGGTTGCACACTTTCATCATAAGTCGTGATTCCCATATGCCAAGGGTCATGACTCCCATGAGGTGTCACCAAGGAAGTGCGGCAGGGTACACTATGAAGTCTTTCAAAAGCCTTCCTAACATGCCACTAATCAATCCGGGCGCAATGTCAAGGGGTGGTAGAGCCCTCCTTCTAGTGGCACACACACGCAACAGTACACACAAAGACAGGAGCCGCAAAATAACCAGCTCGGCAAGGAACCTTTCAAGATTAACAACATGATAGAAAGTAACTCCATACTTGACTAAAGCCAGAGCCATATAGCCCCCATGGTTGCGCTGTAAGTCCCGGTGTCATACTTACAGTTAAGTCCTTAGCCCATGTTGCTAAAAAGCATCTTTTAACCTTTATTTCATAATTAATTAATCAAGTTCATAAGATCATGACATCATCAAGCACTAGCATCACTACTCAAATGCAATCTCATAGGTAACAAGGATCAAGTCATCAAAACTAGGAATAAACACTATGGTTGCCAAGGTAAACACATGCATCATGAATTTAGTGATTAAGGTGAATAGGCAACAAGGATGGTCCATGCTATACTTGCCTTGATCAAAGTGCTCTGGAGAACTTGGATCCTCATTGTACTCTTGATCACCAACGTATTGCTCACCGTCTGAAGTCGATCATAAAATCACCACACAATCATCGAGGCAATCATACACGAAGCAAACAAGATCTATATTAGAAACATTACACCAACAGTGGAAAAACAGATTGAAAAGTGTATAAAAATAATCTACGCGTCGCTACGATTCCAACGATATAAAGATCACGAAAATCGGAGTTCAAACGGGGAAGTTATGAAATAAACAAGTTTTACTTTAATAAAATAATAGATTAAATCTAATCTCAAATTTTAAAAGTTGAAAACATGAGTAACAGTAGCATCATTAGGTAGATTACGAAATTACGAATCTAACGAGACTTGAACGGATCAAATCGGAGCTAAAACGAATAAAATATGGCCGAAATAAACTGAGTGGCAAATCTGTAAATATTGAAAACGTCTTTTGAATTAAAACCGAGGAAATACGTTTTCTAAATAGGAAAGCGTAATCAGAGAAATACGCCAAAGGACCGCAGGTTAGAACATTAAAAAGCTCAGGGGGTTCTCTGCAAAATTGCCGGCGAAGGGGTATCTCTCACTGTGAGCCGTTGGATCGGCCGTGGACGGCGTAGGTTAGCTCGGGGGAAAGAGGGCGGCCCTGGTCGCCGGAGTCGGGCGGCGCCCGGCTGATTCCTCGCCGGAAGATGGCCGGAGACGGCGTTTTCGGGGCTAGGAAGCTCGGCACACCTCGGGATCTGGTCGGGAAGCAAGAGGAGCTCAAGCCAAACCTATCTATGGTTTCGGTTGCCACAGAGGTAGCTCGGAGAGGATGCGGCGTGCTAGGTGGTGGAACTATGGTGGCGGCGAAGCTCGGCATCATGGCTATAGTGCACAAAACCGAGGGAGAAGGGGTCGGGAAGGTCCCTTACCTTGCTGCGAAGCTTGGAGAACAACCAATTTCGATGGAGAAGTCCTCCCGAGGAGAAATCGACGGCGGCGGCGGAGCTCGGGGCGGCGGCGGCTCTGTGGCTGCGGCTAGGGCAAGATTGGAGGGCGTGGCTTGCTCGGGAACTTGTGGGGAGGGACGGCAGGGCTCGGCCGACCTATATAGGGGCGCGAGGGAGGCGTAGGAGACCTGGACTCGGTTGGGACTCGACCCGGAGGAGGGAGCGCTCGTGCCTCGCGCGGACTCCGACTGGAGGAAGTGGATGGCGCGGGGCAGCGGGCCCTACGCGTCAGCGGCAGAGGGAGGGGGACGAGGGTCGCGGCTTCCTTTTATGGGCCAGTGGAGGCATGCACGGGATGGACTCGGCCACGCCAAGAGAGGAGGCCGGGGTGGTTACGGCGCGGCCGTGTCCGCTTCGAACACGAGCGGGAGAAGGAGGAAGATGACTCGTGGGCCCCGCGTGTCGGTCACCGAAGGGGGAGGGAGCGGGGCTCCAACCGCTGGGCTCGGCCTGAAGTTGGGCCGCGCGGTGGGAATACGGAAGAGGGCAGCAAGCAGCTCGGGAAAAAGGAGAGCAGGCCGGGGTCTTGGGCCAGGCATGAGAGGTGAGGCAGGTTATTCATTTTATTTTTCTAAATCACTTTTCAAATGAGTTTTCAGAATATATTTCCAAAATAAAATACATCAATACAAAATAAATAGAGGCACCATGAATGCATCACAACATGTTTCTAAATTATGATTACTTTTAATTTCCGAGAAAAGGAAAAAAATATTATTCTCTAAATTAAATGCCAAGCAAATGCATAAATAAATTCAATTTATCCTTAATTAATAAATCAAAAATTTTCGGGTGTTACAGTAATGATGTCATTGAAATATGTTGAGCACTGGGTCATACACTCATAAGCAGTGTATGCCTCTGCAATAGATCCCTCAGGTCTTGCTTGATTGCGGACGAAACGCTTAAAGGTGCCCAATCTTCTCTCAATGGGATACATCCATCCATATTGCACCGGTCCCCTAAGGAGTGCCTCATCAGGTAAGTGTACTGCTAGGTGAACCATAACATCGAAGAATGCTGGAGGATATATTTTCTCTAGCTTGCAAAGGATAAGTACAATATCTTCCTTCATATTGTGTAATGCATCAACATTTAGAGTTTTGGAGCAAAGTTGTCTGAAGAACCTACCCAATTCAGCAATTACTTCATATACATCTTTGCGCACCAAACCACGAAGGCCAGCTGGTAAAATACGCTGAAGCATTATATGACAGTCATGTGTTTTGAGGCCATGAATTGATCCCCCTCCCTCCAGATTGACACATCTTGATATATTGGAGGCATAGCCATCTGGAAACTTAACATTGCTCACAAATTGCAAGAACTTCTTCTTATCTTCTGGTTTTAGAACGTAACAAGCTCTTGGCTTTGATGATGAAGTACCACTATCATCTAGCAGCTGAAGCTCTTTTCTCATACCTCTATCCTCCAAATCTAGTCTAGCATTGATGGTGTCCTTTGTCTTGTTTGGAATATTCAGTAGAGTGAACAGAATGTTTTCACATATGTTTCTCTCTATGTGCATAACATCAAGGTTGTGATGTAGCTTCAATTTTGGCTAGTATTCCAAATCATACAAGCTAACTTTTAGATGCCATACTGGTTCTTCATTACGGCGTCGTTTTCTTGTTTTTGGCTTATCTGGATTCTTTCCTGGAATATAGCAAACTTCATTCAACCTTGCCATAACCTCATCTGCACTAAATTTCCTTGGCTTCTCTCTTTTTTCATGCTTGCCATTGAAGGATTTGTTTGTCCTCCATTTATGCTCCTGAGGGAGGAAACGTCTATGGTCTATGAAATCAATTTTGTTTCTAAGACTGTAGGAGCATGGATTCTCATCACAGTAAACACATGCGAAGTAACCCTTAGTGGTTCTGCCTGACATGGTGCCTAATGCAGGGTAGTCATGGATTCCCCATAGAATCGCTGCACGCAGGCTGAAGTCTTTGCCTTCAACTGCATCATAAGTTTTTACACCCTTCCAAAGATCTATCAAGTCTGCTATCAAAGGCTGCATGAACACGTGGAAATCTTTTCCTGGTGATTTTTTGCCTGGAATTAGTAAAGCAAGCATATAATTGGATTGGTCCATACACATCCATGGTGGAAAATTGTATGGTACCACTATCACTGGCCATATGCTATATGAATTGCTCATCTAACCAAATGGGTTAAACCCATCAGTAGCAATGCCTAACCTTAGACTGCGGGGATCATCTGCAAATGACTTGAAAGTCTCATCAAAATCTTTCCAAGCTTCCACATCAGCAGGATGTTTCATTTCATTGTGAACTGGTACCCTCTTTTCCTTGTGCCATCTTGCATATTTTGCCCGCTGCTTTGACAAGAAAAGCCTTTGAAGGCGTGGAATTATTGGAAAGTAATGGAGGACCTTGTGAGGAACTTTCTTTTTGCCTTCCTTGTTCACTTTCCATCTTGTGAAGCCACAAACAGGACAATGATCATCGCTTTCATGGTCCTTCCAAAATAAGGCACAATCATACTTGCACACATCAATACAAACATAACCAAAACCAAGCTTCCGAAGCAGCGCTTTCATTTCTTTATAGGACTTAGGAAGTCCAGGCACATTCTTCAAAGATCCAGAAAGCAACTCAAGCATAGCATCGAATCCAGATGTTGTTATTCGATTGTACACTTTGATATGCAGCAGCTTGATAATAAAAGATAGCCTAGACTCCTCGGTGCAACCTGGATAAAGTTCATGCTTTGTCTCTTCCAAGATTTGTTTGTGTAAGTTACCACCAAAGCCATGGCTTGCTACGTCATGCAAATCTTGAATCAACCCCTGAAGTCCCCTTGCACCGTCATCTAAGACATCTTCAGCTTGTCCTTCCACATGAAGTAGTGCCTCAACATATCCATCCCATGACATATCCTCTGGTACAGCCTGTTCTCCATCTCCATATTCATCTTGTGCAACAACATTATATTCCTCTCCATGGTGAACCCACGTAGTATAGCACCTAGACATTCCATTGAGTTCGATATCCTCGTGTACATCATCTTGACTTTTCTCTTTCTGGTTCAAGAATTTTCGGCATGGGCACTTGATTTTCTCATCTGCATTATATCTACCTCTCACATGATCCATGAATTCCTGAACACCACACATAAAGGCCGGCGAAAATGGTTCACTATTATAAATCCAACTTCTATCCATTGCGACCTAGATAAATAAAAGGAATAGTAATTAGCAATTTTGGAATCTGGTGGACTGCATAAACATCAACAACTAAGGATCATTCATCATTGTGGGGTAGCTCACCTTGTGGGGTTGGTTCCCGTGGCTCCTGGTGGATGGTCTGGTGAGGGAGCAGATCTTGGCTAGCTAGGCTCCACCACAGTGCCTCGTCGGCGGCAGATGCAGGTGAGGTGGGGAGAGGTGAGGGGAGGCGCGTGAGCTACTGAGGGGAGGTGAGGTGAGGGCAGGCCTCTGCTGGAGGGGAGGGCCTGTAGCTGCAGTGCTCGTCGCCGGCGGCCCTGCAGGCTCTCGTCGCCATTGAGGTGGGGAGAGGTGAGGTGCTCGGGGCCGGCGGCCCTGCAGGCTCTCATCGCCGACGGCCCTGCAGGCACTCGTCGCCGCTGAGGTGGGGAGAGGTGAGGTGCTCATGGCCACAGCCAGTGGCCGAGCGGGCACACTGAGCTCCTCAGCACTTTTTTTTAAGCCAGGAGCACGTGTACATACCCCTTCTATATATGACATGTGGGCCCAGCGTTTCAATGACATGTGGGCCAGAAGATGTTCATCAGCCTCTCTTGCTCCCTGTCTATTGTTGACACATTTATTTTTTTAATCCTTGGCAAAATCTTGTAACAAGTTTTTCTCCTACATGCTATCTCAAAATCTAATGGTTTTTTTTCCTAAAAATTTCTAATATCATGATCTATCAATCTATTGAGTTTATTTTGGTCAAATTTTCATGTAATAAAGTTTGAACAATTCAAAATTTAACTTTATAAAAAAGTACAACTCGAATCCAAAAATTAAAGCTCGAAATGACTTCAGTTGCAAAAGTCATGAACACAACATTTGTTGAACTCATGAATACCAACAATTCTTATTTTGGCCATTTTCCCATTTGACAAAGTGGTAGTAAAGTACTTCATAAATTTTACATTCCTTATTAGAGTTTCATCCACATCTAGTGAGATATGTGATTTCTGTGAACAAAGTTACTGTCACTTTGTCGTATGAACAAACAACCAAAACAAGATGTGTAGATATTGATGAGATATGCAATCTTTGTGTTCATCACTTTTAAATTTGAACGTATTTAGTACCCTAAATTGTAGTACCATTCTCAAAATTTTGGAAATTCAAAATTCAAACTATCAAAAAAGGGTCAAATGCAAAAATATCCAACACAAGCAATGTAGATTTCGACGAGTTGTACAATTTTGGTTTAAACATTGTTTCCATTTTCTATAGTTTAGTACCCCAAAAATTCATTTGAAATCCTGATAAGAATAAAAGGGTCACTTACAAGTGGACCCGCTGCACCAGAACCACATTTGGCGCAGCCCAAGTCCGGTCACAGACAAACTGGGCCCACCCGTCAGGCCCAAAATTTCGCTGCCGCCCGACGCTCTGTCCCGCGCTCTCCCTCTCGCCGACACATGGGTCCCACCCGCCTCCTGCTCAATCCACCCAAGCCCCAGTGCCTTATCCTCTTGCCCGGCCAGACTTAGGGGAAAAATCCCCAATCTCGTCCGCTCGACTCGCCGCCACGCCCACCGCACAGCCTACCGCTGCCGCCACCACTCGTCACCGCAACGCACGCCTACACCGCACACACTCCCCGCAGACCAGCTCCCTAACCCTATGATAGGTCCGAAGTGGCTAGAAGGGGTGAATAGCCAATTAAAAACTTTCTACAACAACAAAACTTGATCACAAGGTTAGTAACAAATGAGGCGAAGCGAATTCTTTGCGCTAGCCTACTAGAGGGTTGCAAGCCTTCCTAACCGGTCTAGTTAGAGTCACTAAGAGCACACAAGCTAATCCTAAGTTGAGCTACTTACTCCTAGGTGAACAAACTAGCTACTCTACCACTACCACTACACAAGCTACTACAACACAAGAGTAAAGTGCACAAATGTAAAGAGTAGGGTGTAGAGATGATATACCGGTGTGTAAAGGTGGTAGCCAAACACCGAGAGAGATACCAACACACTCGAAGGTGGTGGTCACAATAAAATCCCAATCAACACACGGAGACAAAGATTTATCCCGAGGTTCACGTGCTTGCCGGCACGCTAGTCCCCGTTGTGTCGACCCCGACTCGGTGATTCGGTGGCTAATCGACGACAATCGTCAAGCTCACCAAGAGCGCCACAAGAATCTACCATGAGAAGGGTAACTCAACGACACGAGCAATTTACTAGAGCTACCTTATGGCTTCTCCGCCGGGGAAGGTGCAATACCCCTCACAAGATCACCGGGAGTGGCCGGAGACAATCTCCAACTCCGCCAAGCTCCTCCGCTGCTCCAAGCTGTCTAGGTGACGGCAATCACCAAGGGAAATGAGAGAACTCCGCAGCAAACACGATCAACAAGTGCCAATGAATGCAAAGATCAAGCAAAGCACTTTGATCAACTCTCTAGCTCACAATGGATGAGAATTATGCAATCTATGTGAGTGAGAGTGTTGTGAGGGTGCTCAAGAGGTGTATCAGCAAGTTAGAGAGCCAAGAGCCCCTTCCCAAACCAGCTAAGTCGCTATTTATAAGCCACACAACAAGAACTAGCCGTTTGGACAAAAACTGCGTACCGTCGGACTGTCCGACGGCCAGATCGTCGGACTAAACCGCACGGTCCGACGTTCTGGATTGACGCCACATGTCCTCTGCCGTTTGAAGTCAACCGTTGAAACACAACGGCTATTTTCTTGCGCCAAAACAACTGTCGGACGGTAGGGCGTCGGACCAAAAATCTCAGTCCGACGCTCTCAGCAGACCACCGTCGGACTCAGCCAGACGGAGCCGTCGGACTAAAAACCGCGACAGTCCGACGCTTCCAGAGAGCTCCCCGGCGCTGAATTCCGTCGGACGATAGTCCGACGCTCGCTATCGGACCAAACAGAACGGTCCAATGCCATCTGAGATCTCCACGTGTCAGCTCTCGCTCGTTCAGCACCGTCCGACCCTAAGGCTAATGGTCCGACGCTCAGAAACTGAGCGTCCGACGCTCTAAGCAGGGTTAGCCGTCGGACCGAAGACAATGGTCCGAGGCTAAGGTGAAGCTAGGGTCTGACGCTCTGTTTTCTCAGGATTTTCACTCAAACCTTTCACCCTTTGTTCCCAAGTGCTAACACCAAGTGTTCTGCACCTTGTGCACTTGTGTTAGCTTTTTTTTTAAAAGAGTTTTCCAAGGGTTTGTTAGTTAGCCACTAGATCTAAATGCAATGCATGATCCAAACATCTAATGGCACTTGATAACCGTGTTAACCATGGAATTACTCCCCTCTTTATAGTACGGCTATCTATCCTAAATGTGGACACACTCTCTATAGTGTCTCGTCCACCAAAACGGAAAGAGCCCTATTGATATACCTTTGCCTTGAGCTCAATCCAAATCACCAAGTGTTGGAGTTCTTGATCTTCACTTTGATGGGCTTACTCCAAGTCTTTGAATGCCTTCATCACCTCCACACTTGATCCTCTAACCATCTTGTAATCAAACACTTAGGCACAATGGTTAGATACTTTGGTGTCATCAATTAGCCAAAACCAAACATAGAGCTTTCACCCTAGCGCCACCTCCTCCATAACCCTAGCGCCGCCGAGCATGGCCACTTCGTCCTATCTTCTCGCAACTTAGAGGCGCCAAGCACCGATGACGTAGACCCCAACGCCGGAGGCCGGAGCCCCCCATCCAGCATTCCACGCCGCCGTACCGCCGCTTCCACCACTCAAGGCCATCAAACTGCCGAGCATGGTCTCCTCCTCGCTGCCCGCAACTTAGCGGGCCAGAGGCCCGAGCCGTTGCTCACGCCGCCGGAGGACCACTGAGGCGCACGCCGGAGCCGTCCCTCAGCGGCGCCTCGACGGAGCAGTAGCTAACGAGCCCGGCATCACGGGCTCCCACAGCGGCGCCCCGACGACAATCTCCCTAACCTCTGCTTCCTCCTCCCAAGGTACATTTTAGAGATTTACTATCAGCTAACAATCATAGTGAAGTTCCATGTCTGCTGTCCAGTCAATCCATGTGGTAACTTGCGTAGTGTCACTTAATTTCCTGATGTTGCTCGGTTCAACATATGATTCTGGTAGCTAAGTCTTCTCTGGATTCATGTGGTCTGTGCTTGTGTTCTATCATTCCTAGATGCATGTAGCTCTAAGCTTGTGTTGTATCATTCCTGGGTGCATGTAGCTCTGAGCTTGTGTTGTGGTAGCTCTGAGCTTTGACAGATATCAATTGCAACCTATGATGTCTTGCCTAAATGTTCACTATACTGGCAAATTAAGTCTTAATGTGATGTTGCTCGTTTCAACATATGGTTCTGGTAGCTATGTCTTTTCTGGATGCTTTTAGTACCTATGTCTTTTTTGAATGGTTGTGGTAGCTCTGAGCTTTGACAGAGATCAGTCATTAAGTCTTACTGCGATGTATGCCTAAACTCAGAAATGGATGCATTTTTGCTTCTGTTGTATCATTCATATATGGAAGTTCTTGACTTGTGTTGTCCAGTTAGATTGAAAGATTTTTTAGTTGTTCTTCTACCATTTAGTTGTTCTTTTGCCTTGTTTCTACTATTTGACACAATACTGATTTGTTAGTTTTTTCTTCAACTCATTTCCAGAAACTGAATCCAGTTTCTGCTATTTCTGCATTCCTCGTACTAAGTAAGAAATGACGAAAACCAAGTACGAGCAGGACAAGGATGAGAATGTAAAGAAAATTCAGGCAGTTTTTTTTGTCTATGGGCATTGATGTCTTAGCTCACGAAGTTAGGGATGTTATTTCAAAAAAGAATAAGGGCAAAGGGAAGACTGTAGTCACTGACAATCCATCATCTGACATTGATTATGATCCAACATCTGACCTTGATAAACAATCTGACAGTGATGATGATTCTAATGATGACCTCGATAAAGAGGTCAATACTGAGGTGAGATGCAATACTTGGGAAAGTAACTAGTTTGTGGTCTGTCTATTTCAAACATGTACTTCATGTGCTCATCTAATCTATCTCACACTTCTATCTTATATAATTCATAACATTCATGTTTCTCTTGGCAGAAAGGAGTGATGGTTCCAGGAACTCGCCCTTCGAAGAAGCAAAAGGCGGGGGCAATGGCGGCTGCCTGCCAGCAGGCACCGAGCACGCCAACAAGATTAACTAGGCTACAAGCAGCCAGGCCTTCGCCTGGAGGCCGTCCACCACCTAGGCAGCGACTGCCCTTGCCTCCTAAGAACCCTACAAAGGCCATCCCTAAACCTATTGCCATTAGCAGTGCCACCCAAATGCAAGCCTAGCTCAGCACAAGTGGCACCCAGACTCAGACCACACAAACTACTACCACAGTGCCAGAAAACACCAGAGGTAGTCCAGCCATGTCTGCTCCTATTACAAGCACAGTGCCTACAACTACTAAATACACCAGGTCAACTGCAGCCATGTCTATGCCTGGTGCAAACCCTATGCAAAACACTCCTAGATTCAGCCGTATCAGTTCAGCCATGTCTCAGCCTGGTGCCAACAATGAGCATGGTACTCCTACACCGACTCCGCAACCTACTCCCACAACTAGCGTCACCCAAGCAGTACCTACTGACACCTCGCCAGGTGGACAAAGCTCTAGGCAAAGCAATGACATCGATGAGTCCGCTGACCACTTTGATGCTGCAAATTCAGATGGCAATATAATTGAGGAAGAAGATAATGACTTGGTTCCAGGTAAACACATATTCCAAGCATTATTTCCTCCATTACATATCTACATTTGTAACTGCTATATGAACACAGTTTGATTGTTATTTGCCAATGCAGTGCACCGCAAGGTAGGCCGCAAGAAAACCATTGGTCTTGGCTTAGAGAGGCTAATCAAAAAAGGAAACAGGCTGCCTATCCAAGTGAGTGAAGGGAAGAAGAGACCTGATGTCCCACTTCAGGCAGCAAAGCTGGCATCAGAAACTGGTGTTGCCCTTAGAGACCAGCTGCCTATCTACACTTCATGGAAGCTTTATGAAAAAGATGGTGGGCCTGCAGAAGTACAAAAAGTGCTTGACAAAGTGGCGGTGAGAAAGCTATTGGAATCAGAATACTTTCTTCCATTAATCTACTCCCATGTCCAAATTTGTGTTTGTAACTCATTTGTGTGGCTGCAGACAAGGTTGGATGTGAAAGTTGACGAAGAGGGACCTAGCAAATCTGCATGCACTGATATCGTTAAGAGGGGAGTACGGCAGCAGAGGTATAACCTTAAAAGGAAGTACTTCGACCCATCATTGACAAAAGAACAGCTGCTGGCCAAACAACCTCCACCTAAGATGAAGAAAATGGAGTGGACCAAGCTGGTAGAGTACTGGTGTGACCCAAAGAATCAGGTCAATGCCATGCATTATCTGTTTTTGATAATATGCAATTTAAACTATGTTCATGTCAATGAAAACTTTGTATTGCATGTGTGGTGCAGGACAAAAGTGAAAAGAATAAAGTTAACCGGGGGCTAGTGCAGCTTCACCAAAGGACTGGATCTAGGTCCTATATTGCCCATCGATACAGCCTGGTACGGAAACTATATCTTTTGTACAATTAACTTCAAAAATGGGACATTTGTAGCATAGTAGTTCCCAAGTGCTTCTGAAATGTCAAGTTACCACATGCTATAATTATTTCTGGGATGACCTCTGCTTTGCAAGCACATTCTGAGTTGTACCCTATGCTTTGTAAGATGACCTCCCATGTTCAGATGAAACTTCTGCTGCTTGCTGCTTGCATTTGTAGGATGAGCCTGCTTTTTTTGTGTAAATTATTATATGCAATGCATATAGTTTGGGATCCTGCTGTTGACATGTACAATTAATCCCATGTTTGTCCACCCCTCACTACAACTTCTTATTTACATTGTAAAATCTTTCTATACATGCTGCAGAGGCCAAAGTACAACATGATGGAGCCAGATCCTGTTGATTTCTTTGGAGAATATATGAATAGTCCACAAAATGGTCGTACTCCGCTTGTAGATGAAATATATGTAAGTTCATAAGTATTGCATACATGTATTGTACTCAAATTCAATCATTGTTGAACCCTGTTGTATGGCATTGTTTTCAACTGCAATCATTCTATGTAGGCACAAATGGTTGCAGAGAAGGCAAGAGAACCAGAAGAAGGAGAAGAACCAAAGTCTCCATCAAAGATTGTTGCTGATAGTCTAAACCAGATCACCCGTTCCTCGACCTTCCTTCCCAACATTGGTGTCACCAAAGCGCAGAAGGCTGCCCGATCCACAACAGCTGCAGTTGAAGCCCGTTTGCAAGCTCAGTTTGAGGCAAAACTCCAAGCAGAAAGAGAGGAAGCTGCTAGGAAGCAGGAAGAGTTGCAAGAACAGCTTCGAGCTCAGCAGGCCTCTCTTGAAGAAAACCAATCCTTGTTGCGCCAGACCCAAGAACAGATGAACGGGATGAATACCAAGTTTGAAGAGACTAATGCACTACTGCGGGCTGTGCTGAAACTGCAGAAAGATTGAGGTAGGAAATGCCTATGCCTTAGCTTGTCTCTGTTGGAAACAACAAACTTTTCTCTGTTGAAACTTGTGGAGTTTAAACCTGTGGAGTGTTGTGGAGTCAGAACTATGTTGCTATGTTTGAACCTATGTGGTGTGGTGGAACGGTTTGAACTTCCCAGGAACTGTCTGGTTTGGACTTGCAGGAAATTTTTAAACTTATTATCTTTGGAATGTATGTATGTGTATGCTGGTTTGGCTCTGTTGTGTATGACCTATGAGCTGTGACGACACTGTGGTGTATGATGCCGGTTGATATATATTTCTGGATGTTGGTATCTGATTCTGATATATATGAATATTTCTGTTTTTATATGACCTATGTTGACAGATCAGTGAACTGTGTGCATGCGTCATTGAATGTAATACCATATGACATCACTGGTCGTCACAAAATGCCACCTCGGTGCCTCCACCACCATCCAAAACAAGACAAAATCGAAATGTCAGAAAATAATATATGACGTTGTAGGTCGTCACAAAAAGCTCACTAAACAGCACGTGCCTTTGTTATTTCGTGACGACTCACAACATTACGTGACGCGTTAACCACTCTTCTGTGACGACACGTGGCATCACAAAATGGAACAATTTGTGACGACATAAAAACGACCGCCATAAAAGGTCATCACATTTTATGACGGCTGTTTAATATATCGTCATAATACTTTTTATGACGGTCTTTTTGTGAAGACATGTATGACGACAGGATTTTTGTCATAACGTACTTTTTATGACAATTTAAGTACTTTATATGACAGTTTGTGGTCGTCAAACAAGCCAAGAATTCTTGTAGTGCTTGATCGGCCAAATATATCCTTCGTCGAGTAAAGAGCATAAGTTTATATTGGTTGCGACAGATTATTTCACCAAATGGGTTGAAGCAGTTCCACTGAGGACTGCCACGTCTAAAAACGTGATTGAGTTTGTCAAGGAACATATTATTTATCGATTTGGTATTCCTCAGACCATAACAACCGATCAAGGCACCATGTTCACTTCGGAGGAATTCAGGGAGTTTGTGGATAGCATAGGGATCAAGTGGTACAACTCCTCTCCCTATTATGCACAAGCAAATGGCCAGGCAGAGGCATCAAATCAAATCTTGATTAAGGTTATAAAGAAGAAGATCGAGCAATATCCAAGGAAGTGGTACTTAACCTTAAATGAAGGATTATGGGCTTATCGAATGTCTCAGCATGGTTCGACTAAAGCTACTCCTTACGAGTTGGTGTATGGGCATGCCGCCGTGCTACCATGGGAGATGCAATCTGGATCGCGACAGGTTACATTATAGAATCAGCTCACAGCCGATGAGTATAAGGACATCATGATGAACAGTTTGGAAGATCTAAATTATCATCAGCTGAAAGCCTTAGAAAACATCGAGGCAAATAAATAGAGGGTGGCCAGATACTACAACAAGAAGGTAAAGCATAAGCAGTTTACTGAATCAGAGCTAGTCTGAAAGGTGGTGTTGCCTATTGGTACTAAAGATGACCGATTCGGTAAATGGTCACCTAATTGGGAAGGTTCATTCCGGGTTATACAGTGTGCACCTGGTAATGCATATATTCTGCAGGATCTAGAAGGAAATGAATTTGCTAGGGTCATCAATGGTAAATACCTGATGAGGTACTTCCAGGATCTAAATGGGGGCATGAGCAGATGATCAGAGCAGTTAGAGGTCAATAGCCGATTTTGTCCAGAAATCGCCTTCAGGGATAAAAAATTGGTGAAGTAATGCGCAGTTCTTGATGGAACGTGGCGGCTGATTCCTACAAAGGTTGTTTGAAGGGAAAGAATAGAAAGTGATTGCCATGACTGTGCAATAGCTGATTCTGGAAGAAGAATCGCCTCAAGAACAAAAATATACCCGCGATGGGGTGGCATAGCCGATGTGAAGTGCATCGCCTTTAGAACAAAAAGTAGAAGACATAGCAACAGGCGGAATGTACAGAGAGCTTTATTAAGTTTGCACCTAGTACAAACTACTGATTGTTGTGAGTTTCTGCGATGATGCCGCTAGCAGGAATGGTCGCTGCTATCTCTTCGGCGTGTTCGTCAAAGGCTTCTATGAGATCCTTGCGTTCGCTTGGGTCTTCTTCCGCTGGAAAGCTAGGATCGATGGCTAGCAGATGGCATCCAATACGGAGTGCGGCAGCTGCAAGGCTGGCGGCGGCACCGCGATAGATGCCGCTGGTGACTGCTTCACCAATGCAGTGTTGAATGTCCTGCAGGCGAAGCGTCACCGTTCTACCGTGCGCGCCGATGAAATCGGCGGCTTCATTGGCGACTTGGTGGAAGTTCTACAACTGAGTCGTCAGGGCTGCATCAAGAATACCGGAGGTCAAGGTAAAAGAAGAATAGCAAAGGAGCGATGATGAAGTATACCCGCTACGGCAGCATCGGCCTCGGAATGGTGGGCTCGCGTGGCTATGAGCTCGGATTCAGCCGCATCGAGGGCAACTGCATGTGCGGCCAGGTAGTCTCGCAGATGTTCGTTTTCCTAGGATATTCTTCTGGTTGGCGACGATAATCATCTGTTGACGAGGAGAAAGGAGACGAGGCCCCCAGGGTCGAGATTTCGGAGGCGGCTTCCGGGCGAAGAACTCTGCCCTGACTGGAATATGCGCATAATGCAGATTCAGATGAGGGATGAAGAAAATGATTTGACAACAGCATCTGTGGAATCGAACTTACAAGCCGAAGGCACGGAGGCTTACATGCCTCGGACGAGAGCGGCTGGTTCCTTCGTCACCCTCGGCGGGGCCGCCGGCCGGATGCTTGCTGTGGTCTCTGCTGCCAGCCATCGGATTTCTTGATGATGAGAGAGGCAAAAGAGTAGAAAGGATTGCTGAAATGACAAGAGGTTTGAAGGTATGCGTGGTATACTGGATTACTTCAGCATTGATTTATAGTCAGGAGCGGTTTCCTCGGGAAACGAGACGACGCTTCAGATATACACCCGATTGAATCAAGCAGCATAAATCCGGACGCGGCGCACAGGAGTTGAGGCGTCCATACTGGGATACCGGCAATCGGAGTGTGAAGAGAAGGTTTGAAATTTTGGGAAAAAATTAATTTCATCCCAAAATTGGAGGGCATGCGTTTACACCAGAATTTGGATGATGCTTGGAAGATCGGTTATGTGCAGATTGGCCGATCGAAGAACCGGATCGAATAATATGTGCAGGAACGAGGACTAGATTGGAAGTGTTCTGACGTCATGAAGGTATCTTACAGCCATGCAAGTTGACACGTACAAGCCGAAGTGTACAGGTGCATTGACCAAGAATAGATTCTACAACAGCTGCGATGGGGCGATCATGGAAAGGATCCACAAGAAATGAAAGACTAGGTTCCGATTTATCTTAGAGATTTTTATTATTTTCTTATTTTTAGCCAGGGTTCTTATTCGGTTGAGATTTCTCTTTGGCTGCTGGGTATAAATATAAGCCCAATTGCATTGTAATAGAACACGTCAATCAATACAACAACAGTTTTCTTTTGTCGGCCTCCGGCCAAAAAATACTAGGAGTAGGAGTAACGTATAACCGGCAAGTTCTTCGATAAGTTAGGTGTCATCCGGTGGACGCAGGCTTGCTGTAAGTACCGTCACGCTCGTGTTTATCATGTATTGTTTGTACGATTCTGTCTCGTCCTCGTTTGATCTAAGTCATGCTTAAGTTGAATTGAGGGTTAGTTATCGGCTCTAACTAAATTGGCATGTTAGTTAGATTCATTAAGTTACTGATGTTGCTTACGATCATCTATTGTTTATTTATTTACTTTTAAGCATCATCAATCTCTCCAATCTTGATCTGTTCTTGTCGGCTTAAGTCTTTTGTATCTATCTTGTTTAAATGAACATTAATTGAATATCATGTTTATGCGAGTAGATCTGTTTGTCATTAACCGGTTAGTTCAGATCTTGATTGTGTATAGGTCACACTCAAATAATAAAGTAAGTTGTGTTGAGAGTCTTTAATTAGTAGATCTAAGCATTAGCTTACGTCATGGGCTGCAACGATTCGGTCGATCCCCTTGACGCAAGCGACGGGTTAGGTAGATTAGTTAAAAAGTCAAAGTATCATTTACTTTATTGACTTGTATGTTGTCTATACTTCAGATCGGTTGTTCAGCCGATTCTGCTTGTGCTTGCTTGCTGCACGTTGTATTTTTTCGATCTTTTTTATGTGCTATTTTTATGTTTCGGTCGTGTCAAGATTGATTCAAGTGCGTTAATTAGCTGTAGCGATTCAGTCGATCCTAATTAATGGATGTGATAGATTGAGACATGATCGGTCCATAAGGCAATATATAAATTAGATCTGTTTAATATAACTTACTTTCATTCATGTTATCCTTAAATCGGTTAAAATATGCATCGGATGGTTGACGGAAAGCACGCGCTCGAAGTCCTCCTTGGTGCTCTCCCGGATGCTGTGGCACGCCGCGCTGCCGAAGCCGGCGTTGTTGAACATGATGTCCAGCGTGCCGAACCGGGCCACGGCGTGGTCCACGGCCGCCGCGACGTCGTCCTCCACGGTGACGTCACAGTGCACGTAGCTGGCTGCGTCGGCGCCGAGCTCGCCGCAGAGCCGGGCGCCGGGCTCGTCCTGGATGTCCGCCACCACGACGCGCGCGCCGTGCTTCACGAAGAGCCGTGCCGTGCACTCACCGATGCCGCTACTGTTGAGATTAATTAGATATTAATTAAATGATCAATTGTTGTAATACAGTAATTAGCATGTGCTAATTACCGAATAGACAGGCCCCTTCATTAGGCCCTTTCATGGCACCTGTTCACCACTACAACCGCTCCTATGGGAGTATATATATGTAATACATATTGTAACAGTACACAAGTGAATAATCATCGATTCATAATCAACTATTCTCTAACACGTTATCACGCACGCTAGTTTCTCCACTGAGAAAGAAAATTTTCGCTCTGCCTCGCTGACGCAGAGAAGAACGAGAAGAGAAGGCCAGAAGGGAAGTTCGCCGGAACTTCGCCGGATTTCCACCGGAGTCGTTGCTCAACAAGGTAGAAGATGACGACTCCCATACCTTCCATGAACGCCAAGGTTGACGCCATCACCGACGCGGTGGAGGCAGCCATTGCCCGTGGCAAGGCCCATCCCGGAGGCGTCCAGCGCTTCATCCTCCAGGGCGCTATCCGCCGTGCCCTCCGGGACATCGCTGACCGCCGCATCGCTCCTCGCCGTTTCCATGGCAAAGGACCAAACGCCGGCGGCCGGCCGTCGACTCCACGTCCTGTGCCTCGTTCGTCGAGGCTGGAGTATGCCGCTGGAGTATGTCCTCGGCATGGCCCGGCCATGTTCGTTCGCCGTAACGAGCCACTGCCGAAGGCACCGCCGAAGTCGTCGTCGCTGCCGAAGCCATCCTCGTCGCTGCTGCCGCCACCACCACCACCCTCATCCGCTCCGGCACGATGGAACGGCGGCGGTGGCCTCATGGCAGGACGTCGTACCGCCCCGGCACTCCACACCAGCACCTACAGCGCTGCAGCATGGCCGCCGGGGTTCGCCTACGACATCGACGCCGTCCTCCCGCCGATGCTTCCTCCGTTCGCGCCACCGACGACTCGAAGCCGCTCCTACGCGGCCATGGCGGCCGCACGACCGGCGCCTCGCCTCCCGCCCGCCACGGCCCTTGGAGCGGGCTTCGTCTCCTCCTCGGCCGAGGGGGAGGCGGCTCCCCGCCTCTGAGCGCACGGGGTAGGGCCGGTGGGGGCGTCCCCGCCGTTCCCGGCTTGGAGCCACGGCCCCAGTGGCCGGAGCTCGCCGGGGACAGGCGGCGCGCGCCCCGCCGGCCGGCCTCCATGGCCGGAATACGGGCTTCGGCCCCGATCCGCCATGAGAGGAAAGGGGGGGAAGAGGATCAGGCAACTATCAACGGCGGCGGCGGCGACCAACGGCGGCGGCGGCGACCAACAGCGGCGGCGGCTGAATCGGCGGCGGCGGCGACCAACGGCGGCTGCCTGGGGCGGTTAGGGTTAAAACCCTAACCGTCTCCCCTTATATAGGCAGCGTCGCCGGCTGGGCTGGGCCACGGCTCTGGCGGGCCGACTGGGCCGCAACCGCTGGCCGGCCGAGCCGCGCGCCGGTCTGGCTCGGCTGCGGGCCTGGCTGGCCGGTTGGGCCGTGGCCTGGCCGGCCTATTTAGTTTGTTTTTCGTTTTTCTTTTTTTATTTTCTAGTTATTTCCATTTTCAGCAAGTAAATTTTAGTTAGATTTGCTAGTTTATTATGCTAGAACATAAATTATAGCTTGGAATTGTTGCTATTTTGTACTTGCTGTACCCTTGTGATTGTTAATATATTGTGGTCTGTATATAGTTTTATATATATATCACAAGGCGTATTTCTATTATAATTATGGTATGTAGTGCAACCCAAACCCCTCTGCACTACATATAAATTTTTGCATTGTGTTTTATGATTTATTTGACATATGTTGGTGCTACAAAATCCCCCTTTGCATCAACATGTAAGATTCACTTGCAATTTTTATAATAGAAATAGAGTATGTTGGTGCCCCCCAAACCCAAATTTTTGCACCACATACATGTTAAATTTGCAAATAAACTTAGATGCAATTTGGAAATTTAGAATTACTATAGAATTTTTAGGTTGCACAATATATCTTGTTTATTTTGGTTAAATAATACAAGGTAATGGAGACTATGGCATTGGCTGCGTTTAACTCTTTATGAATTATCCTGCCTAGAGACCGTGCCATAGCAGTGATTAAATCACCTATTACTGAGAGGTCTACATCTTATTTCTATGAAATTTGATGATTACCTACACTGTATTTTTACCCAAAATAAAAAGTTTTGGATTGCTATATTCATCATATTATTTTAATATTACACAAGATAGTAGAGACTATCTACCTTGTGTTTATTAAAATTTATGATGTTTTGGTTGTATAGAATACAACAATCCAAGAACTATGATAAGATATATAACTGAAATATTACACCTAGTTTTACAACATTACCATGTTGATTTTAATTTACCATACGGTAAATTAGTTAATCCATGGTTATCCATGTAGGATTATGGCTACTAAGGAGTTTGATGAACTCGCGTTAGATGGTAGTAATTACCCTACTTGGGCTACGGATATCAAGATCACACTTGCATCGCGTAGTCTTTTGGCTACAATTGAGGAACCCCAACCTGGGGTTGTCCTGCAAGATAAGCAAAACTATACTGCTTTAGCTTTGCTACGGTTTTATATTCATAAGGATCTTAAATCTGAATACCTTATGATTGAAAATCCTCGTGAATTATGGGTCGCTCTCAAAGAGCGATATGACCAGCAAAAAGAACTCATTTGGCCTGAGGCCAATCATGAATGGAATAACTTACGTCTCCAAGATTTTAAATCTGTGGCAGACTTTAACCATGCTGTTCATAAAATTTGCTCTAAATTGAAGTTTTGCGAGAAAGAGCCAACGGATGCAGATAAGATAGAGAAAACACTCTCTACTATGCTTCCGTCTGATAGAATATTGCAACAGCAATATAGAGCTCATAATTACCAACTTTATTCTCAGCTTATTCATACATTAACTCAGGCAGAAAAACATGATGAACTCCTTTTAAAGAATCATCATAAGCGTCCTGTTACTACGGCGCCTCTACCTGAGGTCAACAATGTAGAGAAAAATGCTAAGAATAAGTTCAATGGACCTCGTCCAAAGAACAAGTTTGGTAAACGCAAACATAATAAGAAACAAAGGCATAATTCAAATAAGAGGAATAAGGACAACGCGAAACCCAAGAATGACAAGAAGTGTCATAGATGTGGGGATTTTTCGCATTTTGCCAAGAATTGCCGTACACCTAAGCATTTAGTTGCTTTATACCAAAAGTCTTTGAAGGAGACTAAGTCTGCTGGAGAAAAGAAATATGAGGCACATTTCAATGCTCTCAAAGGGGATTGTTCCACTGGAAACAACATTTCTACTCCTATTGAAGAAAACCTTCCATCGACGGACAACATGATCCTAGACTTTGGTTCAGGAGACGTTTTTGGAGATTTAGAATAATCTCCATCTACACTTGATATCACAAATCATAAATGTTGTAATAGTTTAAGTCTTTTAGTATCATTTGGATATAATTAGCTAGTAAAATTATGAATTGTATATACCTGGTTATACTCATATTCAATATATATATTATATAAATAATTCTATATGTTAGAAATACTTTGCCTTATTCTTATTCTACATATAGATGGCTGTTGATCTCGATCCTAAGGAGGAAGAACTATGCCTTGTGGACTCTTGTACCACAAACTCTATACTTAGAGAGATGAAATATTTTCAAACTCTCAATAAAAGAGAAGGAAATATTGTCACTATTGCTGGTAGAGATGCGTTAATAGTAGGTTCAGGTCGAGCCACTATTACTCTACCTATGGGTACTCAGATTACATTGCAGGATGCATTACTGTATCCTGATTCTACTCGTACCCTTCTAAGTTATAGAGATATCCGTAAGAATGGTTTGCATGTGGAAACACATCAAGATAATAAAGAGGAATTTCTCCTCTTAACCAAACTTACTGGATTTGGCAAACAAATCTGTGAAAATTTTTCTTCACTCCAAACTGGATTGTATTTCACATACATAAAGCCTATAAAACATGTTGCTTATAAAATAATTTTCCAAAATATCGATACATTCCGTAATTGGCATGATCGACTTGGGCATCCTGGTATAGGGATGATGAGGAAAATTATTAGCAATTCCATAGGTCATGATATGAAAGATAAGAAATTTCCCCAACATAAAGATTTTTGTTGCACTGCCTGTGCCACAGGGAAATTAATTATAAGACCTTCATATCTTAAAATTAAAACTGAACCACTCACATTCCTTGAACGAATTCAAGGAGATATTTGTGGTCCAATCCAACCATTATCAGGACCGTTCAGGTATTTTATGGTTTTGATAGACGCGTCTACAAGATGGTCTCATGTGTCACTCTTGTCGACACGTAACCATGCTTTTGCCAAAATCATGGCTCAACTTATTAAGTTGAAAGCACATTATCCTGAACATCGGATTAAGTCAATCCGAATGGACAATGCTGCTGAATTCTCATCCCGTGTCTTTAATGACTATTGCATGGCATTGGGAATTCAGGTTCAGCATTCTGTTCCCTATGTCCATACCCAAAATGGTTTGGCTGAATCCTTGATTAAAAGAATCAAGCTCATAGCAAGACCTATACTAATGAATTGCAAATTGCCTACGTCGTGTTGGGGTCATGCAGTTCTGCACGCTGCGGATCTAATCCAACTACGACCAACTGCATATCATGAAACCTCCCCATTGCAGTTAGTACGTGGGAATCCTCCGAGTATTTCCCATTTGCGTAAGTTTGGGTGCGCTGTATACGTACCTATCTCACCACCTCAGCGAACATCGATGGGTCCCCATAGGAAACTGGGGATCTATGTGGGATTTTTGTCTCCGTCAATCATAAAGTATTTAGAACCTCTAACCGGAGATCTATTTACTGCTCGATTCGCTGATTGTATTTTCAATGAGGATCATTTTCCGGCATTAGGGGGAGAATTGTACCATAAAGAATGCCAAGAAATTGATTGGAATGCTAAAGGCATTCCTTTCTCTGATCCACGTACTACTGAATCTGAACTCCAAGTTCAAAGAATTATTGATTTGCAAAACATTGCAAACAATCTGCCAGACGCTTTCTCAAATTATAAAGGTGTCACAAAGTCTCTCCATCCTGCAAGGAACTTGCCTGAAAGAGTGGAGGTACCTAATAAAACCACTCATCCCCAACTTCAAAGGAAGAGGGGGAATAGCACTTCCAAGAAGCAAGATGTGATTGCTAGCAAACAAAAGAAGACTAGAACTAAAACTCAACAATTAGTTGAGAGACACCTAGAGGACATACAATGTCCTGTGGATATATGTGATCCACAACCCAGCTCAAATATGCGCATAAACTCTGAAGCTGGAACATCGGAAGACCCTGGATCCATCATTTCGGGAAGTCATGATGAATCTTTAAGGGTAGACGAAATTTCTATAAATTTCACCGAGACTGGAGAGTCTTATAATCGTAAGTCCATAATAGTCGACTGTTATTTCTCTGAACAAATTGCAAACATACTTCAAACCGATTCGGATCCTAAGTCTATGACTGAGTGCAAAAAGCGCTCGGACTGGGATAAGTGGAAGATAGCAATTGAAACAGAGATAGCCTCGCTTAATAAAAGGAAAGTGTTTTCGGCTGTAATGCCAACACCTCCTGGTATCTTCCCTGTAGGATACAAATGGGTTTTCGTCCGTAAAAGGAATGAAAACAATGAAGTGGTGAGATATAAAGCAAGGCTTGTGGCACAAGGTTTTACGCAAAGACCTGGCGTTGATTTCAACGAAACATACTCTCCGGTAATGAGCGGAATAACGTTCCGATACTTAATAGCATTGGCAGTTCAAAATCGTCTATCTATGCAGTTGATGGACGTAGTGACCGCATACTTATATGGGTCACTGGATTCTAATATATACATGAAAGTTCCTGATGGAATCAGTATACCGGATCCTAAGGCAAATCGCAACACGTATTGTATCAAGTTGCAGAAGTCATTATATGGCTTAAAACAATCTGGCCGAATGTGGTACAATCGGTTAAGTGAATTCCTTAAATTGAAGGGATACACAAATAATGATGACTGTCCTTGTGTCTTCATTAAGAAATCATCAACAGGATTTTGCATTATATCGGTTTACGTTGATGATCTTAATATTATCGGAAATGAATCCGATATCAATGAAGCACGTCATCATTTAAAGACGGAGTTTGAAATGAAAGATTTTGGTAAAACCAAATTTTGCTTGGGTTTACAACTTGAGCATCTCTCTTCTGGTATATTTGTACATCAGTCTACATACACCGAGAAGATATTAAAAAAATTTAATATGGACAAGTCATATCCAACAAAAACCCCAATGGTAGTGAGATCCTTAGACGTTGAAAAGGATCCTTTTAGACCACTGGGAGAAGAAGAAGAGATATTAGGACCTCATATCCCATATCTTAGCGCCATTGGAGCACTTATGTATCTCGCTAATAATACTAGACCAGATATCGAGTTTGCGGTTAATCTATTAGCCAGACATAGTGCCAAACCTACCAAACGACATTGGGTAGGAGTTAAAACTATCCTAAGATATCTCAATGGCACAAAGGATCTTGGATTATTCTATAACAGAAATCAAGATCCAATTTTGTTAGGATATACAGATGCTGGTTATCTATCAGATCCCCACAATGGTAGATCCCAAACAGGCTTTGTATTCTTACAAGGCGGTACAGCTATATCTTGGAAGTCTTCAAAGCAGACTTTAGTATCTACGTCCACTAATCATTCTGAAATAATAGCTTTATATGAAGCATCACGCGAATGCGTATGGCTTCGCAGAATGATAAACCACATAGTACAGTCTTGTGGTATTGGTACACTCGATACACCAACGATTATCTTTGAGGATAATTCAGCTTGTGTTACCCAAATGGAATCAGGTTATATAAAGAGTAATATGACTAAGCATATTATTCCAAAATTATTCTACCCCCATGAACTCCAAAAGAATGGAGAAATAGAAATTTTGCAAACTAAGTCTTGTGATAATCTAGCAGATCTATTCACAAAGTCTCTACCATACTCTGCATTCTACAAATGCATAGAAGGTATTGGTATGAGAAGACTTAGAGATTTGCAGAAATCAGGGGGAGAATCGTTATAGTATATAACTTAATTCAATTTTATATTATACTCTTTTTCTTTATATGAGTTTTACTCTTTAGAGTTTTCTCACATAAAGTTTTAATGAGGTAATAGTAACACATAGTAGTTGTCATATTATCTATTTTCCTCACCGAGGTTTTTCAAGGATAATACTGACACCTTGATCATAGATCAAATTGTTATTAGACTATGTCTTTAGGATTACCTAAAGGGTCTATAAACATCAGGAGATATATATATATATATATATCATGGTGTTTCTCCTTATTTTTCCCACTGGGTTTTTAAGAAGTTTTGCCTGGTATATCGATATACTTTGGATTTTTCCCATAGGGTTTTTCCAAAGATTCAAGACAATAATTTTCGAAGTTTCAAGACATTTACTGATGGACGAAGAACAGTGCCTACACGAAGATCAATTGATCAAGGGGGAGTGTTGAGATTAATTAGATATTAATTAAATGATCAATTGTTGTAATACAGTAATTAGCATGTGCTAATTACCGAATAGACAGGCCCCTTCATTAGGCCCTTTCATGGCACCTGTTCACCACTACAACCGCTCCTATGGGAGTATATATATGTAATACATATTGTAACAGTACACAAGTGAATAATCATCGATTCATAATCAACTATTCTCTAACAGCTACCTTGCCGTCCAGCCTGCGCTCGTAAACACGTTCGTAACAAATTGGCCAGTCGGCATACAACGAAAGAATTCCCTCACTCATGTGATTTTAAGAAATCCATCACACTCTTTTCTAAATGTGATTTGTGCTCTGTGTTTTGTGCCAGTTAAGGAGGAGAAAAAATTCATGTAACAGCTTACGGGTGAGCTATATTTCAGGTGCTGAACAATTTTATCCTTATCTTTTTATAGAAAAATTATAATTTATTTATTCTGATTTGTGCGAACAGATTTAGATCGTTAATGGAGATCTGATGGTTGTTTTTTAAAAAAGAAATATATTAATATCCTACCTTCTACATCGATTGATGCATATAGCTGAGATCGGATGGTTGTTAGTGTTTGGCTGAACAATGTGACATAGCATACACAACTAGAATTTTAGATTTCTTCTAGTGAGATGGATTTCTTCTAATGTTTTGCAATTTAAATTTAATATAATTTTTTTCTAGTAAATGTCTACTAGTAAGATTTTTATGTATTATAAGACTGCCAATAGTGTAGTCGGGGCTCAAAAATATCCGCACGCCACATCCTCCGATGCCGAGATCACTGCATCTTTCTACAATGTGGCTCAAAGCTAGCATCGGTGCTAAAAATACATGCAAAGTCCTTTTACCATTACGTTCTGTACTTTCAAACAGTTAGGAAAGAAATATTTTGCTTTATTAGCATCGGTGCAGCTACTTGACACGGTGCTTGCTTTTTTGAACTCAGCACCGCAGTCTACAATAGGGTTGAGCCGATACTTCGACCCTCTCTTTCATAACTCAGCACCGGTTTTTGCCAACGTTGTGGGCAGTCTAATGATAGTGTTTTTACTACTTTGCTAAAAATGCTAAGTGAAACCCACCATTTTAACAGTGATATATCCTTATAATAAGATACGCAAAAGCTTACGATTGGGCAAAAAATCGCTGGATGATCGAATCAGCATGGCAGGGATAAAACGGAAAGGTAATTAGCTAGTGTTCTTACTTCCTTGCAGCGGGATGAACTTGTTCGGAGCTGGCTGACATGGCTCTATCCTCTGCTGTCTCTTCTGCTGCAAGGATGAGGATCTTCTTCGACTTGCTTGCACACCGGCCTGGAGGAAATTTGGGAGTAGCTAATGTTTTTTATACTGCTGAGCAAGCGGGCATTTAAAATTAACAAGTCGTATGCAACGCCATTGTATTGTTGACGGGCATCTCCGATTGTTCAGAACTTTCAGATGCCCCTCGATCTCATTGCACAAGCCCATTGTCGGGACGTGTGAGCTGCGACTGCGAAGTGACCGCCATTGTTCTTGTTGGATTCAGCTCCGTATTGGCGAGTGCCGAGGGCGAGCCCCCACTTGCTCGTCGTTTCCTCCGAAGCAGGCCGGGATCTGTCTAAACTTAAAACTACTACCTCCGTCCGCAAAAGAACGTAATTCTTTGACTTCTACGATTTCTCTTTGACCATTCGTCTTATTTAATTTTTTTATACAAATAATAAATTAAATAAATTATTATGAAAATATATCTAACAATAAAATAAGTCATAACAAAATAAATAATATTTATTATAAATTTTTGAATAAGACGAACGGTCAAACAGAGATCGTAGAAGTCAAAGAATTACATCCTTTTGAGGACGGAGGGAGTATTTATTAAGGGCAATGATTAACACCCGCATATGCTCAAGACGATTACTTCACCATATTGTTTGTACTTATATGTGTTGCGTGAAATACAAATTTGAGGTCGTTGACTGTAAATGGTTTAAATGCAACTGATCTCATTCACGCTTTTTTTTTTCGAACCGTGGTCATTCCCTATTTTCATTGAAGACTAATATAAATACATCAAAGTTCAAAAAAAAAAAAATCCAGACAGCAGAGACACATTAGAGTTTGAATTCAACAAAAGAGAAACACACCATACCACCACATACCATACAACAAAAAAAACAGAATCTCCGGACACAACCCGGATCCTAAATCTTGTCCCTATCTTCTTTATGTACATTGCAAGCAATCTTGTCTTTGATATCGTGTAAATCTAGCTAGCAAAACTAAGCATGGCTACTCCAAATCTGCCTCTAACAAGCCAAGATGGTCTTATTTGGTTGCATGCATCATCTCAGCCTGGTTAGCAATAAGTGTGTTTGGTTGGGTGTTTTGGCATGGATATAGTCACCTCTTCTTTGCGCACACTGTTGAGGAATTTTATCGAACACTGTGGCGATGGACTGGAAGCGACAATGCTGGCCATGGTGGAGGAGGAGCGCGCGAGGCCAGATAACCAGGATGTCGGGGCCGACGAAGCCAGCGAGCTCCTCGTCCCCAGTGGTCCTCTCCACCGCTGCGGCTTCCGCGCTGCCGGCCATGGTGGAGGAGCACGCGAGGACCGAAGAACCGAGATGTCGGGGCCGATGAAGCCGCACACGCCGCAATGGCCGCCTCCATCCTATCCCCCGCTGCGGCTTCCACGCTGCCGGCCATGGTGGAGGAGCGCGCAAGGCCAGAGAACCGGGATGTCAGGGCCGACAAAGCCGTACGCGCGCCGCGACGGCCGCCTCCATCCTCTGCCCCGCTATAGCTTCCGAGTGGAGGTGGCGAGTTCCGAGCACTGCGCAAGGTCCAACTTCGCTCAGAGGAAGCTCTGGTGCCAGGATCGCATCCACCGGCCACGCGGAGGAAGGTGTGGCCATGGCTTCCGCTTGAGGAGGAAGGTGTGGCGCTGGGGAGGGAGTTGTGGAGGTCACTAGGGATGGAAGGAGATAGGGGCGGCGTCGCGGAGGTGCGGAGGAACTCAGCAGGTGAGAGAACCGCTCGAGCGGCGCTGGGCCAAGCTAGGCTTCGCGGATGGGTCGTTTCCCCGAAGCCGGTGGGGGCTTACTGGGGCCTGACTAAAGGGGCTGGCTAGGCAACCAAACAGGCTCAAGTTGGCTTATGGAAGCCTGGCCAGGCCCTAAGACACACCATTGATAAATATCTACTTGTCCCCATCACTTTAAAGACCTTTCTAAAATATCATAATCATACAGGCATGAAAAATAATCTCAGCAGAATTATTCAACAACTTTCCATCCAATCACACCCTAGTTCTAGTTGAAATTGCCCAGGAGATAGCAGCAGTCCCCACAACCTTAAATTTCTTGCCATTTTTCAACCACTTTCAACTTTAAATAGAAATTTTAGAAATATTAGAAGCCCCAGGCAAATAGCAATAGTAGCTCACACTATTCTCATAATACAACATGAGAACAGTAAGTGATTCAGATTTTCCACTCTCATGCTTTTAAAACAACTATGATGCACAAAGGAACCAAATTCCTATGACTAATTGCCAACCTCTGCAACACTTGCCATGTTGTACAAAAATAAGGAACAAAATGGCTTAATATACCACTCGCATGCCACAATACCACATGTTGAACAAGGTGGATGGCTTATAATAAGAAGAGCACCCAAAATAATGATGTCTTCAAACAAAAAGATGGATACTAGCAGACTGCCTTGTAGATAGAAGGAACTAGAAGAATGCCCCGCATGTCATTGCGGGGATCACAAACAATTTGAAATGGAATTAATGGTTTATATTTATAGTTATATGAAGAAAACTATCATAAGTTAATATTAGTGCATGTTTGACACGTTGATATGATAACTAAATGCATATTAGTGGATGATAAGGCTTGCTAATATAGATAGCTTGAATGAAGAGATAACTATCATAATTTAATGTGCAAGTTAGCAATAATTACATGTGCTAATAGTTTGTTGATTTGATAGCTTGCACGTTGACATAGAACCTCAAATGGAGTTTGAAAAGATACTATAAGTATACCCCGCCCGCTGCCGCAGAAATTATTAATGAATTGAAATAAAATTACATATACAAAGGGATAAATAATTATAAATTAAAATTAGTGGATGACGTGGCATGTTATTATGGATAATCTAAATATGTGTTGGTGAATGATATGTCTCGATGATATGTAGGTTATAATTTTGAATGCTAGTTAACTATAAATGCATCTTCATAGTAGACAATGAGGTGGATAGCTTCTTGTTAAGATTAAACTCTAGTAAAATTTTATTTTATAAAAATATAAAATAAGATAAGATGCATTAAATAAAATACTAACGAAAGTGTTGTCCTAACCTAAAATCAATGGTATTTTTTATAGTATTAAATATATGATGCCACACCAGTGTCTTTTATGACATGGAACAAGAGAAGAGATAGAAATCGTTTATTAAATCCAGGAAAGTCGACTCGCGAACCTAGGCAAACAATGGTTGGCGTTGGCAAACCATCGGGCCACCGACGACGGACTCTCGTCTGACGTGCATTGTGCTGCCGTAGGCCCGCAGCCATGCTTCCATTCATGTGCACCCTTTCCCCCACGAATGCGCATACCACCGGTGCCTCAACAGATACACTGTGTCCTTAGAAGTACAGAACAAGACCAAATATCCAGAGCACAAGACATAGTGCCGACCAATCACAGAGATCTATGTGACTCTGTCAAACACTCGAGCTCAGTCTTTGAATATCCCAAAGGACGGGTTGACTTTGGAATATCCCCCATCGAGGAGCAGGTTGTGCCCGCTGATGTACCGTGCGTCGTCGCTGGCGAGGTAGAGCACGGCGGCCGCAATGTCCGCCACCCGCAGGCGCACGCCCTTGAGGTTAGCGACAGCCTCCATGGCTTGCTCGAACGCCTCCCCCTCAAGTCCCACATACCCCGTGGCGAGCGGCGTGGCGGCCGCGGCGGGCGAGACGCAGTTGACCCGTATCCCGTGGCGGCCCAGCTCCGCCGCGGCGTTCTCCGTGAGCGCCACGAGCCCGCGCTTTGCGCACGTGTACGCGTGCGACGCGGCGCCGGCTACCGCGGACGCCAGGCTGGACGTGCCGATGATGCAGCCGCCGCGGCCGGCGGGCACCATCACCCGCGCCGCGTGCTTGGTGCCCAGGAACGGGCCGACGAGGTTCACGGACAGCACGCGCTCGAAGTCCTCCTTGGTGCTCTCCCGGATGTTGTGGCACGCCGCGCCGCCGATGCCGGCGTTGTTGAACATGATGTCCAGCGCGCCGAACCGGGCCACGGCGTGGTCCACGGCCGCCGCGACGTCGTCCTCGACGGTGACGTCGCTGTGCACGTAGCTAGCTGCGTCGGCGCCAAGCTCGGCGCAGAAGCGGGCGCCGAGCTCGTCCTGGATGTCCGCCACCACGACGCGCGCGCCGTGCTGGACGAAGAGCCGTGCCGTGCATTCCCCGATGCCGCTCGCCCCGCCGGTGATCAGCGCTACCTTGCCGTCCAGCCTGCGCGCGTAAACATGTTCGTAACGAATTGGCCAACCGTCATTTTTATTTTAAGATAATGAAACAGCGTTCCAGCCTCTATCATCCGAAGATGATACACAACTATAATACAAAACCTCGCCAAAGCCATAAGGCTTACAACTCAAGTTCCTTAAAAGAAAACAAGGACTAACACAGTTTTTCTAGGGGTACAACCCGGCTGGAAACGAAAATAAATAAACTAAGCTTCAATTCGATTCCAGAAGCTCCAACCAAATTTAGCAAAGATAGTCATAATCAACGTCTCCAATCTTCTGCACCCACTAAACTCCGGTAGTAAAAGCTTGCAAATTCGCCAAAAATTTGCCGGGTGATCGAACCAGCATAGCAGGGATAGAACGGAAAGGTAACTAGCTAGTGTTCTTACTTCCTTGCAGCAGGAGGAACTTGATCGGAGCTGGCTGACATGGCTCTATCCTCTGCAGTCTGTTCTGCCACAAGGACGAGGATCTTCTACGACTTGCTTGCACACTGGCCTGGAGGAAATTTGGGAGTAGCTAATGTTTTTTATACTGCTGCTGCTGCTGGTATGCAGTGCATATGCTGAGCAAAGCGGGCATTTAAAATTAACAAGTCATAAGGCGATGCCATTATTGTTTTATTGTCGACGGGCATCTCCGAGTGTTCAGATGCCCCTCGATCTCATATCGCAAGCCCACTGTCGGGACGTGAGAGCGGCGAAGTGGCGGCCATCGTTCTTTCTTGGATTCAGCTCCATATTGGCGAGCGGCGAAGGCGAGCCGGCCCCCACTTGCTCTTCGTTTCATCCGAAGCCGGCTGGCGCAAGTGTTTTTAAAGGCAGTGGACATGCCGATAATGCTACTGCCTTCGTCGTTCTGTCGATGGACGTACGTGTCGAGACTACAGTGGTATAGCGTTGGGTACGGTATTTTTTGCGAACCTGTTGGTAGTATTGTTGAGGTGCGGCGGCAGCCGGCAGTCGGAAGCCGACGGCGCTGGTTTTTTATTGCTAGAGACGTTTTTTTTTTTAACCAAGATTCCTAGAGAGGAAGGAAGAGGAAGATGGACTGGAATTGAGTGGATCGATCATCAGTTAGAAAAACTCAGCCTTGGGCTCTTTGGGTTCTTTTGGCGATATCAGATGGTTCAGCCCAGTCCACTCTTGAAAAACGGTCTGGCAAGAGGGAGAAAGGCAGGCTTCAACTTTTTTTTGTTTTTCTTTTCAGATTGGTAACGGATCAGGTGCAAATCATAACTTTTATAAAAACCTATGCAAATCATGGCAAAAAAATTATTTAAATTCATAAAAAATCCTACATACAGATTTCTAGAAATTTGTTATTTTTATATCTCACAAACGAAGTCAAGTTTGGACAAGATATTTTACAAGGTCGTGTATCATCATATCATGTGTGATTTTTTTGAGAATTTAGACGACTTTTTTACCATGGTTTGTACGGGTTTTCACGAAAATTATAGTTTACACATGATCCGTTACCTTTCAGATACTTCTTTGAAAATTGACTTGAGTTGGCTCCACGAGATGATTATGAGTTAAGGCCCTGTTTTGATACTATAGCATCAAAAAACATGATATTAAGAAAACTATAAATTTTGAATCCACATAAATTAATAAGCAAAATCATAGCATTATAAAACAAGTCTTTTATGGCATCGTGTTGTGCCCCTAGAATGTGAGTAGTCCGTTTAGTTCTTTAAGTTGTTTGCATTGTCTGTGCATGTAATTCTCTACTCCTTATTAATATATGCAGGCTATGTCCCGTCTCTTAAAAAAAAAAGGCAAGTCTAGAGTTCTAGGCTACCAATACTACATTTTTCAAAACCATAAAGTCCATTGTACAACATTATTCGGAAGTGACTATGGACAGTATTCCCAATACGAGTCGCTCATATCGCCTTATCAGTGACGCATATTTTCAGAACGTGACACTCTGTTGGCGCAAAATATGATCTGCGCTCATCACACCAGCGAACCCGAAACGATCTGTGGAGCGCGGGGTGGACAGATCCAGCTAGTTTCACCAACAGGCGCTGAAGAATGCCAATAGATCCAAACGTGCCAGTCAATTTGACCTGCAGTTGACAAGGGAGAAAAAGGTTAATCAGTAACACAAGGCGGAACTACTAGTTTTGTTCTGGGCGGTTCCAAATATCCGGCCCAATGGGCCTTCATCCCAGGCTACCGGCTAGAGAGACGATATCCGATCGCATGAATTGATTTTACGACTATAGCAAAGATCTCCGATTCCCAGTTTAACCGATTCAGATGTGCGTGAAATAAAGATAGCAGGTTATACTAGCCAAATCTCAACCGTAAATCACCTCATACATTGATGCACATTTTAATCTACCACGTTCATTAATTATGATCGACCGGATCAAGACAGCTAACAACGCACGTGACGGATCTTAACATGACCAAAGCATAAAGCAACATACAAGAGAGATTAATTGAATACAACATGCGACAGGTAAGCTCATAGCAAGATCAACTAATCAGTCGATCTGATTATAATACAGGCAACATATAAGCCTATAGAGTACGCCATGCCTCGGGCCCTCGTCTAGCATATCCAATCCCTCACTTACATCATCAAGAATCGACCGGATCGAGACAGCTAGTGATCTAAGCTACAGATTGAATCTACAATTTAAAGGTTCTCAACACGACTCATTCTATTACTTGAGTGTAACCTATATACAATCTAGATCCGAACTGACTGGCTAATAATAAACAGATCTATTTGCCTAAACATGATATTTAACGTTCATTTACTCATTAAGCAAGATAGACAATAAGATTTAAGTCAATACGAAACAGATCAAGATTGGACAAGTGATGATGTTTAAAATAAATAAACAATAAATAAACATAAGAAACATTGATAACTTAATGAACCTAACTAAACATGCCAATTTTAGTTAGAGTTGATAACTAATCCTCAGATTAACTCAAGCAGTGGGTGCAAGGTAGAATTACACAGGCCATACTCAAATTTAAACGAGAATCAATAACTACTCGAGTCTATCTAGCAGTGGGGTACGAGACAGGATCCTACAGACCGTAAATGATAAAAACAAGCATGACGGTACTTACTAGCAAACCCGGGAATCCACCGGATGATTCGGCCGCGCTTGTTGAAGAACACGTTGGATTTACTCTACTCCTACTCCTAGGATTTTTGGCCAGAGCCGAAAGGTGTTGTTGTATTGATTGTGTTGGTGTCCTGTTACAATGCGTCGGGCTTATATTTATGTCCAGAGACTGGGAAAGGAAATCCCAACTAAACAAACTCTAATTAGAAATAAGAAAATAACAAAATCTTCCTAACTCTAAGGTAACTTGGAGTACAGCCTTTCCTTTCTTGTGGGCCATCTCCATAATTGTCTTGCTATGTCTAGCGTGGATGCGTATCTCTGCCTACTGCGCTTAATCATCCGATCCGATCTTCAGCCGTCCTGCCTCCCGCATGCACCTTGCCGACGTTTGCAAACACCCGATCCGAACTCCCCGATCGGCTATTCTCCTTTCACGACAGTCATGCAAACCCCGTCCAAAATTTGGTGTAAACACACTCATTTCACCTTATCTGTGACGCGTGTTCTCAGTGCGAGTCATTGCTATCCCCATAGGCCATAGTGACGTGGCTTATCAACACATGTCACTGGTATCTCATTATCAGTGACGCGGTTTATTAGCACATGTCACTGGTACCTAATTATCAGTGATGCGTATTTAGTAAACACGTCAACTTGTGTCTTCGATATCACTGATTCATCCATATCACAGACACAACATCAGTGACACATCTTTCCGTATCACAAATAACCGTCTGGACGCATCACTAATTAGCTTTTCTGGCATAGTGGTTAATTTAGATGTCAATTATCACATATTGAGAAATATATATTTATCTATTCGCTCATATTGAAAAATAGGGAAATAAATAGAATATCTTATAATTAGATGTCACTTGTTTTTTTAGAATGTGACATGTAGATACATGATCCGTATGTATGTATGTATGTATGTGCACGCGCATGTGTGGTGAGGTATAATATGCATACATGATTTAAGAGATGTCTTTTTATTTATGCCAACAAAAAAAATTCAAAAATGTTTCCAGGGTTGCCTAATCTTAACAATCACTCCTAGAAATTTGCATACTCCCTCTATCTCAAATTAGTAGTTGTTTTAGGTTTTCATGCTGCAAGTTTGACTTAATTTGTAGAAAATACATACAACATTTGCATCTTGAAATAAATTTATTAACTAACTAGATTTAAATATCTTTTCAATGATATTAATTATGTACCGTAAATATTAATATTTTTTAATGTATATTTTGTCAAAGTTATATCTTGGGAAGCTGAAAGGTACTTATTTGATTTTGGTAATTGAGTGACAAATTAGGTGGACTAATATGTGTTTGAGTGATGATTACATAGGTGACTAGTCCACAGGTACATGTGTGTGAGCAACTATGCCATGGAGGTGAAAATGGCTTGGGATGATTGCTTAGCTCACACATGTGATGGTAAATGAGCTAAATGCACATGGGACATGACACGAAGTCATGTGGCTAGGTGGAGAAGATCAAGACAAGACTTGCCTTGACCGACGCGTTGCAAGGGCAGAGGGCAAGTTGGAGGCTTTGAAGCCGTTGGTACCGAGTGTCGGGAGGCTTAAGCAAGATTTGGCGCCGGAGGTCGAAGTAAGGGTGAAGAGCAAGTGGAGTCAAGAATCGATGGACCAAAAGCCACATGATGATATAAAGTGGATCATATCATTCATGAGGTGTTGGTGCATGTGTTGCACCGACATCGACGGTGTCGGAGACGGAGATGAAGACGGTGATAGAATGGAAAGCGCAAGGCAAAGGTATAACGTAGGGTGTTTCCATTTCACCAGTCTAAGGTTGAGTAGAGAAGTGTTAGACCGGTTTTAGGATAGATGGCCATACTATCAAGAAGGGCAAACTTGTTTGCATATCGGTCATCTAGTGCCACTAGAGTGATCTAACATTGTGACGTTGCTAGGATCGAGTAGCATGGCAAGTGAAAGTGAAAATCCTTTGAAAAATATTTGTAAAATGCTAACACACATGCACATGGTGCTGTACACTTGGTGGTGTTGGCACATTTGCAAAGGAGAAGGAGTTGGAGAAGTTTCGGAGATTTCTCGAGCTGAAAAAGAGGAGTGATGGTTCTTGGTACGGAAAACTGTTTTGATCCATTGTGCTTTGGATCATGTATTCATGTGAGTTGTGTATCCCTCTGAATAAACTTTCCAAAATGTCCAAGATTATTGAAATCGGACTTCGGAGCTAAGAGTTTTGGCCGTTTTATCGAGCGGTGGTCTGTGCTGTTTTTGAGCTGCGGACTATTCGTGAAAACACAAACAGAACACACCGGATCTGTTGGGAGTCATTGGAAACACTTGGCCGACAGTCCAGGGACCATGGGGCGGACTGTTCGCAAATGTGCAGTTTGAACGTAACGGCTAGTTTTTTACAACTGGTGGACAGTCCGGGGGTCAAGGGCGGACTATCCGCGAGTGACGCAGAAACTCTGTAACGGCTAGTTTGAGGCCTTCCTCTATAAATAGAAGGGTTGGCCGGCCATTTGAGTAGTCTAGCACCCTTGGGACTGTGTGTACATGCTTGGAAAGTGCTTGGAGAGCCTGTAACTCACTTGTGCATATAGTGGTTGCATCCGATTGCGAGTGTCTGTGATTCTAGTGCGTTGCATTGAGAGATTGCAAGAGTTGGCACTAGGTGGTCGAGTTGCAAGCTGTTGCTGTGAAATCTGGTCCGCGCCCAGTACACCAGCGAAGCCGGAACGGTCTTGTGGAGCACGGGGCAAACAGACCCAGCTAGCTTCGACAATTGGCGTTGACAGCCACCGATGATTCCAAGCGTGCCAGTCAATTTGACCTGCAATTGACCAGGGAGAAAAAGAGTTGATCAGTAACACAATGCGGAACCACTGGTGTCACTCGAGTGGTTCCAAATATCTGGCCCAACGGGCTTTCATATCCGGCTATCGGCTAGGAAGCCAATATCCGATCGTATGAATCGATTGCATGAGTATAACGAAACATCCGATTTCTATTTAACCGATTCAGGAAGACATGAATAAAAGCAAGTCATATTAAACAGATCTAAATCTTACATCGTCTCAAGCGTCAATGCGTGTTTCAATCTATCACATACATTAATTAGGATCGACCGGATCGTTACAGCTAACAATGCACGTGAACCAATCTTAGCATGACCGAAACATATGGCAACATGTAAAGTAGATCAGGAAAATATAACATGCAGCAAGCAAGCACATGCAGGTTCGGCTGAACAACCGATCTGACTATAATACAGGCAACATACAAGCCTATAAAGTAAATGATGCCTTGACCCTTTGACTAATCTACCTAACCCGTCGCTTACTTCAAGGGGATCGAACAGATCGTTGCAACCCATGATGTAAACTAATGATTAGATCTATTAGTTAAAGACTCTCAACACAACTTACTTCTTACTTGAGTGCAACCTATATACAATCAAGATCTGAACTAATCGGCTAATGACAAATGGATCTACTCGCCTAAACATGATATTTAATTAATGTTCATTTAAACAAGATAGATACAAAGAATTTAAGCCAACAAGAAACAAATCAAGATTGGGCAGTTTGATGATGCTTAAAAGTAAATAAATAAACAATAACCATAAGCAACATCGGTAACTTAATGAATCTAAATAAACATGCCAATTTCAGTTAGAGCCAATAACTAACTCTCAATTCAATTCAAGCATAGCTTAGATCAAATGAGGATCTATAACT
The DNA here is from genome assembly GCA_038502445.1 of Eremochloa ophiuroides. Classification (NCBI taxonomy): domain Eukaryota; kingdom Viridiplantae; phylum Streptophyta; class Magnoliopsida; order Poales; family Poaceae; genus Eremochloa; species Eremochloa ophiuroides. The sequence continues at coordinate 36,617,203 of JAHLJS010000009.1, forward strand.
ACTCGAATCTATTTAGCAGTGGGGTACGAGGCAGAATCGTACAGGTCGTACATGATAAACATGAGCGTGACAGTACTTACAACAAGCTTGGCATCCACCGGATGACACCCAATGTTGGTATAAGATAACTCAAACAAATAAACACTAGGATTATCTGCAAGCAAACAGATACCGATGTACCACTTCACCCGGGAGTATACCAGGTATCATTATTTATATTTTACCACAGGGAAAACGAGATGACTAGAATCTAGAATTAACCCCTGAGCTGCTATCAAGGATGGAGAAAATAGGTGATAAAGGAGATTGCTAGGCTTCTAGTTCTAATCCTCACAAGGTATGATATGATTGTTCTTAAAGGGGTATTACTATAGGAATACACCAGCAAAGGGTAAATTCCTTAGTAAAAGACTACGGTCCTGCTGACGGGAGGTGGACTGTGTAAGACTCAATAAGGTTAGGTCACCCTCGCGATCTACCACCGATCTAGACAGTATAGGGCATTTACGAGCAAATATAATCTAAGCACCACGCTTAAACTATAAATAACTACTTCAATCAAGGAGCTACCAAGGCTAAAGCTCTCAAAAGAATCGTAAACCTTAAGAATAATAATAGCAACGTTACTCACTTGGATTAGAAGTTGAACTCCGAATAAATCTTCAGAAAAAAGCCCCAAAGAAGGACTTGAATCCGCGGGTACAAGTCGTAGAGCAGTCACCGACAGGCCGGCAACTCCTCAACTATCTCCAGCTCTTCTACCACACCATTTCTAGAATAAGAATAGCCCTAATCTAGGGAGACTACAAGGCTAATCTTCTACTTGATGCTTGGCTCTAGATCCTATCTTGGGTTTCTACTTCTCTATAGATATGTCGGTGGAATTCTGAAACCCTGATTTGATTTCTCTCTGGATCATATGAAACCCTAGGAGGTCTGGGGCTGTTTATATAGGCCGGTGGGATGAACCATAGCCCTTGGATCAAACGGACTTCTACGGGCGGTGGAGATTGATCTAAAAATCGGGTTGTGGGTCCACGTCAAAATGCATGCGAAAAGGACTCGTAGGTGGGTCGACCGACCTATCAGGGAGGTCAGACATCCTTCCCTTGCCGCCATGTGGGCCCTGCTTCATCAGACGTGTCTCTGGTGTTCTCTAGAATATTGTTGATCTCCTGTCGCGGCGGAATTCGGTATTTTTCTCTGTGATGTGGGTCCTTCTTGGTTCTTTTCCTATATAGTCCCTAAAAAATACACATTCACCAAAACTCATGGAATTTTGTCAGTTTAAACCCTATTCTAGGTGTTGGCTCTCATTTATATCTCTTTTCATGATTGATTGACGGGTAAAATCATACAATAACTACCGTCAACACCCATCTCATCGAAGAACTCGCCGGATCTACGTTACTCCTACTCCTAGGGTTTTTTGGCCGGAGGCCGGAAAAAGGAACTATTGTATTGATGTGTGCGTGTTCTGTTACAATACGCTTGGGCTTATATTTATACCCAGCAGCTAGCTAGAAAATCTAAACTGAAGGAAAACCCTAGCTAAAATAAGGAAAACAATAGGATTTCCTAATTCTAAGATAAATTGGAGCCCATCCTTCCCATTCATGTGGGCCCTCTTCTTGACCGTTCCATAATTGGTGTGCCTGCATGTTTCCGCCTTTACGTGCCAATTATCTGATTGTAACACACCTTGACGACGTCACCACATATCCGGTCATATTTCTCACATTTGCTAGTAACATTCGATCCAACTCTTTGATCGGGTAATTTGCATGCAACTGTCCTCCTGGGCACTATCCAAATTCTGGTGTAAACACATGCCCCCAATTTTGGGATGAAATTGATTTCTTCCCAAAATTTCAAATCCTTCTGTATTTGCCAATGTTTCTCTCTCCGATCGTCACTATACTTGTTTCGACACCTTGTCTTCCGTACGCTGCGTCCGGATTTATACCACCCCATTCAATCGGGTGTATATCCGAAGCGCCGCCTCGTTTCCTAAGTTAACCACTTCTTACTATAAATCAATGCCAAAGTGAGCCGGTACATCACGCATACCTTCAAATCTCTTGGTCACTCCAACAACTCTTCTGCCTCCTCCATGTCCCTTTCTTTCTCATCACCGAAGGATTTGATGGCCGGCAGTGGAGATCATGGCAAGCGCCCAGCCGGTGGCCCCACCGAGGGTGATGATGGGACCAGCCATTCTCGTCCCGGGCACCTGCGCTTCCGTGCCTACATCAGGTAAATCGGATTCAACAAATGCTCCTGTCGAATTCTTTCTCTTCTCATCCAGCTGAATCTGCATCATGTATATGTTTCAGCCAGGGCAGAGTTCTTCGCCCGGAAGCTCCTGCCACTGAATCCCTTACTGGGGACGTGTTTACACCAGAATTTGGATGATGCCCGAAAGATCGGTTATGTGCAGATTCGTCGATCGAAGAACTGGATCGAATAATATGTGGAGGAATGAGGACTAGATCGGAAGTGTGCTGACGTCGTGAAGGTACCTTACAGCCATTCCAACTTCGCTAGTGTGTTGAGCGCGGACCAGATTTCGCGCCAACACATTTTTTGGTATGCCTGGTGGGACCACTTTGTCAAATCATGGCTTCCGGCAAAGGCAAAGCCCTCTGTGGGACCATAGAGGACCTGGCTCCGTCGTCAGCCCAGATGTTAGAGAAATACGTAGCCAAGTTTCGCGAGGCCTATTTCGAATGCTTCACCAAAGACAAAGATGATTTTGTGTACCAAGACAAAGTGTCTCCTGAATATCTTCCACACAAGCAGTCTGATGCTTCAGAAGCAGCAGGAACGTCAACTCAGCCGCAACAGCTGAAGGGGGCAACAAAAAATTCCTGTGCGACAGGTGCAAACCTGCAATCGGCTGCAAAAATGACCCCTTGTCACCCAGAGCCAGGGCAAAGCAATAACTCGGGCCACCCAGGGGGACAAGGCTACAATCCATACGTCAACCAGCATCTAACGAGGAGGGATGACGACTTGCTGTGGCATATGACCAATGTGCTCAAGGAGCAATTTGGTCTGAAGTCGAAGGAGACGCGGATCTTATACAGGCATCCATACCCGGAGTGGTTCGATCGGGTAGCTTTGCCGTATCATTACCGGGTCCCAAAGTTCTCCAAGTTCAGCGGGCAAGATGACGTCACCACGATGGAGCACGTCAGCCGGTATCTCACGCCGTTGGGAGAAGCTTCGAGAGAGTCCGCCCACAGGGTCCGATTCTTCCCAATGTCGCTAATCGGGCCGGCTTTCACATGGTTCGCATCCCTGGCTCCAAATGCAATTACCTGCTGGGATGATTTGGAGAAGAAGTTTCATGCGTACTTCTACACTGGGAATGAAGAAAAGGGCCTCGCCGACTTGGCGATTATGAAACACAAGCCTAGTGAGTCGGGTGCTGATTTCATTCAGAGGTTCAGAGATGTCAGAAGCCGATGCTATTCACTAGAATTGCCCGACAGCCAGCTCGCACAGTTGGCTATTGCAGGACTCCCATCAGCAGTCAAAGAAAAGTTGGCCGGCATTGAATGTGAAAACTTGAGCCAACTTCTGTAGAAAGTTACAATGACAGAAGAGCAACTGCAGAGTTATCGCCGGGAGAGCCGCTTCAAGAAGAATGCCCTCTTCAACAGTAGACACCCTAGTGGAGAAGAAGATTCCGACGATGAGGTAACCGCCGTCGAGATGGAATGGGGAAGGAAAGCAACGGAGGTCCCTAAGTCCAAAGGTGGTAGAAGGCAGAATAATTTCAGGGGTTACAGTATTGATCAGCTGTTTGATTTCTAGTAGAAAAGGGGCAGATTGAGTTCCCGGTGGATTACACCATGCCAAGTGACAAGCAGCTAAATGGGAAGAAATTCTATAAATTCCATGCAAGAGACTCTCATGACACCAACGATTGTTGGACTTTCAGACAACACATCAAAAAGGCCATTCAAAGAGGGGCTTTGAAATTTGAGAACGCCAAAACTACAGGTGCCGAGAATAGTGCTCACCCAGGCAGTCAGAACATGGTGGAGGCGTCGATTCCCAAGGGCAGAGTCTGGATCCTGACTTCCGAAAGGGCAAAAAAAGGAGCAGCAGTTGATCCTGAAGTCCAGATATCACTAGAAGAAGTCAGGGGGAAGAAGGAGATTCCATGCGAGTCTAAAGGAAAAGAAGGGTCACAGAGTGCTGTGCAGCAGGCCATCTTCAACAGGCCAATCGGACACCGGCATTTGAAGGCTCTGTACCTCAAAGGAGATATCAAAGGGATACAGATGACCAGAATACTAGCAGATGGTGGTGCTGCTGTTAACCTGATGCCACTCTGTGTGTTTTATGAGCTCGGCAAGGATCCAGAGGACTTACCAAAAACTGGCGTGATAGTCAGAGACTTCGGTGGAAAAATATCCCCGACTCGAGGGGCAATTGACGTTGACTTGAAGATTGGGAGGAAGGCCCTTGACCACTACTTTCTTCGTCATTGACAGTGGGAGTACCTACAGCGTGCTCTTCGGGAGCGATTGGATTCACGCCGATTGCTATGTTCCGTCTACGATGCATCAATGTGTGATCCAGTGGCTCGGAGATCAAGTGGAGATAGTTGAGGCAGATAGTTCCGAGGTCGGGGACGATCACCAATAGCATGTACAACGAAATAGAAATATTTGAGTGTTTCTTAGGGAAGACCAAGAATAGAGGCATCACCGAAGCCAGTGGAGAGTGTCAATAGCCGATGCGAGCAATCGACTCAAAAAATTATGTTTGATGGATAATCCAATAGATGGAACTGAGGGAAAGCTAGGGCAAGGTTTCACGTCGGCCAATACACTAGAGCAGGTAGATATTGGACCTGGGGATAGGCCGAGGCTGACGTACATAGCCGCAAATTTGGAGCCTGAATTCAAGGAAGAATTGATCAATCTGTTGAAAGAGTACAAGGATTGCTTTGCATGGGAGTACTATGAGATGCCAGGATTAGATAAGTCCATTGTCGAGCATCGACTGCCGATAAAGGATGGGTATCGTCCTTTCAAGCAAGCTCCTAGAAGGTTCAGATCAGAAATATATGAAGATGTCAAGAAGGAAGTAGAAAGGCTGTTAGAAGCTAAATTCATATGGCCGTGCCGGTACGCAGAGTGGATATCAAACATTGTCCCTATGTACAAAAAGAAGGGTAAGATGAGAGTATGCATTGATTTCCGAAATCCAAACAAAGAAACTCCTATGGATGGATATCCGCTGCCAATAGATGACATGTTAGTCAATGCTGCAGCAGGGTATCGAGTCATCAGCTTTATGGATTGCAATGCTGGCTACAACCAAATCTTTATGGCCGGTGAGGACATTCCCAAAACGGCCTTCAGGTGTCCAGGAGCCCTCGGGTTATATGAGTGGGTAGTCATGACGTTCGGTTTGAAGAATGCCGGTGTTGCATATCAGAGGGCGATGAATTACATTTTCCATCAGCTACTTGGCAAGATCGTCGAAATATACATTGATGACGTAGTGGTAAAGTCAAAGGCTACAAAGACCATTTGGCCGATTTGCGAGAGACATTGGCATGTACCCGGAAGCATGGGTTGAAAATGAATCCCAACAATTGTATGCCTGGAGAATCAGCTGGTCAGTTTCTGGGGTTCATGGTACATCGAAGTGGCATTGAGATTGGTGAGAAGAGTAGAAATGCAATCGATGATGCGGTACCTCCAACGAACAAGAAAGAGTTACAATCATTGCTGGTAAAGATCAATTTCATAAGGAGATTCATATCTAACTTGTCGGAGAAGGTACTGCCATTCTCACCATTGTTGAAGTTGAAGAGTGATCAGGAATTTAGATGGGGCGACATGTAGCAGAAGGCTTTTAAAAGTATAAAGGAGTACATGAAGTCTCCTCTTGTGATAATTCCTCCACAAGCAGGGAAGCGTTTCAAGCTGTATGTGACGGACGAAAGCCATACAATTGGTTCGGCCCTTATGCAAGAATTCGAAGGTAAAGAGAGGATGGTCTTCTATTTGAGTCGGAGATTGCTGGACCTAGAGACATGATACACTCCTACCGTGAAGCTATGTTTATGCTTGTATTATTCGTGCACCAAGTTGAGGCACTACCTGCTGACGACAGAATGCGTGGTGGTGTCCAAATCGGATGTCATCAAGCAAATGTTGTCTATGCCGATTCTGAACGGAAGGATCGACAAATGGATTCTCGTGTTATCAGAGTTTGATTTGAGGTTCGAGTCAGCCAAGGCAGTCAAGGGGCACGTAATGGCAGATTTTGTGATTCAACACCATGGGGGTCAAGTGAGCTATTCTGAAGCAAAGTCGAGGACTATGTTTTTTGATGGATCCTCATACAAGCAAGGTGGAGGGATCGGCATTGTTCTGATTTCGCCTCGAGGGCGGTATTTTGAGTTTGCTTATCAAATTGGCCCAGTGGTGACCAATAATCAAGTCAGAACACGAAGCTATGCTGAAAGGGCTTCAGCTTTTACAGTAGGCAAAGGCCGTAGTAATTGAGGTGTTCAGAGATTCACAATTGGTGATCAACCAGTTGCTCGGCCAATACGAATGTAAGGATGATGTGCTCAGGGGATATTATGATCAGTGCAAGGCATTATTGGATTATTTCTTGCCTAACCCCCATGGTGTTGAATCCAAGAGGTGTTTAAGATGCGTCCAAGCTCAATTGGGAAAATGGTTCAGTCCAAGAGGTGTTCAATACCGAGCAGATAGAAGGAGCCTGGATGACTGAAATAGTCAATTACCTCAGAGATCCTTCGCAGAAGATGAGCAGGAAGCTTAGATATAAGTTCATCAAATATGTGTTACTCGATGGACAGTTATATTACAAAACGGTTGAAAGTGTACTGCTCAGGTGTCTGGGAAAGAAAGAGTCGGAAAGATTGATGAGTGAAGTACATGAAGGGATACGTGGGGCTCATCAGTCTGCTCATAAAATGAAATGGTTTATCAGACCGGATACTTTTGGCCAGCTATGTTGGAAGATTGTTTCTGGTATTACAGAGGATGCTAGAATTGTCAGAAATTCGGCAATATTAAAAAATCACCGGCTTCTGCTATGAATCCTTTAGTCAAACCATGGCAGTTCAGAGGTTGGGGAATTAACTTGATTGGCCAAATATATCCTTCGTCGAGTAAAGGGCATAAGTTTATATTGGTCGCGACAGATTATTTCACCAAGTGGGTTGAAGCAGTTCCTCTGAGGACCGTCATGTCTAAAAACGTGATTGAGTTTGTCAAGGAACATATTATTTATCGGTTTGGTATTCCTCAGACCATAACAACCGATCAAGGCACCATATTCACTTCGGAGGAATTCATGGAGTTTGTGGATAGCATCGGGATCAAGTTGTACAACTCCTCTCCCTATTATGCATAAGCAAATGGCCAGGCAGAGGCATCAAATCAAATCTTGATTAAGGTTATAAAGAAGAAGATCGAGCAATATCCAAGGAAGTGGTACTTAACCTTATGTTGACACCTGTTATCATCCAAATTTTATTATCAATTATTCCCTGCATTAAATATGAATATCCAGTAGAATAGGGTTATTACTGACAGATTCCACGAGTTTTGCTAAATTGTCTATTTTCCAGGGGATTTTCCAGAAAAGCTTAAAAGAAGGATTAAAGAGCATAATTACTACAAAACTTAACCGCCAAGGAAACATCTTCACGAGAACACTAGAAGCATCTGGAACACACCCGAAACACCGGAGCCCGAAACCCCACAGGGTGGGGCTGGCCGGCGCCAGGGTGGGGCCGGCCGGCGCCCCCTAGGCTTGGGAACACTTTGATGGATTTATAAATTCTGGATCTAATCTTGCTTTGCCAGAACCTATGCTTTTGCAACATTTCTTTTTGGGTCTTGATGATAAAAATAAAGAATACCTTAATTTGGCCGCAGGAGGAGCATTTATGCATATTACTGCTTCACATGCTAAAACTATTCTTACTAATATCTTAATTGATCTTCCTGAAGAAAAAGAAAAGTTGTTAGAAGATGAATTTTTGTCATTTGATTCTAAACTTTTGTCTGATTCATCTCAACCTTTACCTGAACTATCTAATGAGAAGGAGATAATTTCTATTTCTGATTTTATGCTTGAATTTGAGGATGAACTTTTTGATGATTATGGAAACACCTCACGCTATCATAAAATTATAAAACCACAAGAGTCTATGAATTTTAAAAGTTTTAACATTTCATATCCTGCTGATTTAAAATTCCTTAGAGAGATAACTAGAGAATTAATTTTTGTTATGAGTAATGAGTGGTTGATAGAATCTGAGCTTTCAAATGATATAATTCGTTTAAATTCTCCTGCCATTACTATTAAATGTCAAATTGATGCATATCCTTTTGATGCCTTTTATAATCCAGTAGTAGGTGTCAATATTATGTCTCTTACATTTGCTAAAAAATTCTTGAAAGATATGCCATCAATTCTTACAAATAAATTATTGAAAAATCGTTCAGGACATATTATTTCTAGTTCAGGTGTTTTATGTTCTCTTCCTATTGTGATAAATGAATTTCGAATTTTCCTGAATTCTCTATATCTTTGATGTTTGGGATTTTAATGTAATGATTGGGTTACCAATAGGAAAACTTTTGCGAGAAGGTTGTGCGGACAATTTAGAAATTAAACTTGGGAAGGGATTTAATCTCTCAGTGCCTATAACTCATGCATTAAAAGGTAAGGCAGAGCCACCTCCTGAGTTAGATCCGATAGAAGAAATTAAGGCCATATCATTTGAGGAATTTATTGAACCTAATTTAGAGGATGATACTCAGTTCTTCATTAATGAAGAGGAAGAGGATCCGAATGATCCTGAACCTCTGGATGAATTACTAGAGCCACCTAAGCCTTCTATTGAGCTTAAACAACTACCTTCTGGTCTTAAGTATGTTTTTCTGAATGATGATCAAAATTCTCCTGTGATTATTAGTGATAAACTTTCTGATGAAGAGTCTTTTAGATTAATAACTGTCTTAGAAAAACATCGTGCTGCTTTTGGTTATTCACTCCAAGACCTTAAAGGGATTAGTCCTATTTTATGCACACATCGTATTCCAACCAACCCAGAGATTACACCTTCTAGAGAGCCCCAACATAGGCTTCAAAATGCGATGAGGAAGGTTGTTAAGAAAGAGGTCTTGAAACTTTTTGCATGCTGGGATTATATATCTTGTTCCGCATAGTGAGTGGGTAAGCCCTGTTCAAGTTGTACCTAAAAAGGGTGGTATGACCGTAGTTAAAAATGATAAAAATGAATTGATACCCCAGAGAACTGTTACAGGATGGCAAATGTGTATAGATTATAGAAAACTCAATAAAGCAACCAAGAAGGATCATTTTCCGCTGCCCTTCATTGATGAGATGTTAGAGCGTTTGGCAAATAATTCTTTCTTTTGTTTCCTTGATGGCTATTCTGGATATCACCAAATTCCTATCCACCCTGATGATCAAAGCAAAACCACTTTTACATGTTCTTATGGAACTTATGCTTATCGTAGAATGTCTTTTGGATTACGTAATGCACCTGCTTCTTTTCAAAGATGTATAATGTCTATATTTTCTGAAATGATAGAAGAAATCATGGAAGTTTTTATGGATGATTTTTCAGTTTATGGAAAAACTTTTGATGATTGTCTAGAAAATCTAGATAAGGTTTTGCAGAGATGTGAAGAAATGTACTTAGTCCTTAATTGGGAAAAATGTCATTTTATGGTTAGAGAAGGAATAGTGCTAGGACACTTAGTGTCTGAAAGAGGTATAGAGGTAGATAAGGCAAAAATTGAAGTAATTAAAAAACTACCTCCACCTGTTAATATAAAAGGAATCCAAAGTTTTCTTGGTCATTATGGTTTTTATCGCAGATTTATAAAAGATTTTTCACATATTGCTAGACCACTGACTAACTTGCTAGCTAAGGATATTCCTTTTGAATTTGATGATGCATGTTTAAAATCTTTTAATATTCTTAAAGAAGCGCTTACATCAGCACCAATCATTCAACTCCCTGATTGGTCTTTACCTTTTGAAATTGTGTGATGCTAGTGATTATACTGTAGGGGCAGTATTAGGACAAACAAAAGATAAGAAGCATCATGCAATTGCTTATGCTAGTAAAACTATGACAGGAGCACAATTAAATTATGCAACAACTGAAAAAGAACTCCTGACTGTTGTTTTTGTTATTGTTAAATTTAGATCTTACCTAGTAGGAGCAAAAGTAATTGTTTATTCTGATCATGCTGTTTTAAAATATTTGCTCACTAAGAAAGATGCTAAACCTCGTTTGATAAGATGGATTTTGTTACTCCAAGAATTTGACTTAGAAATTAAAGATAGAAGAGGAATAGAAAATCCAGTTGCTGATCACTTGTCTAGAATGCACTTTAAGAAACCTCAGGAATTACCTATTATTGACTCATTGAGAGATGACATGTTGTTTAAAGTGACCAAGTCAGACCCTTGGTACGCGAATATTGTCAACTTTATGGTTGCAGGTTATGTACCACCAGGGGAAAATAAAAAGAAGCTTATCTATGAAAGTCGTCTCCACATATGGGATCCGCCATACCTCTTCAGAATTTGTTCAGATGGATTACTTAGAAGATGTGTACCAGTAGAAGAGGGCATGCGGATCATTCAGAAATGCCATGCATCACCATATGGAGGTCATTATGGAGCATTCCGCACTCATGCTAAAATCTGGCAGAGTGGGTTCTTTTGGCCAATTATGTATGAAGACACCAAAGATTTTGTCCGGAGATGTGGATCATGTCAGAGGCACGGGAATATCAATACAAGAGATGCTATGCCACTCACCAACAATCTCCAGATTGAGCTCTTTGATGTCTGGGGAATTGATTACATGGGACCATTTGTGAAATCAAGAAATTGTGAATACATTCTGGTGGCAGTTGACTATGTATCCAAGTGGGTAGAAGCTATGCCATGCATGAATGCTGACTCCAAGCATTCAAAGAAGATGTTCGAAGAGATTATATTTCCAAGGTTTGGAACACCAAGGATGGTCATTAGTGACGGAGGAACACACTTCACTGATAAGAAGTTTCACCGATACTTGCAAGCTCATGGTATCCGTCACAATGTAGCTACTCCATATCATCCTCAGACAAGTGGCCAGGCTAGAAACATCAAACAAACAAATCAAGAATATTCTACAGAAAACAGTAAATAAAATGGGTACTTGCATGGAAGGACCGATTACCCGAAGCACTTTGGGCATATCGGATCGCATACAAGACACCTTTGGGCATGTCACCTTACCAGCTAGTATATGGTAAGACCTGTCATTTACCAGTGGAGTTAGAGCATAAAGCTCACTGGGCTATTAAGAGATGGAATATGAACTTTGAAGCCGCTGGAGAAAAGAGAAAAATGCAATTATCAGAATTAGAAGAATGGAGAGAAAAGGCTTATCACAATTCCAAGATCTATAAAGAAAGAACAAAAAGATGGCATGACAAGAGGATCAAGAAGAAGGAGTTTGTACCTGAAGATAAGGTATTACTTTTTAATTCCAGGTTTGAATTATTCGGGCTTGGAAAACTACGAAGTAAATGGGAAGGACCATTTACGGTTGTGAATGCATCACCACATAGAGCAGGTAACTCTACAATCAAATGAAGGTACGTTATTTAAGGTAAATGGTCACTGAGTTAAATTATTTATAGAAGCATTTAATTTAGAAGTTGTTGATGGGGTGGACTTTGTCCAATTACCCACTTTTTAGTCCTGTCATTATCTGCTACGAAAAATTTTATCGCGCATCACAACTAATAGGAAGTAGGAAGAGTCTAGAGGCTTCACGAGCTCGGCCAACCAGGGAAGTCACCTGGTGGGGCCGGGCGGCGCCCCCCTGTCCCCTCTCGTCCCGACTCAAGTTCCCTTTTCTTTCTCTATTTTTCCTAAATTCAATCCCATAGATTCCCGATGCGTACGGATAATCTTTCGTACGAATCCTGTAGAACCAAGATTTGATCTTATCCTGTCTCCTGAAAACCATATAAATACGCACCTGTACCACCCTTGAATGTCATCCCATCATCATTGCCTTCTTCTCCTCTAAAGAAACTGTCTAGTTTAGATCTAGTAGCAATGGCAAACAAAGCGGTCGTCGGCGCTGACTCCGGCAAGCTCCAAGGCGATGACTCGAAGGCCATCGTCCTCGCGCAGCCAAAGTCCCTTGCCATCGTGCCCCTGAAGCACCTCACCATCGTGCCACCGAAGCATCTTGCTACAGTGCCTCAGCAGTTCGAGCAAATCTACTACACGCATGCTCAGCCTGCTCTGCTATCGCCACCTGAGAGACTACTGCTAGAAGATGGTACCAGGGGGAAGCAGATCGCTATTTCCCGAGGCACCCCACTTTTTCCACCTAGAGATAATGGGCGACTCCTGTCGGTCAAGACCGACAAGAACGGAACGATGGTATGTGCGAAGTACACCACTGCTCGCACTGCCATCCAAGAAGTTCGTGCACGTCCAGGCCAAGTCCGCTACACCGAGTTTATACCACCTCCACCCAAGAGACAGCGGGCTACATCTACATCAGCACTAGAGAAAGTCTCTAGACAGCCCCAGCTCTCTCTACGCATCCTTAATGAGAAGATGGAAGCTCTCTCTAACACCGTTAGGGGTATAGAGAGGAATGAAGACTTAAGGAGCAAGATTATGAGTGACATGACTAAGCAGATAGAACTCAATGTCAAGTTAATTCGCAGTCTCAAGCGCGAAAAAGATCAGCTGAAAGAAGAGATTGGTGAGCTAAAGGAAGAAATTAGGAAGCTCGCAAAGCAGGGGCAGCCTTAAGTTGCCCTCGTTATCTATGTAATAAGGCACAAGTGTGTTAGGTTTGATTATATTATTGAGTGTGCTAGGTTTGATTTATAATATTAAGTGTGTTAGTTAAGCTCATAGAGCTAGGGTAGTCGTTAGCTCAGTCAGTTATCAGAGTTATCTAGTATTATTAATGAATAAAGTGCCTTATTCTTTTTATCAATATTAATGTTTAAGTTTACTCTACTCTCTATATTTTTTGGTACGCATGTTGTCTCCACATGTTGCGCAGAAAAGTATGCAGGAAAATAAGTGTGGGGGCGGCACATCGCGACTATCGAAATCAATTCGCTCGGGAAAATCACGTAATTCGGAAGATAATCGAACCAGGACCTCGCACAACGAAGTAGACCTCGTGGGGCCATAGAGGTGCGCCGCCCGGCACCCTACCTGGGTCGGCCGGCCCTCTCTGCACCCTCTGCATCCCCTTCTCGGTCATGGTCAGGTTTGATCCCCATACAATATAATTGCATATGTTTTGATTTCCGTTTCAATCCGAATTAAAATTCACATGCTAAATTACTTTCAAAAGAGAAGAATAAATTATATATCACTTTTCTAGGAATCATGTTACTATTGGAAACTATTTATAGGGACCCCATGATTGCTTAAGTCGTTGTGAAACATGATATAGTTGAATAATGAGAACTCAATCCCTGATGTTTTGTCTTTGGAGATTTTATTTCGAAAATTTAAATGATTAGTTATACCTCTCCTTTGTGGTAAAAATATTGTCCTACCAGAGCCATATATAGGATAGAAGCCTGCTACATATAATACTTGTCTTTGTATTGAGTTTGGTCAACCTTTGTAACCCTTTGAAGAAATTTGTCATATTTTCGAATCAAGTGCCAATTCCACATAAGCATTACTCTAATATGGAGTAATAGAGAGTCATTCTATTGAAAATGTTTCTCTCCTACACTGGCAGAAAACACCAAAAATAATTATATAGCATAGTTACCAAATAATTGCTCCATGTTTTTGTTAAAGTCTCTCAACTACTAAATTCAAAAAAGTATGAGCTATGCAAAAGAATAAGGGAGTATAAAAAATGGACAAGTGTCCAAAGAAATTAAAACAATGATTAGTTAGATGCTCGCCTCCCTTGAAAAAAAGAGAAGAGAAAGAGATAGCTTATACCCTCTGAATAAACTTAACTATATAAAAGAGAGACTTATTTCCTTCAGGAGCAAGGTAGAATTAGGCTCCACCATATTCCACCAAATAAAGCTTGATTCAATTATATGCCTCATTTCTCTGTGGATTCATTGTTTGACTTTACAACAAATACAATGCAAGTATGTTTTCACATTTTACCTACCTGAGATCCACATAAGCTTTTTAGAAGAAGGATAAAGAAGGCAATTTCATTAATGCCTTGGTAAGGATACAAAAATACCAGATATATCAGTGATTCGAGAGTACTACAAAAGGAGAAGGTAAAGCTAAGTTTATTTACAAAATTACATACCCTCCAATTGACTTAACTAGAGGAAGGGAGTGATTTGTTTTCAAGCTATTCTGTTCTTCAACTACTCAAAGATTCATGGTAGACAATTTGAATTCCATAGTACATGCATCACTAAACTAGTTTTATATAATGTACTCTCAAGTTATGTTTCAAATGCTCCATTCTCTCCAAGAATCTTATATATATCTTAAAACCAACCTTTTTCTTAGGACGAGCAAAAGCCTAAGTGTGGGGGTAATTGTTGATACCTGTTATCATCCAAATTTTATTATCAATTATCCCTGCATTAAATATGAATATCCAGTAGAATAGGGTTATTGCTGATAGATTCCATGAGTTTTGGTGAATTGTCTATTTTCCATTGGATTTTCCAGAAAAGCTTAAAAGAAGGATTAAAGAGCATAATTATCACGAAACTTAACCGCCAAGGAAACATCTTCACGAGAACGCTAGAAGCATCTAGAACACACCCGAAGCACCGGAGCCCGAAACCCCACAGGGTGGGGCCGGCCGGTGCCCCCTAGGGTTTCCCCCGCGCCGTCTTCTGGAGTCTTCTACCACCGCCTATTAGAAGTCATCTAGGCCCTTGTTTCAAGTTGGTTTGATCATACGACATACGTGCATCCCACCGGCCTATAAATAGAGAGGCATACCCCCCTGGAGGAGAGCCAGATCAAGAGATGAAGACCTTGAAGCATTAGATAGATATCCACTAGATCTAGGCTAGCAATCAAGAGAGAGAGATTAGAGAGATAGAGTAGATGAGTAGAGATTCGGAGGAGTCCCGGCCTGTCGGAGCTTCTTCATAGCTGTGTTCGTCTGGATTCAGCTCCCTCGTCCGGAGTTGCGTTCTGAGGTACTTTTGTATTCAACATCCTGATTCAAGTAAGCATTTGTTCTTATTCGTTCTTAAGTTTACAACTCTATTTGAGTGCTTTGATCTTGGTAGCTCCTTGGTTGAAGTAGTAGTTTGTAGTGTAGATGTGGTGTCTGGGCTATAATTACTTGTGAATGTCCCCTGATTGGCCGGATAGTGGTAGATCGCGTAGGTGACAGCTACGTTGAGTCCTCTGTAGTCCACTTCCCGTTGATAGGATCGATAGGTGTATAAGTGTCTGGTAGGAGGGAACTCTAATTTCGCCTCTTATTCATGTCACTGCCCGATTAGAACGATATTATTCAAAGTTTACCTGTTGTCGGATCTAGATAATCATTTGTTATCTCCTCATTCTTGATTTTCTTTGGATTGATTGTATTATCGGGTTAAGAGCCAATAGACTTTGTCAGTATCACCTAATGTTCCTTTGGGTTCGATATTAAAACTAGGATTGTCTAGTGAAGTGCTACATTGGGTTGTTTTATCTGTGCGCTTGCGGATACCTTGATAATAATAATCTTTAATAGAGTGTAGTTAATTTATACCAACACCTTAAATGAAGAATTATGGGCTTATCGGATGTCTCAGCATGGTTCGACTAAAGCTACTCCTTACGAGTTGGTGTATGGGCATGCCGCCGTGCTACCATGGGAGATGCAATCTGGATCGCGATAGGTCACATTACAGAATCAGCTCACAGCCGATAAGTATAACGACATCATGATGGACAGTTTGGACGATCTAAATTGTCATCGGCTGAAAGCCTTAGAAAACATCGAGGCAAATAAATAGAGGGTGGCTAGATACTACAACAAGAAGGTAAAGCACAAGCAGTTTACTGAATCAGAGCTACTCTGGAAGGTGGTGTTGCCTATTGGTACTAAAGATGGCCGATTTGGTAAATGGTCACCTAATTGGGAAGGTTCGTTCTGGGTTATACAGTGTGCACCTGGTAATGCATATATTCTGCAGGATCTAGAAGGAAATGAATTTGCTATGGCCATCAATGGTAAATACCTGAAGAGGTACTACCAGTATCTAAATGGGGGCTTGAGCAGATGATTAGAGCAGTTAGAGGTCAATAGCCGATTTTGTCCAGAAATCGCCTTCAGGGATAAAAAATTGGTGAAGTAATGCGAAGTTCTTGATGGAACATGGCGGCTGATTCTTACAAAGGTCGTTTGAAGGGAAAGAATAGAAAGTGATCGCCATGACAGTGCAATAGCTGATTCTGGAAGAAGAATCACCTCAAGAACAAAAATAGACCCGCGATGGGGTGGCATAGCCGATGTGAAGTGCATCGCCTTTAGAACAAAAAGTAGGAGACACAGCAACAGGCGGAATATACAGAGTGCTTTATTAAGTTTCCACCTAGTACAAACTACTGATTGTTATGAGTTTCTGCGATGATGCCGCTAGCAGGAATGGTCGCTGCTATCTCTTCGGCGTGTTCATCAAAGGCTTCTATGAGGTCCTCGCGTTCGCCAAGGTCTTCTTCCGCTGGGAAGCCAGGATCGATGGCCAGCAGATGGCATCCAGTACGGAGTGCGGCAGCTGCAAGGCTGGCGGCGGCACCGCGATAGATGTCGCTGGTGACTGCTTCACCAATGTAGTGTTGAATGTCTTGCAGGCGAAGCGTCACCGTTCTACCGCGCGCGCCGATGAAATCGGCGGCTTCATTGGCGACTTGGTGGAAGTTCTACAACTGAGTCGTCAGGGCTGCATCAAGAATACTGGAGGTCAAGATAAAAGAAGAATAGCAAAGGAGCGATGATGAAGTATACCCGCTACGGTTGCATCGGCCTCGGAATGGTGGGCTCGTGTGGCTATGAGCTTAGATTTTGCCGCATCGAGGGTAGCTGAATGTGCGGCCAGGTAGTCTCACAGATGTTCATTTTCCTGGGATATCCTTCTGGTTGGCGACGATAATCATCTGCTGACGAGGAGGAAGGAGACGAGACCCCCAGGGTCGGGATTTCGGAGGCGGCTTCCGGGCGAAGAACTCTGCCCTGACTGGAATATGTGCATAATGCAGATTCAGATGAGGGATGAAGAAAAAGATTTGACAACAGCATCTGTGGAATCAAACTTACAAGCCGAAGGCACGGAGGCTTACATGCCTTGGACGAGAGCGGCTGGTTCCTTCGTCACCCTCGGCGGGGCCGTCGGCCGGACGCTTGCTGTGATCTCCGCTGCCGGCCATCAGATTTCTTGATGATGAGAGAGGCAAAAGAGTAGAAAGGATTGCTGAAATGACTAGAGGTTTGAAGGTATGCGTGGTATACTGGATTACTTTAGCATTGATTTATAGTCAGGAGCGGTTTCCTCGGGAAACGAGACGACGCTTCGGATATACACCCGATTGAATCAAGCAGCATAAATCTAGACACGGCGCACAGGAGATGAGGCATCCATACTGGGATACCGGCAATCGGAGTGTGAAGATAAGGTTTGAAATTTTGGGAAAAAATTAATTTCATCCCAAAATTGGAGGGCATGTGTTTACACCAGAATTTGGATGATGCCCGGAAGATCGGTTATGTGCTGATTAGCCGATCGAAGAACCGGATCGAATAATATGTGCAAGAATGAGGACTAGATTGGAAGTGTGCTGACGTCGTGAAGGTACCTTACAGCCGTGCAAGTTGACACGTACAAGCCGAAGTGTACAGGTGCATTGACCAAGAATGGATTCTACAACAGCTGCGATGGGGCGATCATGGAAAGGGCCCACAAGAAATGAAAGGTTGGGTTCCAATTTATCTTAGAGATTTTTATTATTTCCTTATTTTTAGCCAGGGTTCTCATTCGGTTGAGATTTCCCTCTGTCTGCTGGGTATAAATATAAGCCCAAGCGCATTGTAATAGAACACGTCAATCCAGACAACAACAATTCCCTTTTGTCGGCCCCCGGCCAAAAAACCATAGGAGTAGGAGTAACGTAGAACCGGCAAGTTCTTCGACAAGTTAGGTGTCATCCGGTGGATGCTGGCTTGCTGTAAGTACCGTCACACTCGTGTTTATCATGTATTGTTTGTACAATTATGTCTGGTGCCGCACTGCTAGATAGATTCGAGTAGTTATCGATCCTCGTTTGATCTAAGCCATGCTTAGGTTGAATTGAGAGTTAGTTATCGGCTCTAACTAAATTGGCATGTTAGTTAGATTCATTAAGTTACTGATGTTTCTTATGATCATTTATTGTTTATTTATTTACCTTTAAGCATCATCAATCTCCCCAATCTTGATCTGTTCTTGTCGGCTTAAATCTTTTGTATCTATCTTGCTTAAATGAACATTAGTTGAATATCGTGTTTATGCGAGTAGATCTGTTTTTCATTAACCGGTTAGTTCAGATCTTGATTGTGTATAGGTCATACTCAAGTAATAAAGTAAGTTGTGTTGAGAGTCTTCAATTAGTAGATCTAAGCATTAGCTTACGTCATGGGCTGCAACGATTCGATCGATCCCCTTGACGTAAGCGACGGGTTAGGTAGATTAGTTAAAGAGTCAAAGCATCATTTACTTTATAGGCTTGTATGTTGCCTATACTTCAGATCGGTTGTTCAGCCGATTTTGCTTGTGCTAGCTTGCTGCACGTTGTATTTTACCGATCTCTTTTATATGCTATTTTTATGCTTCGGTCGTGTCAAGATTGATTCAAGTACGTTAATTAGCTGTAGCGATTCAGTCGATCCTAATTAATGGATGTGATAGATTGAGACATGATCGATGTATAAGGCAATGTATAAATTAGATCTGTTTAATATAACTTGCTTTCATTCATGTTATCCTTGAATCGGTTAAAATGTGCATCGGATGTTTCTGTTATATGTTTGCTATCGATTCATGCGATCGGGTATCGGTTCTCTAGCCAATAGCCTAATGAGAAGGCCCATTGGGCCGGATATCTGGAACCACTCGGGACACACCAGTGGTTCTGTATTGTGTTACTGATCAACCCTTTTTTCTTGTCAATTGCAGGTCAAATTGACTGGCACGCATGGAGATTCATCGGTGTTAATCCACGCCGATTGTCGAAGCTAGCTGGGTGTGTTCGCTACGTGCTCCGTAGGACCGTTCTGGCTTCACTGGTGTGCTGAGCGCGGACCAGATTTCGTGCCAACAGGACGCCTCGCCTTCTTCCTCTTCATCGACGGACAACCACCACCACAGGCAACAGGAGCAAGAATACCGCCGTTTGCATCTGAAGGCGTCCTAGGAGAACGAGCACCAGCGGGACAACCTAGCTGCGCAGTCAGTTGCCCTTGCCACTGCTGAATCTGAACTCGCAGCTACGCGAGCCCGCCTCTTCGAGGCCGTTTCATCATCGTCTCTTTTCGGCTCTTTGTGTCGTCTTGACCCCCAACATTCTTGATACAGCCATGATGGCGCAGTCAGAGAATCTTTGACAGATCATGGACGAAGCGGCTGATGTCGCCAGCGCACGCGGCAGATCGGTGGAGCTCTGCCTGCAGGACATTCACCGTTGTGTCCGTGAAGCAGTTACCAATGGCATCTACCGTGGTGCCGCCGCCAACCTTACAGCCGCCGCACTCCACACTGGATACCACCTGCTAGCCATCGAGCATGGCTTTCCAAAGTAGGAGGACCCAGGGGAGAGTGAGGATCTCATGGAAGCCTTTGAGGAACATGCCCAAGAAATAGCAGTGGCTATCTCCCCCTCCGGCATTATCGAAGATACTCGCAATAATCAGTAGTTTACATTAGGCGCAGACTACTTAATAAAGCTCCCCGTATAATCTGCTGTTTCTCCTTTTCTATTTTTTGTTCTGAAGGCGATGTGCTTCACATCGGCCGCTTCACCCTATAGAGGGTTCATCTTTGCTCTTAAGGCAATTCTCCTTCTGGAATCGGCTGTTGCATAGTTATGGCGATCCATCAGTCTCTCCTTTCTTCTAAAGGCGACCCCTATGGGAATCGGCTGCTCTATTCCATCGAGAACCGCATATATATTATTTTTTTTATCACTAAAGGTGATTTCCAGATGAAATTGGCTATTGACCCCTGACTGCTCTGGATGCTTGTTCAAGCTTCGATTGGGATACTACGATAATACTTCTTCAGGTATTTGCCATTGAGAGCTTTAGCAAATTCGTTCCCTTCCAGATCCTGCAGAATGTATGCATTACCAAGTGCACACCGTATAACCCGGAACGGGCCTTCCCAATTAGGAGACCATTTGCCGAATCGGCTATCTTTAGTACCAATGGGTAACACTACCTTCCAGACTAATTTCGATTCAATAAACTGCTTGCTCTTCACCTTTTTATTGTAGTACTTGGCTACACTCTATTTGTTTGCTTCAATATTCTCTAAAGCTTTTAGCAGATGACAATTTAGATCCTCCAGACTATCCATCATGATATCTTTATATTCATCGGCTGTAAACTGATTCTGCAGCATGACCCGTCGGGATCCAGACTGTATTTCCCATGGTAATACAACAGTGAGCCCATATACTAGCTCATAAGGAGTAGCCTTGGTCGAACCATGCTGAAACATCCAATAAGCCCACAATGCTTCATTCAAGGTTAAATACTATTTCCTTGGGTATTGCTCAATCTTCTTCTTTATAACCTTGATTAAAATTTGATTTGATGCCTCTGCCTGGCCATTTTCCTGTGTGTAGTATTCCCATACTATCAACAAACTCTCTGAATTCTTCTACAGTAAACATGGTGCCTTGGCCAGTTGTTATGGTTTGAGGGATGCCAAACCGATAGATAATGTGCTCTTTGACAAACTCAATCATGTTCTTGGACATGACAGTCCTCAAGGGAATTGCTTCAACCCACTTAGTAAAGTAATATGTCGCCACTAATATAAATTTATGCCCTTTACTTGACGAAGGATATATCTGACCGATCAAATCAATTCCCCATCCTCTGAACGACCATGGCTTGATTATAGGATTCATAGCAGAAGCTGGTGATTTCTGGATATTGCCAAACTTCTGACAACTTTAGCATCCTCTATAATACCTGAAACAATCCTCTAGCATGGTTGGCCAAAAATATCTAGTCCTTTTGATGATCCACTTCATCTTATGAGCGGACTTATGAGCCTCGCATATTCCTTCATGTACTTCGCTCATCAGCTTATCTGACTCTCTTTTCCCCAGACATTTGAGCAGTATACCTTCAACAGTTTTGTAGTATAACTGTCCATCGAGCAACACATACTTGATGGACTTGTACCTAAGCTTCCTGCTCACTTTCTGCGAAGGGTCTCTGAGGTAATCGGCTATTTCCGCTATCCAATCTTCTTCTGTCCGCTCTGCGTTGAACACCTCTTGGACCAGTCGATACCCAGAAGCATCTTGTGCTAGCCAATTAGCCTCATGATTCTGCCCCCTAGGGATATGAACCAAGGAAAATGTCAAGAAATCATCCAGTAACGCCGTGCACTGATCGTAATATCCCCTAAGCACATCATCCCTGCATTCATATTGGCCAAGCAATTGATTAATCACTAACTATGATCCCCGAATACCTCAATTACTATGGCTTTTGCTTCATGTAGAAGCTGAAGTCCTTTCAGTACAACTTCATATTCTGCCTGATTATTAGTCACTACTGAGCCAATCTGATAAGCAATTTCAAAGTATCGCCCCTGAGGCGAAATCAGAACAATGTCGATGCCCCTCCTTGCTTGCATGAGGATCCATCAAAAAACATGGTCCATGGCATTGCCTCAGAATAACTTATCTGACCTTCATGGTGTTGAGTCACAAAATCTGCCATTACTTGCCCCTTGACTGCCTCGGCTGACTCAAACCTCAGATCAAACTCCGACAACGCGAGAATCCATTTGCCGATCCTTCCATTCAGAATCGGCATAGACAACATGTGCTTGATGACATCCGATTTGGACACTACTACACATTCCGTCGTCAACAGATAGTGCCTCAACTTGGTGCACGAATAATACAAGCACAAAGACAACTTCACAGTAGGAGTATACCTTGTCTCTGGATCCAACAATCTCTGACTCAGATAAAAGACCACTCTCTCTTTTCCCTCGAATTCTTGCATAAGGGCCGAACCAATCGTATGTCTTTTAGCCGTCACATACAACTTAAAGGGTTTCCCTGCTTGCGGAGGAATTATTACAGGAGGAGATTTCGTATACTCCTTTATACTCTCAAACGCCCTTTGTTGTATGTCACCCTATCTGAACTCTCGATCATTCTTTAATTTTAGCAATGGCGAGAATGGCAACACTTTTTCTGACAAATTGGATATGAACCTTCTTATGAAATTAATCCTACCAAGTAGTGACTGTAACTCCTTTTTATTTGTCGGAGGCACCGCATCAGCTATTTCTTTTCTGCTCTTCTCGCCAAGCTTAATGACACTCCGGTGTACCATGAATCCCAAAAACTGACCAGCTGGTACTTCAAATGCACATTTGTTAGGATTCATCTTCAAACCTTGCTTCCGGGTGCACTCTAAGGTCTCCCGTAAATTGGCTAAATGTTCTTTGTAGCTCTTTGATTTTACCACCACGCCATCGATGTATATCTCAACAATCTTGCCAATTAGCCGATGAAATATGTAATTCATCGGCCTCTCATATGTCCAACCAGGATTCTTCAAACCGAACGTCATGACCACCCATTCGTATAATCCGAGGGCCCCCGGACACCTGAAGGCCATTTGGGGAATGTCCTCATCGGCCATGAAGATCTGAATATAACCAGCATTGTCGTCCATGGAGCTGATGACCTGATGCCTTGCTGCAGCGTCGACTAACATGTCGGCTATTGGCATTGGGTATCCATCCATAGGAGTTGCCCTGTTTAAATCCCGAAAGTCGATGCATACTCTCATCTTGCCGTTCTTTTTGTACACAGGAACAATATTTGATATCCATTCCGCATACCGGCACAGCTGTATGAATTTAGCTTCCAATAGCCTTTCCACTTCTTTCTTGACGTCTTCAAATATTTCTGACCTAAACCTTCTGGGAGCCTGCTTAAAAGGGCGATATCCATCCTTTATCGGTAGTCGATGCTTAACAATAGATTTATCCAAACCCGGCTTCTCATAGTATTCCCATGCGAAAAAATCCTTGTACTCTTTTAACAAATTGCTCAACTCCTGCTTGAATTTAGGTTCCAGATTTACGGCTAAGTACGTCGGCCTTGGCCTGTCTTCGGGCCCGATGTCCACCTGCTCTAATGCATCGGCCAACATGAAACCTTGTCCCAGCTTCCCATCGGTTCCGTCTATTGGGTTATCCATTAAATAGAATTTTTTGAGCCGATTGCTCGTAACGGCTGTTGACACTCGTTACTGGCTTCAGCGGTGTCTCCATTCTTAGCTTTCCCTGAGAAACACTCAAACCCTTCTATCCCTCTGTACATGCCGTTGGTGGTTGTCCTAGTCTCAGAATCATCTGCCTCGACTGTTTCCACTTGGTCTCTGAGCCACTAGATTACACATTGATGCATTGTTGACGGGATGCAACAATTGGCATGGATCCAATCACGCCCGAGGAGCAAACTGTATGCACTCCAACTGTCAATGATGAAGAAAGTGGTAGTTAGGTTCTGCTTCCCAATCCTCAATTCAACATCAATTGCCCCCCGAGTCGGGAATATTTTTCCACCGAAATCCCTAACCATCATAGCGGTCTTCATTAAGTTCTCCGGACTCTTGCCAAGCTCATAAAACACACTGAGCGGCATTAAATTGATGGAAGTGCCGCCATCCACTAGTATCTTGGTCATTTGGGTCCCTTCAATGTCCCCCTTGAGATACAGGGCCCTCAAATGTCGGTGACTGGCTGGCCTATCAAAGATGGCCTGCTATACAGCATTCTGCAACTTTGTCTTCCCTTCAGGCATGCATAGACTCTTTCTCTTGTCTCTAACTTCTTCTACTGACACGTGTACTTCGGGATAGATTGCTGCCTCTTTCTTTGCCCTTTCGAAAGTCAGGATTCGGATTTTACCCCTAGGGACCGACACTTCCACCAGGTTTTGACTGCCTGGGTGAGTATCACTTCCGACATTCGCCGTTTTGGTCTTCTCGAATTTCAGAGCCCCAGTTTGGATGGCCTTTTGAATGTGCTACCTGAATGTGCAACAATCATTGGTATCATGTGTAACAGAACTATCTAAATCATATGGCCCACAGGCACCTGTCACTGTCACTAATGACCTCTGACAGCCGGGCCCGTGTCCCAGATGATCTAGAAGGTCCTGCCGGGCTACATCAGCACCCGTTTTTCTCCGACAGGATCCCATTGCGAAGCCATTACAGAATTACAACATTTCATAATAAAATACATCAGAGTAAAAGTGCGGAAAGGTTACATAGTACTTAGATTACAAACCGGTTATCCAAATAGAATTTAAGTGCAGTTATTACAAACCATAGATAAGTAGCAGTAGCAGTGGAATAACCAAATACATAAAACTACGCAAAGATAACATGAACCCCTACCCAAGGGTCCTGCCTAACTCCTCATCACTTCCTTCCTGAACGATAGTCACGCAGCAGGGAGCCAGACACACCTCCTGCTGCTAATTTCCTGCAACAGGGTTAACAAACCCTGAGTACTGGGGTACTCCGCAAGACTTACCCGACTAAAGAAAAAGATGAGACTCAGGAATGCAGGCTGAGGGGAGTCAAGGTAAGGATTAAGCAAGAGTCATGTATTTTTGCGGAAAAGCAATACTAATCTTTAATTCTACTTTTAGTATTTTATCTCGATATTATTTTACTTAATAATCATAGTTCTCAATTCTTCCATATGTATCCTTCATTCTCAATTTCTGATTCATTCTCAAAAACATCCTAATTCTGAACCACTTTTTCAATTGTAGGTTGTTGACGGTCCTTAACACCCTATTTTATACCGTCAACAGTGCCTAATTTGGTCATAAAAATGATACAAACCATAGTCATAGGTTTTTATTTCTAACCATTTTCACAAGTTGTGATGGCTATATGAGTGTAGGTGCAAAGTAAGTACAAAACGACGATATATAAGGAGAAAAGGCTTCATCCATGCTTCTTGTGACTACACCAAGTCAAGGAGTTTGAAATAGAGTTTTGGTTCGCCCAAATCAGAGGTCGAACGATAAGGTTACGCTTTTCGGAGATTGGAGAATGGGCCGCAGGAGCAGTCCCGGGTAAAATGAGCACCCAGGATGCATTCGGACTCGGAATCAGGCAAATGACCAGGCGTTGGAAGGCTAACTGAGAGGCCTACACACTCACCAAAGATGAGCCAATTTGGCCCAAGTTGCAGGGCGCCTGCCCTGTCCCTGCCACGTTCCACGTCAGCAATCCGTGGGAGATGCCAAATCAAGTTTGTCCTCCATCGATCCAAGGTCGGTGCAGGATCTACGGTCCGGTGGCCCTATCATGTGGGGCTACCGACCCTCCACAGTGGATTCAGTGTCCAAACTGACCAGGACCAAGTCGGTTCAACTTCTACCGACCTCTAGGAGTGCATCTGAGGCGTTAACTCAAAACAAGGAGGGCGGCCGCCTTACATCACACGGCGCCCCGCCACCCTAATCAAGTCGGTTCACTTCCGCATGTGACACAATTACCCCCACCGTTGATCCCATGGCGGTTGGAGGTCGGTTTGATCCAACGAAGGCCAATGGACATCACGTGGATCGATGATGTGGTGATGGAGTAGCCCCTACTCCACCTCTCACTATAAATAGGACCCTCTACCTCACTTGTAAAGAAAACCACTAGATACACACTCTCCACATGAGAGTCATAGCCTTAGAGCTCTCCTAGTGAGGAGTAGAAGAGAGGAAGAAAGTGAGGAGAAGCTGGAGGAGGAGCTGGGCCTGTCGGCGACCTCTCCACTTGTAGCTCAAAGGATGAAGCTATTCTTCGAGTAAAGTCTTCTTCAGTTTAGTAACTTTATTCATTCGCATCACTTAAGTATTACTTTATTGCTTTACTATTCTTCACCATCTGGTTAAGGTGCTCTAGTTAGTGATATCCGATTAGAGTAGTAAGTTTATAGATTAAGCGAGGTGCTTAGGCTATATCTGACCTATGAATGCGGCTAGGCCCACGGATAGTAGTGGTAGGTCTTAGGTGGTGACAGCTCTAAGATTCTCTAGATTTCACCACGTTTGGCCTGGTTTTATCAGCGTAGGGCTTTTAGAGTGTGAGTGACCCCAATAATTTGGGAACAAGCACTGTCCCGTAGTGGCAATTAAAGTCTTCCTTAGTTTTGCCTTAGATAAAGAAACCACACTGATCCTCTCTACCCTGTTTATCTCCTATTTTTGGATATACTTTGTTCTTGACTCGTCTGCTTCACGTTCCCTGTGGAAATTCGATACCTAGAAATACTCCTTGGTGAAAACTACCTTGACATCCGTACGGTTGCGGATTTCCCTGGGTGCTATATCCAATATCAACAAGTTTTCTGGCGCCGTTGCCGGGGATACCTTTAGCCTTGGTGAATGCGTTAGGAATTGTCAATAAGTTTTCTGGTGCCGTTGCCGGGGATATCTTTAGCCTTGGTGATTGCGTTAGGAATTGTCAACATAGGTCAAAGGATCAAGTCTTCATATCCGAGGAGCAACGACGATTCGAATCAATTAGTACCCTAGCTGGGGATCCCTATCAACACTGCATATGTAGCACCTAAGCTTGCATATGCCTAACCCTGTCTACCATGGTTTTTCCAAAACCTGAACCGGTCCTGCGCCACCCGAGAGCACAGTACCCTTCTCCTATCCAGGCACGCCGGCTACGAGGGTACACGCTACTCTCGCCATCTCTCCACTCCCAGTGCGTGGTTGTCGCTTCGAGTTGTAGAGACACCGGAGTCAGGGCTTCCCGTAGTATGTGGCTAGTTGCAAAGTCTCGATAACAGTAGGCCTACAACGAACGGTCCCTAATTCCTTTTCCGTCGGAGACATTGCATTGGGACTCTATCCCAAGTACAAGTAACCGCACGGTTTTTCAAATTCCTTTTCTGCCGATGGTAAAGCATTGGGACTCTAACCCAAATATACAACCACCGAACGGAAAATCCCTTTCCGTCGGCAACGATGCATTGGGACTGCAACCCAAGTGCACAATCACCAAACGGACTTATATGCCTTTTCCTTTCTCATGATTCGTTAATAGTTTACCATCATAAGTCGAAAAATAGCATTTTATGCAAATCTAAA